>CM038671.1:291785101-292467601 GCA_021605145.1 Aegilops bicornis
ATTGGAGTATCTAGGTGACATTAGGGTTTTGATTGATTTGTGTCTTAAGGTGTTATTCTAGTACGAACTCTAGGGCTGTTTGTGACACTTCTAGGAATAGCCCAATGGATTGATTGGAAAGAATAAATTTGAGGTGGTTTCGTACCCTGCCATAATCTCTTCGTTTGTTCTCCGCTATTAGTGTCTTTGGAGTGACTCTTTGTTGCATGTTGAGGGTGTCGGTGTTCTGGGAACGGGGGTACCCAGACTTCCCTGCCTGCGGCCTGCGGCGTGGCTCAAAGGGGGGCACATCACGGCCCATCTTCATCAACACAAGCTCAAGACCCTCGCGAGGGGCCAAGCCTCGCGGGGCGGATAACAGGGTGCTTCCTCAGGCACGACCTCATCAGGCTGGCTCGCGAGGAGGCAGAGAGATCAAGGCGGGGTACCTCACGAGGTGCCCATGACGCAAGCCATGACGACCAAGGGTACCAGGCGGGCCCTAGCCCGCGCAGTGTCCTCCTTTCCTCTTTGGTGCAAAGGGAGCAAGCGCAGGCGAGAGCATCAAGCAAAGGCGTCCATTTCGGTGCAACAAGACCAAGACCAGCCCAACGGAAGGAATGAAGTCATTGTGGAGCCCAAGCCGGCGTCACCACCAGAGCCTTTGACAGGCGAGGACCAACTTTAGTCAGGATAAGTGTACCAGATGTTCCCCTTCAAAATGGCCAATTGTTGGCGCCCTTCCCGCTCAATATTTGGGAAGAGGCCCAGGGCCCTTGCCTATAAATAGGACTAGCCACCCACAGGATAGAGGCATCTAAAAGAGAGAGAGAGAGAGAGAGAGAGAGAGAGAGAGAGAGAGAGAGAGAGAGAGAAGGAGAGGAGCGACTGAACCCCTCCTAGCAGTTCATCGCCCGGCCAAGAACAGACCCTCGCGAGGCTGTTCTTCCTTGTATTGTTCATCACCATCAGCCCAAGAGGCAATCCACCACACCACAAACTAGACTAGGGTATTACGCCACAATGGTGGCCCGAACTAGTATAAACCTTGTGTCTCTTGTGTTGTTCCTTTCATAGTTTAGATCCTAGCGTGGCGGCGGGGTGCAGGTAGGTAGAGGGCGAGATCTCCGCGCGCACCCCAGTGTTCGAACCTCAAGGGTCTGCCGGAACCCGAAATCCAACATTTGGCGCGC
The DNA here is from genome assembly GCA_021605145.1 of Aegilops bicornis. Taxonomy (NCBI): domain Eukaryota; kingdom Viridiplantae; phylum Streptophyta; class Magnoliopsida; order Poales; family Poaceae; genus Aegilops; species Aegilops bicornis. The sequence goes on from CM038671.1 coordinate 291,786,274, forward strand.
CAGGTAGGGGTGCGCCAGAATTCGTCTTCCGCCGCCCTGTTCTCCGTCGACCACCGCATCCATGTCTGACGCTCGCCGGGCCCGCGCCGAGCGCCGAGCCGCTCTCGCTTCCCGCGTCGCCCAGACGGCTCCCGTCGGCGGGCGCCCTCGTTGTTCCCCGTCGCCTGCCGTCAACGCCGCCACCGGCCCGGCAGGGAACGAGCAGCAAGCATCGTCCCAGCATCCCTCCGTGAGGCAAGACGGCTGCACTGCTACCCCCTCACTCGCCCCGACTGGTTCTTCGTCTCGCGCATTCCGCGCGCCCATGGAGGCTCGAGCTGCGCTCATCGCGGCAAACGAGCTCCTGCACTACCGTCCGGTCGACTACGTCTATGAAGAGTGGCTCGACCGCGTCATCGGCTTCGTCCGGCGCCGTGGGGCTCCCCCGCGCACCGTCCGTCGCTGCACCGCACCCGCCTGCGCGGGCGACGAAGCTCCGGGGGCGCCTCGGCCGCCTCCCCCTCAAGAAGGCGCCCTGGCTCCAAGGTGCGTGGTCCCTCGGCGGAACCCGCTCCGTCCGGCGCGAGCGCGACAAGAGCAGAGCTGCCAGGAAGTCCCTCGCCCACAAGAAGCTGCCCGAGTGCTCCCCGCTCCAGCTCGTCGCGACCACGCTCCTACTCCAGCACATCAAGACCCCGCGCTGCTCCTAGCTGCAGCGCATGGGGACCCGCAAGACCAAGCTCTTCGTCACCCAAGGCCTCCCGTGGCAACAGCAGGCTGCCGTGCCTTCACCATCAAGCTGCGCAGCGTCGCGTGGCCCGGCAAGTTCAAGCCAGACCTGCCTCCTCGCTACGACGGTACGGCCGACCCCGCAGAGTTCCTCTAGCTCTACGAGCTGGGCATCGAAGCCGCCAACGGAGGCAGAAGGTCATGGCGAGCTGGTTTCCCATGGCGCTCAGGGCGGGGCCCGCACTGCTCACGAACTGGCTCGAGCACGATCTCCTCCTGGGATGAGATGCGCACCCGCTTCATCGCCAACTTCCAAGGTACTCGTGACCGGCCACCCGTCGTGAGCGACTTGCGCCGCATCAAGCAGCAACCAGGGGAGACCCTGCAGAAATACATCCAGCGTTTCAACAACGCACGCCTCAAGATTCCCAAGGTGACTGAGGAGGCCATCATCTCCGCCTTCTCCGACGGTGTGCGCGATGTCAAGATGAAGGAGGAGCTGGCGATGCATGAAGACTTGTGCACTTCCTTGGAGCTGTTCAACTTGGCGACCAAGTGCGCCAGGGCCAAGGAAGGGTGTCTCTCCCTCCTCGAGCTGCCTGCCGCAGACCCAGAAGAGAAGAAACCCAAGGCCAAGGATGTGAAGCGCAAGGGGGCTGCCGTGCTCGCGGCAGAACCGGACACCAAGCGGGGCAGAGATTAGCCCGAGTCTGCCAAGGGCAGCCGGTACTGCGTGTACCACGACCTCCACACCCACAACACCAACGAATGTCAAGAGCTCCGAGCCGTGCGAGAAGGGAGGATCGGACGACGTCCCGACCGCAGCGACCGGGGCTACGGCCGAGGAGGAGGACGGAATGCAGGACGCTGGGAAGACCGCGGCCCTCACCAAGGGTGGCGCGACCAACCTCGCGAGGATCACTGGCGGGACCCGCCTCGCGAGGGAGGCTGGAGGGATCAGCCTCACGAGGATCGCCCGCAAGGCAACGCAGGCCTCCCTCCTCTGTCGCCGCAGCCAAGGAGAAATGAAGACCATCATCAGGACAAGGGGGCTGGGGGCTTCCAGGAGCCGCACGCGATCGCCTGCATCCTGGGCGGAGCTCAAGCCCTAGCCTCTCAACGCATCTTAAAGCAGTTCGCCCGCGATGTGAATGCAGTCCTCCCCAAGCTCGAAGCCACACGCCCCCTCAGGTGGTCGGCGTGCGCCATCACGTTCAGCTCAGTGGATCAGCTCAAGTGTGCGGCCACAGCCGGAGTCCTCCAGATGCTTTGCTCCCCAATCATCAGCAACATGCTGGTCACCAAGACCCTCATCGATGGCGGGGCAGGGCTCAAGTCCTGTCTGTGGAAACGTTCAACAATCTCCAAGTGCCTTACAATCAGCTTCAGCCAACCAAGCCTTTCTCTGGGGTCACCGACGGCTCCACGGTCCCGATTGGGCAGGTTCGCCTCCCTGTCACCTTTGGCGAGCGCGACAACTACCGCACCGAGCTCGTTGACTTCGACGTCGCCCACATTCGCCTGCCATACAACGCCATCCTCGGTTACCCAGCGCCGGCCAAGTTCATGGTCGTAACCCACCACGGCTACAACGTCCTCAAGATGCCAGGAAGTGACGGAGTCATCACGGTGGCCTGCGAAGAGAAAGACGCTGTGTGCTCCTTGGAGCGAGCCTTTCAGGCCGCATCACCGGAAGACCCGGATCGCAGAAGCAGGAGGCTTCCCGAGACCGCCCCCAAGAAGAAGAAGAAATCGTCCGGCCCGGCCCCTCAGGAGGCAGCCCCTCCAGGTCCGCGCCTGCTCAGGGGAACCTCCTTCTATCGCATAGGAAAGCGCGCCCGGCGCCCTCCTCAGGCAGGGCTCGGGGGCTCCCCCCTGGAGGGCCACCGACCTTGCTAAGGTCACGAGGAAGGCGCTTGGGCACCACTTGGAGGCGTGTTTCGAAGCACGTTTCCCTCAAGAAGGAGCAAGACAAGGAGGGCTGAACCCTCAGGAGTTCGTCAGCAAGATCATTCAGGAGCTGCAGGAGTTAAGAGTCATGAGTGGCAGCCGCCGCTTACCTGCCGTGCCCATCCAGGAGAGGATGGTGGGCTGCGCGTCTGCATCGACATACCAGGGCTCAACAGAGCCGCCTCTCCTGGCGCCTCCGCCCTCTCGCGTGGGCGCTGCGAAGGTCCACCCACAGCTACGTTCGCATGCCTTACGGCTTGCCGACGCGGCTGCCAGCGCCAGCGCCTCATGAGGAGCATCCCGAGGCTCAAGAGGCCAGGCGTTCCGCAGCCTGGCGAGAGATGGAGATGGCCCACGAGGAGCCACCAGCGCCTCCGGAGCCTCCTGAGGCCCCTGAGCCTGGGGGCTCATGAGGATCGGCTCCCGCAGCACACCGAGTCTGCTGCACCAACACCCTTTCGTCTTCAACGCTATCAGGTGACATCTTTCAAGTTTCATTTTCAGCTGGGAGCACCCCCAGGGCTGCATTATTCCCAGGCCACGTGGGTCCGTCCCTGCGGCGTGTATCCCTTTTACTTCGTGTTCCTAGCTTATCTTGTTTGGGGGCGCCCCTCGGGCTGCATCATCCCCAAGTCGCTCAGGCCAGACTCGGCGGCATGTATCGCTCTTGCGTTTATTTCGGGTCATGCGTTCAACCCATCATACTTGTTATTTGATGCCGATCCATGGCACCATTTCTTCGTCCATGTCGACCGCTTGCACGTTAAAGGGGGGGTACCTGAGCATCGCGACTCAGGGCTCCTACTGGACCTCCAGCCCTCACCCTGTGGTCTTGTCCACGGCATCGCGACCTGGCATACCAGCGACGGCTGAGACCAGCTCGAGGGCCAGGACCCAAGGACGTAGAGCGCCGGCATCTACCCAAATCTGCAGGAACACATCACAAGATAAGGCCCAATGCCAGGCGCAACCCGCCTTGAGGTAGGTCCCCGTGAGTCCCGCGCTGGCTCACGGGTGCCCAGATACACCTCGTCAGGCCCTATCGTGCCAGCCACATATCAGGGCGGGGTTGTACACGCTCCGGGGGCTCCTCCCGGAGGGAAGCCCCCTCCCGCGCACCAGCGGAAGCACCATGCTTCGCGCTGGCTGACGACACTGCCGAGGAGCGGCTATGCCCGTACACATACGGAAGCGCTATGCTCCACGCTGGTGATAAACTACTGAGGGTGGCCCCCGGGCTGCATCAACCTCAGGGAGCCCGGAGCTCAGTGTCTGGCCTCATCGCAATGACTCCCCTCGGGAATGCCGCGCGAGGGGGCTGGGCACGGGGGCTGCGCCTGGGTCACGCCCAGACGCACGCCACCCAGCCAGGCCCCTCGGGCCTGGTTCGTCGCACGTCCCTCCCTGAGCGGAGCCAAGGTACAAAGGCCGTTTGAGCGTCAAGGGGGACTCCTGAGCATCGCAACTCAGGAGCCTAACTGGTCACGAAGCCCCTCACTCCTTAGTTCTGAAAGGCTAACGAAGGTTGAGGTATGCGCGGGGCCGGGCTCTGCAGACGTAGAACGGTAGATCCACCCACATCTCACCTCCCTACTTGTTGTTTGTGCGCCAAGGGGGCTCCTGAGCATCGCGACTCAGGAGCCTAACTTGTCACGTAGCCCCTCACTCCTTGGACCCGTCCTGGTTTCCGGTCGGGGCTAACAGCGGCTGAGGTATGCGCGGGGCCGGGCTCTGCCGGCGTAGAACATAAGCAAGTAGGAAGGAAAAGCGCAAATTTCAAGGAATTCAAAAGCAAATATTACAGTCCATAACAGTTATCACAACACCAAATGCAATTTTAAACGCCTCCCCGAGGCATGATACATGTGCAGGAATTAAAAGCAGAACAGGAGCCACAACGGAGTCACTTGTCGGCGGTGGAGCTGCGGAGCGGTTCGCCTTGTGGAGCCGCAGGTTAGCAGCGCCGCTTGACTTGGTGTCAAGGCACAGAACTTCCCAGTGAGCCTCCGCATGACCCTTCACGGCCTCAGCAGCGGCAGCGGCAAGCTCGCCGCTCGCTGGATCCAGCAGGCTGTCGAGGTCGATGTTGGGATCGCGAAGGTAGACGTGGGTGAGGACCCGCGTCAGCGCTGCAGAAGACAATACACGTGCCTCGGCCTCAGCCGTAGGTCCAAGGTCAAGGGCGACATCTTCAAGAGCGCGAACCAGGAAGGGAAGCAGCTTGGCGGGGCTGTCCTCTGCACCGGCCAGCGGGCTCTCCAGGCCGCTATCGTAAAGCTCCCTCACCAAGGTGCGAGCCTTCACCTCCATCTCCGTGAAGGCCACGCGATCCTCAGCAAGGACCCGTGCCTTGCCGTCCAGCTCGACCTTCCTCGCCTCCAACTCTTGCTCCAGCACGCCTAGGCCTTCACGGTGCTTCTTGAGCTTCGCGTCCCAATCCTTGACGGCCACCTCGCGAGCTTTCATGCCTTCCTCCTGCTCTTGGCGAAGGCGGGCCTCCTTGGCGAGCTGGTCCCGCAAGCCCTGCAGCTCGCTCTCCAGCGCCTTGCAGCGACCTCGGACATCGGCTACCTCCCCCAAGGCGGCATCGCGAGCAGCTTTCGCCCCAAGGATGGCCTGATTCTCCTCGTCGCAAGCCGTCGAGGCCTGGACCAGCACCGCCCGGATCGAAGCATCGGAGCGGATCCGCCAGAAGCCAGCTCCAAGCGCCCGACCACTAGACGAGGGTCGGCGCCCAAAAGATCCTGCCGTAGCCGGTCCAGTTCGGCAGTAGCACGATCTAGAACGGTAGGAGGAGAAGGCGGCAGCGTGACCACAGTATCCTGAGGCGGAGCCTGCTGCGCCCCAACGGCTGTGGTGGCAGCATCAGGCAAGGGCACCTCAGGAGCCGCTTGGGCCATGGGGGCTGAGCTCGCCCCAGCCGGCTCAGCCAGGCCTCGTGAGGACGACCGGGCAGGAGAGGCCCGTGCATTGCGGTCACCTTCTTTCGCGGGCAGAGGCGCTGCCCCAGACGGAACCTCAGGAGATCCCTTCGGCTTCTTTGCAACGGGCGCCAGCCTAGCCAAGAGATACAAATGTCAAGCCTCAGCGACAAAACAAGAAATAAGATAGGAATCGAGCAATTATCGGTCGCCGTCATGGCTCGAGCAAGCTCCGTCCATACTTGAAGCCCGAGAGCCGGCTGCAAGGATCAGCCTCAAGGAGCTCGGGAGCAGAAGGAGCGCCTACGGATCGCCTCGGGGCCGGGGCAGAACTGCGGGGGATCAGCCCGGTCCTATCCTTCTTCGAGATCGGGGGCAAGCTCCCGCCGCCCTGCTTGTCATCCTCCTCATCGTCGTCGTCGCTCGATGAGAGGCGGAGAACGCGGGACTTGCACCGAGGGAGGGGAGCCCTTGACTCTCCGTTGGTCGCCTCGGAGTCGAGCCCTCCTTCCTGCTCCCCTTCTCCCTTCTCTTTGCTGGATTCGCCGGAGGACACGTCCACCGAGTCCTCCGGAACCTCCGCGGGCACGGGCCCGTCCCCGTTGAAGACGGGCATGGACTCCACTACCTGCTCCCAGTCGTTGCGGAGGAACAGGGGCGTAGGAGCGCCCTCCAACCTCGCCACGTCGCCCCCGACCAAAGAATGGAGAACCGCAGCCAGGTCTTCGTCGGCCAAGACCGCTGAGGCTCGGGTGGGGCCTCCACATCGGAAGTGGGTACCGACGGCAGAGCCAGCTGGTGCTCAGGAATCCCCTCGGCCAGCGGCAGCCGGTCAGCTCGCCCGCCCGCCATGCTGGCCGGCCTCAGATCCATGTCCATCTTCTCCAACACCGGCCTCGCGCGGGGGTCTACGAGCGCCACTCGAGACCAATCGTCGGAGTTGGTGGGGTGCTCCGTGGGCAAGATTAGCCGAGGGTGGATGCGCCCGACATCTACCAAGACCCACTTGCTCCTGAAGCCCTCAATCCTGTTCCCAGGGTTCGAAATGGCGATGGAGCTACCGTAAACGACGAAGCTCGCACACGCAGAGATGGAACCACGAGTGGTCCGGAGGGAGAAATAGTGGCGCAACAGGGCCACTGAGGGCTGCACCCCGACGTGAGCCTCACAATAGTAGGCGAAGATCACCAGAAGGACAACAGAGTTGGGGTGGAGATGCAGAGCTTGTAGCTTGTAATGACGGAGAACAGAGAAAAAGAACTCAGAAAAGGGAGGCATCAGACCGGCAACAATGGCGCTTACAAAGAGCAGATAGAAGGTGCTCCCTTGGCCCTCAGGGAGGGCGGAGCCGGCCTTGAACACCTTCGCCCCGTCGATGCCCTGCGCCGCCACCATCTGGCGCACCCGGGCAAGGCTCGCCTCCGACACGTTCGGCGAGTCCAGGGCAGGCGAGTACCAAGCTCCGGCCGGGGTCTGGCGAGGCGCCATGCCTTGCTAGGGCGTGTAATCGAAGTGGATCTGAAGATTTCGGAGACAGGAAGGAGAGGCGCTAGAAAGGGGATCTGAGCAGTAACCAGAGGAAGCAAGGGGAGCAAAGCCTAGGCAGACGCCGCTCCTTTATCGACTCGCGTGGTTGCTGAGGCACCCACGTCCAATCAACTGCAACGTGGCGCCCAAGGCCGCAGGCTGTTAGGGCCCGCGGCGCTTCGCACTTGCCCCTCCGCCTCTCTGCTCGGCCAAGCCCGGGCGCGCCTTCGGCCCGGGGGCTACTGTCGGCGTTCTGGGAACGGGGGTCCCCAGACTTGCCTGCCTGCGGCCTGCGGCGTGGCTCAAAGGGGGGCCCATCACGGCCCATCTTCATCAACACAAGCTCAAGACCCTCGCGAGGGGCCAAGCCTCGCAGGGCGGACGACAGGGAGCTTCCTCAGGCACGGCCTCATCAGGCTGGCTCGCGAGGAGGCGGAGAGATCAAGGCGGGTACCTCATGAGGTGCCCATGACGCAAGCCATGATGACCAAGGGCGCCAGTCGGGCGCCAGCCCGCGCAGTGTCCTCCTTTCCTCTTTGGTGCAAAGGGAGCAAGCGCAGGCGAGAGCATCAAGCAAAGGCGTCCATTTCGGTGCAACAAGACCAAGACCAGCCCAACGGCAGGAATGAAGTCATTGTGGAGCCCAAGCCGGCGTCACCACCAGAGCCTTTGACAGGCGAGGACCAACTTTAGTCAGGATAAGTGTACCAGATGTTCCCCTTCAAAATGGCCAATTGTTGGCGCCCTTCCCGCTCAATATTTGGGAAGAGGCCCAGGGCCCTTGCCTATAAATAGGACTAGCCACCCACAGGACAGAGGCATCTAAAAGAGAGAGAGAGAGAGAGAAGGAGAGGAGCGACTGAACCCCTCCTAGCAGTTCATCGCCTGGCCAAGAACAGACCCTCGCGAGGCTGTTCTTCCTTGTATTGTTCATCACCATCAGCCCAAGAGGCAATCCACCACACCAGAAACTAGAGTAGGGTATTACACCACAATGGTGGCCCGAACTAGTATAAACCTTGTGTCTCTTGTGTTGTTCCTTTCATAGTTTAGATCCTAGCGTGGTGGCGGGGTGCAGGTAGGTAGAGGGCGAGATCTCCGCGCGCACCCCAGTGTTCGAACCTCAAGGGTCTGCCGGAACCCGAAATCCGGCAGAGGGATAGTTATATGATCCAACTATGTTATTATTGTTGAGAGAACTTGCACTAGTGAAAGTATGAACCGTAGGCCTTGTTTCCTATCATTGCAATACTATTTACGCTCACTTTTACCACTTGCTACCTTGCTGTTTTGATATTTTCAGATTACAAAAACCTATATCTACCATCCATATTGCACTTGTATCACCATCTCTTCATGAACTAGTGCACCTATACAATTTACCATTGTATTGGGTGTGTTGGGGACACAAGAGACTCTTTGTTATTTGGATGCGGGGTTGCTTGAGAGAGACCATCTTCATCCTACGCCTCCCACGGATTGATAAACCTTAGGTCATCCACTTGAGGGAAATTTGCTACTGTCCTACAAACCTGTGCACTTGCAGGCCCAACAACGTCTACAAGAAGAAGGTTGTGTAGTAGGCATCACGCTCCCGGGCACATCTTAATCCCACTAATGCTGCGGCGTTGTACCTCATCGTGTAGCAAAGCTGAGAGCCCCTCAACACATATCACAGACAAGTAGGGGGATAGAGGGTCTCCTTGTTGCAAGACTCTTGATGCGCAAAATTAGTGGGTGAGTGCTTTGTTAACCTTGATTTGGTATCGAACTATCCATACACACTTCAGGATCAGGTCAACCCATCCTCTTCTAAAGGCCATTCTACACATCATCGCCTTACTCATAACCTCCTTCACTGTTCTAAACCCACTTTTACGAATCCTCTTGTTCAAAATATAGTGTGAAATCTCATGGGCAATGAGGACACTATCCGTGCTCAGCCTCCTCGGTACAAACACGCTATAGTTGTCTGAGATCATCTCTGGCAGGATCATCTTCAATATGTTGGCTCGGACTTTGGATACCAACTTGTACAAGACATTGCATAGACTGATTGGCCGCAAATCCTTGATTCTCTACGGGTTGCTTACATTGGGGATCAGCATGCCATAAGTGTCATTTCATCATTCTGGCATGTCGCCTTCGTTTAACATACCAAAGACTTCATTCACCACTTGATCTCCCATGAAACGCCAGCGCCTTTTAAACACTATCGACGGCATCCCATCTGGTCCCGGAGCCTTCAGGTCACCGACATGGTCTAGCGCCACCTTGACCTCTTCCCGAGTGAACTCAGCAAGTAGGATGTCATTCATAGCATTTGTAACCGCGGCTGAACCTTATCAAGTAGTTCAGGTAAATTACGGGGGTTAGAGGAAGAAAAAGATCCTAAAAAAATGAACACACATAATTAGTTCCTCCACAAGACATCGCAGTCATGCCTCCTCTCTTATTTTGTGCTCCGGCACCGCCGCCCGCATGCATGATTCAACTCTTTTTTGCTTTCTTTAATCTACCTTCCAACTCCCCAACCACCTCTCTGCTCCACATGCTCATACTTCCCGCCACCTTGCGTAACGCTTGGGGTACCCCCATCATCCGCCTCCTCACTGCTCTCCCATGCTTGTTACACTACATCTCCATAGTCGTCCTCCTGTAACAAGCGACCCTCAAAATGAAAGCTTCCATCCCCTCGTCTCCATTCTCTATTCTGAGGCTTCGGTATTCACTACAACTGGTCGATGATCTGAGTGTCATGGCGGACCATTTATTACTATATACTGCGGGAAGGTCTCGCACCACTCCTCATTAGTTGTAGCCCTGTCCAGCCGTTCATAGATATATGTGCGCAACTCTTTGCTATGGTTCCTCCATGTGAACAAGTCTGCCTCAAACCCAATATCTCCAGGCTTGCAGAATTGCAGTGCCTCCTGAAAGCTGTCTAGGTAGTGCTGGGGCTGAGCCGCCCCTCTTGCTTTTTCTGTACTTGTCAAGATCTCAATTAAATCAACAAGACAAAGCCATGGCCTTCCTCCTTGATATTGTTGTTTCGAAAGACGCAACATTCTCATGTCTCCTTCTTCTGTTGGATTTTGGGCTCCGCAGACCCTAGATAGATTCGAACTTTGGGGTGCATGCGAAGAACTCAACCTCCCTAGTCTGCCTACTCGCCAATCTCACGGCCTAGCTCAATGAATGGGAAGGAAATGGGACAATGCAGTTTACCCAGGTTTGGGCCACCATGCGGTGTAAAACCCTACTACTGCTTTGTGGTGGATTGGCCTCGAGGGGCTGAGGATGAAGTAGTACAATCAGAGAACAACCTCAGGAGGATATGTGTTCTTGTGCTCGAGTGAGCTGGTGAGTGTGACGATGATCTAAATCATCCGTCCCGCTCTACGGTGGTGGTGCTTCTCTGCTTATAGTGGCCTTGGTCCTCTTCCCAAATGGAGGCGGGAAGGGATCCCACAACGGCCAAATTTGAAGGGAGACAACTAGTACATCTTATCCTGACAAAGGTAGTTTTCGCCTGTAAAGCCTCTGGCCATGATGCTGTGGTGGGCTCCGTGATGACCTCCGTCCTCCCGTCCTGGCGGTCTTGGTCTTGTTGCATGGGAATGGAAACCTTTGGCTGATTCCTCGGGACTCCGTGCCCGCGCTTGCCTCCTTGGCACCAAAGAGGAAGCTGCTATCCTGCGCCCGCCGGCGCCCGCCTGGTCTTGGTCGTCATGGCTCATGTCATCCGAACCTCGCGAGGCGAGGCTTGCATAGAAATCTCCGCTCCTCAGGAGCCAGCCTGAGGAGGCCGCTCATTTCGGAGGTCTTGGTGTCGTCCTCCTCGCGAGGCTTGGCCCCTCGCGAGGGTCTTGAGTTGTTGGTGTTGAAGTTGGGCCGTACCAGGCTGTCGATGGAGCCACGTCGTGGGCCACATGTAGGAAAGTCTGGGTACCCCCGTTCCCAGTACGCCGACAGTAGCCCCCGGGCCCAAGGCGCACTCGGACTTGGCTTCAAGGCGAAGCCAAGGGCAAGTGCGGAGCGCCGAGGGCCCCAACCGCCTCCGGCCCTGGTCGACGTGTGGCGATTGATGGGACGTGGGCGTCTCCGCTTCCCCATGCTGCCTCGGCAACCATTTGACTTGACAAGAGCCTTCTGCATGCAGAGAAAGATCATCATTGCGTGGGATCATGGAGGCCGGCGGTTGGCCTCCCTCCGGCTATAAATGAGGGGAGGGGCGGAGCCCCCCTCGCTCATTTCCATCTTCTCGTTGCCCACTCCTTCTTCTTGTTATTTGTCTCGCCGTCTTGTTGTAGCATCCATGGCGCCGATCAGGAGGTTCTCCACGGTGGAGAAGGGAAAAACCCCTCAGGAGGAGCTTGGGCCAAGAGGTTTGGCCGCCCTCGCGACACCGACGAAGGGTAGGAGGTAACGTGGCCTTGGTACGAGCGGCTCCGCCCGGCTTCTCGATCCCTCTGTATGCCCGCGCGCAGAGCTCTGGACAGGGGGGTAGTGCCCAGCACCACGCGGGTCGGGGTCGTGGTGGATAGGCAAAGGCTGCCAGGCCAGCCGGCATGCAAACCCATGCCGAGGGCACCTCACGCGAGTTCGTGATGTGGGCGGCAATGCCGCGGCGCATGTGGATCTGGCTCCTGAGGTTCTTCGCCGAGGAGATGCCGCCGAGGGGGCCGCTTGAGCTGTGGAGGCAACATGCTGGGTGCTACAGCCTAGTCACGGGGGCGGGGGTCGAGGTCGTCCCCCCGGGCGACATCTTTATTACTCGAGGATGGGGCGAGGTTGCCCGCGCCTGCTGTCCAGAGGGGGCCCTCGCCATCCACTTCGAGTACGATGGTGCCTCCATGCTATTCTTCAAGGTCTTCGACGAGGACGGCCAGCGTCTGGAGTGTTGCCCCGGGAGAGGCGGTCCACGCGGCGCGGCCACAGGCGTTGAACTCGCCCCTGGCCTTGCTGGCAGCTCCTCCAGTAACAGTGGTGACTCCCTGGAATCTAGCGACTCTTCCGAGCCTAGCGATTCTCTGGAGTCCTGCGATGACAGTTACGTGCCGCCGAGCTCTCGCCGTGCCCGGAGCGCAGCGGTGCCATCCGCTCGGCGTCGTCGGCGATACCCAGCGGCCGGGGACCTTCGAGATCTTCTTCTTTTGTTTCCTTGCGTGGAATTGTGACGAGCCCCATGGGGTATGTAAAAAATTGTAGTGCTTTTGCTCCAATGTTATCCTCCCTAGTATGATGTCGCAGCCGTGTATCTCGCCCTGGCACAGTTCCCCCTTTTCGTTCCTGCAGTAGCTTAGTGCTCTACACTGACGGGCCCTAGTCCTCAGGCAGGCTTCAGCCGTTGCTGGTATGCAAGGTCATGATGCCGTGGTCAAGGCCAGGAGGTGAGCAGCTTGAGGTCCGGTAAGAGCTCCCGAGGCGCGATGTTCAAGAGGTCCCCTTTGGCGTGCAAGCAGCTCCCTGAAGGCCGAAAAGGGAAGCGGCATTGCCCGAGCGAGATTGCGAGAGTCGAAATATTGCATCGTGAGGTTCACGCTGATATGTATGGGTGACTTATCTTGGTGAGCCTGCGGCGATTCCCTTGCGCGGCGCCTGATCGTGCCTTAGTGGTGACGCTTCTAGGTAGGGCTCACGCCGGCCTCCCCTTTTCCTCACTCATCTAGATGCTCTACGTCCTCGGGTCCCGGCCCTCGAGCGTGGCTCAGCCGCCGCTGGTATGCCAGGTCGTGATGTCGTGGTCAAGGCCAGGGGGTGAGGGCTCGAGAGCCAGTAGGAGCTCCTAAGGCGTGAAAAAGGAACGGCCGGTGGGGCCGCCCGTAGTTACACTCCGGAGGTTCCTGTGGGTTAGTCCAAGGAGGAGAACATAACTCATAACCGCGCTTGATGTCCAGCCGCCAATCTTTCCGCAAGCCAGACCTCGATCTCTCACATTTGTCAGCGTTGCAGGGACGGATCCGAGAACAAGCGCCGTGCCAGCATGTGTAGCCCTAGTTGCGGGATGATCAGGAGGCCGGTCAGCAACGCGGGGAAGACGCGAAGGGCGATAAAGCACCAGGCAAGCAGGTGATAATCATAAAGCAACTTATGATCTAAGGGTAGAGCCAGTTCTGATGGATGCAAACACGATACATGCCTCATGGACGAACCCACGCGGCTTGGGGATAGTGCAGCCCAAGGGGCGCCCCCAATTGAACAAACCGAAAAAGTGTCACACACACCGTTCTTTGAAGAGGTGTTGGGGTAGTTGGAGACGCGTGCTGTAGAAGTTGCTCCTCATGAGCCGCCCAGGTCCTGAACCTCGGGAGGCTCTGGGGGCCTGGGGGGCTCACGGGGATCCGCTGCCGCCTCCGACATGATTGCCTGGTGCCTGGTCACGAGCCGCCAGGACGCCCAACATGTGGCACTGGTGCACAATAGCCCTATTCAGCAAACCGAAAGGTATGCAAACGTAGCTGTGAGGAGGGCCCTCGCACCGGCCAACATGGGACGGCAAGAAGAGCTCCTGAGACGCGGCCCTATTGAGCCTAGGGATGTTGACCCAGGAGCACAGCTCGGTGTCCTCGCCGGGGCAGGGAGCTACGCCGGGTGGTGGGCGACAGTCGCCACGCATAGCTCTTGCCTCCTGAAGCTCCTCGATTGCCTTGGTGATGAACTCCAGAGCGCCTGGCGCCTCGCGCCCTGCGCTTTCCTCACGGAAGCGCGTGTTGAAGCACGCCTCCACATGGTGCCCGAGCGCCTCCCTCATGATGCTGGCCAGGTCAGAGGCCCTCCAGAGGAGAGCCCCCGAGCCTAGCCTGAGAGGGGCACCGGGCGCGCCTTCCTATGCAAGAGGGGAAGGCGCCCTGTCAATGGGCGCAGGGCTTGAGGCAGCGCCGCCGGACACCCCACCCTCCTGAGGTCCTTGGTGGAACAACTGCTTCTTCTTCTTCTTGGGGACAGCCTCAGGAGGGTAGACAGCGCCCTCGTCATCTGGGTCCTCGACCGCCGCAGCCTGGTAGGCGCACTCGAGAGAGCACACCGCGTCCTTCTCCTCGCAGGCGACCGTGATGATGCCGCAGCTCCCTGGCATCTTGAGGACATTGTAGCCATGATGAGTCACTGCCATGAACTTGGCCAGGGCCGGATACCCAAGGATGGCGTTGTACGGGAGGCGAATGTGGGCAGCGTCGAAGTCGATGAGCTCAGTGCGGTAGTTGTCGTGCTTGCCAAATGTGACAGGGAGGCGGATCTGCCCTATCGGGGAGGTGGAGCCGTCGGTCACTCCTGAGAAAGGCTTGGTAGGCTGCAGCTGGTCGTAGGGCACCTTGAGTCAGTCGAATGTCTCGACGGAGAGAACATTGAGCCCCACACCGCCATCGATGAGTGTCTTGGTGACAAGGACGTTGCTGATGGTAGGCGAGCAGAGCATCGGGAGGGCACCGGCAGTTGCCGCACACTTGAACTGGTCGGAAGAGTTGAAGGTGATGGTGTACTTGGACCACCTGAGCGGACATGTTGCCTCGAGCTTGGGGAGGGCTGCGTTCACATCACGAGCGAACTGCTTGAGGATGCCATGAGAGGCAGGGGCCTGAGCGCCGCCCGGGATGCAAGCAATGGCTCGAGGCTCTTGGAAGCCCCCAGCCCCCTCGTCCTAATGGTGGTCATCATTCCTTCTTGGTGGTGGCGGCAGTGGAGGAAAGACAAGGTTGCCCTGAGGGCGGTCCTTGCAAGGCTGATCCCTCCAGGCACCCTCATGAGGCTAGCCCTGTGTGACGCTCGGATAATCAAGCTACAATAACCCTCTACTAATGATGCCACGTCAACTCAATTACTATTGCTAACCTCGCGTTAGTTCGAAACCGATTCGAATTCAAATTCAAATTCAAGCAAACAATATTTTTTTAAAGATATTAAAACTAAAATGTTCGGTGTGAGCCAAATAATGCATAGGTAATTATGGTGGAAAAACTCAACATCTTTAGAGGTGTTTTAATGTCCTAACATAAATAAATGGTAGCAAGCACAATTAATTAGATGCCTTTTTTAATTAATAAAATAACAGTGGGACCTCTACTTTTTTAATTAATTAATTTACTTAATTAATCTTGTTTAGATTAACCTAATCATTAATTAAACTAATTAATCTGTTTTAGTTAATCTCAGTCAATGACAGTGGGACCCACGTGTCAGTTGGACCAAGTCAACCGACTGTTGACTGCTGATGTCACCCTGATGTCATGCTGACGTCATCCCATACTATTCTGGATAATGTTAGAATTAAATAAATAAATTAATTCATAAAATGATTAAAACTTTAGAAAAACATAGAAAATAAACGATAGCTCAGATGAAAATACTTTCTACATGAAAGTTGCTCACAACAACGAGACGAATCCGGATACGCTGTCCGTTTATCAGCCACACGTCCCTAGCATAGGAACACGCAACTTCCCCCTCCGGTTCACTTGTCCGAAAACGCGAAACACCGGGGATACTTTCCCGGATGTTTCCCCTTTCGCCGGTATCACCTATCCTCGCGTTAGGTCACCCCTAGCACAACGTATTACCGCGTCTTACTTGTGTTACATTTGGTTGCTCTGTTATTTATTGTGTTCCCCCTCCGTTACTTCTTTCCGGTAGACCCCGATACCGTTGCTGGTACCCCTGTGATCGACTACATCGACGATTTAACCCTTCTTGCCGAGCAACCAGGCAAGGCCCCCTTGATCACCAGATATCGCCTATTCTTCTCTATACTGCTTGCATTAGAGTAGTGTAGCATGTTACTGCTTTCGGTTAATCCTATTCTGCTGCATAGCCTGTCATTGTTGCTACAGTTGTTACCCTTACCTGCTATCCTACTACTTAGTATAGGATGCTAGTGTTCCATCAGTGGCCCTACACTCTTGTCCGTCTGCCATGCTATACTACTGGGCCGTGATCACTTCGGGAGGTGATCTCAGGCATATGCTACATACGTTATTCTGTTACGTTACTTATGATACTGTTCGGAGATGGGGGCTGAAGGGGCAGGTGGCTCCATCCTGGTAGAGGTGGGCATGGGTTCCCGACGGCCCCCGATTGTTACTTTGTGGAGGAGTGACAGGGCAGGTTGAGACCGCCTAGGAGAGAGGTGGGCCTGGCCCTGGTCGGCATTCGCGGATACTTAACACGCTTAACGAGATCTTGGTATTTGATCTGAGTCTGGCTACTGGTCTATACGCACTAACCAACTACGTGGGGAAGTTATGAGCTCTCGACGTCGTGGTATCATCCGAAGCCTTCATGACGTTAGCGACTGGGCGGCGTGCGCCGGATTGGACTGGAACGCCTGCTAGGCTAGGTCTGCTTCCGGCCGCGTTCGCAACGTGCATGTGCGCTAAGGGCGATGGGCCCAGACCCCTCTGCACATAGTTTTAGACCGGCGTGCTGACCTGTCTGTTGGCCTAGGTGGGGCTGCGACGTGTTGATCTTCCGCGGCCGGGCATGACCCGAAAAAGTGTGTCCGGCGAAATGGGATCGAGCGTGTTGGGTTATGTGGTGCACCCCTGCAGGGAAGTTAATCTATTCGAATAGCCGTGATCTTGATAATGGGGCGACTTGGAGTTGTACCTTGACCTTATGACAACTTGAACCGGATACTTAATAAAACAGACCCTTTCAAGTGCCAGATACAACCCGGTGATCGCTCTTTAGCAAGGCGACGAGGAGGGGATCGCCGGGTAGGATTATGCTATGCGATGCTACTTGGAGGACTTCGGTCTACTCTCTTCTACATGCTGCAAGACGGAGGCTTCCGGAAGCATAGTCTTCGTCAGGATTAGTTATCCCCCTGTTATTCTGGCATTCTGCAGTTCAGTCCACTGATATGGCCCTTTACACATATACCCATGCATATGTAGTGTAGCTCCTTGCTCGCGAGTTCTTTGGATGAGTACTCACGGTTGCTTTCTCCCCCCTTCCCCCCTTCCTTTCTTTCTAGTTGTCGCAACCAGATGCTGGAGTCTAGGAGCCAGACACCACTGTCGACTACGACTCCTACTACACTGGAGGTGCCTACTACTACGTTCAGCCCGCTGACGACGACCAGGAGAAGTTTAGGAGGATCCCAGGCAGGAGGCCTGCGCCTCTTTCGATCTGTATCCCAGTTTGTGCTAGCCTTCTTAAGGCAAACTTGTTAACTTATGTCTGTACTCAGATATTGTTGCTTCCGCTGACTCATCTATGATCGAGCACTTGTATTCGAGCCCTCGAGGCCCCTGGCTTGTATTATGATGCTTGTATGACTTATTTATGTTTTAGAGTTGTGTTGTGATATCTTCCCTGAGTCCCTGATCTTGATCGTACACGTTTGCGTGCATGATTAGTGTATGATTGAATTAGGGGCGTCACAAGTTGGTATCAGAGCCGACTGCCTGTAGGAATCCCCCTTCCACACTCCTTGGCCGAAGTCGAGTCTAGATATTACAAAACTTTTACTAACATGGCTGTGTGCCTTACGGGCCCATGTCGCCATTGGGTGGTATTAGGATCTTTTAATCCTCGATCTTTACTCCGGGATTCTGAAATCTCTTCTATTCGGGTTAAATATTTTTTTTACTAAAATCTAACTGTAGGTTCTCGAAAATACTTTCCCCCGGAGAGCCCCTTCAGTCCAGATGATCGCCGGCTGCAACATAAGATTTCTAAGATACTCTCTGATATTCTCTCGAGACCTTGTGCCCGTTGCTTTTGCAATTCCCTTCCACCGAAATATCCCTATGGATAAATACTTACACCTGCCGTGCTTACTTTTATTCCCAGTCGATCTTGTTATTACAAGATACCCCAAGAATGTTTTGTGCCTACTGCCTTGCAGTTCTTTGCCACCTGAATACCCCTAAGAATAATTTCTCGCACTTTCCGAGTATCCGCTCATCCCCAGTTGTTCAGGTGTTTCACAAAAGTCTTTGAAATACTATTCAATCCTCTGAAAATCCTTAGCAGCTTTATTGCTCTGCAAATACTTGTCTACTTGCATTATGGATGCTTCCCATATATCTGGCAATATTCATTAGTCTCCTTTGACACCGTCATTTTGATCCTGTTGATTCAACATGAGTGCGAATGCACACAATCATCGGTTGATCCATTTAAATTATCTACCCGGCTCAGATGTTATTTTGAACATGAGCTGGTTGTCAACCAATCCAATTGCCGTCGATTGTACCCCTAAGACTATTCAACTTATCCATCCCTAATCAGAACATTGCTTCTGATCCCTTGATTTGAAAAACACAATTCCTTTGCATTTAAGCTTTGAGTTAGTCAGTTGTTTCTATAATCCGATGCACTTGCATTCCTTCTTCCTTTGATAGAGTACCGATACTCACATCAGCTCCGTTGTAGACCACCGGACCTCTTGTTGGATTATTATCCGACAGTGTCCTTCATATTGAAATAACCTTGTGAGTCTTTCCATGGATATATAAAGCCTTGGGTAAATTGTATCCTCTGTTTTCTCAACCATGCTCTGTTTTTGAGCTGGTGGTATTTACTATTGAAGCTTGTGGTATTTGTTTCCACGATACCCTGATGGGTTGAACCTATGCCTTCCTTAATATGTGTGAACTCGAAAGTCTTCACGAGCCATACTCATCTGGTATTTCACTAGGTAAAATTTTCAACACTAATGCCTTTATCAAAGCGAGAAGTGAATGGAAGGTTATACATTGAAGAAGTGGGAGTCGACCTTGAACCTTGTGTTCATGCCCATGGACACGATCTATAACTTATCATGGAAGCTCCTCGTAAAAATAATTACCCCCTTATTATAAGTTCATCTTGTATCCGTGGTTCGATCATTTATGATCATGGTTTCCGACCATGTTCTCCTTTAAATACCATTTCTCGTGCAAGTTTAAGCGCTTGTCTTCTGCAGAGTAATACCCCAGTCCAACCTCTACTTTGATTTGTTGTTGAGAAATACCATCCTTTCCCTTGATGATTTGTATTATCATCGACCACTTTATTGCCTTCCGTTCAACGCAAACTTGTCCGTGTTTTGTGTTATACCTTGTGTTCCTTGCTATCCAGCATTTGTTCTTCTTTACCTTGGAGTATTACCATCTTTTATGCCAAGGATGTCATGAGAATTTCACCACTTCTTAAGAATTCTTGGTATTGCGATACTTCTCACCCTCACCATTCTTTCTTGGTCCCCGTGTTGATTCTAACCGGAATACCGACAAATGGACTGAGAGGTGTAAATTTTAAACTTATAGCAACCCTATTGCTTGGAGTTAACGATTCGATAGCTTGATTCTTGGTCTATTGGTTATTGAATCACCACTCTAACCTCGATCACGCTACTTAGTCCATCTTCTAGGTGCACGTTTCGATCAATGTTCACTCGAGTATGTTCTCCTCAAACATACTTCATTATATACTTCGACATGTCCAATATGATTCCTTGTTCACAAAAATTGTGGAAATTCATCCTTTGGAAATCTTGATGAATTGTTGCTGAGTCCATCAACCACCTCCTCGTCCTCCCCTTGGTTTAATGATGAACTCATGATTCAGAACTTGCTTCCATAGTTCGTTTCTCGAAAATCTTGCAACGCCATCTCGTCAAATTGTGTTGCACCCCTTTTCTTCTCAGGCATCCTGAGTCTGAGGTATCCTAACACTGATCAGATCTGAAGCTCGGTCATATATGATGGTTGGAACATATTTCCAAGATTTATATCATTTGTCTTTATATGACCCGGTAAGGTGATGTCATGCCTAGCATACCTGGCTGGAGGACCAATTTTTTTATAAGTTTCCTTTTTAGCAAGGTTATCCATTCTTCCATGTGGAAATTGTAAGGCTTATTCTACGAGTTTCCCTGATGGATCATTTGTGTATCTTAAGTCTGATCCTTACCTGATGACCATGTCAATACTATCTCGAAGCATATCAGTGGTACTCCGATTTTCAACAAGAACATTTGAAGCCCAATGCTAAATGTTTCCTGCTAAATTATCCAAACACCGTTGTATGGGTAATGTCATGAAAATTCTTCCCCTTACCTAAAGAGTTTTCTACATTATATCATGTCATGGATATTATGCTCTGCTTGTCCTTGTGAAGGATATACCCTTGAAATATGTGTGTATACACATTTTCCTTTCCTTTGTTCTATTTAAACCTGATAATTACTTTTCCTTTCCATTGGTTTGTTTAAACCGCCTTGTGATCTATATTATATAAGTAGTAATATTTACCTGCTTATCTAAACACCTCGTTGTACCACTCTATCAGTAAGACCCTGTTGCTATTGTTGATGTCATTTCGGTAACCACCGATGGATGAGAACTTTGCCTATTGGTCCGTCTCGTTTCAACGAGCAGGAAAATGGTTCTCTTCATCCCTCGCCCTTGGTACCAACGTTGTTGCCGACATAACTGACATGGTACTCTCTGACATGCCTTGCTATCATGACCGTGCAAGATGTCACTGCTCCTATTAAAAAAACACATGGTGGGCCCATAACCCAACAGTTCCACAGGATCGAAACCTGACTCTCCTGTACACCCCCTGTTCCCAAAGTTATTCCTCGTGTGTGGCCTCATGTTTAATTCACGAGCCACCTTCCTAGAGACGATCTAATCTGGTATCAGACGCAATACTTATTCTCGTTGCTCTGGACCCCTTTCACACTTTGTTTCAGGCATCGAACGATTGCCTACATGCTTGAAACTCCTTATTGTACCTTCTTACTTTGCTCTTGATATTTTCTTAAGTTTCAACTTGAGAGTTACTATCTACCACATTGCTTGAGTTATAAACCAGATAGCCACCATGTAGAGTTTCGTTCTTTCGAAGCTACCCTTATCCTTTTTGTAAGTATGGAGTTCCCAAAGAAAGGATGCTGACTTCATCATGATGACCTCATGATGAAGTGTGAAGACATCAGCGTTATGGATCGACCACTTCGAGGAGAGCAACTAAGACCGAGAACACTCGCAAGAATTTCGTAACCAGAACCTTTTCCCCCTTATGCCTCTTAAATCTCGGGATGAGATTTCTTGTAGTGGAGGAGAATTGTGATGCCCAGATAATCAAGCTACAATAACCCTCTACTAATGATTCCACGTCACCTCAATTACTATTGCTAACCTCGCGTTAGTTCGAAACAGATTCGAATTCAAATTCAAATTCAAGCAAACAATATTTTTTTTAAAGATATTAAAACTAAAATGTTCGGTGTGAGCCAAATAATGCATAGGTAATTATGGTGGAAAAACTCAACATCTTTAGACGTGTTTGAATGTCCTAACATAAATAAATGGTAGCAAGCACAATTAATTAGATGCCCTTTTCAATTCATAAAATAACAGGCTAAATTATTTAGATGCCCAAATTATGTGCCAGTAGTATATATGTTTAGACTGGTTTAGGAACTAGTCATGTATTTATTTCAAACTAAAGTAAAAGCAGAGAGGTGGAATAAATAAAAGAAAAGGAAAATACAAATAAAATAAAATAAAAATAAAACAGAAACCCCACCCCCACTGGGCCGACCGGCCCCGCTGCTAGCCAGGCCAGGCCCAGGCCGACCCCCTCACTCCATAACCCCCTGCCCTGAAACCCTAGCCACTACCGCTCCCACTCCACCCACGTCGGCACTCCCTCTCCCCCCTCCCGATCCAATCTAGATCGGGGCGAAAACCCCCCACTCCCCTCGCTCCTCGCACCCCCCTCTGCTCGCACGGGTTTGGGCACGACGCCCCAATGCCGTCGCCGGCGCTCATCGTCACTGCCTCCGACGCGGCTGGATCCCGCCGTTGCAGGAGCTCCCCGCGCTCGATCCCCTCGCCTGCAACGGTGCCCCACCTTAAGCTCGTCGTTCGTACCCGCCCTCCCCATCGCCGGACCTTGTAGCTCCGTCCTCGACCTCCTCCTCGATGGCCCGCATCAAGCCATGCCGCCCCGACCTCACACCCGCCCCGCCTGGACCTCGTCGGAGCGCTTCCTCGCTGGATCTCTTCCCTGTCTCCGTCGGCCGTCCCCGTCGTCCTCCACAACTGCTCCCTCGAGCCTCGCCGCCCCCCTGGTCTCTACTCTAACGTGAGGCCCGCCTCCCCTATCATCCCTCTCCGTCCGGCGCCGCCTCCCGCCCGTACTGCGCCCGCGCGCAATGGCGGCTTCGCTCCGTCGCGTGCTCGCCAGCCCTGACCGCGCCCGTCTCCGTGCTCACCCAGCGCCGCCCACGAGCTCTGGCGCCCCACGCTGCGACCCACGCGATCCAGCAGCGCCTGCAATAGCCCAGCTGCAGCCGCCAGCGCCTCGCCTCGCCTCCGATCCCGTCCACAGCCGGCCTCGCCATGGTCGACCCAGCGCGCCCACGCCGCACCGCCTGCTATGGCTACACGGGCCAATCACAACTCGGCCCAGCCCCAGCACTGTTTTAATAAAAAAAGAATTAAAAAATTAATAATAAATAAAAGTATTAATTAATTTAGTTAACTTAATCAATTAAATAACTTAATTAATCTTGTTTAGATTAACCTAATCATTAATTAAACTAATTAATCTGTTTTAGTTAATCTCAGTCAATGAAAGTGGGACCCACGTGTCAGTTGGACCAAGTCAACCGACTGTTGACTGCTGATGTCACCCTGATGTCATGCTGACGTCATCCCATACTATTCTGGATAATGTTAGAATTAAATAAATAAATAAATTCATAAAATGATTAAAACTTTAGAAAAACATAGAAAATAAACTATAGCTCAGATGAAAATACTTTCTACATGAAAGTTGCTCACAACGACGAGATTTAATCGGGATACGCAGTCCGTTTATCAGCCACACGTCCCTAGCATAGCGAACACGCAACTTTCCCCCTCCGGTTCACCTGTCCAAAAACGCGAAACACCGGGGATACTTTCCCGGATGTTTCCCCTTTCGTCGGTATCACCTATCCTCACGTTAGGTCACCCCTAGCACAACGTATTGCCGCGTCTTACTTTGTGTTACATTTGATTGCTCTGTTATTTATTGTGTTCCCCCTCCGTTACTTCTTTCCGATAGACCCCGAGACCGTTGCCGGTACCCCTGTGATCGACTACATCGACGACAAACCCTTCTTGCCAGAGCAACCAGGCAAGCCCCCCCCCCCCCTTGATCACCAGATACCGCCTATTCTTCTCTATACTACTTGCATTATAGTAGTGTAGCATGTTATTGCTTTCGGTTAATCCTATTCTGCTGCATAGCCTGTCTTTGTTGCTACAATTGTTACCCTGACCTGCTATCCTACTGCTTAGTATAGGATGCTAGTGTTCCATCAGTGGCCCTACACTCTTGTCCATCTGCCATGCTATACTACTGGGCCGTGATCACTTCGGGAGGTCATCTCGGGTATATGCTACATACGTTATACTGTTACATTACTTATGATACTTTTCAGAGATGGGGGCTGAAGGGGCAGGTGGCTCCATCCCGGTAGAGGTGGGCCTAGGTTCCTGACGGCCCCCGACTATTACTTTGTGGCGGAGCGACAGGGCAGGTTGAGACCGCCTAGGAGAGAGGTGGGCCTGGCCCTGGTTGGCATTCGTGGATACTTAACACGCTTAATGAGATCTTGGTATTTGATCTGAGTCTGGCTACTGGTCTATACGCACTAACCAACTACATGGGAAAGTTATGGGCACTCAACGTCGTGGTATCAGCCGAAGCCTTCGTGACGTCAGCGACTGGGCGGTGCACACCGGATTGGACTGGAACGCCTTCTAGGCTAGGTCTGCTTCCGGCCGCGTTCGCAACGTGCAGGTGTGCTATGGGCGATGGGCCCAGACCCCACTGCGCATAGTTTAGACCAGCGTGCTGACCTCTCTGTTGGCCTAGGTGGGGCTCCGACGTGTTGATCTTCCGTGGCCGGGCATGACCCCGAAAAGTGTGTCCGACCAAATGGGATCGAGCGTGTTGGGTTATGTGGTGCACCCCTGCAGGGAAGTTAATCTATTCGAATAGCCGTGATCTTCGGTAACAGGACGACTTGGAGTTGTACCTTGACCTTATGACAACTAGAACCGGATACTTAATAAAACACACCCTTCCAAGTGCCAGATACAACCCGATGATCGCTCTCTAGAAGGGCGACGAGGAGGGGATCGCCGGGTAGGATTATGCTATGCGATGTTACTTGGAGGACTTCAGTCTACTCTCTTCTACATGATGCAAGACAGAGGCTGCCAGAAGCTTAGTCTTCGACATGATTAGTGATCCCCCTCTTATTCTGGCATTTTGTAGTTCAGTCCACTGATATGGCCCTTTACACATATACCCATGCATATGTAGTGTAGCTCCTTGCTTGCGAGTACTTTGGATGAGTACTCACGGTTGCTTTCTCCCCCTTTTCCCCCCTTTCCTTTCTTTCTGGTTGTCGCAACCAGATGCTGGAGTCCAGGAGCCAGACGCCACCGTCGACGATGACTCCTACTACACTGGAGGTGCCTACTACTACGTGCAGCCCGGCGGCGAAGACCGGGGAGTAGTTTAGGAGGATCCCGAGGCGAGGCGTGCGCCTCTTTCGATCTGTATCCCAGTTTGTGCTAGCCTTCTTAAGGCAAACTTGTTAACTTATGTTTGTACTCAGATATTGTTGCTTCCGCTGACTCGCCGATGATCACTTGTATTCGAGCCCTCGAGGCCCCTGGCTTGTATTATGATGCTTGTATGACTTATTTATGTTTTAGAGTTGTGTTGTGATATCTTCCCGTGAGTCCCTGATCTTGATCGTACACGTTTGCGTGCATGATTAGTGTATGATTGAATCGGGGGCGTCATGCCCTGCCAGCGGTTCTCACAAGGCTGATCGCGCCATTCCTGGCGGGGGTCGCGACCGTACCAGTGTCCTCCACCTCGTCCTCCTTCGCGGCCGTATCCTCGATCGTTGCGCTTCAGGCAACGCCCAAGGCGCCCGTCGCGGATGGCCCTGAGCTCCTGGTAGTCGTTGGTGTTGTGGTTGTGCATGTTGTGGAAGACGGAGAACGAGCGGCTGCCCTTGGATGACTCTGGGTGGTCGCAGCCGCACTTCATATCTGGTTCGGCTGCAAGCACGGCCGGTCCGTTGCATTCACGTCCTTGGCCTTGGCCTTCGCCTTCTTGTCTTCTGGGTCAGCGTCCGGAAGTTCTAGGAGGGAGAGGTGACCTCCCTCAGCCCTTGCACACTTGGTTGCCATGTTGAACATCTCCAGGGCCGTGCACAGGTCCCCGTGTATGGCGACCTCCTCCATCTTGACCTCGCGGACGCCATCAGTGAACGCCGGGATGAAGGCTTCATCCGACACCTTGGGAATCTTGAGGTGAACACTATTGAAGCGCTGGATGTACTTCTGCAAGGTCTCTCCTAGCTACTGCTTGATGTGCCACAGGTCACCCGCGGCTGGTGGGCAGTCGCGAGTGCCCTGGAAGTTGGCGATGAAACCCTCTTGCATCTCGTCACAGGAGGAGATCGATCCAGCGGGGAGGTTCAGGAGCCATGAGCACGCGCCGTCTTTGAGGGCGATGGGAAACCAGTTCGCCATAACCTTCTTGTCGCCGTTGGCCGCCTCGATGCTCAGCTCGTAGAGCTGCAGGAACTCAGCAGGAACGGGGGTGCCATCGTAGCGTCGAGGTAGGTCAGGCTTGAACTTCCCTGGCTAGACGATCCTGCGTAGCTCCGAAGTGAACACGCGGCATCTTGCCGTGGTCATGGGAGCCCGCCATAGTGGTGGAGCCTGATCTTGGCGCTCGCATGCCACCACCGCAGGCAGCGCATGGTCTTGACATGGCGGTGCTGGGAGCGCACGCGCATCTCCTTGCGGCCGATGCACCACCTGGCAGCTTTCCTCCTCGCGCACCGGCGTCTTATGCGGCGGGTCACGCCGTGGAGCCTCACTCCTTGGCTCGAGGGCGACGTCTTGTCGGGGAGGTGGAGGAGGCGCACCGTAAGCCACATCGCCCGCGAGAGGCGGCAGGGGAGGCAGTGAGTGAGATGGCGCTGGAGACTCCCCGGTGGCACTGACGAGCTCGGCGATGCGGTCCAGCCAGTCCTCGTAGAGGTCGTCGATGGGGCGAGAGCGTAGGAGCTCGCGTGCCATGAGCAACACAGTCTACGCGTTCGCCGAACCGCGACGAGCATGAGATGACAAAGCAGCCGCCGGGGTCAGCAATGGAGTGGCGGTGTGCCCATCCCGCCGCACGGAGGGTTGCATCAATGAAGCCTGCTGCTCGTGGGCTGGAGGGTCGGTGGCAGCGTTTGCCGCTGGCAATGAGGAACGGCGGGGAGCACCATCACCTGCGGGCATGTCTGGGCGACGCGGGCGGCGAGGGCAGCCCGGCGCTCGGCACGAACTTGACGAGCATCAGCCATGGGGACGGCGAAAAAGTGGCAAATCGACTGGAGGAAGAGAGGCTCTGACGCACACCAACCCGGCGTGCCAAATGTCGGATTTAGGGCTCCACGGACCCTAGATAGATTCAAACTCTGGGGTGCGTGCGAAGAACTCAACCTTCCCAGTCTGCCTACTCGCCAATCTCGCCTAGATCGATGAACAGGAAGGAAATGGGACAAGGCAGTTTACCCAGGTTTGGGCCACCTTGCGGTGCAAAACCCTACTCCTGCTTTTTGGTGGATTGGCCTCGAGGGGCTGAGGATGAACTAGTACAGTCGGAGAACAACCTCAGGAGGAGATGTGTTCTTGTGCTCGAGTGAGCTGGTGAGTGTGAGGATGATCTGAATCCTGCTCTATGGTGGTGGTGCTGCTCTACTTATAGTGGCCTTGGTCCTCTTCCCAAATGGAGGCGAGAAGGGATCCCAGAATGGCCAAATTCGAAAGGAGACAACTAGTACATCTTATCCTGACAAAAGTAGTCTTCGCTTGCAAAGCCTCTTTTCATGATGCCGTGGTCGGCTCGGCGATGACCTCCGTCCTGCCGTACGGGCGGTCTTGGTCTTGTTGCATGGGAATGGAAACCTTTGGCTGATTCCTCGGGACTCCGCGCCTGCGCTTGCCTCCTTAACACCAAAGAGGAAACTGTTGTCCTGCTCCCGCTGGTGCCCTCCTGGCCTTGGTCGTCATGGCTCACATCATCCGAACCTCGCGAGGTGAGGCTTGCATAGAAATCTTCGCTCCTCAGGAGCCAGCCTGAGGAGGCCGCTCCTTTTGGAGGTCTTCGTGTTGTCCGCCTCGCGAGGCTTGGCCCCTCGCGAGGGTCTTGAGTTGTTGGTGCTGAAGTTGGGCCGTACCAGGCCGATGATGGAGCCACGCCATGGGCCGCAGGAAGGCAATTCTGGGTACCCCCGTTCCCAGAATGCCGACATCTTCCTCTTCATCGTTGACTCCCCGTACACCCCTGTGAGCCGCCACACTAAACCATCTTCCTGTGTTACGTCAACATCCATGTGCCTCCTCCCAAATGACCTAAAGGTCACATCCACCTCCCTCCTCCAGAACAACGCCACTCCTCGACCCCTCCCCTCCGCCTTCCATGAGCTCATGTGGGTAAAGCCCTAGCATAGACCTAAACCGGTCCAACTTCTTCTCTTCCATCCTGGTCTCACATAAAAAAATTCGGGTTCTGAGGGAGTCCTGGATTAGGGGGTCCTCGGACAGCCGGACTATATACTTTAGCCGGACTGTTGGACTATGAAGATACAAGATTGAAGACTTCATCCCGTGTCCGGATGGGACTCTCCTTGGCGTGGAAGGCAAGCTTGGCAATACGGATATGTAGATATCCTCCCTTGTAACCGACTCTGTGTAACCCTAGCCCCCTCCGGTGTCTTTATAAACAAGAGGATTTAGTCCGTAGGACAACAACAATCATACCATAGGCTAGCTTCTAGGGTTTAGCCTCTATGATCTCATGGTAGATAAACTCTTGTAATACTCATATCATCAAGATCAATCAAGCAGGAAGTAGGGTATTACCTCCATCAAGAGGGCCCGAACCTGGGTAAACATCGTGTCCCCTGCCTCCTGTTACCGTCCGCCTTAGACGCACAGTTCAGGACCCCCTACCCGAGATCCGCCGGTTTTGACACCGACATTGGTGCTTTCATTGAGAGTCCCACTGTGCCGTCACCGTAAGGCTCAATGGCTCCTTCGATAATCGCAACGATGCGATCCAGGGTGAGGTTTTCCTCCCCGGACATATCTTCGTATTCGGCGGCTTCGTACTACGGGCCAACTCACTTGGGCATCTGGAGCAGATCGAGAGCTACGCCCCTGGCCGTCAGGTCAGGTTTGGAAACTTGAACAATACTGCCGACATCCGCGGAGACTTGATCTTCGATGGATTCGAGCCCATGTCAGGTGCGCCGCACAATCACGACGAGCATGGCTTAGCTCTGCCGTCGGACAGTGTTCGGGAGATCGCACCTGCAACTACTCCGGCCATCAATCTGGAACAAATTGCACTATGTGAGGACGGGTGGATGGACCCCGCCACGGAGGCCGCACACTCAGTGGCGACAGAGCCGAATACTGACTTCACCTCCTACGAGACCCGTGTTGCCGAACCGTTGGATTCTATCGGCGTTCTGGGAACGGGGGTCCCCAGACTTGCCTGCCTGCGGCCTGCGGCGTGGCTCAAGGGGTGGCCCAGCACGGCCCATCTTCATCAGCACAAGCTCAAGACCCTCGCGAGGGGCCAAGCCTCGTGGGGCCAGACGACGGGGAGCTTCCTCGAGCACGCAGCCTCGTCGAGCTGGCTCGCGAGGAGGAGGAGAGATCAAGGCGGGGTACCTCACGAGGTGCCCATGGCGCAAGCCATGACGACCAAGGCGCCCGGTGCGCCCGACCAGCAGATGTCCTCCTTTCCTCTTTGGTGCAAAGGGAGCAAGCGCAGTAAGAGTATCAAGCAAAGACATCCGTTTGATTGCAACAAGACCAAGACCGTTACAGCGGCAGGAAGGAAGTCATTGTGGAGCCCAAGCCGGCGTCACCAGAGCCTTTGACAGGCGAGGACCAACTTTAGTCAGGATAAGTGTACTGGATGTTCCCCTTCAAAATGGCCAATTGTTGGCGCCCTTCCAGCTCAATATTTGGGAAGAGGCCCTGGGCCTCTGCCTATAAATAGGACTAGCGTCTCACAGGGTAGAGGCTTCTAGAAAAAGGATCCAGCATCTGGGATCAGCAGAGAGAGAGCGACTGAACTACCCCTAGCAGTTCATCGCGCTAGCCAAGAACAGACCCTCGCGAGGCTGTTCTTCCTTGTATTGTTCATCATCATCAGCCCAAGAGGCAATCCACCACACCACAAACTAGAGTAGCGTATTACACCACAATGGTGGCCGAACTAGTATAAACCCAGTGTCTCTTGTGTTGTTCCTTTCATAGTTTAGATCCTAGCGAGGCGGCAAGGTGCAGGTAGGTAGAGGGCAACATCTCCGCGCGCACCCCAGTGTTTGAACCCTAGAGGGTCTGCCGGAACCCCAAATCTGACATTTGGCACGCCAGGTAGGGTGCGCCGGAATAATTCTTCCGCCGCCCTGTTCTTCGCCGACCATCGCATCCATGTCAGACGCTCGTCGGGCCCGCGCCGAGTGCTGAGCCGCCCTCGCTTCCCGCGTCACCCAGACGGCCCCCGTCGGCGGACACCCTCGCCGTTCCCTGTCGCGTGCCGTCAACGCCGCCACCGGCCCGGCGGGGAACGAGCAGCAAGCATCATCCTAGCATCCATCCGTGAGGTGAGACGGCCGCACCGCCACTCCTTCACTCGCCCCAGCTGGTTTTTCGTCCCGAGCTCTCCGCGCGCCCATGGATGCTCGAGCTGTGCTCATCGCGGCAAACGAGCTCCTGCGCTATCACCCTGTCGACGACGTCTATGAAGAGTGGCTTGAACGCGTTGCTGAGCTCGTCCGCGCCGCAGGGGGCTCACCCGCGTCGTCCTTCTCGCTACACCGCGCCCCGCCCTGTGCGGGCAATGAAGCTCCGGGGGCGCCTCAGCCGCCTCCCCCTCAAGAAGGCGCCTTGGCCCCAAGGCGCATGGCCCCTGGGCGGAACTCGCTCCGACCGGCGCCAGCGCAGCAAGAGCAGAGCTATCAAGAGGTCCCTCGCCCCCAAGAAGCTGCCCGTGTGCTCCCTGCACCGGCTCGTCACGAACACGCTCTTGCGCCGGCATGCCAAGACCCCACGCTGCACCCAGCTGCAGCGCATGGGGACCCGCAAGACCAGGATCTTCGTCACCAAAGGCCTCCCGTGGCCACAGCAGGCTGCCGCGCCTTCACCACCGAGCTGTGCAGCATCGCGTGGCCCGATAAGTTCAAGCCAGACCTGCCTCCTCGCTATGACGGCACGGCCGACCCTGCGGAGTTCCTCCAGCTCTACGAGCTGGGCATCGGCCGCCAGCAGGGACGAGAAGGTCATGGCGAACTGGTTTCCCATGGCACACAAGGACGGAGCCCGCACTTTTGGCTCCTGAACCTAGCTCCTGGGCGATCTCCTCCACAGGGGCCGAGATGCGCACCGCTTCATCTCCAACTTCCAAGGTACTACGCGACCGGCCTCCTACCGTGGCGACATGCGCGCATCAAGTAGCAACCAGGGGAGACCTGCGAAGTACATCGGCGCTTCAACAATGCACGCCTCAAGATTCCCAAGGTGACCGAGGAGGCCATCATCTCTGCCTTCTCCGGCGGTGTGCGTGGCGTCAAGATGAAGGAGGAGGCTGGCGATGCATGAAGATGTGTGCACTTCCTTGGAGCTGTTCAACTTGGCGACCAAGTGCGCCAGGCTGAGGAAGGGCGCCTTTCCTCCTCGATGCGAGCCGCAGACCGAGAGAAGAAATCCAAGGCCAAGGACGTGAAGCGCAAGGGGGCTGCCGTGCTCGCGGCAGAACCAGACACCAAGCCGGGCAGAGATCAGCCCGAGTCTTCCAAGGGCAGCCGGTACTGTGTGTACACTACTAGGGAAAAGCTTATACACAGACGCTTACTAGTAGCGCGGGTTTATACCCCTCGCTACTGCTACTTACTAGTAGCGCGTGTTTTTACCCCTCACTACTAATAAGTTGATAGTAGTAGCGCGGGTTTTTAACCCTCGCTACTACTAAGTGGTCTTTACCGTGACCCCCTCGGACATGCCATAGTAGTAGCGAGGGTTATAAACCTACGCTACTACTTTGTGAATTGTTGTAGCGCTTGTCAGATGCCCACGCTACTGGTATATTCCCTCACCACCCACCCCCGATCCACCCCACCAACCGTCCCACTACCCACCACTGTTTGTCTCAAAAAAAGAAAAAACCCAACCCTCGATCCAGATCCCCTCCACCGTCGGCCTCCCTTCCACCTCCTCTCTTCTCCCCCTCCTCTCCCGCCACGCACCCTCGCCCAGTCGCTGACCTGCTCCTCTGGAGGCGGAGGAACGCCTCCACGGCGGCCGTCGCGGGCGCCACGCAACCTCGCCCAGTCGCCGACCTGCTCCTCTGGAGGCGGAGGAACGCCTCTGCGGCGGCCGTCGCAGGTGCCACGCTCGTCTAGTTCCTCTTCGAGCGCGCCGGGTACAGCCTCGCATCGGTCCTCTCCAACACCGTCCTCCTCCTCGTCGACATCCTCTTCTTCTGGGACAAGTCCGCCTCGCTGCTCAACAGGTCCGTCCCTGCGTTTACTCCCCACTTTGCTCTGCCTGGCGCCCGGCCTGCCCTGCTACTCCAGTCAAGAAACATGGGTATTCAGCTGAATACAGGTGAATACACACCGCCGCCCTGGTCCACAGTAGGAGCATCTCTCATTCGAGATCTGATCCAGAACTAAACTGCTCCCCTGTCTTCCTATGGTCATACGCTCTGTGTCTACTGACGAGTATCGGATACAGATTAGGACCAAAATCGGAGTAGGTTCAGTCACGCAAATGTTGTATCACTTTGTCCAAACTAAAGTCATCTAGTCAGTTTGCTACAATTTATATTACTGTACTTCGGAAGTGTTGTAGAATTTGGGCCTGAGCACTTTGGAGTTTGGCTGTAGTTTGAGATTAATCTTTGGGAGATGTTAGATTGGGTTCAAGGATGGATCTGCCCATTCAGTGTGCAGAGGATTTTATAATTTAACACTTGTCCACTAGTACATTAGTTATCATGAACCTACCTTCTCCCTTCTCTACAAAGCAAAGACTAAGGCCTAGTTTGGCAACACAGTTTTAAGAAAATTGTAGTAATTCAACAAGCAATTGCGTTTGGCAAAAGACTAGTTTTTCTCTGTTTTGGCAAAACAGCCTATGCGTTTGGCAAGTGCTATTTTAACATAGTTTTGACTCATTGCACCAATCTCAGCTACAATCAATTAGATGATCTGTGTGTAGAAACACCCGCCCAATGCAAACATCCTTGCCATGCACGTCTGGCTGCATACAACCGACAACTAGCTAGCTTTTAGCCTGCTGTGTACGAGTGTGCTTCAACCACGAATTGATCTACTCCACGAGCGAGCTTCATTCGAGTCACGTGTAATGGGCAAACAACAAACGGATATAAGGGTACAAGATCATTTGGAAAAGTAACATGTGCCCAAATACCGCCGTCGACCCTAGAAGGACTAATCACCTAACTAAAACACTAACAATCAGAAGATAGATTGAACTTCGTTTAACGGATATACAACATATTGAATTATTTTCTATTTGTTCTAATTGATATAATCATGTCTAATAGAGTTCACAATCTTTACTTTGAAGATATGTAGCTAGACGTTAGAACTGTTGACATGCAAATAATTAACTAACTGCATGTCGTACTTGAATTACAGGTTTTTTGTTTTCGTCACTCCTTTGTTATATCGAAGAAGACTTCATGGTTAGCATTCTATATTATAACACATTCATATAAGATTTTCTTGCCACTGTAAGTAGGAAGTTACTTTTTTTGGTCTGTTTTTCTTGAGGATTTTTAAATGCATTTTTCTAATAGTATATATGATCTTTCGATTCTGAGTTCCGTATTTTAGAACTAAAGCCCCCCCCCCCCCCTAAATAAAATGCAGAAACGTGTTTTCTTTCATGATGTCTAAGTCACTGTCTTAGAAACACCATAAAGGATATTTTTCAGCATGTGTTCTCCACCAAATCATAATATCAAAACTTTCCTCAGTGCTTTTGAAATTTTCCTCCAAATACATGTCCAGCTATGACTTTGGTAGCGTGTAGGACCTCCTTCTTGACTTGTATTGAGCAAACTATTCTTCCTTCTTTCCTTCATCCAAAATCACAACACCTTCAAACCTGCATGTGATGGACATAATAAAAGCTTCAGAACAATATGACCGCTCAATTAAGAAGAGTATGCAAGAACTTAAACAGTTGTATGCTCCCAATTAAGCATCGATGCAATAATTGTCACACCCTGATTTTCATGCCACTACACTTAAGCTAACAATCATGCTAAAATATGGTCTGACAAAAACTTTTGAGTGTTTGGACTTTGTCTTGATTGGATTTAGTCTGTTGTTTGCAAGTGCTCTAAAAATAAAATAAATCCTCCAACCCTTATACTCCTTCTCCTTGATCCAAAAACCTTTCACAATGATCATGCCATCTGTATAGGTCATAAAAATAAATTCTTGTAAAAATATTTTGGCCAAAAAGTATTTTCTAAATTTAGTTTTCAAAAACCCCTGAATTGAGGTTTGCCTTTGCAAGTACTTAATTAAGGGCAGTAAAATCTTTCCAAAAATATATTTGACTCCTATTAGATATAGGATACCCAGAAAGCACAAAAATATAATTTTAAAAGTTATTTTCCTATTTTATTTAAAAGCTTTTTCTTAAGGCCAGAAATGGTCTTTAATAGGGAAAAATTATGTTAATGCTTTAAATATATTTGTGAAAATTTAGGGAAACTCAGTGGACATATATTGTCCATATATATGAGTTTAAACACATGGTCATGTTCAATATATTGGTCAAATGCCTCAAAAACCCTTTCTGGATATTTCAAGCTTTTGAAATATTTACAAAGGAAATATTCTCCAAAAATTCCAAGAAAATTCTATCATGTCACATATGACATTTTTGATGATGTTGACAAGTCTCATGTCATGGAGAATAGCATAACCCCATGAAACCCTCTCAAAACCATTTCTGCCCTTTTTCAAGTTTGAGCAACTTTACATTGCCAAACATGTCCAAATATTCTCAAACCTGGTGAACATGCTCAAATGGTCTAATAATTCATCTAGACCAAATGGCACAAGTTGGAGAAAATGTTATATTAAGCAGAGTGCCCCAAAACCCTTTCTGTCCAGAACCAAATTTGAACAACTCTACCATGGAAACTTTTGCCTTTTGATCTCAACTTTTGTGGACATGTTCAGAACCTCAAATGATGACACTACACCAAGTGGTGCGTCAAGGAGAATAGGTTTGCATGACTAAATCTTGGGAAGTCCATTTCTGTTGATTTCTAGGGTTTACAAAAGTTGCATTGGCAACTTTGCCCAAATGGACTCAATATTGGTGGGACCTATTATTTCATCATACCATTTGACCCTGTCAAGCCTAATGACAATAGGAGTTCATCTTCTTGCCCAAACCACCATCAAACACCTTGGCAGTAAATTAAAAATGCATGTTCTGGCCATTTCCACTAATCTCCTTGAGCTAATCTTTCTCCCACAACACCATCTGGTCCTCCTCTAACCCCTGCATCCTTCCCTGCCCGAGGAGCCATGATTATGGGGGTGCAAAGCTCTTTTCCCCTCTCTGGACAGCACGCTTTCTCTCTCTCTCAACCTCCCTCCTCACTCCAGTGGATCCCCAGGGCATCCAATGCCATTGCCGCATTGTTTACTCCCCCTTGCAGCCACTAGACACAAGTGGGCGCGCGAGTGCGCGCGGAAAAGCCGTGCATGCCGGCCAAAGGCAGCTGGAGCACGAGGCAGAAGCAGGCGACCGTTGGCGCCCGCGTCCCCGACCACCTCGAGCCTCCCCTCGCGCCCGGTCGAGGTGTCTCGGCGTCCGCAACACGCCACCATCCTGGCCCCTCCTCTTTCCTCTCTCTCACCCCTGCAGGCGCGTGCCCAGAGCCGCCCGGCTCGGCCAATGCCCGACCTCGCCTTGCTGAGCACACAGGCCTCGCCCCGCTCCCTCTCTCTCTTCCTGGCACCCTACGCGACTCCCACGAACGCCGTAGACAGCTCCTCTCCCTCCCTCCTGGCCTCCCGAGCTGTTGCCGCGGCCACCCGTGCGCCGCATCCACGGTGAGCTACGGGTCGGCTATTTAAGGCCACCCCCCGAGCCCCCTCTCGACTCCTTTGCCTCTCTCTCCCTTCCAGAGACCCCTGGACCAACTCACTCCTCTCCCCATGCCCTCCATCCATCACAACGGCAGGAGCGCCGCCGTCGGGCTCCGCCTAAATCCGGGCTATCCTGAGCCTCTCCTCTCTCCCTAGCCACTCCAGTACCCTCATACCACCACCTCGAGGCCCTCTGTCACCGTCGTTCATCCCCGGGAACGCCACGCGCTCGTGGCCGAAGATGGCCGACAGCCTCCTCATGGCTACCAGGCCATCGCTGCTGCAGCCCTCCACGGCGTGCGTGTAGCACATGGATGGGTGCAGCATGGCCTCTGAGCACGCCCGGTGGGCGGGCGTCGCGGAGGCAGCTCTGTAGCCCGGCAATCACCGGCGAGCCGCTCCTCCCAGCGGCGCGCGGAGGTTGAAGGCGACCTGCAGTGGGGCCCAGCGTCGGCGACCGATTAGGCGGCCCCAGCCGTTTAAGTGAAGCAGTTCGGCAAAGACGCCTTCGACGTCGCCTGTCATCCGCGTGGCCGAGCCGCTGGGCCGGCCCACGGTCTATCTATCGCCCGTGCGCAAGATAAGGTTAAAGCCTTATTCCTTTTTTCTTTTTCCAATCAACTTGTAAAATCCATAAACAATTCAAATGGACTCCAAATTTGATGATTAAAATTTCTAGTGACTCTATAAATCATGATTTACCTGTTAGTGCAACATGCACATTTTTCCAGAGACCTTTTCTTCACAAATATTTATCAAATCCTATTCTTCCTATTTTTGTGATGAACTTTAGAAAATCACAGAGAGCTCAAACTTGATCCAAATGCCATGATTCAAATCCCTAGATGCTTCTAAGTTCATAACTTAGTCTATGAACATTTTTCTTAATACTTCCTGTACCCCACAAATTAATGAGCCATTTCTTCATGTTTGTCAACCTTGCAATTCGATAGAGTATTCATTTGAACTCCAAATCCAGTGAAACCAACTCCTAGATCCTTCTAAAATCATGGTTTGTTAAATGGGTACCTTTGCTCATTTTTCAAAAACATGTTTCTGTGCACTTCTTGCAAATCCATAAACCCCTTGATTCCATCATATTGAAATGTTCAGAGATATCCACTGATCCAATTCCAATGAAACCACTCTGGTTATTTTCATATAACCAGAGATGTCCTAGAAAAGTCAAATTAATATTTTTGGAGCACTTATATTTTCTGCCTTGTTGTGTTGCTTATTGTGCTTGTTTCCGACGTTAGTTGACGAAGTAGACGGAGTACATGGAGAAGGACCAAAAGATTTCAAGAATCAGATGAACCAGGCAAGCAGCCCTTTGTCCATGTCCATGAAACCTTTTTTTATGCATGTCATATATCACTTATTATTGTTGCATCGGAATCATGATGAGATGGTAAACCACGTTGGTTGGTTGCCTCTGTTACTTCCTCATTGATACTTGCATTGAGCATGACCCTACCTCCTTATGAGGGTTATGCGGTGGGAGTAGATAGGATGCTAAAGTAGTTGCTACGCATAAAAGGGACGGAATGTGCATGGTGATGGAGGCAAGTATGTTCCCAAAGACTTTTTGAAAACCCCTTCGGGTGCCACTAATGCCCGAGGGAGATGTTGAGCTAGGTAATCACTTGACAAAGAAGTGGTGTACCGGAGAAGGACATGTGAGTGTGGTTTCAAAAACGGATTGGTTTAAGTTGCGACTGTTATTCCAACCTTACATGCGCAACCACTCTACCCTTGTATGGGAAAGTGCATTATTGATTACCTAGGCCGATACTAGCTTGGAGCCCGCATTACTAGTGATGGGGGAGAGTTGGTGCTCTCTCTCGGGACAGGGTCGTGCCAGGTAGGGCGGCCAAGAACATTTTTATGGGGCACCGGACACATCGTTGGTACCCCGTGCCAGTGGTATGTGATGAATATGGGAGCAAGGCTCCACAATTTTAAGTTGTGAAATGTTGGGCACGGGGGTTACTACCAATCGAGTGGACTCCATGTTAGTATCGTCTAGGGAAAGATAGTGATCGGTGCTTACCCCGGTACTTGAGGTACCATGGTCGTGGATGACACGGAAGTTCCCGGATCTTGTGGGTAAAGTGTGCAACCTCTGCAGAGTGTAAAACTATTCAATAGCCGTGTCCACGGTCAAGGACAGTTGGGTAACCGCTCTTGGGCTACGTCCATATGTTTACGAAACCTGGTGAGTATGTATGGATGAGTGGAGAGAACTACATGGGTCAAGTCCGAGGACTTGAGATGATTGAGTTGGGTTGATGCCCACTCCATTTATGTTGATATCTATAACTTGTCCTCGGGGATTACATGAGTCCTCTTGATGCATGCTATGCAAGTTGTTGAACATGTCATTGCATTCAAAACTAGCTTTCTGCAAAAAAAATTTTTTTACCTATATCATGCATTGTTGAATCTTGAACCAAAACATGGGTTGCTTGCGAGTACATTCAAAGTACTCATTGGCTTGCCACTGGTTATTTTATTGGCCAGGCATGAAAGAACATGATATGAAGAAGAATACTTCGGTGATTTAACATGCGAGCTAGGACGCTTCCCAGTCAGAATGCCTGTAGGGTTAAGGCAGATGGCATGGGTCCAAGTTATCGACGAAGATTTCCGCTGCGATGATATACTCAAGACTTGACCATAATGGTCCTACTTGTGTAAAACAGTATGTATGGATGTAAGACTCTTGTTATTCAGCTTCTGTGTGTTCAGTGAGCATTGATCTCTGGGATCACTGTACACGTGCATTCGGTGATCACGACTTATGAGTCGGGGTCCCCACAATAATAGTTCAATAATAATAAAATATGCTTGCACTCATAAATAGAACGATTTATTTATAAAGATGTAAGTACATATAGGGTGATGATAATTTCTACGTCACATCATCTAAAAGAATAAAAATGCAGAAGGGGAAGGAGAGAGAAATTGGCACTTCATCACTTCGTCGTGTAATGTATCTTATTTAATATTTTCGTCATGGAAAAAAAACAACCAAACTGATGTTATAGTTTCTGAATTCACAATGGATACATGGCAGCTGCTACATGCAAATAAGTGAAAGATGTGCACTTCAGAAGAAAAAAAACTGATGTTATAGTTTCTGAATTTATAATGGATGTCCTATGTCTTGCACTTTAGAAATAGGTAATTAGAAATGATTAGATTTACAGCCAAGTCTATAGGAATTTCACATTTGGTGATCCATTAAGTGAGCTGTCGACGCCATCGTGCAGCACGTGTGGTTTTTGTTCGATTCTAACCAATTGCATTTTGCTACATGAAACTTCTGAGAAGTACAAGGACCAGGGATGATCTATCTGCATATGATTAGTCCTTGATTTTGAGTTACGATATGTTATGCTAACAATTTTATGGCACTACAGGTTTGAGATCTTTGCTTTCCCATGCAACCAGTTTGGTGGGCAGGAACTTGGCATTGATAAGGAAATTGTTCAGATTGCTTGCACTCGTTTCCATGCCGAGTATCTGATTTCTGACAAGGTAAATGTGTGCCTGATACTTCCTCCTTTTTTGGTGTCTCTGTTTGAAGCTGAAAGAAACGATTGCTTTAGTGTAAAATGTACACTATGACTGCTTCCATAACAGTTACTATATTGAACGGAGGAAAACCGATGCAGCATGTCTTATCTATTCATTGGTACTTTGTATGTGCCTTATGGTATGTCCTCGTATATGTCTGGACTGGAATATGAGTGTCTTGGTCCTTCTTATATTATTTTTTTATGATCTCAGTAAGCCTCTTTCGCACCCATTGTGTCGAGGACCAATGCCAGTATGTTGATTTTGATGTCATTTGATTTGTGTGTAAATAGAAGTTAACCTGATTATGTGGTTGAATGATTTGCCTTATTCTGTGTTTCTTTTGGGCTTTATGTTTTTCTATGCACTTGTCAAATCTATATGCGTTCTTATGTAACTATTCTCTGCACTTTTCACTACTAGGAAATAGCTTATAGCTTTAGTTGTGCATTACGGCTTAAATAAGAATCTCTAGAACAAAATGGTGCACATTGGCATCTACATGTAATGCATTTTTTTCGTGCCATTCTTACGAAGAATCTGAAGTTTACGAACCTTTGTTAGTAATGCTGCGGGGTTACGGTGGCGACGATGACGGCCGTCGAGAGGTTCGTGGACTTTACGGTGTAGGCCGGGCAGGCGCCGCACATTGATGAGCGGTCCAATTTTCGGATCGGGCCATAACAACTTACGTAGGTAGTTGCTTATGTAATTGTGCGATAGAATAGAAATATACATGAGTTGCTCCTACAATGAGGAATATAGTTGCTTATGTAACTGTGCGATGAAATGGAATTATACATGAGTTGTTGCTACAATGAGGAACTGGAGAAGATACGACAACTATGTGATAGAATGAATTTGGTTGATTTTTTTAATTCCTAATAAGTTAGTAGTGGCGTGGGGATAAAATGGCGCGCTACTAGTATTTAGGATACTAGTAGCGTTGGCACTATAGACACGCTACTACTATTTCATTAGTAGTAGCGCGGGTCCATAATAGCAGTAGCACGGGTTGAACCCACGCTACTGCTAACTTTTAGCTGCAGCGCGATACTAGTAGCACAGGTACCCGCGCTACTAGTAGCCATTTTACCCGCCCTGCTAGTAGCCTTTTCCCTAGTAGTGGTACCACGACCTCCACACCCACAACACTAACGAATATCAAGAGCTCCGGGCCGTGCGAGAAGGGAGGATCGGCCGGCGCCCCGACCGCAACGATCGAGGCTACGACCGAGGAGGAGGAAGGAACGCAGGACGCTGGGAAGACCGAGGCCCTCGCCAAGGGTGGCGCGACCGACCTCGCGAGGATCGCTGGCAGGATCAGCCTCGCGAGGGAGACTGGAGGGATCAGCCTCGCGAGATCGCCCGCAAGGAAGCATGAGCCTCCCTCCTCTTCCTCCGCAGCCAAGGAGAAACGAGGACCATCATCGGGGCGAGGGGGCTGGGGC
Source organism: Aegilops bicornis (assembly GCA_021605145.1). NCBI lineage: Eukaryota > Viridiplantae > Streptophyta > Magnoliopsida > Poales > Poaceae > Aegilops > Aegilops bicornis. The sequence continues at coordinate 291,826,650 of CM038671.1, forward strand.
TTCCAGGAGCAGCGCGATCGCTTGCATCTGGGCGGAGCTCAAGCCCCAGCCTCCCAACGCATCTTCAAGCAGTTCGCCCGAAGTGAATGCAGTCCTCCCCATGCTCGAAGCCCACGCCCTCTCAAGTGGTCGGCATGCGCCATCACGTTACCTTTCGTGGATCAGCTCAAGTCTTGTGACCACAGCGGGAGTCCTCCCGATGCTTTGTTCCCCAATAATCAGCAACGTGCAAGTCACCAGGACCCTCATCGACGGTGGAGCAGGGCTCAATGTCCTATCCATAGAGACATTCAACAATCTCCAAGTGCCTTACAATCAGCTTCAGCCAACCAAGCCTTTCTCCGGAGTCACCGATGGCTCCACAGTTCCGATTGGGCAAGTCCGCCTCCCTGTCACCTTCGGGGCGCGCGACAACTACCGCACCGAGCTCATCGACTTCGATGTCGCCCACATTCGCATGCCATACAATGCCATCCTCGGGTACCCAGCTCTGGCCAAGTTTATGGCCGTGACTCATCACGGCTACAACGTCCTCAAGATGCCAGGAAGCGGCGGAGTCATCACGGTGCCTTGTGAAGAGAGAGACGCAGTGTGCTCCCTGGAGCGAGCCTTTCAAGCCACATCACTTGAAGACCCACATCGCAGGAGCATGAGGCTCCCTGAGACTGCTCCCAAGAAGAAGAAGACATCGCCAGGCCCGACCCCTCGGGAGGCAGGCCCCTCAGGGTCCGCGCCTACTCATGGGGCACCTCCTTCTATCGCATAGGAAGGCGCGCCCGGCGCCCTCCTCAAGCAAGGCTCGGGGGCTCTCTCCTGGAAGGCCACCGACCTTGCTAAGGTCACGAGGGAGGCGCTTGGGCAACACTTGGAGGCGTGCTTCAAAGCGCGTTTCCCTCAGGAAGGAGAAAGGCAAGGAGGGCCAAACCCTCAGGAATTCGTCAGTCAAATCACGCAGTCGTTGCAGGAGTCAAGAGTCATGAGTGGCAGCCGCCACACCGCCAGTAGCTCCCCATCCGGCGAGGATGGTGGGCTGCGCGTCTGCATAGACATACCAGGGCTCAAGCGAGCCGCCTCTCAGAGAGCTTGGCCCCTCATGCGTAGGGCGCTGCGAAGGCCCTCCCCATAGCTACGTTCGCATGCCCTACGGCCTGCTGAACGTGGCCGCCGCGTACCAGCGCCTCATGGGGAGCATCCTGGAGGCTCAAGAGGCCAGGCGCTCCGCAGTCCTGGCGGAGATGGAGATGGAGATAGTCCGCGAGGAGCCACCAGCGCCTCCGGAGCCTCCCGAGGCTCCTGGGCCTAGGGGCTCGTGAAGATCGGCTTCCACAGCCCATGGCGTCCGCCACTTCAACACCCCTTCGTCTTCAACATTATCAAGTGACATCCTTCAAGTTTCATTTCCAGCTGGGAGCGCCCCCCAGGGCTGCATTATTCCCAGGCCGTGTCGGTCCGTCCCTGCGGCGTGTATCCCTTTTACTTCATGTTCCTAGCTTACCTTGTTGGGGGCGCCCCTTGGGCTGCATCATCCCCAAGTTGCTCGGGCCAGACCCAGCGGCATGTACCCCTCTTGCGTTTATTTCGGGTCATGCGTTCGACCCATCATGATTATTATTTGATGCTAGTCTACGGCACCTCTTTTTCCTTCATGTCGGCCGCTTGCACGTTAAAGGGGGGGGGTACCTGAGCATCGCGACTCAGGGCTCCTACCGGATCTCCAGCCCTCAACCTCTGGCCTTGTCCATGGCATCGTGACCTGGCATACCAGAGACGGCTGAGACCAGCTTGAGGGCCGGGACCCGAGGACGTAGAGCGTCGGCATCTAACCAAATTTGCAGGAACACATCACAAGTTAAGGCTCAGTGCCAGGCGCAACCCGCCTTGAGGTAGGGCCCCGTGAGTCCCTCGCTAGCTCACGGGTGCCCAGATACACCTCGTCAGGCCCTACCGTGCCAGCCACGTGTCAGGGCGGGGCTGTACACGCCCCGGGGGCTCCTCCCGGAGGGGAGCCCCCTCCCACGCACCAATGGAAGCACCATGCTCCGCGCTGGCTGACGACACTGCCGAGGAGCGGCTATGCCCGTACACATACGGAAGCGCTATGCCCAGCTGGTGATAAACAAGCGAGGTGGACCCGGCGCATCAACCTCGGGAGCCCAGAGCTCGGTGTCCGGCCTCATCGCAACGCCTCCCTCGGGAGTGCCACGCGAGGGGCAGGGCACGGGCTACGCCTGGTCACGCCCAAACGCCGCCACCCAGCCAGCCCCTCGGGCCTGGTTCGTCACGCGCCTCCCGAGCGGAGCCAAGGTACGTAGGCCGTTTGAGCGTCAAGGGGGACTCCTAAGCATCGCGACTCAGGAGCCTAACTGGTCATGTAGCCCCTCACTCCTTAGTTCCGAAAGGCTAACGGCGGTTGAGGTATGCCCGGGGCCGGGCTCTGCAGACGTAGAATGGTAGATTCACCCACACATCTCACCTCCCTACTTGTTGTTCGTGGCGCCAAGGGGGACTCTGAGCATCGCGACTCAGAGCCTAACTTCTCACGTAGCCCCTCACTCCTTGGTCCCGTCCACGGTTTCCGGTCGGGGCTAACGGACAGCTGAGGTATCTGTGAGGGCGGGCTCTGCGGCGTAGAACATAAGCAAGTAGGAAGGAAAAGCGCAAATCTCAAGGAATTCAAAAGCAAATATTACAGTCCATAACTGTTATCGTAACACCAAGCATAAGTTTAAACGCCTCCGTGAGGCATGATGCATGTTGCGAGAAGCGAGCAGGAGCTACAACGAGCCACTTGTCGGTGGCGGAGCTGCGGAGCGGAGTTCGCCTCATGAAGCCCAGGACCGGCAGCGCCTCGCTTGACTTAGAGCTGAAGGCCCGGAACCGACAATGAGCCTCCGCTCGACCCTTCCACGGCCTCGGCGGCAGCGGCAAGCTCGCCGCTCGCTGGCTCCAGCAGGCTATCGAGGTCGACGTGGGGATCGCGAAGGTAGACGTGGGTAAGGACCCGCGTCTGCGCTGCAGAAGACAAGACACGCGCCTCGGCCTCAGCCGTAGGGCCAAGGCCAACGGTGACATCTTCAAGAGCGCAGATCAGGAAGGGAAGCAGCTTGGCGGGGCCGTCCTCGGCGCCGGCCAGCGGGCTTTCCAGGCCGCTGTCGTAAAGCGTCCTCAGCAAGGTGCGAGCCTTCACCTCCATCTCCGTGAAGGCCTCGCGGTCCTCGGCAAGAACCCGCGCCTTGCCGTCCAGCTCGACCTTCTTCGCCTCCAATTCCTGCTCCAGCGCACCCAGGCGGTCTGGCGCTGTTAAGCTTGGCGCCCGGTCGCCAGCGGCCGCCTCGCGAGCCTTCATGTCTTCCTCCTTCTCTTGGCGAATGCTGGCCTCCTTGGCAAGCTGGTCCCGCAGGCCCCGCAGCTTGCTCTCCAGCGCCTTGCAGCGACCTCGGACATCGGCTACCTCCCCCAAGGCAGCGTCGCGAGCAGCCTTCGCCCCAAGGATGGTCTGCTTCTCCTCGTTGCAAGCCGTCGAGGCCTGAACCGATGCCGCTTTCGAATCGGCGTCGAGCGAATCCAGCCAGAGGCCAGCTCCAAGCGCCCGGCCACCAAGCAAGGGTCGGCGCCCAGAAGATCTTGCCACAGCCGGTCCAATTCAGCAGCAGCACGATCGAGGACAGTGGGTGGAGTCAGAGAGACAGCAGTTGGTGGAGTAGGAGGAGAGGACGGCAGCGTAACCACAGTATCCTGAGGCGGGACCTGCTGCGCCCCAACAGCTGTGGCGGTGGCATCAGGCAAGGACACCTCAGGAGTCGCTTGGGCCATGGGGGCTGAGCTCGCCCCAGCCAGCTCCACCAGGCCTCGCGAGGATGACCGGGCAGGAGAGGCCCGTGTCTTGCCGTCACCTTCCTTCGCGGGTAGAGGCGCTGCCCCAGACAGAGCCTCAGGAGCTCCCTTCAGCTTCTTCACCGCAGGCGCCAGCCTAGCCAAGGGATACAGATATCAAGCCTCAGCGACAAAGCAAGGAATAAAACAAGAATCAAGCACTTACTAGTCCTCGCTCGCGAGCTCGAGCAACCTCCGGCCATACTTGAAGCCCGAGAGCCGGCTGCAGGGATCAACCTCAAGAGGCCCGGCAGCTGGAGGCACGTCTGCGGATCACCTCGGAGCCGGGGCAGACCCGCGGGGGACCAGCCCAGTCCTGTCCTTTTTCGGGATCGGAGGCAAGCTCTCGCCGCCCCGCTCGTCGCCATCCTCATCGCCATCGCTCGGCAAGAGGCAGAGAGCAGGGGAGCTGCGCCGGGGGAGGGGCGCTCTCGACTCCTCGTCGGTCGCCTCGGAGTCAGGCCCCGCTTCCCTCTCCTCTTCTTCCTCCTCTTCGCTGGAGTCGCCGGAGGACACGTTCATCGTCGCCTGGGCCGCCGGGTCCTCGGGAACCTCCACAGGCACAGGCCCATCCCCATTGAAGACGAGCATGGATTCCACCACTTGCTCCCAATCATCCCGAAGGAACAGGGGCACAGGAGCGCCCTCCAGCCTCGCCACGTCTCCCCCGACCAAAGATTTGAGGACCGTGGCCAGAACTTCGTCGGCCAAGACTGCGGGGCTCGGGCTGGGTCTCCACAGCGGAAGCGAGTACTGACGAAGCGGGGCCACCTGGTGCTCCAGGAACTCCCGCAGGAGCGACGCACCAGTTAGCTTAGCCGTTGCAATGTTGCTCGGCCGCAGATCCGCGTCCATCTTCTCCAGCACCGGCTTCGCGCGGGGATCCACGAGTTCCACGCGAGACCAATCATCGGAGCTCGCGGGATGCTCCGTGGGCAGAATCAGACGAGGGTGGATACGCCCAGCATCTACCATGACCCACTTGCTCCTGAAGCCCTCAATCCTCTTCCTAGGCTTCGAGATGGCGTTGGAGCTGCCATACGCGAGAAAGCTCGGGCACGCGGAGATGGGACCGCGAGAGGTCCGGAGGGAGAAGTAGTGGCGCAGCAAGGCCACTTAGGGCTGCACCCCGACATGAGCCTCACAATTGTAGGCGAAGATCGCCAGAAGAAGAATAGAGTTGGGGTGGAGGTGTAGAGCTTGCAGTTTGTAGTGGCGGAGGACAGAGAAGAAGAACTCAGAAAAGGGAGGCACCAGACCGGCAGTGATGGCGCTCACGAAGAGCGGATAGAAGGTGCTTCCTTGGCCCTCGGAAAGGGTCGAGCCAGCCTTGAACACCTCTGCCCCGTCGATGCCTTGTGCCGCCACCATCCGGCGCACCCGGGCAAGGCCCTCCTCCGACACATTCGGCGAGTCCAAGGGGGCTGAGTACCAAGCTCCGGCCGGGTGCAGCGGCGCCATGTCTTGCTAGGGCACGCGGTCGGAGTAGATCTGGAGATTTCGAAGGCAGGAAGGAAAGGCGCAAGAAAGGGGATCTGAGCAATGACCAGAGGAAGCAACGCCTAGACAGACGTCGCTCTTTTGTCAATTCGCGCAGTTGCTAAGGCGCCCACGTCCAACCAACCGCCACGCGGCGCCCAAGGCCGCAGGCTGTTAGGGCCCGCGGCGCTTCGCACTTGCCCCTTCGCTTCTCTGCTCAGCCAAGTCCGCGCGCGCCTTGGGCCCGGGGGCTACTGTCGGCGTTCTGGGAACGGGGGTCCCCAGACTTGCCTGCCTGCGGCCTGCGGCGTGGCTCAAGGGGTGGCCCAGCACGGCCCATCTTCATTAGCACAAGCTTAAGACCCTCACGAGGGGCCAAGCCTCGCGGGACGGACGACAGGGAGCTTCCTCAGGCACGGCCTCGTCAGGCTGGCTCGCGAGGAGGCAGAGAGATCAAGGCGGGGTACCTCACGAGGTGCCCATGACGCAAGCCATGACGACCAAGGGCGCCAGGCGGGCGCCAGCCCGCGTAGTGTCCTCCTTTCCTCTTTGGTGCAAAGGGAGCAAGCGCAGGCAAGAGTATCAAGCAAAGGCATCCGTTTCGGTGCAACAAGACCAAGACCGTCGCAACGGCAGGAAGGAAGTCATTGTGGAGCCCAAGCTGGCGTCACCACCCGAGGCTTTGACAGGCGAGGACCAACTTTAGTCAGGATAAGTGTACTGGATGTTCCCCTTCAAAATGGCCAATTGTTGGCGTCCTTCCCGCTCAATATTTGGGAAGAGGCCCTTGGCCTCTGCCTATAAATAGGACTAGCCTCCCACAGGGTAGAGGGATCCGGGATCCGGAATCTAGAACAAGGTAGAGGCATCTAGAAAAAGGATCCAGCATCTGGGATCACCAGTGAGAGCGACTGAACTACCCCTAGCAGTTCATCGCGCCAGCCAAGAACAGGCCCTCGCGAGGCTGTTCTTCCTTGTATTGTTCATCATCATCAGCCCAAGAGGCAATCCACCACACCACAAACTAGAGTAGGGTATTACACCACAATGGTGGCCCAGACTAGTATAAACCCTGTGTCTCTTGTGTTGTTCCTTTCATAGTTTAGATCCTAGCAAGGCGGCGAGGTGCAGTTAGGTAGAGGGCGAGATCTACGCGCGCACCCCAGTGTTCGAACCAAGAGGGTCTGCCGGAACCTGAAATCCGACAGATCCGTCCCCGGCCATGGGCTCCGAACCGCCTGCGTCCTTGCCTATCGTATCCGATTGGGCACCGATCATGGAGTTCACCTCCGTGGATATCTTTCAGAACTCGCCCTTGTGCGATGTGCTAAACTCATTGAGGTCTCTCTCCTTGTCAGGAGACCCTTGGCCGAACTATGTCTGGCTAGAATGGGATGCGGACAACGAAGAAATTCGTTCCCCACCCACCACTCACTTGGTAGCCACTGTCGATGATTTAACCGACATGCTCGACTTCGGCTCCAAAGACATCGACGGAATGGACGACGATGTAGGAGACGAACAGGAGCCATCGCCCACAGGGCGCTGGACAGCCACTTCATCACATGATATATACATGGTGGATACACCCAAAGAAGACAATGATGAGGAATGGGAGGAGGCGGCGAAGGATAAGCCCCTCGAGAAGCAACCAAACCGACGACGCAGACGCCACTCCAAATCCTGCCTTGGCAAAAACAGCGATAAAAGCGCAAGAAAGAACGAGACCCCGACCGATTCCAAGGCAACAGAGCAGGACGAGCTAGCGGACGGCAAACAAAGTACGGAGCCACTGTCCGACCACGGCGACGCCGAGGGTAGAAATCATCAACCTCTCTCCGGAGAGGAGAATAGTCCGGATGACGATATACATATCATCCCAGGAAGGAACTTGGAACAAGAGAACCTCCACAGAAGGCTTATTGCCACCGCGAGGAGTCTCAAGAAGCAGAAACAAAGGCTTAAGGTCACGCAAAATACACTCATCCATACATGGAACAAAGTGTTGGACACTGCTGAAAAGTACGGTGGCAGTCGCCACACAAAGAGTTACCCAAAGCGCAAGCTACTGCCTGAATTCGATGAAAGGCCTTAGAGCCTACACAGCCGAAGAATAAAATGGCCGACCGGTCGGATCGACCACCTCGTGGCCGCGATAGAGCGGCTAACGAGGCCGCACATAAGTCAGCACACGATTCACATGAGGACTTGCATCAAAAAGCCGGCATGACCAGATCCATCTATGGATCTAGGAAGCGCGCTCCAGCGCAGAATAAAAACCGAATACTACAACCGTCAGAACACCAAGACATATCCAAATACAGGGGTGCCACACACCCCCTATGCTTCACCGATGAGGTACTAGATCATCAATTCTCAGAGGGATTCAAACCCGTGAACATAGAGGCGTATGACGGAACAATAGACCCCGGGGTCTGGATTGAGGACTTTATGCTTCACATCCATATGGCTCGCGCAGATGACCTCCATGCCATCAAATATTTGCCCCTTAAGTTGAAAGGACCAGCTCGACACTGGTTGAAGAGCCTCCCCGAAAATTCAATTGGAGTTGGGAAGGAGTGAGGGAGTCCCGGATTAGGGGGTGTCCGGATAGCCGGACTATGACCTTTGGCCGGACTCCTGGACTATGAAGATACAAGATTGAAGACTTCATCCCGTGTCCAGATGGGACTTTCCTTGGCGTGGAAGGCAAGCTTGGCGTCTGGATATGTAGATCTCCTACCATTGTAACCGACTACATGTAACCCTAACCCTCTTTGGTGCCTATATAAAGCTGGAGGGTTTTAGTCCGTAGGGACGAACAACAATCATACCTTAGGCTAGCTTCTAGGGTTTAGCCTCTCGATCTCATGGTAGATCTACTCTTGTACTACCCATATCATCAATATTAATCAAGCAGGAGTAGGGTTTTACCTCCATCGAGAGGGCCCGAACCTGGGTAAAAACATCATGTCCCTTGTCTCCTGTTACCATCCACCTAGGCGCACAGTTCGGGACCCCCTACCCGAGATCCGCCGGTTTTGACACCGACATTGGTGCTTTCGTTGAGAGTTAGATCCGATGGAGCTCTCTTCCTTAAACGAGCTCTTGGATCACATCGCCGCCCTGGGAGTCGCTACAGACTATGATCAGATTGGGCCTAAACCCGATCTGAGAGAGATTAACTCTCCCAGGTTACCCACCATGTTGCTGTGGTAGAGGAACAATACGACGACCCTTCTTCTATCTTAAGGACTAGCTACATCCGGATTCCCGATCCCTCCATGCCGGATTCCCGGAGGATAGGGCGTCACTCAAGCCACGAACCTAAAGTCGCGTATAGGCTAGATTCATTGGACAACATCCAAGAATCCAAGCTTCCAAGTTCGGAAGCTCCTTGGTCCTTAAGTCTCAGATCGGGCGAGGTTCCGGATTTAATTCCACCCGCCCACCCAAACATAAGCGACCTATCACAAATTCGGCAAGAGCCCGCAGAAACAGTACACCATTACTGGGCCAGATTCCTCCTGGTTATGGACAGGATAAAGGACTGCCGCGAGGAGGACGCAATCTCATTCTTCTGCAATAATTGCACGAACAACGGGATCCTCAACGCTATAAGTCCCCGTGACATTACACGCTTTGCCGACTTGGTGTCCATAGTACGAAAGTACTATGCGATGGAAAGCGCTTGGAAAACCGAAGCAAGATTTTGGGACAATCCGGTCTTGAATACAACCCCAGTCCGAAATAAAAGGGTGCATCATCGCCAGGCACCTGGGTTAAATACCAGAAAGCAAAAGCCCTCTATAGGGCATGAAACCGTACTGGAGGGATGGCTCAATGGACCCTGTAAAATTCATAGTACAGAGGGCGCCACTCCAACTCATAGCCTTAGAGCATGTTGGATACTACGGCAGGTGGCCAAAAGTGGCGAAGAGCTTCTAGCTCTAGAGCACCAGCCCATGGATACCAGTACGGTATTAACAGTCTTTGAGACTTTCACATCAAATAATATGCGGAAACGAACACTCCGTAGCCTTGCCGAAGTCTTCCAAGTAGCAACAATAAACCCATGGAGTGACACGGCTATTACCTTTAATGCCAGTGACGAACCTAAATTCCGAACAGCCCGAGCAATAGCCGCATTGGTCCTCAGTCCGATAGTGGACGACTTTCGCCTTACCAAGGTACTCATGGACGGTGGCAGCGGATTGAACCTCATTTACGAGGAAACCCTCCGAAAAATGGAAATAGACTGGAGCCGCATTGGCGAAGTAGCACAACCTTTAGAGGAATAATCCCGGTCGGGAAGCATCTTTGTCTGGGAAAAATCACACTGGATGTGGTGTTCGCACGCCAGATAATTACATGTCCGACGAGGTCACGTTCCAAGTGGCCCTGCTCAGCGGATACCACGCTCTATTAGAGGCGAGAGGCATTCACAATTTTTCAAGCTATACCCCATTATGGGTACATGAAGCTCAAAATGCCGGGCCCAACGGAATCATCACTCTTGCTAGTGACCCGGACATAGCATTCCGCTACCGAAAATAAGACAGCCGACCGGCCCTTGAGGCACTATCCGAAGCCCTAGCGGCGAGGAACTCCCTGACTGCGCTCCACGGTGAATAGGGACGATGTGATACTCGATAAAGAGATCCAAGTCCACCTCCTTTAAACCGGGCGGACGAAATAGTCAAATTCCAAGTCCATCCAACGGACCCTACAAAACGGCCTCCATCGGGGCACACTTAAATCCTGATGTAGACGCGCACTAAGAGAATTCCCTCTGTGAAAATTAGGACATTTTGCTGGCACCCTTCAGGCATGCCAGGAATCCCACACCGGCTGGCCGAGCACAGCCTAAACATCCTAAAAGGATTCAAGCCAGTCAAATAGGCTCTTCGGCGTTTCTCCGAACCCAAGAGACAGGCCATGGGAGAGGACCTAGCCAAACTATTGGAGGCCGGATTCATCAGAGATATAAAACATCCGGACTGGCTAGCAAACCTGGTGATGTTACCAAAGAAGGACAAATCCTGGCGCCTATCCGTCGATTTCAAGGACCTCAACAAGGCTTGCCCAAAGGATCCCTTCCCCCTCCCCCGCATCGATCAAATTATCGACGCTACCGCAGGACACGATTCATTGTGCTTCCTCGACGCATACTCCAACTACCACCAAATTAAGATGGCAGAGCTTGACCAAGCCGCAACGGCATTCATCACTCCATACGGCCCATTCTGCTTCAACACAATGCCCTTCGGGCTCAAAAACGCCGGCGCAACATATCAGTGCATGATTCAGACATGTCTGGCAAACCAGATCGGCAAAACAGTGGAGGCATATGTAGACGACGTGGTCGTCAAAAGCAAGCATGTCGAAACTCTAGTAGATGACTTGAGGCTCACATTCGATAATCTCCGAACATATGACATCAAGCTCAACCCGGAAAAATGCGTTTTTTAGTACCCGGAAGCTCTTGGGCTTCACTGTATCCGGTAGAGGAATTGAAGCAAACCCAGCCAAGATCCGAGCTCTGTCACAATTGGATATCCCAAAAGACCTCAAACAAATACAAAATTATTTGGATGCGTGGCGGCTCTAAGCCGCTTTATCTCCCGTTTGGGAGAAAAGGCATTACCCCTTTGTCGCCTCCTCCGACGCACCGAACACTTCGAGTGGACGGATGCCGCCACGGCCGGACTCGAAGAAATAAAAGCCATATTGGCAACAAACCCGGCCCTGGCCGCGCCCAACATGGGCGAACCAATGCTATTATATATCGCGGCAACTCATCAAGTTGTAAGCGTGGTGCTCATTATCGAACGAGAAACGGACGGACACAAGTTCCCCCTTCAAAAACCAGTTTACTACGTGTCCACTGTCCTAACTCCATGCAAGTCACGGTACCCGCATTATCAAAAGATAGCGTCTGGCGGTGTTTATGGCATCCCGGAAGCTGCGACACTACTTTCAAGAGTGTTCGGCAACAGTAGCCTCCGAAGTACCTCTTAACGACATTATAAACAACCGCGAAGCGACGGGCCGGATTGCCAAATGGGCCATTGAGCTCCTCCCTTTCGACATAACCTATAAGCCACGGCGAGCTATTAAGTCGCAAGTTTTGGCCGATTTCGTGGCGAATGGACTGGGCGAACTCCCTAAAGAGTACGGCGCATATTCCAACTGGATAATGCACTTCGACAGCTCCAAAATGTTGGCTGGCCTGGGAGCTGGCGTCGTTCTGACGTCCCCAACCGGAGATACAGTTCAATACGTACTCCAGATAATGTATACGTGTCAGGACCCCGATTCTAAGTCACACGGATCTAGCCTGTAACACCTCATATCACTTTGCGGCCTCACGCACGGTATTCCCACGGGTGTTGCCTTACCATGGCCCGGGACCGTTTGCACCTTTTGGCTCACGTATATGATAGTGTCGCTAGCATCCATATGACAGAGAACCCGGGCCGACATGACTAGTCGTGAACCCAAAGTGGCACTAACTCATGGGGACAGGCATACATGAATCAACTTGAGCATGTCGATTGAGCGTGTGAATCCGGGCTGTAGCATGGGCTAATAGGACTCGGGACCCCGGGCTGTAGCAGGCTAGGCATGACTCCGGATGTCACCGCGTGACATTTCCCCGAAGGGACAAACACAGAAACAAAGTGAAACACATGCCGGCCAGTCAAGTGTCCTGAGCAGTAGTGCTGGGCTAGTAGGACTCCGGTGAACCGGGCTGTAGCGGACTACTATGGCTCAAGGAAGCACTAGACTACATTTCCCCATAAGAGAGGCTGCCAAGGATAAACAACTAGCTTGTCGGATCCCACACATACCAAGCATTTCAAACATACACACAATATGCTCGATATGTGTAAATACAACATGGCATCGCAACATAACTCTCGACTCAAGTATTTATTCATTAGGCTCCGAGGAACGAGATATTACAAACATGGGTCTCATGACCCAACATTCAGAGCATACAAGCAACAAGCACATGTGGAAGCTTAACATGTCTGAGTACAGATGAGGGAGTCCCGGACTAGGGGGTGTCCGGATAGCCTCCTGGACTATGAAGATACAAGATTGAAGACTTCTGGACTCCTGGACTATGAAGATACAAGATTGAAGACTTCGTCCCGTGTCCGGATGGGACTTTCCTTGGCGTGGAAGGCAAGCTTGGCGATACGGATATGTAGATCTCCTGCCATTGTACCCGACTTTGTGTAACCCTAACCTATCCGGTGTCTATATAAACCGGAGGGTTTTAGTCCGTAGGACAGAACAATCATACCATAGGCTAGCTTCTAGGGTTTAGCCTCCTTGATCTCGTGGTAGATCTACTCTTGTACTACCCATATCATCAATATTAATCAAGCGGGAGTAGGGTATTACCTCCATCGAGAGGGCCCGAACCTGGGTAAAAACATCGTGTCCCTTGTCTCCTGTTACCATCCGCCTTTGGGCCTTGCAGTTGGGACCCCTACCCGAGATTCGCCGGTTTTGACACCGACATTGGTGCTTTCACTGAGAGTTCCTCTGTGTCGTCACCGATAGGCCTGATGGCTCCTTCGATCATCAACAACAACGCGGTCCAGGGTGAGACTTTTCTCCCCGGACAAATCTTCGTATTCCGCGGCTTTGCACTGCGGGCCAATTCACTTGGCCATCTGGAGCAGATCGAAAGCTACGCCCCTGGCCATCAGGTCAGATTTGGAAGTTTGAACTATACGGTTGATATCCGCGGAGACTTGATCTTCGACGGATTCGAGCCGCAGCCAAGTGTGCCGCACTGTCTTGATGGGCATGATCTAGCTCTGCAGCCGAACAGTGCCCTGGAGGCTGCACCAGTTTCCGTTCCGACCCTTAATCCGGAGCCGGATTCCCCGATCGAGGACGAGTGGTTGGACACCGCCTCGGGGGCTACGATCTCTACGGCGATTGAGCCGAACTCTATTCCTGTCCTTTGCAAAGACCTTGACTCCAGGGTGTCGGACTCCTCTCCGGACTCCGAACCCTCCGCGCCCCTACCAATCGAATCCGATGGGCCGCCGGTCATGGAGTTCACTGCCGCGGACATCTTTCAGCACTCGCCCTTTGGCGACATCCTGAATTCACTGAAGTCTCTCTCTTTATCCGGAGAGCCCTGGCCGGACTGCGGACAGGAAGGTTGGGATGCGGACGACGAAGAAATTCAACGCCCACCTACCACCCACTTTCTAGCCATTGTCGATGATTTAACCGACATGCTCGACTTCGACTCCGAAGACATCGACGGTATGGACGACGATGCCGGAGACAACCAAGACCCAACACCTACAGGTCACTGGAAGGCCACCTCGTCATACGACATATACATGGTGGATATCCCAAATGATGGGAACGGCGATGGAACAACGGAGGATGACCCCTCCAAGAAGCAACCGAAGCGCTGAAGTCAGCGGCGCCGCTCTAAATCCCGCCACAGCAAAAACGGTGATTCCGGAACGGGAGATAATAACACCCCGGACAGTGCCGAAGAGAACCCCCTCCAGCAGGACTCAGCGTAGGAGGAGGGAGAAGCAAGTCCGCCTGACGGTCATGGCAGAAATAGAGGTCGAGGGCGATAATTATGCGCCTCCCTCGAAGATGAGGCAAGCCTCGACGACGGCAATTTGTTGTGCACGAGAATCCCGCCCGAACAGGAGGCGTTCCCAAGCGCGGGCTTATAGCCACGGCAAGCAGCCTCAAGAAAAAGCGAACAGCTTAGAGCTGATCAAGACATGCTAGGCGACGGATGGACTGAAGTCCTTGCAGCGAAGAGTATGAACTCGAACGCCCCTCAAAAGCTACCCCAAACGCGAGCCGTTGCCTCGATCGGAGGAGGAAGCACCCAAGTCACCAGCGCCGCGACATGGCAGACCCGGCCACCCCGTGGTCGCGACGGAGAAGCCTCTCGGCCCTCCGCTCAAGCCACACCCGGCGCCGCTCAAAAAGTACCAATGCATGGGCAAACGCGCGGACTTGCGAGATATATTGGAGGATAAGGCAAAACATACAAGATCGATCTCATTTAATTGCGTGGGCGTAGCGACGCGGGATGATTCTTGTCACGCGGATACAAGAAACCCGGCCGGGCGAACACAGTGAGACAAAGCTCATATGAGCTACGTCGTGATATAGCCCAATACTGAGGCGCCAAGACACCCACTATGCTTCACGAGGCGAAGTAATGGAACATCAAATCCCAGAGGGCTTCAAACCCATAAACATCGAATCATACGATGGTACCACAGATCCTGCGTTCTGGATCGAGGACTATCTCCTCCATATCCACATGGCCCGCGGTGATGATCTACATGCCATCAAATACCTCCCACTCAAGCTTAAAGGACCAGCTTGGCATTGGCTCAACAGCTTGCCAGCAGAATCAATTGGTTGTTGGGAGGACCTGGAAGCCGCATTCCTTGATAACTTCCAGGGCACATATGTGCGACCACCAGACGCCGATGACCTTAGCCACATAATTCAGCAGCCAGAAGAATCGGCCAGCAATTCTGGACACGGTTCCTCACAAAGAAAAATCAAATTGTTGACTGTCCGGATGCAGAGGCCCTTGCAGCCTTCAAGCATAACATCCGCGACGAATGGCTTGCCCGGCACCTAGGACAGGAAAAGCCGAAATCCATGGCAGCCCTCACAACACTCATGACCCGCTTTTGTGCGGGAGAGGACAACTGGCTAGCTCGAAGCAACAACTTGGCCAAACATCCTGATAGTTCGGATACCAAGGACAGCAATGGCAGGTCGTGTCGCAACAAGAACAAGCGCCGCATCAACGGCGATAGTACTGAAGATACGGCCGTCAATGCCGGATTCAGAGGCTCTAAACCCGGTCAGCGAAGAAGCCATTCAAAAGAAATACCCAGGGCCCATCCAACTTGGACCGAATACTCAATCGCTTGTGCCAGATACATGGCACCCCCGAAAAACCAGCCAATCACACCAACAGGGATTGTTGGGTGTTCAAGCAAGCAGGCAAGTTAAAGGCCGAACTCAATGACAAGGGGCTGCATAGCGATGACGAGGAAGAGCCCCGGCCGCCGAACAATAGAGGACAGAAGGGTTTCCCCACACAAGTGCGGACGGTGAACATGATATACGCAACCCACATACCCAAAAGGGAGGCGGAAGCGTGCATTAAAGGGGCGTATATGCGATGGAGCCAGTCGCCCCAAAGTTCAACCCATGGTCTTCCTGCCCGATCACCTTCGATCGAAGGGACCACCCCACTAGCATTCGTCACGGTAGTTTCGCCGCATTGGTTCTTGACCCAAGTATCGACGGATTTCACCTAACCGTAGTCCCGATGGATGGCGGCGGCAACTGAACCTGCTTTATCGGGATACAGTCGCAAAATGGGCATAGACCCTCAAGGATTAAAACTACAAAGACGAACTTTAAAGGCGTCATACGGGTGTAGAGGCCAGTTATGCAGGCTCGATTACACTCGAAGTGGTCTTCGGATCCCGAATAACTTCGAAGCGAAGAGTTAATCTTCGACATCGTCCCATTCCGCAGCGGCTATCACGCATGCTTTCGGACGAACCGCATTTGCAAAGTTCAATGCGGTGCCGCACTACGCATACCTCAAGCTCAAGATGCCAGGCCCTCGAGGAGTAATCACGGTCAATGGAAACACCGAACACTCTCTCCAAACGAAGGAGCACACGGCGGCCCTAGCGGCGGAGGTGCGAAGCAGCCTCTCACAGTAATTCTCGAGTCCGGCCACTAAGCGTCCGGACAACATCAGCAGCGCCCGGAGTAACATACAACAAGACCGCCTGGCACGATTCAAGCACGCGTAGCAATCCGGCCCCAACCCCAGCCCTCGTGAAATTGCGAAGCTCGTGTTACGCGTATATAATTACGCTCTGGAAATACCATGGGCATATGGGGAGGGGCAAGACCACGGCACGCCAAGAATGCGGCTCGACCGCACCAGGGGCTCCCGATTGTGTCATTCTTTTTCTTTTTTCCTTTTTCTTCCTTTTTCTTAATTTCAGGACTCCGGCTTTCAGAAGTCCTGTCCGGCACTAGAATCACCGAACTCACGATGCAACAGCCAGGGAAGCAGAAAGCCACGTCGAGTGTTCAGGTAGTCTCTATTACGAGCACTATACCTGTTTTACATACCATCTCGCAGCTTACCCCTAGAGGGGGACATGTTAGATAGTCCCATCCCTTGCTTATCGCACTATTTGTATCGTTCTGCTTTCATTGCAGTACCTTTTTGAATAAACAATACATAGCTTTTGCTTATTATTGCTCTACTTCCTTTTACATATTTTCATTTCACGACATGTTGCAACCGTACACTTTAGTACGGCCAATACACCGAGGGCTTAAGTACCCGAAATTATGGTGTGATAAGTCCGAACACTTTCACAAGTGCGGCACCCGAACTTATAGCATTATATGAATCGGCTCGAATCATGTCTTGGGTCAATAGTTGGGTTTGCACGGCTCCGTGTTTTGGTACCTTACGTTCCGTTATATCGACTAAGGTAGCACCGGAGAACCACTGCGATTGTGCCCAGTTGAGCTGGGTCGAGCACCTCGATGGAGAAAGCTAAAACTGACCGTCATGATAGGGCGAGAGCGATCGCTGTTCGAGAGGTTTTTCGGGTCCCTAAAGACTTATGCCGCTTAGAGCGAGGAACCGGAATTGTCCGCCAAAGGCGTGGATAGCGCCCGAACTCGGTCTTCCGAACACTAGGGGCTTCACCAAATTTAAAATTATAGAATTCTATGGCTAAGTGAGAGTGTTCAAGCATTATAAGTCGGGTTGCCTTGTTCGTTGTGTTGAGCGCCTCCTAGATGGACCCAAGAATGGGAACAAGAGTGCTCAAGTTTATCCTGAACACCCCAAAGACTTTCGTGGCATGGGGGCTGAAATAACGACTTGCCATCTCTCAAATTTGATAAACGGCTGCATGTAGGTAATATTTTAAATTAACGAAGCGTTGCTTAGCGCATATGAACAAGTTTTCAGCGTACAGGATAACAAATGTAGTCTATTCAAAAATTACACCTTTGGAGCACTCATCCGCTATTCGGCGGGCACCCTTCAGGAGGCCCTCATAGTACATTTCGGGCGTGCGATGCTCTTTGCCCTTCGGTGGCCCGTCCTTCACAAGCTTCTCCGCATCCAGCTTGCCCTAGTGCACTTTAGCGCGGGCAAGGGCCCGACGGACACCTTCGATGCAGACAGAGCGCTTGATGACTTCAATCCGTGGACAGGCATCCACCAGCCGCTGCACTAAGCCGAAGTAGCCCCCAGGCATGGCCTCCAATGGCCACAGCCGCGCTATAAGGCCCTTCATGGCCTGCTCGGCGACCTTGTGGAGCTCGACCAGCTGCTTCAGCTGGTCGCTCGAGGCACGGATGTCCGGCCTCGGCATCTTGAGACCAGAACACCTTTTCCGTCGAGCTCCCCTCCTTGGCGCGGTAGAATGTGGCAGCATCGGGGCCTTTTCTGGGGCAAATCTCTGAGCAGCTCCTAGAGAGCTCTGAATCCGGGTAAGTAATAGGTAATTCACTTTCACATGCTTGCTTTGCATAAAGAATGCCTTACCCGCCGCTATCTTCTTTAATGATTCAATTTATTGGAGAGTTTTTTGGGCCTCGGCCTTAGCAGCTTTGGCACTCTCAAGAGCCGAGGCGAGCTAGGACTCTCGAGTCTTTGAGTCATGCTCCAAACTCTCGTGTTTTTCCACGGGAGCTTGGAGCTCTTGCCGTACCTTGGCCAGCTGCGCCTCCCCCTTCTCTCGCTCGGTGCGTTCCGCAGCCGCTTTGTTTTCGGCCACGGACACCGCTTCCTTCGTGGTCGCCACCTCGTTCGTGGCCCTGCAGTACCCATGTTATTCATGTTATTTTTGCAACCAAAACCTTTTCTATAAGGTATTTCTTTAATAAGGTATTACTTACCTTCCTTGTCCTCGAGCTGCTTCTTGGCTTGTCCGAGCTCGTTCTCGGACCGCTCGAGGTTACCTTGATGCATTGACCTCCAGTCGGTCTGGCGGGTGTCGGCGCAGCGCCTTTGCATTCCCATATTGACATACTTATGTTAGACTCCTGCGTATATCTTTTTAGATCCTTAGTCTGGTTTTTCTTTCCAAACACCGAACTAAGCATCGAGGGCTACTCTTGTCTATGCGGTAATATTTGTACATATTCTAAACTTACCTCAAAGCCTGTTAGAAGGCTGATGTACGAGGCTTCAGTCGGCCCGCTCTTGGCGGACTGAATCTGTCGGACCACCGCACTCATAACAAGGCGGTGCTCCTCCATGATGGAAGCGCCGTTAAGCGCCTCCGATAAGCTATCCGGTGCCTCCTCTGGTTGGGCCGGAGGACACCGGCGTCTTACCCTTCTTACGAAGTGACCGCTTGCAGGACTCCGGAACCGCAGACGGTTCCGGCATGGAGTCCGGACAAGGGTCGGGCTTTGAGCCCCTGGGGGTCTTGCCCCCCATGCGCCTGGAGTCCGGGAGGTTGCCTTGTGGCTCCTCCTGCGCCACCTCCTCTTGACCAGGCCCCCCTTGGGGCGCTACCTCGGCATCGTCCGCAGCATGGGGTGAGGAGGCGGTCGGAAGCGAAGTACTCTCTATTTCCGACGAACCCAGGGACCCGCTCATCGAAGCGGCTAGCTCGCTCTTGGGCGGGCTGCATGATTGTTCGATATTAGAGAACACTATGCAATAATTAAAAAGTCATGGGTATCCGGACACTTACGATCTCGCCAGGGGCTTGGCCGTTGTGGGCAAATCCTCCTCGTCACTGTCGACGTTGGTGGAGAAGTCCGGAGGAAGGGTTCTTCCTTCTTGGACCCTCTGGCCTCCCGGTTAGGCGGCCTTCCTTTTCCTCTCCTCCCCCGCTGGGGGTGGAGCTTCTTCTTCTTCCTCCTCGTCCTCAGGAGAAGATTATGCTTCAGATTCTGACAGTACCTGGCGTCGGGAACTCCTTCAAGTTCCCGTAGCCTCCTTCTTGGCCTTCTTCTCCGGCACCACATGGGGTACCGGAGCCAGCAGCCCCGTCAATCGGGCATCTGCTGGGTCTTCCGGCAAAGGAGCCGGGCAGTTAATCTGTCCGGACGTCTTCAGCCAATCCTGTCAAAGATTAGGGAGTTTTAGATCCCATATAGAGTCAATCTATAAAAAAGAGTCCCGTAAAGGGTAAAATAACTTACCTCGCCGGCTTGACGCCGCGAGCTGTATCCGCGATCTTTGTTAGCAGATGCGGGGGCTTCGGCACCCTTGAACATCACCTTCCAGGCATCTTCGTACGTAGTATCGAAGAGCCGGCTCAAGGTTCGGTGTTGTGCCGGATCAAACTCCCACAAATTAAATGCCCGTTGTTGGCATGGGAGAATCCAGCGGATGAGCATCACCTCGATTACGTCGACAAGCTTGAGATTCTTGTCCACCAGGTTTCGGACGCATGTTTGGAGTCCGGATAGCTCTTCCGAATTCCCCCACGTCAGGCCCGTCTCTTTCCATGATGAGAGCCGTGTGGGGAAGCCAGATCTGAATTCGGGGGCCGCCACCCATTCGGTGTCGCATGGCTCGATGATGTAGAACCACCCCAATTGCCACCCCTTTATTGTCTCCACAAAGGCGCCCTCGAGCCATAGGACTTTGGCCATCTTGCCAACCATGGCGCCTCCGCACTCCGGCAGCCGCCCACTACCTTCGGCCGGACGTTGAAGATCTTCAGCCATAAGCCGAAGTGGGGCTGGATGCAGAGGAAGGCCTCGCACACGACGATAAACGCCGAGATGTTAAGGATGAAATTCGGGGCCAGGTCATGGAAGTCCAGGACGTAGTAGAACATGAGCCCCCGGACAAATGGATGAAGTGGAAAACCTAGTCCGCGGAGGAAGTGGGGGAGAAACACCACCCTCTCATGGGGCCCGGGGGTTGGAATAAGCTGCCCGCATCGGGCAGCTTTGTCTTGTGATGTCGCGGGACAAGTATCCGGCCTCCCGCAGTCTTGTGATGTGCCCCTCCGTGGACGGAGGAGGCCATCCACCTGCCTCCCGCCTCGACATGGTTGGAGAAGGTTGAGGTGGGATGTGCGGACTTGGGCGCCGGAGCTCAGTCTTGTGAAATGGATAAGCAAAGGAGGAAGAAGGGGTAGGTGAAAAGGTGGATCCTTATCCCTTATATGGACTCGAAGCTATGCGTCCCCCACCAGCCTGGTAAAACTCGCTTATCTCCCAAGCGTGGCAATCAATGGCGCGGATGGGTTACCCACGTCCGTATTGATGAGAATCCCAGAATAAGGGGGCACGATCTATGCTTTGATAAGACGTGCCAAGGAAACCGCCTTGCTAAACGCGATAAGGCGGAACGGTAAAAAATGATTCATATAAAGGCCTGGCCGTCGTGTGATGTCATGCCGCAGAATATGTCAGCAGATCTGTGCAAAAGTTATTCTCTCTACGGTGGTATGTGGAACTTGTTTTGCAGATCCGGACACTATCCTTGTGTTCAAAACCTTCTATGAAATATTCGGAGGAGGAACCCGCCTTGCAATGCCGAAGACAATATGCGCGCCGGACTCATCGTCATTGAAGCCTAGTTCAGGGGCTACTGAGGGAGTCCCGGACTAGGAGGTGTCCATATAGCCGGACTATCATCACGGCCGGACTCCTGGACTATGAAGATACAAGATTGAAGACTTCGTCCCGTGTCCGGATGGGACTTTCCTTGGCGTGGAAGGCAAGCTTGGCGATACGGATATGTAGATCTCCTACCATTGTAACCGACTCTGTGTAACCCTAACCTATCCGGTGTCTATATAAACCGGAGGGTTTTAGTCCGTAGGACAGAAAAATCATACCATAGGCTAGCTTCTAGGGTTTAGCCTCCTTGATCTCGTGGTAGATCTACTCTTGTACTACCCATATCATCAATATTAATCAAGCAGGAGTAGGGTATTACCTCCATCGAGAGGGCGAACACAGGTAAAAACATCGTGTCCCTTGTCTCCTGTTACCATCCTCCTAGACGCACAATTCGGGACCCCCTACCCGAGATCCGCCGGTTTTGACACCGACAACAGACATCTACAAATGAAAAAGGCTGAGAAGCCTGACTATCTACCAGATGCTGCCGAGGGTACAGTATCGTAGCTGAGGTAACAAGCTAAACATCGAAGTCCACGCGGAACTACTAGTGATACTGAAGTCTCTCTGCAAAAATATAAAATAGGCAAACGTGAGTACAATTGTACTCAGCAAGACATACATCAGAACTAACTACATATGCATCATTATCAACAAGGGGTGGTGGGGTTTAACTGCAGCAAGCCAGCTTTGACTCGGTGGCTATCCTGAACTACATTTGCAAGTAACTCTTTTGAGGTGGCGCTACGAGTCCACATATTCACCACATCAATACACCACTATGGATCCGCTCCCATCTCCCCTGAGAATGCCATCCATAGCACTCACGCTTATCTTGCGCATTTTAGAGTATCCACTTTCACTTGTCTATGAACTGTGACAGCAACCCAGAAGTCCTTCACCGCGGACATGGCTATTCGAATAGATCATATTAACCCTGCAGGGGTGTACTTCTTCACACACGCTCTCGCCACTTACCGCCATGTACACCTCGTGTATCTCGGCAACCTTCAAGCGGAAGCCTGGCAAGGGAGTCGGCCACGACCTGACTAACCACACAAGTCTCTCGTCGGGTTTATCGCCTATTCGGGTTCCATCCGCAAGGAGATCCGGCCGGGTGTCGCTTCTGGCCCCAAATGATGTGTACTGAGGTTCCAAGCCCACCAAACGGGCGGCGCTTGGCATACCCGGCCACGGTGCCTAGTCTGTCCCAAGCCCACCTGTACCTGGTGCCACTTGGTAGACTACTAACACAACCTACAAACACCAGAGACTAGTTGCAACTCCTGGACAGAGATCAAGTTGATTAATAAGCCGAGAGAGGGCGGTTACGGAACCCAATGTGTGGTAATGCTTGTTCATGGATCACAAACACAGAACTCAGTTCCTGAGGACGGCTGCAATGAGACAACCCACCATGTACTCCTACATGGCCTCTCACCGTTACCTTTACCAAATCGTGTTCACACACTTAGCTCACACACAGTAGGACATGTTCACACACCTCCAATTCATCCCTGATGAATCAGACCTGACACAACTCTAAGCAATAGCAGGCATGACAAACAAGCATGAATGAGTAGGCACATCAGGGCTCAAACAACTCCTACTCATGCTAGTGGGTTTCATCTATTTACTGTGGCAATGACAGGTAATGCAGAGGATAAAGGGGTTCAACTACCGCAGCAAATAACAGATGAATCGTTGTTATCCTAATGTAGTAAAAGAGAGCAGGAGCGAGAGAATGGGATTGTATCGGAATGAACAAGGGGGTTTTTCTTGCCTGGCACTTCTGAAGATAATATAGTTCCTCATCGGTGTCATCAAACTCATCGTCGATGCGTCGTCTCATCGAGAGGGACAAACACCGGCAACACAGAAGGAAACACTATCAATGCAATGCACAATATGATGCATGATCATGACATGGTAATATGCTATGGTTGAGCTAATGCAACTAGCAATAGGTTAAATGAAGTTGGTTTGAACCCTAGGTTCAAATTCAAACTCCATATGTGAAGGTTTAAATGCCATTATAAGATTTGACCTAAACAGTGAACAAAAGTTGTTCTAACATGCATGAAAATGGTACAGATGGATAGATTGGATTTTTTTGATCATTTTTCATATATAAATTATCTCATTTGGAGCTACGGTTGATTTTATATGATTTTTAGAAGTTAGCGCTATTTTCTGGAATTTCCTGAATAAGAATAAATCCAGAAAAGGGCATTACTGCGTCAGCATTGCGTCATGCTGACCTCAGCAGGTCAACAAACACGGTCCAGGTCAAACCTGACGCGTGGGGTCCACTGGTCACCACACCGTTTCTCTCGAGTCACGCAGAGGTGGGGTGAGGTCAATCACCCGCGTCGGCAAAGTCAATCTTGGACGTGTGGGGTCGGTCGGCAGTGGCGTGGCGAGTCAAAGCCCGACTGTGGGGCCCGTGGTGTTAGTTTAAGCTAAACAAAAATAAAACCCAGGTTAATTAGAGCGTGGGCCCCAGGTGTTAGTGAGCTAGGGGGATAGTTAGGGCGTCATTAGCACTAAGAACCCAGGGATTAGGCCGGCGGCTAATAGCCGACGAGGTCAGAGGCGACGCTGCTGCTCGGGATTGCGCTACGGGGCACGGTTCGAGCCATGGCTGGGCGCGTTGGAGAGCCCTTGCGGGTGCGCGTCGAATGGTGGTGGTGGCCGGGCCTGGGATGGTCGGAATCGACGGCGACGAGCACGGCTGCGGTGGCCGGAGCTCGGGCAAGCGCGGGTTCGGAGTTCTGGTGCACAGCAGGTCCAGCCGGTGGTCGGGGTCATCTCCTGGGAGCAAAACGAGCACTATGACGAGCCCAGGCACGAGCTATGGCGTCTTCAGCCACGACGGCGACATGGCCGGCGGCGGTGAGCTTCGGCCTCGGTCGAAACGGCGGCTACGGTGATTGAGAGGCATGGGGAGTAGGGGCAAACGACGGAGGAGCTCACAACGGTTGCAGCACGCGTTTCAGAGGGCTCGTAGGAGGCAGAACGATGTCGGGGCGTTGCCGGCGATCTGGGGAGCCGAGGTTGAAGACGACAGCGTCGAAATTGTTCGGGTGCGCCCGGCGTTGAGTATCTCATCGAGGAGGTCAAGGACGACACGCAGAAGCTCGGGGACTCGTCTGGTGAGGTGTGTGGTTGCCGGTGGCCGCGGTAACGGTGTGCGGCAGTGACGGCGTGTTCGGTGGGGCTGCGGAGAGGGAGCTAGAGGAGAGGGGGAGAGCTCCAGAGTGAGGGGAGAGGCAGGGGGGTAGAGGCCGTTCCTGTGGAGCCGAGACAGGGCGAGGGGGAAGCAGGAGGTTGAAGCATGAGGTGGACCATCGGGCGCGCACGCGTCGACACGCCTCTGCCTACTGGCAGAGGTTGAAGATGGTGGGGCTCCTGGTGGGCTGGCCAATAGTGCCAGGCCAGTGGGCTGTGCCGGCCACTTGGGCCGCCAGGTAAGCTAGTAAGTCTCTCTATCTCTCTCTCTTTGTTAATGTTTTTCTATTTTATTCCTCTATTTTGAATTAGTAAAAATACTAATTCATTTCATAAAATCCTGGAAATAATTATGGGTGCTTTCTGAATTATTCCAGTGACCCTTAACAATTTCCAACATTTTTGGAGCATGTGAAATATATATAGCATTTAAATAGCTCCAATTCAAATATGTTTGAATTAATTCAAAGTACAAATATGTCCTGCAAAAATGTGAACCATTTTTGGTAGATGCTTCCACCTTGATCCAGAAATGATGAACATTTTTAGAGGGCATTTTGAAATCATTGAAAAATATTTTGGTTGAACGTATTTGAATTCCTTTTGATGCTAGGGTTTGAACATCCCCATTTCAAGTTCCTGAGAAATTTAAACATGATGCACACATGAAGGGCTAGCCTAGAGCATACCAGAACTAGCGATGTGACAGCTCACCCCTACTAAACAAGAATCTTGTCCCCAGATTCAAGTCGTGAGGTAAGAAGTCAGAGGGGTCACAAGCTAACACGATCTTCACGATCCAACTGTCCTTCTCAAGATCTTGATTCATTGCTTCATATTGATCTTGACGTCTTTGCTTTCTAGATCTTCATCCAACTCGATGACGTTAGAAAGAAACTCTATCGGGAAGGATCATTGAAACTCTCCATACCAGGCTAAGGCAATTCACAACGATCATTTGAAAGGGGTTCGGGGAAATGGCATACTCAGTTTGGAAAGGAAACTATGGTTACAGAACAACTCGTCAAACGGGAGGCACATTTCAATTGATACCGAGGATATAACCTAGCGACTGAGTGTGCTCTCAAGAACTTGAGCATTTCCATAGTAATCAAGGTTTTACCAACATCCGTGCCAAGGATCCTGGCAACACATCTTACTACCATGATGAATTGTGATGGATGATGCGGATAGAAAGGAAGATAACACCTTCTCAGACTTCCCCTTAGCGAGGCCAAGAGAACGAAATCTGCATGATCGACCGAGAGACATTTAGCACTCCGCTTCTGATGTTCTCCCTGATGTTCTAGCTACCACGATCATGCTTAAAAGCATCGGCATGGCCATCAAGCAAAGGTCGGACTTCGGGAGCACAAAAATCGATAAGGAACAACTTGTGGAATAAGTCATACCAAATCTTCATGGAGAAGGGTTGAATTGCTTGTTCAAGATACTACAATAATAGATCTTCCGGTCAGGTGTGTCGGCCAGAACATCAACCTCGTCAGGACCTACATCATAGATCTTGGAAATGTTCCAGCCATCATATCTGCCTGAGATTCAGATCTGGCTGTGTCGTGGAATTGTCACGGCAGATGTCCTCTTGCAAGGACTTAATCGTGGAGCCATTGCAACTAGGAAGCTTAAAGGGGTTAATCGGGACAAAGGACACGAGAGGGTTTATACTAGTTCAGCTCCTCACGGTGAAGGTAAGCCCTACGCCTAGTTGGGTTGGTATTGCTTGAGGTTTCGATGACCGTGGAGCGAGATATGCTATGCCCGGTTCTCAAGGGTTGTTTCTTGCCCAAAAGCCGCGTGGTCGCCCACTTATATACACGGGTTGACGCCTGCTGACTTACAGAGTCCCGGCCGGCTCATAAACAGTGTCCGGCTCGGTGACTAGTCAAGTCTACGTTGTGATACAAGTCATGCCATTATGGCGGTTTACTACAACGGGCCTTAAGTCGCCTATGGGCCTTAGGCCCCTTGTTGAGACGCCATCTTCATGCTTGTACTTGGGCTTCCTCTGATGAGTCTTCTTTGTGTAACCCGGCCCCTCCGGGGCGGCTTACACAAATAGTCATATCCCCAACATTAGGCCCCAGATTGATCTGAACCTGTTCATATCAATCTAAAAATATATTTAAAGAATAAATGTTCAGTCTACTGACTATCCAAAGGGTTTTCTTTAACCCGCCATGACGTCATCTTCTGGATCCGTCTTAACCCGGCGTGACGTCATCCTTTCCTTAATTCATTTTCTATTCCATCGTATCCTTCAACAGATCTCTGCTTTTATTGATTGTTCTTAAAATCGAGGCGTCGGGGCCGCTGGATAGTAATTCTTATCTCCTTGTTTCCCGTGCCGTCTCGGTTATCTTCTCCCTATAAATAGGCGCGACTTCAGGTCTTTCATTCTTCTCCTTCCAGTCGTCTTCTTCCTCTCTTCTCTGTCACTCAAGCTCCGTCGCCGCCGCCGTTGAACCCCTCGTTTTCATCGACTCAGGCCGCTGCATCAGGCTGACTCGGACCAGAAATCGACTGCGAACCTCCGCAGCTCGAGTTCATCCGTGAGTTCCTCTCCTTTCCTTTCTTTAGATCTGCATCGGAACTTTCCTGAGTTCGTCGGCGTTCATCACCACCTGACGCAAACCCTTGCTAGCCTGCACCCCCACAGCCTGCTTAGATCGTAAAAACTGTGCAGAACTGCTACGGTAGTTGTTTGTGTTGATCTTACATAAAAACAGATCTCATCTCCCTTGTTTGGGAACTTTCTTCGAGTGCGTGAACTTCTCTGCTCTGTTTTAGGTCTAGAAAAAATTTCTTTCAGAACAATAATTTGATCCAAAATAATAGCTGTCATCTGTGAAACTTGTTTCTATCACCCGGAAAGCTTCTTCTGGTAAATGCCCTTAAACACAACTGTCCAGGTGTCCGGTTTAAATAAGTGATACCTCAGCTGTAATCCTTGTCGTCTTCTCATGACTTTAAATTTTTTGAATCGCTCTTGATGTTTGTAGCGGCTTAAATATTGTTGCACAATCACCCTTATATCATTAGGCCCCTTCGTAAGCTGCTACCTTCAGTAATTTGGATATTTTACTCCCGGGTTAAAATTTGAACCGGAACTTCTTATTTTGTAATAGGCCAACTGTTGTCATGCCACCTAAGGCGGCAAAGTTCCCAGAATCCTGCAACTGGGTCCCATCCACAGTCACTAAGAGTAAACTGGCCGAATTTGTGAAGTCTGGCCATCTGCCAAAAAAGGAGGTCATGTCTTATTGTGTTCCTGACCCATCCGAAGAAAAGCCACAATCAAAAGACGGGGAAGTGATAGTTTTCACAGATCACATGAACCGGGGATTTGCCCCTCCTGGCTCAAAATTTTTCAGAGAAGTTCTGAATTTCTTTGACCTTAGACCTCAAGACATGGAGCCCAATTCCGTGTCAAATCTCTGCAATTTTCAAGTTTTCTGCGAAGTGTACCTGGGAGAAGAACCAAATCTTCTTTTGTTCAGAGAACTTTTTTATTTGAACCGGCAAAACGAACGTGCCAACGGGCCTAGTCTTGAACTTGGCGGCATCTCCATCCAGCGGCGAAGAGATTGTCTTTTCCCTTATGTTGAGCTACCAAGTCACCTGAAAGACTGGAACCATATGTGGTTCTACTGCCAAGATACATCACCGGCTGATGAGAAGCCACTGTCGGGGTTTCGCGCCCTGCGTCTCGAATCCAATCATCCGCTGGCAGATAAGTTATCCGCTATTGAACGCCTGCCTCTCAACCCCACCATCAAGAAGATCAAAGCTCTTCTAGGGAACGGGGCATCGATCTGGTTCGAGTCTGGGTCACCTGGCGGATACTACCATTAAGCCGTCGCTCCGGCTTAATGTGTACTTATACAGGAGAAAAGGATGACTCAATGCGTCATAGCTCTGATGATTTATCAGACGATGCGGTAGATGCTACAGTCCAATCTCTGTTGAAGGAAGGCACTATAACCAGTAATGCCTTCGGCTTACTTCCCTTCTGCAAGAAGAACCCAGCTCCTGCGGTAAGTTACTAATCTTCACAAATACTCTTTTATATGTTACCTTCTTATACTTATGATTTTTTGTCTGTTTCCACAGGCCGGTGATGATTTCTAGAAGGTCAAGTATGACCATGAGGCTGCTAAACAGGCCAGGGCGGCCAAGAAAACTGAAAGAAAAGCCGCCAGGACGGGCACCTCTAGGAAGAAGAAACCCAGCGCCTCTGACATGTTTAAATTGGATGACTCTTCTTTGGATGAGGAAGAGGTAATCTTTTTCAATTTTCTTTAACTCCTCTGCCATTACTTTACTGAGATTTGATCCTTTCAGGAGGATACTGGAAACAGTCAAGCAACTGGCGAAGAGGTAACTATAATTTCCTCCGACTCAGAGCCTTTGCCAACACAAAAAATCCGAAGGGTGACCCAGAAAGTAAGGTTTTCACACCCTCTAGCTTACCAAGATCCTCAATTTCTTTTGAAGCAACAACAACTTGAGAACCGGAGGAAAACTCGGCCACTCAAGACGCAGAATCCTCCTCCGCTTACCCGATATAACCAGGAAGCGCCGGACCGAGGTTATCTCCAATTTATATTCTACTTTTCCTTTGGCGGGTTTAATTCACGACCCTCAATTCATCCGACTCCAATTATCGGGATACCTCTCCGTCTTCCGGTAGTCGATGCAATCAAACATGCCGGCTTTTAAAACAGCTCCCGGGTAATGCCACCTTTCTTACTTTAAGTTTTTCCATATTTATTCGTTGGTACTCATCCTTCCACTTTGACTGACAGCTTGCAAGTGAAGCCTAGCAAGAAGGCCAAAAAGAATAATTTGTCCCGAGACCCGTTGGTCACTGAACCGTCAATTGACTCATCCGTTCTCGATAGCTCCACTCATCAGCCACCGCCGAACCGGCTTTTGATATTCCGGTGTCAACCTCGACACGCCTCGCGTAAGACGTTGTCCATGATTACGATAAGCCGGAAATTCCTAGCCCGGTCAAGACGATGAACCAGAAGTTGAATTTCAAAAGCCAATATGTTGAACCGGGCCGGCCCTCGCCCTTGCTCGATGCACCGCCAAGGAGAAGTTTGCCCAACGTCGGAAAACCAAACAGGACATCACTGATTATACTCACCTAAGGAATGGTGATATAGTCTCGGCTATTTGAACCAAGTGCACAATAGCCGTGGACACTGAAATTGACATGGTGAAGCAAATACAACATAACCGAGGTATACCTTTAACTCTTTCCTGAACCTTACTTATCAGATCAGCCCCTCAAGTCTATTGCTTATGAATGAATATGTTGTAGACTTAGAAATCTACTTATCAAGTTAGTTTTGTCCGGCTTAAATTGAATATATTTAACTCGGTGATAGCATGAAACTTTGAATTTGGGTTACACATTAGCCCCCAAGTGTCAAGTGCCTTTACTTGTAAAGTGCTTGAGACTTAATATACATGACCCAGTAAAATAGGTTAAGAATTCTTTAAGCATACATTAGCCCCCAAGTGCCAAGTATCTTTACTTGTAAAGTGTTTGGGACTTGAATGTAATCTTACCGTGATTCTTACCATAACCTGATGTCGATGCAGGCCGCCATAAGTCAATTTGAGGCAGAGATTGCTGATCTGAAGAGTCAGTTGAAAACCCAAGAGCTTGAAGCTCAGAAAGCCAACTCCAAGTTTGAATTCAGTGTCTCCGAACAAGAGAAATTGAAGAAAAATTTTGAATCGGAGAAGAATACTTGGGTTGAGGAGAGGGCTTCACTGGTGACTCGGGAATAAAGAGAGGCATCTCTTGCGTATAAATCACGAGCTGTCCGGCTTAAAGTGCCGATATCTCA
This sequence comes from Aegilops bicornis, assembly GCA_021605145.1. Lineage (NCBI taxonomy): Eukaryota > Viridiplantae > Streptophyta > Magnoliopsida > Poales > Poaceae > Aegilops > Aegilops bicornis. The sequence continues at coordinate 291,856,808 of CM038671.1, forward strand.
AATGGTCTCAAAGCAATCTTGATAAGTTACTATGTATAACTCTGAATATCACAATGGTTCCTTTGATGTCTATTTTAATTGTTAACTCCGGCTCACCTTATGTGTATAAACGCAGGCCCAGTGAGCATGAACCTCAAGCGAGAATATGCCGGTCAAGCTTAAGGCGGTGTACACTCATGGAACAACTATACACCGGGTCACAACGTGCTTTAGCCGTTGTGGCTTTATCACATGATGCTCCTTATCTCCTGCAAGATGTACTCAAGCGGCTTACCGTGCTACCTCAACGGATTCAGGAGTTAAGGCGAGCATCTGGTAGAGCCGGGGCCATAGCCGCCTTAAGTCGGGCCAAAGCATTGGCTCCAGAGCTAGACTTAAACGATGTTGCTCTTGGATACCCCAGCTTAAAGGAGGACGGCTCTGCATTCAGTCAATCGACTTCACCACCTGTGTGAGAGTCGACGTCCTGTGGCCACCATCATCGGCAACGATATTGATCTTACAAAGTACCAGCCGGTTATGACAACGAGAACCGGAGGATTCCAACTCCGCATTATGATGATGTCACCGATCCCTCCAACTCGTAAGCATACCTTTGCTCCTAAAGTTGACCCGCCAGTTTAATAGATGATGAAGCTGAATTTGAAGCCTTAAGCGGCATTGATCGGACCTCGTCAACCTTCCAGACAAAGTAGAAGACGAAGAGGCGGAGAAGGATAACCCGAGTCGTCAAGTCCACCAAAGGAGTAATCCGCTTTGGCACTTAAGTCTTTTAAAGAATACAATACTTCATTATTCAGACTCGTGGAGTCTTGTAATAGGGTAGAAAAACTTCTTAACTCTGTCATGCCTTCGCGCATGTTTTGCGGTGCTTAACAATGTCTCAAGCCGCCAGCAATGTTCACTGTCGGCTTGCTTGAATCATCCAAAGGCTTTCTGCTTTACTCTGTGTATAACACAAAAACTTCCTTTGGCATCTCACCACATCCGGGGTCATGTAAGATAACATTAATCAGGAGTAGGAACGAAAACATCATAAGTATCAGTCGGTTTAAGGCGTACCTTACCGGCTTACCTGATCCCAAAAAAGCAGACAATTATACTTAACTTCTGAAAATTGGCACATATAATATTTACCTGGCCCTTAGTATTATTTACTCTTATAGAATAAAGTAAACCTGATTTCCAAAGGCCTCTGATTCGAATACGATCGAGAGAACCGTTCGAGAGGGGTTAAGCTAAGATTCGGATACGATCATATAGCCCCCAATGGCTTTAGCGATGCCGATCAAATGGGTATCGACAGCTATGTTCTCTTTGGTTCGAATACGACCTATGTTTGAACAGGAAGGCCCCAAGTGACCATGAGAGTTGTTTAATGACGATGATTTGAATACGATCCACGTCCGGCCCAAAGAGGTTAAGCTATGATTCAAATATGATCAAGAAGCCCCCAAGTGGGTTCGGCAGTGTGCCAATCAATTGGGTATCGACAGCTATGTTCTCTTTGGTTCGAATACGACCTATGTTTGAACAGGAAGCCCCCAAATGACCATGGCTTGATTCAGATATGATCATAAGCCGGACCAAAGGGAAAACCGGATTCAGATATGATCCGCTCCCTGTTAGTCGTTTCCATCACCTGGTAAAGAACAAACATAAACCTTGTAGGATGGAAAAGAAAGAGGTCCTGCTTTATTGCTTTATATAATATATACATTGCTAAAAAAGGAAAGATAAATATACTCTGAAAGCCAGCGGCTTAAGTATAGTAGGGCCGTAGATGCGCTATGTTCCACGGCTAGCGGGTCTCCTCCTCCGACTTACGTGAGTCTTTGTGCTCTCGAACATCGATGAGGTAATATGACCCGTTGTTAAGATTCTTGCTAACCACGAAGGGTCCTTCCCAAGGAGGGGACAACTTGTGCATATCAGTTTGATCCTGGATGAGCCGGAGCACTAAATCACCTTCCTGGAAAGTTCTGCTTCTAACCCGGCGGCTGTGATAACGGCGCAGGTCTTGCTGGTAAATCGCCGAGCGGGCTATAGCCAAGTCTCGCTCTTCATCCAACAAGTCAAGTGCATCCTGACGAGCTTTTTCGTTATCAGCCTCAACATAAGCCGCCACCCGCGGTGAATCATGTCGGATGTCACTTGGCAGAACCGCCTCTGCTCCGTACACCATGAAGAAAGGTGTATAACCAGTAGACCTGTTGGGCGTTGTGTTGATGCTCCATAGCAAAGAAGGTAATTCCTCCACCCAACAACCCAGAGTTCGCTGTAAAGGAACTAAGAGGCGGGGTTTGATACCTTTCAAGATCTCTTGATTAGCTCTTTCTGCCTGACCATTAGACTGGGGGTGAGCAACAGCCAAAACATCAAGCCGGATGTGCTCTTGTTGACAGAACTATTCCATGTCACCCTTGGAGAGATTAGTGCCATTATCAGTTATAATACTGTGCGGAAAACCAAAACAAAAGATCACCTTTTTGATGAACTGAACCGCCGTGGCTGCATCACACTTACTGACCGGCTCTGCTTCAACCCACTTGGTGAATTTATCCACTGCCACCAACAGGTGTGTCTTCTTTTATTTAGACCTTTTGAAAGGTCCAACCATATCAAGCCCCCAAACTGCAAACGGCCAAGTAATTGGAATCATCCTCAATTCTTGAGCCGGCACATGAGCTCGTCTTGAGAATTTTTGACATCCATCACATTTGCTGACCAGATCCTCCGCATCAGCATGAGCCGTCAGCCAATAAAAACCGTGATGAAAAGCCTTGGCCACTAGAGACTTTGAACCGGCATGATGACCGCAATCACCTTCATGAATCTCACGAAGTATCTCCTGGCCCTTTCTGTTGCCGTTCTTCTTTCCCTTCCCTGTCTTTTCCTCCTCAGACACGGGATCATCAGTAGTATCAGAATCGGCATATTTAACCAAAGCCGCCATCAGCGTACCCATGTCATTGCAATCACGCTTAAGGCGCCCCAGCTTCTGCTTCAGCGGCACAAAACGACAATTTTGATGGAGCATAAGTACCGCAAAGCCGGCATCCATCTTATCAGATGAATGTATTATTTCTTTGACCCGATGCACCCAATGAGTTGTGGACTCACCCTCCTCCTGCTTACAATTGGTCAAGTCCACAATGGACATAGATTGCTTGCAAGTATCTTTAAAGTTCTGGATGAACCGGGCCTTTAACTCGGCCCATGAACTGATGGAATTGGGAGGCAAGCTTTTCAACCAAGTTCGGGTCGTTCCATCTAACATCATGGTGAAATACTTAGCCATTGCCGCGTCGCTGACTTCCAATAATTCCATGGCCATCTCGTAACTTTCAATCCATGCCCCCGGTTGTAAGTCGGCCATGTAATTCGGCACCTTTCGAGGACCCTTGAAATCCTTGGGCAGACGCACATCTCGGCCGAGCCGGCACTGCATAAGGGACACCACCGGTTCTAGTGGCCACCCCTGCTCCAACAAGTCATTGGATACTCTGTGAAACCATCATACGCCGTCTGCCGAGCCGCTAATTGAGCCGCCTGCTCATCCTCCCCGACGAATCGATCCTCAAGACCGGTTATAGCCGCCGGGTTGGTTGCAACACTGGGCATTACTTGATAAAGCCTCTGACTCCATGTGTCTGCTGTAACTCGGACTCCGGTTTGGTCGAGGTGCTACCCAAGGCTGAGGAGTGGAATGAATCCTGTCCTTGCTGTAAGAATAGGCCTCTTGCTGCGCCAAGGCCGTCTGAAGAAGCTCCCTAACCCTCCGGGTTTCCACCGCCGCCAGTGCGTCACCATCCAGGAAGAGAGCCGCGCCAGCGCCGATCTTGCTATCGAGTTCTCCATGGGGTTGGAAAAGTGGCCGGAGGTGTTGGTATGTATCGAGGCGGGGCCATGCTCCCGTGAAGAGGTGCCGTCTCGAGGCTGAACCGGTCCTCCTGCTCCGTGTCATAAATTGATTGGCTTCAAGGCGGATTGCTAGGACCAGCTCCGGGTGTCGTGAAAAGATTCCGAGGACCGTAAACCGGAGGCAGACGGGACTGGGTTTTCTGATGTCTCCTTCTCATCACCTCATTGGATGCATTCAGACTCATGTTAAGCTGGAAAGCCTCTGACTAAAGTCGCTGCGCCCGTGCATCTAAAGCCGCCCGCTCCGCAGCTAGCCTGGTGTCCTCAGCCGCCAAGGCCTCCTTGGCCTGGGCTATCTCCTCACGCACCTTTGCCACCTTCGCGTTATGCTCATCTGGATTTGCAGGAATAACCATGGAGGTTAACAAGGCCGTCAATTTGTCCATAAGATCTATCAATTGAGCGGTGGGCGCGGGGCCTCCTGCCCCGGCCGCTCCTAACCCGGACGTTATTGATGTCGCAGCCGTCGAGTTTTGGCCGGGTTGGGTACTAGCCATGAAGACTCCTGCCCAGCTTGGCGGCTCATAGCAATCTGGAATGCTAGAGTCGTCAGAACAGCCCCCTAGCATGCCTTCTTGGACCTGATCTGAGAGAATCTGTTGAGCCGGAGGACGAATCATCATCTGATGGGACGGCCGTCTCTTCGCCATCCTTAGATCCTTCCGAAAGTGCCTCTCCATGAACACAGCCCACAAAGGCACGCTTCATATTAGGTTGAATCTGAGCGGGTCTCGCACGCTGAGCCGTCTCAATGAGGTCGGTACAACTGTCCGGCTCTGGGCCCGGCACACCAATTCGGCCGATGAAGACATGAATTCTGCCAAAGGGACCCGGTACCCGTACTCAATTGAGTCGGCCTCGGGGCCCCAGCCTTCGTTGTCGATGTAGATCTTGCCACGACGACTCTTGGTCATCCGGCCCACTGCGTATCCCTTGAGCCCTTCGAAGCTGCTCTTCAAGAACTCAAATCCACCGAGCGCTGGCCCCACGGTGGGCGCCAACTGTCGTGGAATTGTCACAGCAGATGTCCTCTTGCAAGGACTTAATCGTGGAGCCATCGCAACTAGGAAGCTTAAAGGGGTTAATTGGGACAAAGGACACGAGAGGGTTTATACTAGTTCGGCTCCTTACGGTGAAGGTAAGCCTACGTCTAGTTGGGTTGGTATTGCTTGAGGTTTCGATGACCAGGGAGCGAGATACGCTATGACTGGTTCTCGAAGGGTTGTTTCTTGCCCTAAGTCACGGCGGTCGTCCCCTTATATACACGGGTTGACGCCTGCGGCTTACGTAGTCCCGGCCGGCTCATAAGCAGTGTCCGCTCGGTGACTAGTCAAGTCTACCTTATGATACAAGTCATGCCATTATGGCGGTTTACTACAACGGGCCTTAAGTCGCCTGTGGGCCTTAGGCCCCTTGTTGAGACACCATCTTCATGCTTGTACTTGGGCTTCCTTTGATGAGTCTTCTTTGTGTAACCCGGCCCCTCCTGGGCGGCTTACACAAATAGTCATATCCCCAACAGGCTGGTAACAGGATTTTTTTGACAACATGTCTAGAAAAGAAAGGTTGCAACACAAGTCGACGAGATGCCGTTGCGAGATTCTCGGGAGATGAACTACGATAGCAAGCTCCAAAACATGAGCTGGTTCTGCTACATACATGTGAGCACGTTGTCCCAGACAAGCATGACCACGTAGTAGTCTTACAATAAAACACTACCAAGTTCAGGTGGGGAACCATCGTTGAGGATATCGAAATCTTGTGCATGACCTAGGATAGCACAACAACTCCTTTTCCTGGAACAGGTCAATCAGTGGCTTAGTGTGTTAGGAACACATATAGGATGGAGTTGGCCAACCTATAAAACCATAGAGTACTTCGCACATATGCGTGACTAACTTGGGATGATTCCAGAGGAAGGAAAAACAAGCTTTCTCGAATTCACGACGGCAACTTACATCAAGTGCACGTGAATTAGAGAAAGTCACTTCTTTCATCCAAAGGTAAACCTCATGAGCGGACCACGAAGGCAATGCTTACAAAAGTTTCCAACACTAGCTCAATGTTCAACATGACTCATGGAGGAGACAAGATGCTGTTGTTGGGCTCAACAACAACTCATCGGAATTTCCATATCACTGGACTTCCACCATTATATGAACAATGTGTTAGTATTGGTCAGACCAAAAGATGTAATGGTGTATGCTCGAGGGATCAACCACGAGTAAGGCAACATTACGAACATCGTTGGTACTGATTTGATTTGACGATAGCCCACACTCAAATCAAAGGATTGATAAGACAATAGGTCCAACAACTGATCACAGGGACCAATCGATGAAGATATCATCTTTCTTCAACACACACTACACAAGAATATCCCTCTGGAACGAACTAAGTTAGGCAAGCTTTTATCTTCCAACTCCCCAAGTTGTTGTTCAGCCTAACCAACTAGCTCAGGGTATTCAACACAGATTCGTGGAGAATGGGTGGTTTAGCAGAAAACCAACATGATCACGAGCTCAACATAACAGTCAGGAAACAACCCGGTAATACTTCTGAGAAGATATTCGGAAAATCACGAACCACCGATATGTTATTAAGCTCAAGAATAATCTTGCTTTTCAGGGCAAGACGATATGATCAAGGAGCGAGGGATTGTCACAATCCTAACTCCTTGGTCGATGAGTGCGCCCGGAAATATGGACTAGGTAGCACGATCAATCTTAGGATGATGATTCAATATCCAGCACGCTAAGATGAGAGTATTGTCCATTAACTACCAAGCAACGGGGTTGCTAGAAGTATTGATTTCACACATCACGGTACACTTGTCGGCATTCTGGTTATAATAACACGGGAACCGAGGAATGAACCATGATGGCAAGAAGTATTATCAAGCGTCAAGAATTCATAAGAGGTGGTGCAATTCTCGACACTCTTGACATAAAGATGGTAACACTCAAGGTGCAATGAGCAAAAGCTGGTTTGGCATTTTGATCTGCGGAATACAATTTCTTTGACCCAATCCTAGATATGGATGAGGTACTGGAGTTTGTTTCTCCTAGTCATTCCCAAATAGAATGGCTTGACGGGCCACAAGAGTAGTGGCATCGATGAACACGAATGCAGAACTACTCCTGACTATCAACTGATAGGCTAAGGTCGGAATACAACTAAAGAGGGACAACTCAAGGGAACATATATTTTTCTGAGTTGAGGATGCATAGATTAGTATGTCAAGCGAGGCTCAACATTTCTTCCGGATAACCCATGCGGAAAGGGTGGAACTGGCAGATTCACAATTCTTGAATGGAGAACCCATTAAGAGCACTCTTGTTGTGATCTTTTGGTTCAAAGGCTTTTGCCATATTGGTTCATGGTATTGGAAGAAGGAGATACCACGGACCTCGAGGACTATCGTAAAGGTTACTAATATCTTAAGGGAACTAGCAAATACTAACAAAATGAAGAAGGGTGAATCTCAGGTTCAAAACCCAGGAGTAGAATACCTACTAACTAAATGGCATCACGGGATGCTTTCGAGATGATGGCTAGAATCATCACACTGGGAACACAAAGCATGGCTGGATTACTAGGTGATAATCTAGACACCTAGGGTCATAATAATAGTTCCAACATATATGTCAAGGCAAGGAGTACCTCAACAGACGATTAGTGTGCTTATTCTGACCAAAAGGACACTGTGAACAGGAGGGAAGAATTTGCAAATGCATCAGATAGTTTAGAAACCTGGGATGACTCGGACAGCATAACGGCTGCAAATGCTCAAAATATTTGAGACATGCTACCAAAAATGGTGGCATAACCACTCAGAAACACAATATCAAGAGTTCGAGATCAATAATTAACATATGGAAGTAGTAGGAACTGAACTGGGCTTGAAACCAACAATACTATAAGTCTATGGATTAGTAACACGTCATCCTGATAGATAGATGAGAAGGCCTAGTTCTTAATCCCCGTAGAAGAGAAGAGGTTGACTCAGATTAGAAGGCCATGAGGTATAAGGAGTAAAAAGAGCCTTACGTTCCCTTCCACGATCAATTCCCTTATATAACTAAAGCATTTCTAGACACAACTTCGACCGGTTTGGCTTGGTAATCCTACATGCAGTCAAGCTCTGATACCAAAGCTGTCAGGACCTCGATTCTAAGTCACACCGATCTAGCCTGTAACACCTCATATCACTTTGCGGCCTCACGCACGGTATTCCCACGGGTGTCGCCTTACCATGGCCCGAAACCGTTTGCGCCTTTTGGCTCACGTATATGATAGTGACGCTAGCATCCATATGACAGAGAACCCGGGCCGACATGACTAGTAGTGAACCCAAAGTGGCACTAACTCATGGGGACAGGCATACATGAATCAACTTCGAGCATGTCGATTGGCGTGTGAATCCGGGCTGTAGCACTGGCTATCAGGACTCCGGGAACCCGGCTGTAGCAGGCTAAGGCAGGACTCGGATGTCACCGTGTGACATTTCCCGAAGGACAGAACCACGAACAAAGTGAAACACATGCCGGCCAGTCAAGTGTCCCGAGCGGTAGTCTTTGGGCTAGCAGGACTCGGTGAACTGGCTATAGCGGACTACTATGGCTCAAGGAAGCACTAGACTACATTTCCCCATAAGAGAGGCTGCCAAGGATAAACAACTAGCTTGTCGGATCCTACACATACCAAGCATTTCAAACATACACACAATATGCTTGATATGTGTAAATACAACATGGCATCACAACATAACTCTACGACTCAAGTATTTATTCATTAGGATCCGAGGAGCGAGATATTACAAACATGGGTCTCATGACCCAACATTCAGAGCATACAAGCAACAAGCACATGCGGAAGCTTAACATGTCTGAGTACAGACATCTACAAATGAAAAAGGCTGAGAAGCCTGACTATCTACCAGATCCTGCCGAGGGAACAAGATCGTAGCTGAGGTAACAAGCTAAACATCGAAGTCCACGCGGAACTACTAGTGAGACTGAAGTCTCTCTGCAAAAACATAAAATAGGCAAACGTGAGTACAATTGTACTCACCAAGACTTACATCAGAACTAACTACATATGCATCATTATCAACAAGGGGTGGTGGGGTTTAACTGCAGCAAGCCAGCTTTGACTCGGTGGCTATCCTGAACTACGATTGCAAGTAACTCTTTTGAGGTGGCGCTGCAGTCCACATATTCACCACATCAATACACCACTATGGATCCGCTCCAATCTCCCTACGAGAATGCCATCCATAGCACTCACGCTTATCTTGCGCATTTTAGAGTATCCACTTTCACTTGTCTATGAACTGTACAGGCAACCCAGAAGTCCTTCACCGCGGACATGGCTATTCGAATAGATCATATTAACCCTGCAAGGGTGTACTTCTTCACACACGCTCTCGCCACTTACCGCCATGTACACCTCGTGTATCTCGGCAACCTTCAAGCGGAAGCCTGACGAGGGAGTCAGCCACGACCTGACTAACCACACAAGTCTCTCGTCCAGGTTTATCGCCTATTCGGGTTCCATCTGCAAGGAGATCCGGCCGGGTGTCGCCACGGCCCCAAACGATGTGTACAGGGTTCCAAGCCCACCAAGCAGGCGACGCTTGGCATACCCGCCACGGTGCCTAGTCCGTCCCAAGCCCACCTGCATCGGGTGCCACTTGGTAGACTACTAACACAACCTACAAACACCAGAGACTAGTTGCAACTCCTGGACAGAGATCAAGTTGATTAATAAGCCGAGAGGGGCCGAGTTACGGGAACCCAATGTGTGGTAGTAATTGTTCATGGATCACAAACACGGAACTCAGTTCCTGAGGACGGCTGCAATGAGACAACCCACCATGTACTCCTACATGGCCTCTCACCGTTACATTTACCAAATCGTGTTCACACACTTAGCTCACACACAGTAGGACATGTTCACACACCTCCAATTCATCCCTGATGAATCAGACCTGACACAACTCTAAGCAATAGCAGGCATGACAAACAAACATGAATGAGTAGGCACGTCAGGGCTCAAACAACTCCCTACTCATGCTAGTGGGTTTCATCTATTTCTTGTGGCAATGACAGGTCATGCAGAGGATAAAGGGGTTCAACTACCGCAGCAAATAATAGATGAATCGTTGTTGTCCAAATGCAGTAAAAGAGAGCAGGAGCGAGAGAGTGGGATTGTATCGGAATGAACAAGGGGTTTTTGCTTGCACGACACTTCGAAGATAATATAGTTCTTCATCGGTGTCATCGAACTCATCGTCGGTCGCGTCGTCTCATCGAGAGGGACAAACACCGGCAACACAGAAGGAAACACTATCAATGCAATGCATAATATGATGCATGATCATGACATGGCAATATGCTGTGGTTTGAGCTAAGGCAACTAGCAACAGGTTAAATGAAGTTGGTTTGAACCCTAGGTTCAAATTCAAACTCCATATGTGAAGGTTTAAATGCCATTATAAGATTTGACCTAAACAGTGAACAAAAGTTGTTCTAACATGCATGAAAATGGTACAGATGGATAGATTGGATTTTTCTGATCATTTTTCATATATAAATTATCTCATTTGGAGCTATGGTTGATTTTATATGATTTTTAGAAGTTAGCACTATTTTCTGGAATTTCCTGAATAAGAATAAATCCAGAAAAGGGCATTACTGCGTCAGCGTTGCGTCATGCTGACCTCAGCAGGTCAACAGACACGGTCCAGGTCAAACCTGACGCGTGGGGTCCACTGGTCAGTCACACCGTGCTCTCTGAGTCACAGACAGGTGGGGTGAGGTCAACAGCCGCGTCAGCAAGTCAATGCTGACGTGTGGGGTCGGTCAACAGGTGACGTGGCCAGGTCAAACTGACCTATGGGGCCAGTGGTGTCAGTTTAAGCTAAACAAAAATAAAACCCAGGTTAATTAGAGCGTGGGCCCCAGGTGTCAGTGAGCTAGGGGGGTTAGTTAGGGCGTCATTAGTGCTAAGCACCCAGGGATTAGGCCGGCGGCTAATCGCCGGCGAGGTCAGAGGCGACGCTGGTGCTCGGGATAGCGCTACAGGGCACGGTTCGAGCCGTGGCTGGGCGCGTTGGAGAGCCCTTGCCGGTGCGCGTTGAATGGTGGTGGTGGCCAAGCCTAAGATGGTCGAAATCGACGGCGACGAGCACGGCTGCGGCGGCCAGAGCTCGGGCAAGCGCGGGTTTGGAGTTCTGGTGCACGGCAGGTCCAGCTGGTGGTCTGGGTCGTCTCCTGGGAGCAAACTGAGCACTATGACGCGCCCAAGCACGAGCTATGGCGTCTTCAGCCATGACGGCGACATGGCCGGTGGCGGTGAGCTTCGGCCTCGGTCGAAACGGCGGCTACGGTGATTGAGAGGCATGGGGAGGAGGGGCAAACGACGGAGGATCTCACAGCAGTTGCAGCATGCGTCTTAGAGGGCTCGTAGGAGGCCGGGCGATGTCGGGGTGTTGGCGGCGATCTGGGCAGCCGAGGTTGAAGACGACGGCGTCGACAGTGTTCGGGGGCGCCCGACATTGAGTATCTCATCGAGGAGGTCGAGGACGACACGCAGAAGCTCGGGGACTCGTCGGTGAGGCGTGTGGTTGCCGGTGGCTGCGGTAACAGTGTGCGGCGGCGACGGCGTGTTCGGTGGGGCTTCGGAAAGGGAGCTAGAGGAGAGGGAGAGAGCTCCAGAGTGAGGGGAGAGGCAGAGGGGGTCGAGGCCGTTCCTGTGGAGCGGAGACAGGGCGAGGGGGAAGCAGGAGGTGGAAGCATGAGGTGGAGCATCAGGCCAGCGTCGACACGCCTCTGCCTACTGGCAGAGGTTGAAGACGGTGGGGCTCCTGGTGGGCTGGCCAACAGTGCCAGGCCAGTGGGCTGTGCCGTCCACTTGGGCCGCCAGGTAAGCTAGTAAGTCTCTCTCTCTCTCTTTTTGTTAATGTTTTTCTATTTTATTCCTCTGTTTTGAATTAGTAATAATACTAATTCATTTCATCAAATCCTGGAAATAATTATGGGTGCTTTCTGAATTATTCCAGTGACCCTTAACAATTTCCAACATTTTTGGAGCATGTGAAATATATATAGCATTTAAATAGCTCCAATTCAAATATGTTTGAATTAATTCAAAGTCCAAATATGTGCTGCAAAAATGTGAACCATTTTTGGTAGATGCTTCCACCTTGATCCAGAAATGATGAACATTTTTAGAGGGCATTTTGAAATCATTGAAAAAAATTTGGTTGAACCTATTTGAATTCCTTTTGATGCTAGGGTTTGAACATCCCCATTTCAAGTTTCTGAGAAATTTAAACATGATGCACACATGAAGGGCTAGCCTAGAGCATACCAGAACTAGGGATGTGACAATATGGACTCCAACAACGCAGCTGAATACGAGGCCCTTCTACATGGTCTCCGGATGGCAGTCTCCATGGGCATTCAACGCCTAGAGGTGCGCGGGGATTCGAACCTCGTGATATCCCAAATAAATGGAGACTTTGATGCCAAGGATCCGAAAATGGCAGCTTAACACAATGCCGTCCTAAAAATGTCAGCTCGGTTTGAGGGGCTCGAATTCACCATATAGCCCGGGATAACAACTAGGCAGCAGACGTGTTGGCATGCATCGCGCAAAGCGCGATGCCGTACCCCCCAACATCTTCATAGAGAGGTTGTTCAAACCATCCGTATTATGGGAGGGAGAGTCCGGAAATAACTACCCGGACCCAACCGCACTACCCCACACCAAACATTCTGTCGCAGTTGGTGGTTCTGCCAACGAAGTAACACCCTCAGCCCACGTAATAATGGCAGTCATCGCCCCGTGGACAGAACCATTCGTAGCCTACCTAACCAGGCAGGAACTTCCCGAGGACCAAAACGAGGCCCGCTGCATAGTGCGGCGATCTAAAGCCTATAAGGTCCATGAGGGAGAGCTTTATAAGAAAACCACAACCGAAGTCCTTCAAAGGTGTATCTCCGAAGAGGAAGGCGGAATCTTCTGGCTGAAATTCATGCCGACTCGGCGGGCACCACGCCGCAGCTCAGGCCCTTGTAGGCAAGGCCTTCCGTACAGGATTTTATTGGCCGGCGGCAGGCGGATGCTCAGGACTTAGTCCAACGATGCGTCGGATGCCAGCTCTTTGCTAAGCAAAGCCACATGCCACCCACCGCCCTCAAAACTATACCCATCACCGGCCCTTCATGTCGGGGCTTGACATGGTTGGACCCCTTAAAGGGGGAACCCACAAGCAAAAAATACCCACCGGGTCATCGTGGATAAATTCACCAAATGGATAGAGGCCAAGCCTGTTAAGACGGCCTAATCTGGACCGGTGATAGACTTCATATCAGGGGTCATACACCGTTACGGTGTCCCCCACAACATCATCACTGATAACGACACACACTTTACGGCCGACGAGGTCAAGCTCTGGTGCAAAAACATGGGCATCGAGCTCGACTACGCTTCAGTCTATCACCCAGATTAGTGCGGTCCCTCAAGGAATCTAACACGCACTGGGTGGAGGAGCTCGACTCTGTACTCTGGGGGCTGCGGACCACTCCGAATCGCACGACCGGATCCACACCATTCTTTATGGTATATACGGCATGCAGGCAGTTCTGCCTCTGCGACATAATTCATGACTCACCTCGGCGTGCGCATGTACGAAGAAAGAGAAGCCGAGCTCGATCGGCAGGACAGTTTGGACGCCTTGGAGGAGGTGCGTGACGTAGAAAAAGCCCGTTCCGCATTCTATCAACAGCAGGCTCGAAGATATCAAAGCAGAGAAGTACGGGCCAAATCTTACAATGTTGGCGAGCTAGTTCTACGCCTGCCGGACAAGAAAAAGGACAAACTCAAGTCCAAATGGGAAGGTCCCTTTATCATCGACCAAGTCCTGACCGGTGGAGCGTACCATTTGCAAGATGCATCGGATAACCGACTCGAGCCAAACCCATGGAACGCAGCCCGTCTCCGAAGATTCTACGCCTAGCGCCGGATTCTGAGTTCGTCTCCTTCCTCTGTCCATATTTTACACTTTAGCTGTCTTCTATTTTTCTCCTTCTCCCTCCTCCCTTTTTTTCAAGTCTTTGAAGGCTCGTTAGCGCATTGTTCGCACACACACTTGACACGCTATCCGCGCTCATTTTACCTGGGGGCTTCTTTCACAGAAGCTTATTTATAAGGGCTTCATGCCCAATACATGTGTTACACTTCCGCATGTACCTTTTATTCATCATTATATGCATCGATATGACTTAAGTTTTGGCCAAGCTGGGTTGCTGGCTCACATGCTTACCCCTACGTTCCCGATTGTTCGTCTAGGTGGTAAAGGGAGCACCTCTGCGATTGTTACTGCCGGGTCAGCCGGATGTGTACCTCGGACTGGGTGAAGCCAAAAGCTAGCGTTCTTAAGAGAATATTCGGTCGGTGAACTAAAAGAAGATTTCTTACCTATTTATTTATCTGCCCCCAGATGTTTTTTGCTTTTTTCGCAGTCCGGACATGCACTTTAGGGCATGCCTTCCAGGAAAGGAACCCTAACGGAACTATTCTCCTGGAAGATGTTTCTTACAAACCATCTAATATAACATAACTAGTGGTGCACATGACAGATAAAGCACTAATGACCCCTACGCCTGGTCTCCATGCATGCCCCGGTTTTTATATAACCGCGAGGGTATTCGGACACACTCCGGACTACTGGCTCCCGAGGTTGAAGCGAAAAGGTCCGCTATGAGAAACGATCTACAATTCGGCTAGAACGCATTTTACATGTCACCTTAAATTACATAGTCAATTTGACTGATTGTATTCCTCTTCAATGCCATCTAACAGGCCGTCTAGTTTACAGTCCTGCTGGGAATACTTTGTGGCCAATTCTACCTGGCCATACACTAAGCTCACAGGGATCTCCTTCCCATCAGGCCCCACAGGTCCGACCTCGGCCATGTGGTTTGGGTCAGCCTTCGTGTACCGCGTCTTCACCATGGCCCAGGCCTCCCTGGCGCCTTGACGGCAGGCCGATATCTTCCATAATCGGAAGTGCCGCCGCGCTCCCTGGAGCCTCTCTGCAAGCTCCCCAAGGCCTTCGGGCAGGGAGACAGATGGCCACAAGGCCTGGGCGACGCCTTTCATCACCTGCCGAACTCGTTCGTGCAGTTGTAAGAGCTCGTGAAGAAGGTCACCCGTAGAACAGGGCATTTCCTCTGCAAGACGGCCTATGAGCATACCTACAGATATAACTCTGTTAGTCGACTTCCTCGCTGAACTCTTTTTTCAAAGTTCGTTTAAGCACTTACTAAAAATGCCGCGTCGAAGCCACCGATTCTCCTTAACAGAGTCAGACAGCTGGGCACGAACATCTTTTAGTTCCTCACCCAGCTGGGTGTTGGCATCTTGGAGATTATTTTTCTCCTGCCTCACCCTCGTAAGCACGTTCTCGCCGGCCTTTAACCGACGCAAGAGCTGTTGCTTGTCCGGATCTACCCCGGCGCCATCTGCAATGTTATTGTCAGATTTATACACATGCCGCACTTCACAACATACTTATCTTTTAAAAGCGTATATTACCAGAGGGGGTCTCTTTGGCTTCCCCTGTCGCGGCTTGTGCGGCCTCAAGTTGGGCTTTGTACTCTTCAAGCTCCTGGGACAGTTGGGTATTCTTTTCTGTAAGATCCTGCACAATAATTGATCCTTAAATCAATTATTCTAACTATTTCAAGTCTTGGGGGATACTGGCATATATAACTGTTAAATTTCCTCACTCGATGTCTTTTACATACTGATCCATGGCTCTGGCTAGACCATCTTGAGCGGCACGGAGGTGCGCATCTCCCGAATTGAAGGCGTTCAATGCCTCTTGGGAGAAACATGTGTCATGAAGAATTGTCCGGCGGCTCCTGTGATTCATGGCAGTCTCCACCTCGGAGTTTGTGGTGGACAATCTGACGGCATCCTCTGTCGGAGGAGCATCCGACGCACGCCTCGTGTTCGCCTCCGCTTCTAGGCCTGGATTTGGAGCCTGGCTGGTGGAGGCTCGATTGGCAACCTCTCCGGATATAGTCAGGCGAGCGCTCTTTTTCCTGAAGAGGGCACGAGTGTTAGTATGCCTTCCGGAATAAAACCTGGGAATAAGGTGACACGCCATACCGTAGCGCCGGGGTTTCAATCCGGACCACACTTCTTTTTAGCCTGTCTTTGGGCCGCCTTGTTGGCTAGCTGTCATGAGGCTCGGCCTTCCGCCTCAAGGGCTCCCGCAAAACACCGTTGGTATACGGTGATCAAAAATAAGCACGGATGAATCATTCTCAAAGTATTGGGGCTTCGGTCTCGATTACTGTGAGGCTGGAAGTATTCCGGTAATCGGCCGTAATAATGGCAACTAGGGCATTATCAATGCTCGATTGGTGAAATACCCCATCGATCATCTCCACCGATATGTCCGGATCCTCTTGCGAGGCGGATCGAGGAACCGTTCGGATCTTCGGGTTGTGGAGGCAGGCTGTTTATATCCTTACGGCTGGCGCGGTTCTGCGTCGAAATCACAAAATGAGATACTTGACTATGGGAATATGGATCAGATGGGCAAAAAGAAATGCCCGCTTACCCAACTTGGAGGATTGTTCATAGAAAATCCGTCCTGTGGATTGACGCGAAGAAATTCCTCCTCTTCTCCCTTGTACAATGCGGACAAGGTCTTCATCAGATCGGCAACCGATCCCGGCCCCTTACGGCCATGGAGGGTGGCATCATCCTCCCTGTTGAAATCCCACATGGGGTGGCCTCTATACTGGAGCGGCTGCACCCCCAGCATAATGCATGTGGCCATGACCCCGATCATGGTCAGTCTGGAATGAGCAATGAGCCAACAACCTTATTCGGCTCATTAGGTAAAGGACGTCCCTGTCATTTTCCCTCTGAGGGCTCCGTGGATGCCAGCTTAGGCGTTTCTTCAAAGGAGCATTACTGAACTCCGGGAGGCCGATCCGAACAGGGTCCGGCAGGGGGACATCTTCTATATAAAACCATTACAAAGGCCAGTCTTCGGACGCCTTCTTCGGGGTTCCGGATAGATATTCGGTCCCGGCGATGCGCCATAGTTCGGCTCCGCCCACTTGATATATCGACCCCTCCTGAGAACGGGGTACGAGGCAGAACATCCTCTTCCACAGCGTGAAATGAGCCTCGATGCTCAAAAACAGCTCGCAAAGGGCCACGAAGCCCGCAATATGCAGAATGGAGGCAGGCGTAAGGTTGTGCAACTGAAGGCCATAGAACTCCAGGAGCCCCCGGAGAAACAGATGAATTGGAAATCCGAGCCCTCTTATCAAATAAGGGACAAGGCATACCCGCTCTCCTTGGGAGGGACTGGGGATGCTCTCCGCTTGTTTTCCGCCCTTATAGGTGGCGAGATCGGCTCGAACCGGAACCATGAAGGCTGGGGGAAGAAATCCTCTGGTTTGGAGTGTCACTAGCTTGCTGTGCGGGACGGAGCATCTCTCCCAATCTCCAGGCTGAGGACTGGGAGGGAGAGAGGAGGAGCCGCGTCGACTGTCCATGATGGAATGGATTTACATCGATGCGCTCCGATGAAAGCTCGCGAAGGGAAGATGGTGTGATTCGGATCTAGATCCTCGTCTCTTATATAGGCAGCTCAATTGCGCAGCTAGGGGGTAAATGTAAAAATACCCTGGCTTTTCGCATGTGTTCAACACGTGGAAGATGGCCATTATTGGGCGTGGAAGCCAAGGAGCGCGATATTTACGAGAGGCCGGACACTATTCAACAGGTACACGGGATTTGGAGAAGAACCCGCCTTGCAATGCCGAAGACAATCTACGCGCCGGACTCGTCGTCATTGAAGCCTGGTTAAGAGGCTACCGAGGAGTCCCAGTTAGGGGTGTCCGGATAGCCGGACTATGACCTTTGGCGGACTCTGGACTATGAAGATACAAGATTGAAGACTTCGTCCGTGTCCGGATGGGACTTTCCTTGGCGTGGAAGGCAAGCTTGGCGATCTGGATATGTAGATCTCCTACCATTGTAACCGACTACGTGTAACCCTAACCCTCTTGATTGCCTATATAAACTAGAGGGATTTAGTCAGAGGGCGAACAACAATTATACCATAGGCTAGCTTCTAGGGTTTAGCCTCTACGATCTCGTGGTAGATCTACTCTTGTACTACCCATATCTTCAATATTAATCAAGCAGGAGTAGTGTTTTACCTCCATCGAGAGGGCCCGAACCTGGGTAAAAACATCGTGTCCCTTGTGTCCTGTTACCATCCGCCTAGACGCACAGTTCGGGACCCCCTACCCGAGATCCGCTGGTTTTGACACCGACAAGGAGCTTGAGGATGCTTTTAGGGGGTAACTTTCAAGGGACCTATGTCCGACCTCCGGACGCAGACGATTTTAGTCATATAATTCAACAGCCCGGAGAGTTAGCCCGAAAGCTTTGGAACAAATTTCTTACTAAGAAGAATCAAATAATCGATTACCCGGACGCCGAAGCCTTAGCAGCTTTTGAACACAGCGTTCGAGACGAATGGCTCGCCAAATACCTCGGCCAAGAAAAGCCAAGGACAATGGAAGCCCTAACAAGCCTCATGGCCCGCTTTTGCGCGGGCGAAGATAGCTGGCTGGCCCGTAGTGGCACCAGCGACCCAGGCACATCTGAAGTCAGGGATGGCAATGGAAAACCATGACGCAGTAAAGCAAGCGTTGAAATAGCGAAGACAGCCCAGACAACACGGCGGTAAACGCCGGATTTAGGGGCTCTCGACCCGGTCAGCGGAAAAAGCCTTTCAAAGGCAACAGAGATGGACCGTCCAGCCTAAACAAGATTCTAGACAAATTATGTCAGATTCATGGCACCTCCGATAAACCTGCAAATCACACCCACAGAGAATGCTGGGTCTTGAAGCATGTCGGCAAGTTAAACGCCGAACACAAGGGGAGGGAGACACCAAGTGAAGACGAGGACGAGCCTCGCCAGCAAATCATTGGGGGACAGAAAAAATTCCCCCCAGAGGTCAAAACAATGAACATGATTCACGTAACAAAAAGAAGGAGAAAACATGCACTCCGAGACATATGCTCCGTAGAGCCCGTCACACCTAAGTTCAACCCCTGGTCGGCTTGCCCGATCACTTTTGACCGCAGGGATCACCTGATAAATCCGGCACGAAGGATTGGCTGCCTTGGTGCTAGACCCAATTATTGAGGGATATCATCTCACCCAAGTCCTCATGGACGACGGTAGTGGTCTTAATCTGATATATAAGGACACAGTCCGCAAAATGGGGATAGACCCGACAAGAATCAACCAAAGCAATACTACCTTTAAAGGAGTAATACCAGGCCCAGAGGCCCGCTGTACGGGCTCTCTAGTACTAGAGGTTGTATTCGGTTCTCCCGACAACTTCCGAAGTGAAAAGTTAACATTCGACATCGCCCCATTCCGAAGCGGCCATCAAGCACTACTCGGAAGAACAACATTTGCTAGTTTTAACGCAGTACCGCATTACGCTTCCCTTAAGTTTAAGATGCCCGGTCCACGTGGCATCATCACAGTTAGCGGAAATGTTGAGCATTCCTTACACGCGGAAGAACGTGTGGCGGCTTTAGCAGCCGAACACTAAACGACCTCTCCAACCAGAATAAATGATCGGTCGTCAAGACCGCAGACACGGCTAGACGATTCCGGCGCATCACTAGCTATAACAACTTAGATAAACGTGAGATTGGATTGATGGATATACCCCCCATAGGCGGTACCAGGGGCTTCCCGCATGTAAAAAGGACTACAGTTCGGCTCGACCTTACTTATCTTGAATTTTAATGGTTTATTCAGAATAACCAATTTTTCAGACGACAACTTTCACCTAAGTTCTTCTCTTTTACAGATGATAATCGTGCTACACCGTTCCAGGATACGCCACAACGGAGACACAGGCGCAGACATGCAGCAGGGCCCCGCTCAAAGGTTTCTTTTTAGATTAAGACCCTGCGTAAACCTTTTTACTGTCTTTTGTTGCTTCACATCCTCCGGATACTCAGTATAACCGAGAAGGATGCTGACGTTATTGGCATTTCGCCACGTCAGAATAATGCACGTACCTGGACACTCGGGGTTCATTATCAAGGGCGTTACTCAACCCGGTATATGTTATAAAGACCTAATACCTTAGGGAGTGTTCTACGTCGTGAGTTTGGCCTTATATGCATCAGCTCGGAATCATGTCTTTGGTCAAATGTTGGGTTTGCCCGGCTCCCGCGTTTAGCTACCTTACGTTCCGCTCTATCAGCTAAGGTGGCACCAGGAGAACTACTGCGATTGTGCCCTGGTTCATCCGGATGAGCACCTGAGTAGAGAAAGCCGAAAACTGACTGTCATGATAAAGCGCGAGACTGGTCAACCACTTGATGACTTAGTGGAATCTTCGGGATTCCTCCGCATTAACGAAGGTCCGGTTTTCCCGGTCATGTACGTGCACGCCCCGTACTCGGATGAGCGCGGAAGTACTAGGGGCTATATAGTAGCCCCACTGTCAAACTCCTATGGTTAAGTGAAAGTGTTAAAGCAATATAGTCTGATTGCCTCGTTCGCCGCGCTACCACCTCCTTAATGGACCAAGACGTTGGAACAAGTGTGAAAACGCTTATGTAACACCCCGCATTATATGCGTGGGGGCTGAAAGCCGACATTTACGCAAACTTTCGTGTTATATACATATATACATAAACGGCCGCAAAGGAGGCATCATAATACTTTCAGGCAAAAGTATAAACACAGCCTTTATAATTCAAATAGCATTGTTATTACAACCGAGATACATGTCACTCGAACATGACACTCTTCGAGCACTGAGCCTCTATTAAACGAGCACCTTCCAGGACTTCTTCAAAATAGTGCTCGGCAGAAACCTGGCCTACGGCCGGATTCTGGGTTGCAATCGTGGTGGCCTCCATATCCGCCCAGTATGTCTTGACACGGGCAAGAGCCATCCGCGCACCCTCTATGCACGCCGACCTCTTTACAGCGTCAATATGCGGCACCGCACCAAGGAATTGTTGCACAAGACCAAAATAACTATCCGGCCTTGGTCCTTCCGACTAGAGACGATCCACGACAGACCTCATCGCAAGCCCGGACAACCTATGGAGCTCGTCCCACTCGGCCATTTTCTTATTTAACAGCAGCGGACGCGCTCGAGCATGGAACTGCGACCAGAACAACTTTTCCATTTCGTGATCTTTTTGATCTTCGAAAAACTTGGTCGCATCAGCAGCACTCGCTGCCAGATCCAGGTACGCATCCGCAGAACTCCATAATTGATCCAGAAGGGCATACTTAGGATCTTCGAACTTCGTCCGCAACAAAAAGGGCTTCGTTGCCGTGATATTTCCGGCTTGACGCAGCTCCTCCTTCGCCGCTCTGATTTTAGAGCGGGTTTCCTTAGCTGCTACCATGGCTTTCTCCAGGTCCGCTGTCTACGTTCAACTTTCCCTTTCGAGAAGCTCATAATGGTTGACGGCATCTTTCAACTCAACAACCATCTTGGCTATTTTCTCTTTGCCCTCGCAATGCGCAGCCTGTTCGGCACTTAATTCTTCGACCGCCTTTAGGGCGGCGGCATCACTCCTCCTGGCTTGTTCCTTGGCTCGGGCAAGTTCCGCCCGAAGGGTCTCCACGGCGGCAGCTCCATCTGAAGTCACAGCATATTATAGATACTAGCATTATGCTCCTCTTAATATATGTTGACCATTGGAGAATACATACCCTGTGCCTCGTCAAGCCACCTGTTTATAAGCACGATCTCGGCATCTGCAGCATCAAGTTGCCGCTTCAGTTCGGCAAACTCACCAGTCCCGCTAGCCACTGGACCTCCCGCCACCTGCACATGAAGGCGGCATGATTATTACCTAGGACTATGATCCTCTTTTTGCCGCCTTTTTCGACATCAACCAGAGGATCAGGGGCTACTATCTACATATAGCACACCTGGTGTGTGCGGTACCATAAAAATATACATATTACTTTGCGTACCTCAAAGCCTCTCAGCAGGCTAAAAAAGCTTCATGCAACCCGCTTTCGGCGGATGAAACCTTCTGAACCACCGTACCCATTAACATACGGTGTGCTTCTGAGATAGCCGCTTGCTCTAGAAGATCCCGCAGAGAGTCTTGTCGCGCACCGGACAGTTCCGGACTCTTTTTGCTGTTCCCCTTGGGAGCCGAATACTCCAGACTCCGGGTGGCCGAAGGGTTACCTTCCGGCCTTGGCGGATCAGGGGAAACCCTTCGTGACGACACCTCAGGGTCGCCCACCTCATTAGGCGGGGAGGCATGGGGAGGTGTTTCGCTCTTGATTATCTCTGGAAGAAGATCCCCGAAAGACGAACTCTGTCAAGAAGGGCTACGATCCGAACTACAGGACATACGTCTAGGTTATTGTCCTCGGAAATGAAGTAGGATATGCTTACAAGTACTTTTGTCTACTTACAGCTCGGTGCGGGGCTGATCCCCTTGTGGTCATTGTGAGATAAGGATACCCTCTGGGGTAGGCCCCCTGACGAAGATTTCTTCCCTCGTTTGGAAACCATTGTTTCCAAGTCTTTAGAGGCGGTCCTCTTCCTTCCCTGGGGAGAGGGAATTTTAGATTCTTCTCCCCGGTTATCCTCCTTCACAGAGGCACTAATTCCCCCGGCCTGGATGAATAATAAGTGATGCCCGCTTTCAGCTTCTTTATTCCCCCCTTTATCTTCCCTTGAGGGCACTTGATAAGGCGCGAGCTCCACCATTCTGGCCAGTACTATATCTACAGAGCCTTCGGGAAGGGGGGCCGAACACCTGATCATCTTCGCCTTTTTTACCCAGTCCTGGTCAAAGAGCGACTTTTCAAAATGATGTTGTGATAAATAAAGAGACAACATGTTCGGCCGAAGAACCAGTTAATTGGGTATCTGGACGGTTGCAGCTCAGACCCGCATCCTCGGTGATGTCTGGACACTTTATTTGTGATCCAAAGAACAATCCATACATCTCTTTGTGCGTCATGCCGAAGAATTGCTGAATAGTTTACGGTCCTTCCGGGTTGAACTCCCACATTCAGGGAGCTCGACGTTTGTAGGGCAGGACTCGACGAACTAGCATGACTTGCATTACCTTGACAAGGCTGACCTCTCTCTCGAGGAGATCTGGAATGTGACTCTGCAATGTCGGCACATCATTTACTGGCCCCCAGTCCAGCCCCTTGTTGACCCATGACGCCAATTGTGGTGGGGGGCCCGAGCGGAAGGCAGGCGCGACTACCCACACTACTAGGGAAAAGGCTAGTAGCAGCGCGGGTTTTAGGTGTATCAGTAGCGCGGGGTGGGGCGATACTAATAAGGCGCTAGAACTAACATATAGCAGTAGCGCGTGGTCACCGGCGCTACTGCTACACAAGTGTGGCAGCAGCGCGGTTACTAGGAGCATGCTACTGCTAGTAGTTGTAGCGCCCTTTGCAGCAACGCGCTACTGCTATAGCGGCGCTGCTGCTAACTTCTATACACTCTCTAGTGCTAATTTAACAGGTTTTTTGTTTTTTTGGGCATATTTGTTTTGTATTTGAACATGCTTTATAGAAGAATCTTTAGCACATAGAAATGTCATCATGATACACATACAAATGCCTGCGAGACCACGAATATAATCATAGCATATACATACAAATAGTCTCATCATAATAATCATCCAACACAAAGTGGTCCCTTGTCATCATCTCTAAAATAGCGATACAAATCCTTGATTACTTGAAAATACATCGTCATCCATCTAAACAATGGTATACGCGAGAAGAGCTATCACTTTGAGTACATGAGTTCGTATCCCTCTCTCGCATTAGCGTGAACCTAAACTAACTACTGCCTGTCGCTCGGAAACCGGAAACCGGCAACACCAGGGCCTGACACTCTGGCCACTCATCGTATATATACTCATGGCGTAGCACTTCTTCGCCATCGATGATCTATGCACCTGCATCGTCACATGAGTCGATGATATGCAACATATATAGTTGAGCAAATGTAAAGAGATGCACTTGGCAAAAATAGAAACAACATATCATAAGCATAAATAACAAAGTTCTTCGTACCCAAAATGCCCTATCTAGAGTGATCGTCGCTAGTCGAGGAGGAGGACGGTTTAATTACATCACAAATAAAGTTTCATCACAAGATAGCTCAAAGTTTTGTCATACGGAAAGTATGGACTAAGCAGACACATTGTCATATATCGACAATCAGTCCAACATGCCGTGCCATCCATCGAGGTCGTGGAGATAGTCCCCGAGCTTAGTGAAAGGCTTCATGTCGAGACTACGAGAGGCTATCCATGTTCGGACGCCTTCCCGCCGACATTTGTCCTTCTCCGTAGAACATCCCTGTTTTCCACGACCTCTTTCATGATGATTTGGGCAAGTTCGCTGGATGTTATAGAACTCAGCTCAAGTCGATGATCCAAGATATCTCCTATGTCCTTTGCCCATTGCAGAATATGGGCATCCCTGCATGTAGGTGACATTTGAAGGTTCCGTGATCCCGTCTCGTACTCCAAAGATGTGGTGTAGGACATAGAATCCATCATTAAGAGAATCGTTGATTGTTGGATGCAGCAGAAGTCGATCTTAGGGCGGCGGCCCTGCCGCCCTTCTCTTCTTGTCCCTAACCTCTCCACCCCTTGTTTGGTAGTAAAACATAGCAAAGGTTTGAGAACATCTTTGATGTGGGTGTAATCCTTTTTGTGAATGTTCTTCGACGAGTCCAAGTAAAGAGCGTGGGAGAATCGGGGGTAGAGGATGATGAGGACGGCGCGCCAGCCTCTGCGCAAAATAAGTACACCTCAAATTAATGAGCCTCCACCGTGCAAATGAATTATTGAAATCGAAGGAAGGATAGCAGCGCGGATGACTTACACGGGATGATAAGGCACGAGAATCGCCTCCTTGTCCTTATTGGCGAGCATGAAACTGACGATGTAATCCCTCGCGTATTCACGTTGCTCTGCACAGACTCCCAAGAAGCTCTCGTGCATGTAGTACGGGTCAGCGACACAGATATGGCGTATCTGCTCAACCCCAATGATGTAGTTCATGTGCAGGGCATAAAGGCAGACAAACGTAAAATCCAGCTTCTTCACGTGAAACATGTCGAATATGTAATCGAATCAGAGGAAGAACTTATCCGCAGGGAAGCTGTCAACGTACGACATTTGCCCGGAACGTTAACCACGTACAGTGGGTATCCTGGATCTTTCGAGGCGATGAGGCATTTCTCTACCCGCAGCACATCGTCATGAAGTCTCTTTAGATCGCTGAATCTGGCCCGTAGCGCTGTTGCAGGTAGGATTGGTTGATTGGGGATATGCCATTTATCCGCATCGGGGATATCTATACGGTCCTGAAGCCGAGATTGCTGAGGCGGCTGGATCATAGAATCAGCTTTTTTGCCTTTCCTCGCTCTCTTCCTAGACTTCTTTACTACCGGAAGGTCGTCAATAATACGATGAGACGGTAATTCAGGCACCAACTCATGACGCTCAAACCTCGAGGAGGCGCCAAGATAGACATACCGCTCAAATACCATCGTCATCCTCATCCTCATCCATGGCGATGTCATCAGCGACTAATGGAGCCTCCTCCTTACCCCGTCCGCTATCACCCAACCCGACACCCGACACTAATTGGGTAGGTGGGGTGTTGATGTTCATACCTTGCTGAGGCTGCATGCTCGTGGGTGTGCTCCCGTCCGCCTCCAGACAAAGCAGACTCTTTGGCCACAACAGGACCCACCCATTGCAACAATCACCAAGCCGCCGCGATGTCTCCTCGTCATCCACCAGTAGTGTTGGAGGAGGCAAATTCTCGTGGGGATCGGCCGGCTGTGGAACAATGGTTCCTTCGGCTTCATTATCGTCGCCTTCCCCATGGCCACCTTCTGGTCGCCGATGGTGTACAATATGGTGCACGGGGTTTCGTCGGCCTGCAAAGAAAAGTCTGCGACGTGAGACATCCGAAAGGCAACGAAAACGGAGATTATACATTTATTGAAGGGGGCCGGTGTGACAGATACATGAGGGCGTCGAGCTCAGAAAAGGCGAAGCACCGCCGAGCACGTCCGGTGTCGGAGCGGTCACGGGGAGCGGTCTTGAGGCCGGTGCGGAGCAGTGCTCCCAAGAAGTCAGCAAGGGGAAATTCCTCTGCATTTTTTTCTGGATCTTTCCTTGTCCAAGTGATAACGCCCGTCACCAAGGAAGTAGACAAATCTGCAACCACCTATTTTGCGGCATCTACCGCTGTTGCGACTGTCTGAGATGATTTCTTCTCAACCGCAATCTCAACCTTCTTGTCGATGTTTTCTTTAGTTAACCTCTGTCTTTCCTTTCTCTCCTCCGTGGTCTCGCGGTAGTACTTCTTCCACGTGGCGCCATCTCCAACACTATGCACGCGTCCATACGACGGTCGAGTATCCACCGGTTCTCGTTTCAATATGTTCAACGCCCGGTTGAATGGAGTGTCCCACTTGGGCCTCGCCAATGCCTCAGACGGCGAGTCGCTTTCGGCCGCAATCTGGTACTGCTCTCTCTGCAAAAGGCACAAGGATCGTTTACAAATATGACTAACGTGTGCAGTCGAATTGATCAGAAACTAAAATTACCAGCAGTCTCATGAACTCCGTAATGACCGGTGTGGTATCGTAAACCTTCTTTAGTGGGTCCCAACGGTGCCGGGCCCTCAGGACGTCACGCTCCTGCGGGACGGTGAAATCTGCCAAGGGGTCTGGGATGCCCAGACTCACGGCTTCCGTGTCCTCCTTGGCCCATTTGGACCTCTTTCCGCCGTAACCACGGCTTCCAAGGTGGTGGCTCCCAATGTTCCTCTTTTGAAGCCCCTTCATGTACTTAGACTTTTTTTTGGCAGCTTCGGCCTTGCAAGCCTCCTTGAATATTTGAAACTGCTCTTCTGTGATTGTCGGATTATCCTTTACAATCTCGGAGTAGGGTTCCCCGTCGTTGATCTTTGCCTTCACTCGATTTTTCCAGGCGGCCAACGCGTCGCTAAACTTGGTCATGGCGTGTTTGTTTATCTTCTTCATTGCTGGGTCCTCGTCGGGATCTTCGTAATCCTTCTCATTCCGGCCCGGGAACAAGAATATCTAGTGAAACTTCTTTAGGAGGGAGCTCTTCATATTTTCTATCTTCTGTAGTTTCTCATCATTGATGGTGGCGGTTGTCCAAACGATGCAGCCAATTTGATTGCCGTAGCACGCGCGCGCTTCCTCTGGCGCATTTGGCTCAAAATTTCCGTCGTCCACCTCCGTGACCACCAGTCTAGTAGTCCTGAGTTTGTTAGGAAGCCGTTGCCTCTTTGCTTTCGGTTCTACACCGGCTCCGCTCCCCGAGGCAGCACCGATCTCAGCGCCGGTCTCGATGCCGGTCTGAATCTCAGCGCCGGTCTCAGTCTCACCACCGGTCTGCGTGTTGGTCTCGATCCCGATGCCACCGGTGGGCCCGGCAACAACATCGGTTGATCGTCGTCACGGCTAAAATATTCGCTGCCGCCGTAGACGTCGTCATAATCACCGTAACCCTGTCCTTCATCGTTGCAAGCCATGTTTCCTATGATTAAATCTAGTCAATTAATTCTAGACCTAATAAAATGAATAATGACATAAAAGGACTATTGTTTTGCAGGAATGTTGACTCCTTCCTGGTGCGGCAAATCCGGGCACTCGATATGTCCTAGTTTGTAGCACAAGTCATGCCGAAATTCATGGAAAATTTCGCATGACCTTTGCTAAAAAGTGGACAAATCGAAAACCTGAAATTTGCGGAACATAAATGAATCAACATTCCGGCAAAACATAGGCCACTCAAAGATCATTCCACAGAAACAACAAAGCCACTTGGGGACAATCGGACAACTTCAATGAAAAGATATAACATGACCACTTCAATGAAAAATAAAATTTGCCTAAATTCTTTTCCTTGAAAAATAGTGGTGTTTTCAAAAATTAAAAACCTTTCAAATTGACCTCACTAAACACTTCTCTGCCTAGGATAGAACCCAAATTATGTTGATCTAGCTATTCCTCTCTCTCACACAACCACACATTATTATCTCTAACCCTTCTCTGCCTAGGACAGAACCCAATTAAATTGCAAAGGAACTCCATTTCTCTAACCCTTCTGACCTAATGCTCTAAAATAAAATTTTCCTCTAACCTAGCCAACCTACTTAACCTAGCTTGTTAATCCAACGAACCTAATTAACCTACCTATTTAACCTAGTTAGTTAATCTAGTTTACCTAGATAATTAACCCTAATTAAACAAGTTAACGCAGCTAGTTCTCTCTGTCAAAGCCCAAAATAAATTTTGCACTAATTAACATACATAATTAACCTAATTAAACTAGTTAACCTGACTAGTTCTCTTTCAAAGCCCTAACTAAATTTTTGCACTAACCTAGATAATTAACCTAATTAAACTAGTTAACCTAACTACTTCTCTGTCAAAGCCCTAACTAAATTTTTCCCTAACCTAGATAATTAACCTAATTAAACTAGCTAACCTATGCATGAGAGAGAGAGAGGAGGGGTGGGGGCTTACAGAGGATGGCCCCCGTGGTGGCGACGGAGGCAGTGGTGGCGAGGGAGGCAGGGGCGTCTCCGGTGACGGCGAGGGAGGCAGGGGCGTCTCTGGTGACGGCGAGGGAGGCAGTTGTGGCGAGGAAGGATCCGGTGGCGTCTCCGGTGACGGCGAGGGAGGCAGGGGCGTCTCTGGTGACGGCGAGGGAGGCATTTGTGGCAAGGAAGGATCCGGTGGCGTCGACGGTTGCTCCGGTGGCGTTAACGATGCCCCGCGGCTCCGTGGCGTTGGGGGCGGCTCCGGTGGCGTCGACGGCGCACGGCTCTGGTGGCGTCGACATCGGCAGGAGACGGCGGCGAAGTGGGGCGACAGTGAATCGGGGAGACGGCAGCGCGCGGGGTGGGTTGAGGGATTTGGGGGAGAAGTGGTGGCCGGGGGGAAACGGTTTTTTGGTTAAGTCGAACTTAGCGGTAGCGTGTTTGGTAAAAGCAGCGCTATAGCTAAGATAGCTATAGCGGTTTTTACAAAGCAGCTGCTGCTATAGCTATGTAATTTTCTTCTATTTTTTAATTTCCTTTTCTGTTTCTATAGCAGGGGTCTAGGACACGCGCTGCAGCTACGTTAGCTATAGCGCCTCTTACAAACACACGCTGCTGCTATGCCTTCCTCCATTTTTTCGCTTTTTCATTTAGGGACATTTACATTTGTGCCCCTAACTCGAACCCACTACTCAAATTTACCCCTAACTTTTTGATGTGCTCAAATTTGCCCCTAAAAAGCATTTTAAGTCACAGGAATGCCCTTCCATCTGGTCAAATTTGTTTGACCAAAACGTTGAAAATTCATAACAAATTCATACGAACTTATAAGAATGCAAAATAAGATATCAAAATGCTCATAAAAAAACACCTATATGCACATGTCATTTACGTTCATGACAAAAGCACTCTTTAAAGCTTTTAGGGTTTATAACATTAAAGACAATTTAGGGTGAATGCAAATAAATGCACATGTAGGTGAGGAACATAAATGACATGCGCAAGATAGGTGATGTTTGTATGAACTTTTGGATATCTTATTTGCATTTTTCTGACTTCATATGAATTTGTTATGAATTTTCAAAGTTTTGGTCAAACAACTTTGACTAGATGGAAGGGCATTCCTGCGACTTAAAATGCTTTTTAGGGGCAAATTTGAGCACATAAAAAATTTAGGGGTAAATCTGAGAGTGGGCGCAAATTAGGGGCATAAATGTAAATGTCCCTTTCATTTATTTTGCTTCACATTTTATTTTTTTCCTTCCTCCCTTTTCTATTTCTTTCATTTTCATTTACTTTTCTATTTGTTTTTCATCTTATTTTATTTCCGTTAGTAGTAGCGCTCTTCCTAGGAAACGCGCTGCTACTTATTCCCTAGCAAAGAGCGCATTTACTACAAGCCCGCTACTGCAATGCGTAGCCTATCATTCTAGCAATGGAAATATTAGTAGTAGCGCTTTTGCCACTACACGCGCTACTGCTAAAGTTGTATCTGTAGCGCGGTTTTTCTACGGTCGCTACTCCTATGTCGCACTAGCGCCCTTTTTTGACCCGCGCTGTTGCTAAATTTCTGTGTATAAGGTTTTCCCTAGTAGTGCAACTTAGTACCTCAGGGAGCGGTGATGTAAAACCACTCCCGTTGCCATAAGCTGGACACCTCTGGGAAGGAACCCTTTGGCCATGGAACATCGGCGCCTTTGCTTATTATGGCACCTCCGCACTCTGTGTGTCGCCCATTAATCATCTTCGGCTTCACATTAAAGGTCTTGAGCCATAAGCCGAAGTGTGGGGTGACGTGGAGGAAGGCCTCACACACGACGATGAACGGCATTTAGATGTGAAGGATGGAATCTGGGGCCAGATCATGGAAATCAAGCCTGTAATAGAACATGAGCCCTCTAACAAAGGGATCTAGACTAAAGCCTAGCCCTCGGAGGAAGTGGGAGACGAATACGACACTCTCATTGGGCTCGGGAGTGGGGACGACCTGCCCTCGAGCAGGCAGCCTGTGCGAGATTTCGGCGGTCAGATAGCTGGCTTCTCTTAGCTTCTTGATGTCCTCCTCTGTAACGGAGGAGGGCATCCACCGACCTTGAAGGTTGGATCCAGACATGATTGAAGGTCCGAAACGCCCAGCCTGAGCCTTGGGTGTTGGAACTCGGGGTGGGGGAAGGATTCAAATGAGCGCGAGAAGAAAAAGATAGGCATTGGCCCCTTTATAAAGAGGTTGAATATCAAGCGTCCTCCGCATGGCCGTTTGGAACTTGCCTAAAATCGAGGAGATCATACCAACAGGCATGATTGGGTTACCCATACCCGTATTGATGAGAATCCCATGATAAGGGGGACACGATCTCTGCTTTGACAAGACGTGCCAATAAAACCGCCTCGCGAAACATGAAGTGGCAGGCTGGGAGAAACGGTTCGAATAATGACCAGACCGTGGTGTGATGTCACGTTATGGAAAGTTGTCAGCAGATTAGTGGAAATATTATTCTCTCTACGGTGGTATGTGGAATTTGTTTTGCAGAGCCGGACACTATCCTTGTGTTCAAAATCTTCTACAGAATATTCGGAGGAAGAACCCGCCTTGCAATGCCGAAGACAATCTGCGTGCAAGCCTGGTTCAGGGGCTACTGAGGGAGTCCTGGATTAGGGGGTCCTCGGACAGCCGGACTATATACTTTAGCCGGACTGTTGGACTATGAAGATACAAGATTGAAGACTTCGTCCTGTGTCCGGATGGGACTCTCCTTGACGTTGAAGGCAAGCTTGGCAATACAGATATGTAGATCTCCTCCCTTGTAACCGACTCATGTAACCCTAGCCCCCTCCGGTGTCTATATAAACCAGAGGGTTTAGTCCGTAGGACAACAACAATCATACCATAGCCTAGCTTCTAGGGTTTAGCCTCTATGATCTCGTGGTAGATCAACTCTTGTAATACTCATATCATCAAGATCAGTCAAGCAGGAAGTAGGGTATTACCTCCATCGAGAGGGTCTGAACCTGGGTAAACATCGTGTCCCCTCCCTCCTGTTACCATCCATCTTAGACGGACAGTTCGGGACCCCCTACCCGAGATCCGCCGGTTTTGACACCGACATTTTGGAGGAACCTTCCATGAGCTCATGTGGGTAAGCCCTAGCATCAACCTGATCCGGTCCAACTCCTTCTCTTCCATCCTGGTCTCACATAAAAAAAATCGGGTTCCTTCACTCTTCCTAGCTCGAGAAGAGAGCGAACTGTTGGGAAATTCCCGTGCCCCGGTAGTTCTAGATGACTATGTTCATTGCTCTTGGCGGGGCTGCTCTGGCAGCCCGACCGATATAATTGTGGTGTGCCCTTCTCCATTCAAGTCACCTCCTCTTTCCACCATATCCCCTCCCCCGGACTTCCCTTCGGCCTCCACTTTCTTGCTCTTCTTCACCTCACCAACCACAGCCATGTCCATCTCCTTCCCACTCCTCTTCCCCAACTCAATCCCCAGACTTTTCTAGATTTCATTTACTCCCCTGCGTGCTATACACTTGAACTATTTGCCACCAGAACCTCTACCATATTTCCCTGTATCCTCTTTCCTATTGTCCTTCACCTTATTCTCCCTCATTCCTTCCTTATGCTTTCTTGCTGAATTCTGCATGTTCCCTTTGACAACCACCTCCCCTGACACCTCAGTATTAGCCTGCCCCTCATTCACCTTAGCTGTGTGGCCTTGTTCAAATGTCAGCTGCTTTACCGATGGGTTCTTATATTTGTATGTCATTTCATTATCATCAATGTTTTTAGCGAACTAGTGACCTCCATCTTCTCTCCTCCATTTTATCGCTATTCATTGATGTCTCATGCCCCCTTTTCCAGCTTGGTGTGTCACTCCCCGCGCCTCCCGAACCCCTACCCAGATTGTATTGCCTTCGGTCCCCCATCATCTGTGCACTTCCACTTCCTCTCCCATATGTGCACTTCTTGTGGAATGACGACATTTTTTAGGTATCTAATGGCATTTTTATTAAGCATCTCATGAAATGATGGTGTTTTTTAGCAGCTGTAACTATTGAATTCATGCACCAACCAACTCATTCAAAGGTCGATCTTGAACTCAAAGACCTCTTGGCTCAGATATCATATTGAATTCATGCTCAAGCCAACTCATCTAAAAGTCCGAATCGATGGAGGGAGGTGGGCAATATATTTCAATGCTAACTTTTAATGACAAAACTGAGTAGTGGGACACAATTTTTGGATAAATGATAAAAAATATTAAAAAACTTAGAGTACCTTTGATCAAGCCCCACAGCGGACACTGTTGAAATTTAGTGGGACATTTGTTATGTCCATGAAAGAAAAAAGAGAGTAAAATGCAAGCGTTGTCCTAATTCTTTTCCAAAAGTGTCGATTGGGTCCTAATTCTTTCAAATGCATATCTGAGTCCTAAATATTTTTAAGTTGTTCATCCGAGGTCCTAACCCCATCTGCCCCCCGCTGACCGCTGCCACGTCGACAGCAGGGGCCCAGGCGGGAGTTTTCCCGCACCTGGCGGTTGGGCATATATGCAATCTGGCCCCTAAATCATCCATCATTCCCATTCCCTCGTCCCTAGGTATTCTCCACCTTGTAGTACTCGTTCCACCGCAGCTCCAGTGCCATGTCTGCCGCCGCTAGCTCCTCTGCGGTGAAGCACCATGAGAGGAATTTACTTGGTCCATCCATGGCCTTGGCAGCACCGTCTCCACCGCGGGCATTAGCTCATTCGGCGCAGCCACCGGCGGGGATGCTGACATTGGTACCGTGCCCTTGCTACAAAATCCGGTCAACCATCTGCCTAGTTTCTAAATCAAAAGCAAATCCTGGAAGGGTTTTCTACAAATGCCCCAATCATCGTGTAAGATTGTTGTTTATCCTTTGTTTTTTCTGCTCTTTTTTCATATGGAATGCAATCATGTGCTTACCACATCAGATTGATTTTCGGATATAGGTTGGACTAAATCCTTGCCAACACTACTACTGGGAAGATGGCCCAGATAACTACATGGATTTCTTGGTTAGTAATGGGCACATTACCCCTGCAATTGGTAGTGCACTGTTGTGAATGGTAACGAAGAAACCGGTGGGAAAGAAGAGTCTGGAGCAATGAAGCATAACAACACTAGTTGTGTGGTGATGGCAGATGTATCGAAGAAGATGGAAGAGCTGATATTTCTCTGTAGGATTATTTTCATTTGCAATAGTGATCATGATTGCAATCATGGTGTTTGCAGTTCTTAAGAAATGAGAATGCAATTATGTAGTTGGTTAGAAATAAGAAATCAGTGCTGGTTTGATGTATGCCATGGATGTATGACAAGTGCTTTTATACTGGAAATGAATGAACTGTTGGCAGTGCAGTAATTGCCAAAGATTTGTTTGTTTTTCAGAAATTTTGGCAGCATTTTGTTACCTTTTCAGAAATTTTTGCAGCATGTTGTTCTTAAATGTGCTTGAAGCAATGACCAACAATAAGGTGAGAAATATTGGAAACTTGAAATAAGACATAAACTTAGCCACACGAGTCATAAGGTTTTAAGGTGCACATCATAAGGTGCGGATTTTACATAGTTTCATGGTTTGTGTGAAACCTACAGTAACAAGACAACATTAGTTTTCACTACAAACCATCTACTATCCTATCAAGAGAAGAGCAACATGGTTCTCTCCAAAATATGTCCAACTATTGCTTTTGTCCAAAATATGTCCACCGTTTGCTTCTGTACAAAATATGTCCAAAAAGAAACACTTCGCTTCACTGGATTATATCAACTTCACTGTTTAGCCTTTGTTGGGGCTTTGTTTTCCATGGTCTTTGGCACTTTCTTCCTTCTCTTCAAGCCAATTGTTGCAGTAGTTTGCACTCTTGGAGGGGGCAATGAGCTGGCAATCTGGCAAAAGAGCTGGCAATCTGGCAAAAGAGCTGGCAATGATGTTTGTGATTGTTGTGTAGCTATAACCTGCAATTGAAGCATGTGCATCACTTAGTAATTAGTAGGAAAGTACACAGTAGCATTTAGGTAATTAACACTACAACACTCACCTGGTCTTGTAGAATTTCAATGACAGTAGATGAATCAAAATCATAAGTCATTGAAACTGAAACCAAACTGGATGCTCTTTTTCCAAGTTGTGGGCATGAATTTTTCTGTATAATATGCATTACACTATAAGAATGCATAAATTTTGAAAGAATGTACAAATGCAGAAATTTTGAAAAAATGAACACCTTGCAAGTAGGCCTTTTTACTGGAAATTTCTTTCTCTGACTAGGTGTTAGTTATGCTTCTGCTGCTTCTTCAGGAAGAACAATCTGAATAGGTTCTGGTTGTGCCTCTTCTGTTGCTTCAGGTGCAACTCCTATTGCTGCTTCTGCTGGTGCATTTCCTGTTACTGCTTCTGGTGCATCTTGTGTTGCATCTCTGCTGCCGCTTCTGGTGCATCTTGTGCTGCTGGGCCCCTAGCAAGTTCAGGGCATTTTCTTTTCTTGTGCCCTGGCTGCTGGCACACACTACAATGCCCAACAATGCCATGTATGCTCATCCTAGTACCATTTTCTTCCTCTAGTGGCACTGGTACACATCGGTGCTATACAAACGGTTTTTAACCCCTTTCCGTGATGACATTTTGAACCGTCGCCAAGTGAGTGTGGACGATAGGGGGGTCCTTCCCACACGACGCAGAAACCGTCGGGGATAGGGAGCCAAGATGCATATACAGTACTCCTACTCGTTTGTGCTCGCATTGCCATCACAGTCAGTATTCTGTGGTGCTACGTTTATGATGCGTGACCCATCACAAACGGTTCACTATTATAGAACGTGTATGGTAAGCAGACAATCACACACATTCGCTTTTCCCAAACCGTATGCGGTAACTAATTAAGAAGATTAGCTAATCATCGTATGAGTGTCAGACAAGATCATGAAATGTCGGATCATCGTAACATCGTCGTACACGACAATTATCGCACACGCTATTCTGTGGTGCAATATTTATGATGCATACTTCATCAGAAACAGTTCATGTTTGCGAATCATGTACGATAAGGCAACTATCACAAACGTTTAGTTTGCCCACACCGTTTGTGATGTTGTCTGACATCGCACACGCTTTGCAAATGACAACTGTGTCCATGCGTGCACACGTTTCCTCTCTGTGAACCGTGTCGGATTATGGTGTATATCACAAACGTTTGTGTTTTACCAACCGTGTGTGCCGTAACAACTTGGAGAGCGTAATTTCACCATAATTTAATTGCTGATATTTCAAATTGTACCAGATTTGAATTTGAATTTGAATGTATGCTATAGCTTTATTCATATCCATCAGGTTCAAACAACCAAGGCATTATTCGATTCATAGGTACATATGTTCAAGAATTACATAAGAAGCAAATAAAGAATGATGAACTGATCATATTGTACTATTAAAGACGGTAAAGAAAGTGGCGAGATACATTCTGGTTGCTAAACAAGGTGACGTGGAATGCCCATATTGTGCCCTCCTCCATATGTAGAAGGCACGCACGATTCTAGTCTGACCCCTTGTGATGGTCGACGGCCCATACTTCACGGTCTTCATGAAAACATCTAGATAATCATCGTGTTCTGGTAGAAATACTTTAACATTTGCATGCCCACCAATCATGTAGTTTGAGAGGTAATCTTGAGTAAACTGCTTTGGGAACCACTACAAAGGAAAAAGATTCAGACATTGTCATCTAACACAACTCATTATGGGCAGTAAAAAGAAGGTTGTAGAGTTCTTACTTACCATCCTGTAGTTCGTTGTTGTCTTGGATAAAGTGTAACAAATAGTTTAATTGCCATCTTTTGACCCATTTTACTAACAATCTTTATCAGCTTCCTCACTTGATGCTCGTTCATCGATATCTTATTTCCCCATACGCAGAAAGGGTCAAAGCGCGGACCTTTATTAGCTTCCTCACCTAAAAGCACCAAGTCAATATTAGAAGCTAAACAAAAATTGCACAATGATGTAGTACAACACTCTTTTATAATATCTTATAACATCCAATATACTCACATATTAGATGAAATAACATCTTATGTTATGGGCTAGAAGGAGTTTATTGCATTCTTACAAATTATCGGCTGATTAACTGATGATGTATCCATGGGTTAGAGTTAGTTTGAGCTAGTTCGAGCTCAGATAGTCCTAAAGTATATCCAAACACGAGGGCTAGTTTTAGCTAGTTGCATCTAACCCACCCAAAAACTACCCAACCCAAGATGTGCTAATTGGAGCTAGTTCCCCTAGTGCATTTATTGTCAATCTAACCTTGTCATCCAAACACCTCTTTGGATGGAGTTAGTTCAGGGTTAGTCATGAGCTAGAAACTAACTCTAACCTCTAGCAAAGTTGAGTATCCAAACAGGGTTGTGTTGTTGTTGTTGCTACTGCTGCTCTTCTACGTATATCTAGACTTCATCAGAACATTAAGGTAACACTCTTCCTTGTTGCTATGTAGCCTAGGATTGCATATTTAGGCATTAAGTATAGTGCATGTTGCTATGTAGCCTCAGATATATTACATATGGCCCTAGCTAACCTAACGATAAATGTGTTACATATATATATATTCAGTTAAAAGTCCAATTCACCGTTTAGTCCCTTATAAGCCCCCGGCCTATATGGTACCAGCTACCGATATCCTGAACAGTGAGTATGTGTAAGCCATGGGATGAAACTAACCTCGATGGAAAACATCAGTCGTTCCCAAAATTGTCCCGTGTAGGTACATCAAGAGGCATGTTAAGCACAACAGTCTAAACATCAACCAAAATTATCCATGGCAGACAAAATAATCTCCAAAATATAGCTTTAGTGTGCAGGTTTAAGCACGCTAGTAAAGCAAAACAAGTGGAAGGGTGTGTTAACTACAACAGGCCTAACATTTAACAACAAGAAAACATAGTCATTCAAACTGGAATTGTGCCAATCTAAGTACACTGGTTATTGTTAAATAAAAATGGAAAGGCGTGTTAACTACAAGATGCAACAACCAAATGTAGTCATTCATAGTGGTATTGTTGAAACCGGTATTGATGAAATTGAACTGCACAGTTCATACTTGCACATATAGAACATCACGTTGTGAATAACTGGAATAAAAAAGGCATACTACAAACAACCAAAGATAGCATTTGAAACTAGACATATGCTAACTACAAACAACCGAACAATCGAAAAACTTTAAAAGAGGCATATGCTAGCTATAACAGGCTTAACAGCAAGCAAATATATGCATTCCTATCAGTATGTTTAAAACTGGATTGGTGAAATGTACTGCACAGTAAATAATTGCACATATAGAGCATCACATTGTGAACAACTGAAATAAACAAGGCATACTGCAAACAACCAAATATAACAATTAAATCTGGATATATTCTCACTACACTACAAAAGGGACTCGACAAAACAAATCATGGGTTTCCCCCTGTGAAGAGGCACGACAAAACAAATCATGGGTTTCCTCACTTGCGACAGATGGGCTCGTTCCCGTGGGAAGAGCACGGACCCTGGATGCGCTCCATGTTGTAGCCGATGGGCTCCTTCCCCTTGGAAGAGCACGGCTGTAGGGTGCTCTCCCTGATGTCGCAGGCGGGCTCTTTCCCCTTGGAAGAGAAGATGGGCTCTTTCCCCTTGGAAGAGCCGGAGAGGGTGCCCTCCTCGTGGTCGCCGTCGATGAAGTCCGACTTGGGAGCTGTGGATCCCAAGCGAGCGTCGCAGAACGTGTCCTTCAGAAATGACAAACGGGGCTCGATGGCGATGTAGGATGGCAAATTCTTGACAGCGAGCCAGAGGAGATCAGTGGCGGGGCCATGGATGAGATCGACGGCGCTTGAATCTGACGGTTTGGGGGTGGGCCACTTAAACTGTGACATAGACTGCCTCAGGCCTTCGCTGTCGATGACCTCAAGTTCGTAGCCGGTGTCCGCGACATACCCGCATACTCTAGTCCGCTGATTGAGTGCCTGTGGCCAGTAATGGTCGTCAGCTTCCTCGGTGACGTCTGGCGTAGAGACTGCAATACACCTCTTTTGGGCCATTCGCTCCTCGAGCTCCATGGGAAGCGTAGTCGGGCTTAGGCTGCGACACTCTGGAGTGGGGGATGGGGATCTGTGGGAAAGGGGGCATTTGGCAGGTGTCATCGAAGAAACTCAGGGCGGCCTAGGTATGGAGATCGGTGGGTAAGCTGCACGGGCAAACCGGCAGATGTTGACAATGGAGGCCTTGCGGCGGTGGGAACCATGCTAGGGTTTCGAGTGAGGGCGGGTGTGTGTGCTACCTCTTGAGCACTGCGTTGGATTTCCCCGAAGAGGAGAGGATGATGCAGCAAAGTAGCGTAAGTATTTCCCTCAGTTTTTGAGAACCAAGGTATCAATCCAGTAGGAGGCTACGCTCGAGTCCCTCGTACCTACAAAAAAACAATAGCTCCTCGCAACCAACGCGATTATGGGTTGTCAATCCCTTCACGGTCACTTACGAGAGTGATATCTGATAGAGATGATAGATAATATTTTTGGTATTTTTGGTATAGAGATGCAAAGTGAAAAGTAAACGGGAAAGTAAAAGCAAAGAAAATATAAAGTGATGAAGATTGATATGATGAGAATAGACCCGGGGGCCATAGGTTTCACTAGTGGCTTCTCTCAAGAGCATAAGTATTCTACGGTGGGTGAACAAATTACTGTTGAGCAATTGACAGAATTGAGCATAGTTATGAGAATATCTAGGTATGATCATGTATATAGGCATCACGTCCGAGACAAGTAGACCAACTCCTGCCTGCATCTACTACTATTACTCCACTCATCGATCGCTATCCAAAGATGCATCTAGAGGATTAAGTTAAAAATAGAGTAACGCCTTAAGCAAGATGACATGATGTAGAGGGATAGTTTCATGCAATATGATAAAAACCCCATCTTGGTATCCTTGATGGAAACAATACAATACGTGCCTTGTTGCCCCTTCTGTCATTGGGAAAGGACACCTCAAGATTGAACCCAAAGCTAGGCGCTTCTCCCATTGCAAGAAAAACCAATCTAGTAGGCCAAACCAAACTGATATTTCGAAGAGACTTGCAAAGATAACCAATCATACATAAAAGAATTCAGAGAAGATTCAAATAATATTCATAGATAGACTTGATCATAAACCCACAATTCATCGGTCTCAACAAACACATCGCAAAAACAAGATTACATCGAATAGATCTCCACGAGAGAGGGGGAGAACATTGTATTGAGATCCAAAAAGAGAGAAGAAGCCATCTAGCTACTAACTATGGACCCGAAGGTCTGAGGTAAACTACTCACACTTCATCGGAGAGGCTACGATGATGTAGAAGCCCTTCGTGATGACGGCCCTCTCCGGCGGAGCTCCGGAACAGGCCCCAAGATGGGATCTCGTGGATATAGAAAGTTACGGCGGTGGAATTAGGTTTTTGGCTCCGTTTTTTATCGTTTGGGGGTACGTAGGTATATATAGGAGCAAGGAGTATGTCGGTGGAGCTTCGAGGGGCCCACGAGGCAGGGGCGCACCCTAGGGGCGCCCCACCTCGTGACCGCCTCTTTGTTCCTTGGAGTAGGGTCCAAGTCTCTGGATCACGTTTGGTGAGAAAATCATGTTCCGAAGGTTTCATTCCGTTTGGACTCCGTTTGATATTCTGTTTCTCGAAACACCTAAATAGGCAAAAAAACAACAATTACAGGCTGGGCCTCCAGTTAATAGGTTAGTCCGAAAAATAATATAAAAGTGGAAAATAAAGCCCAGTATAGTCCAAAACAGTAGATAATATAGCATGGAGCAATCAAAAATTATAGATACATTGGAGACGTACAATGTGCGTGTGTGTGTGCACGTGCGCGCCCAGCCGAGGAGGTTTTGGTGTGTATGTGTGTGTGTGGAGGGGGAGTCGGGGGGTGTTTGAGGAAATGATGTGGATACTGAAAATTTTACAATGCGGGAGTGAAATGCCGGGGCTATTGAAAATTTTGATGATGGTGCATTGCACACGGTCCGGAGATAACAACCGTGTGTTATGAAACAGAAAAACCCTCGAGGCGGGTAGATATTTTCGAGGAATGCGGGCGAGATTGGGAACAAGAAACATCACACACGGTCGAAACATAATAACTGTGTGTTATCAAACAGAAAAAAGCTGCAGGCGGGTAGATATTTTTGGGAGGGGGAAGCCTCGTGGAGCCCAATGTACTATGTGGATGTGCGTGACAGGGGCACCGGCGTGGCACACGGTTAGTTTGGGTGAACCGTGTCTGTTGTGTCATCCGACTTGTCTAATTTTCATAAATTTGGCGAAAATTGACGCGGGAGAGGGTCAGAACACGAACACACTTGCATGTGGACCAAATTTATGTATGAAAAGGGTCGTTTGATGTTCCAATACCAAATACAACTTCTATGTGGCACCTATCTCGCAAAGCGCACGGTATTGCTTGACCCCCCTCATGTCGGCACGAAGGGAATTGTAAGCTATGAATGCATGCCCCCCCCCTAACTGAGGTTCACCTAGCAAAGTGCTAAGTAGCACCCCCCCACACACACCCACTTTCAGTCGGCTGGCTAGAGAGGCATCTCACCAAGATGGATCGTAATAGGGACCAAGAATAATCCGCCTTGGTCGTACAACCTCTGTCTTGTTTGTTGGTCAAAGTGATGGCTGTCGATGCAACCCTTGAGATGGGCTAGCTCGCCAATAATCATGCAAGTAGATAGTTCCCGAAGACAACCACTTCATGTGTGTGGCCCAGACATATGTATGGAGAGGTGTGTTATTGAATACACAATGGAACAACTTTGATGTGGCACTGTGCTTTCGAACTAGAAATCCCCACACTGAGTGAGGGTTAGGTTGACGATGCATATGTATGTCACACCACACTTCAAGCCAACGACGGGGATTCATGCATGCGTGCGTGCATAGTATATGCGCTCAAACTTAATTAGGTCTGAAGCTCACCATGACCTATACTACGATAACATGAACCAAAGGAAGAATCAGCCATGGTAACCTATCTTGTTGTTAGTCAAGGTGATCATGGATGTCCACACCGATGTCGCTTGAAGCTATGTCGGTATTTCCCCAAAGAGGAAGTGATGATGCAGCACAACGGCGGTAGGTACTTCCCTCAGATATGAAACCAATGTTATCGAACTAGTAAGAGAACCAAGCAACACAACGTAAACAGCCCCTGCACACAAATAACAACCACTAGTGACCCGGCGTGTTAAAGGGGTTGTCAATCCCTTTCGGGTAACGGCGCCCAGGATGGCTTGTGGACGGGAGAAAGTTGTAATAGATTGAATAAATAGATCGCAAATAAAATAAAATGTAGCAAGGTATTTTTGTATTTTTAGTTTAATAGATCTGAAAATAAATGCAAAGGAAAAGTAGATCGCAAAGGCAAATATATGAGAAAGAGACCCGGGGGCTGTAGGTTTCACTAGTGGCTTCTCTCGAGAAGATAGCAAACGGTGGGTAAACAAATTATTGTTGGGCAATTGATACAACTTCAAATAATCATGACGATATCCAACAATGATCATTATATAAGCATCACGTCCAAGATTAGTAGACCGACTCTTGCCTGCATCTACTACTATTACTCCATACATCGACCGCTATCCAGCATGCATCTAGTGTATTAAATTCATTGAGAAACAGAGTAATGCAATAAGAACGATAAAATGATGTAGACAAGACCTATCTATGTAGAGATAGACCCCATCGTTTTATCCTTAGTAGCAATGATACATATGTGACGGTTCCCCTTCTGTCACTGGGATCAAGCACCTTAAGATCGAACCCACTACAAAGAACCTCTTCCCATTGCAAGATAAATAAATAAAGTTTTCCAAATAAAACCCAAATATCAGAGAAGAAATACGAGGCTATAAGCAATCATGCATATAAGAGATCAAAGAAACTCAAATAACTTTCATGGATATAAAAAGATATTACTGATCATAAACTCAAAGTTCATTAGATCCCAACAAACACATCGCAAAAAGAGTTACATCATATGGATCTCCAAGAGACCATTGCATTGAGAATTCAACGAGAGAGAAAGCTATCTAGCTACTAACTACGGACCCGAAGGTCTACAAAGAACTGCTCACATATCGTTGGAGAGGCACCAATGGAGGTGGTGAACCCCATCCAAGATGGTGTCTAGATTGGATCTGGTGGTTCTGGACTCTGCGGCGGTTGGATAAATATTTCGTCGACTCCCCTAGGGTTTTGGGAATATTGGGGTATTTATAGAGCAATGAGGCGGTCCAGGGGGCACCCGAGGTGGGCACAAGCCACCAGGGCGCGCCTGGGCCCCTTGGCGCACCCTGGTGGGTTATGCTCTCCTCGGGGCACCCCTCAAGCGCAGCCAAGGCCCATTATGTTCCTTATGGTCCAAAAAAATCTCCGTGAAGTTTCCTTGCATTTGGACTCCGTCTGATATTGATTTCCTGCGATGTAAAAAACATGCAGAAAACAACAACTTACACTTGGCATTATGTCAATAGGTTAGTACCAAAAAATGATATAAAATGATTATAAAACATCCAAGATTGATAATATAACAAAATGGAACAATAAAAAATTATAGAT
The DNA here is from genome assembly GCA_021605145.1 of Aegilops bicornis. Classification (NCBI taxonomy): domain Eukaryota; kingdom Viridiplantae; phylum Streptophyta; class Magnoliopsida; order Poales; family Poaceae; genus Aegilops; species Aegilops bicornis. The sequence continues at coordinate 291,900,123 of CM038671.1, forward strand.
ACGTTGGAGAAGTATCAGCATCCCAAAGCTTAACTCCTACTCGTCCTCGAGTAGGTAAGTGACAAAAACACAATTTTTTATGTGGAATGTTGCCTATCATGTCATATCATATTCTATTATTTATAGAATGGACAATTGGACTTTTAGTGATTCAAAGCAATACTCTAGTTTTGACATGATAATTTAGATACTCAAGCATATCAACAAGCAACCATGTCTTTCAAAATATCAACGCTAAAAAAAGTTATCCCTAGCCCATCATGCTCAACCATTGATCCATTCATGAAACACAATCGCATATTAACTACACCCAATACTCAAGTACGATCATATTGCCTCCTAGTTGGTGCTTTTACAAGAGAAGATGGAGACTCAAATTCAAAATAAAAAGGGTTTTTATGAGTTTTGCCATCGGTTGTATAACACTACTCAGTTTTGTCACTAAAATTTTTCACTACTCAAAAATGCCATTGTTCCGTTGGACACAACCTCAAAAAGACCATTTTCACCGTTACCGTCAGGTCAATGGACGTTGACCGAAGGTAGATGACAAAAAATACCCTTATCCCATTTGTCAGCTCCCCTTTCTCTCCCTTTTGACTTGTGGGCCCATCTGCCAGGGGCGCATGAAAAGAGAAAATGAAAATTGGCAGTGCGGGGCTTCGAACCTAAGACCACAGCCTGCACGTTGCGAGAGCTAACCAGCTGAGCTAAAAAAACCTTTTTATGTGGAAGGAGATACATCCCTTATATCATGTAGATGGAATAGTATTCCAACACAGCAGCGTGTCGTGTCTTTTCTCATTGCTAGCTAGCACGTGGTTATCAATAAGGCAACGTCAGCTACTACAAATTCTACACAAGAATTTTTACCTCTACAGGCTATACTGAACCACACACGCACACTGAGAATTAGTATACTCACTATTTGGGCATGTTGTTCATCGCCACTACCATGGAACAATTGCACTTCAAGACCCAGGAGGAGCCGCAGAGTCAACCTGAAGAAGCGCCAGAGCTGCCTGCTGGGCTGGAGGCAGAGCTGAGCTGCGGCGGGTGGCGGGGCTAGGTGAGCAGCATGGTGGCGCTCGGCCGGAGGCGCCGCAGCTGCGGCGAGTGGAGGCACGCCGGAGCTGGGCGGCTAGCCTGGCGACCGGCGGTGCCAGGTGAGGGGTTAGGCAGGTGGCGGCGGCTAGGGATTGTGGTTCCGACTGGGAAAACTGGCATGAGAAGGTCGGGCAAAGGATTGGGTTCTTTAGTTAGGACAAGGTAGATTACACTATCAGAATAGAACTCTATTTTTGAACGAATCCTTGGGTTGGTTGGAATGGTAAGCATGCGCCCCAATCGACAGCGAGGTGTCGGGTTCGAAACCCGGCACGTATCTTTTTTCTTCAAAATTATTTATCCTGACAAGTGGGGCCATACTATGGAGAGAGGGTGCAAATTGAGATCAGGGGTATTCCCATCATCTACCTTCGGTCAACGTCCCTTGACCAGACGGTAATGTTGAAAAACGGTCTTTTTGAAGTTGTGTCTAACGGAACAAAGGCATTTTTGACTAGTGAATTTTTTTAGTGGCAAAACTAAGTAGTGTTATACAACCGATGGCAAAACTGATAAAAACCCAAATAAAAATTGCATAAATTAAAAGAAAGGCCCTTCGAAGAGGGAAGTATGGATTATTAGAGGTGCCAGAGCTCAAAGCAAAAAATTAGAGATAAAAACATTTTGGGAGATGTATCCATCCCATCAACGAAAACGACTTAGAGTTCCCAACACTTTCCATGCTAGATATATCATAGGCGGTTCCCAAATGGAAAATAAAGTTTATTCCTTTTTCCACCATACTTTCACTTTCCATGGCTAGTCATATCCACGGTTGCCGTCCATACCAACATTTTCCAAGGAATTTATTATTTGACAACAGACAGTAAATTCATTTTTTTCATTTCGGGACTGGGCATCCCTAAAACCTTTGCCTTACCCTCGTGCAATGACAAGTGAATAAACACTCATCGTGAGAATAACACATCCAGACTGGAAAATATTAGCCACCCCTCACAGCTCCGCAAGCGAAATGAACACACAAAAGAGAAGTTTATTTTGAAAATTAGAGATGGCACATGAAAATTTTCTTAGAACGGCAAAAGAATACCGCAATAGGTAGATATAGTCACTACAAAAAAAAATACACTTCCATGATGATACGTGTTTTTCATAGTAGGTCGCGTTTTTTGTCATGCATGTACATCCATGACAAATTTATGACAGAATCAAGATAGTCATACATGTGTCGTCAGAGAAGTGTTCCATGACATTACCAAACTTATCATCACGGAAGTGTCCACTTCCATGATGATAAATCGCGCGTCACAGAAGTGCTTTCGTCAAGGGTGACCGACACGTGGCATCCACGGTAACGGAACGCCGTTAAACTATCGGGTCGGGTTTTGGATCCGATAACCCGTTAACAGCCCCGACCAATGGGGATTTTCCACGTGTAAAATCATCATTGGCTGGAGGAGACACATGTCAGGTCTGCGCTGGCACAGGTGTCACTCATCCAATGGGCGAGACACGCCTATGATATGTTGACACGTGGACCGGCCCATCAAGTTTAAATGGGCCGGCCCAACTAAAGGCCCACAAGATTTGGCGGACCATAATGGGCCAGCCCAGCTAAAGGCCCACGAGATTTTGCGGGCCATAATGGGCTGGCCAGCTAACGGCCCACAAGATTTCGCGGGCCATAATGGGCTGGCCTAGGTAAAGGCCCACAAGATTTTTGTTTGCCATAATGGGCCGGACAAGGTAAAGGCCCACAAGATTCTTGCGGATCATAATGGGTCGGCCCGGCTAAAGGCCCACGAGATTTCGCCGACATTAACGGGCCGACCCAGCTGTAGGCCCACAAGAATTTGAGGGCCCTAGTAGGCCGGCCCATTAACTGGCTGCCATGTTTTGGGCCAAAAGCTGGCCCATATTTGATCCGGTCCATTAATGGCCTACCACGTTCCGGGCCTAATAGTGGCCCATATGAGATCCGACCCGTTAAAAGCCTACCACGTTCTGGGCCAAATTACGGCCCAGATCAGGTATGGCCCTTTAAGAGGCTATGGACTCAATTATGGCCCATATCAGATTTGGCCCGTCAACTGGACACTATGCTTTTGGGCCCACTTGCTAGAGGCCCACTTAGTAATTCGGCCTGACATTAGTTTTGGCCTCTTAAGGACCCGTTTAACATTTCGGCCCTATATTAATTTCGGCCTGTTAAATGCCCGTCATATAGTTGGGCCTAACTACGGCCCGGTTTGCATCTGACCTGCTCGCAGCCGATATCTGATTGGGCCAAACAAGGACCGAGAAAATTTTGGCATGTTAAAAGCCCGTGATTTTATTCGCACAATCATGGGTCGGGGTTCATTTCGGGCTGATGCCGGCCCGTTAGCTGTTCGGCACATTTCAGGCCCAACCTACATCGTGATTGCATGACGGCCCGATTATGTACCGTAATTTTACGGTTTGGCCGGTTTACTGCAAAGACAGTAAAATAACTACAATATCGTGAATAAGAAAACACCTAGACTATACAATAAAGAAATTACAGCATATTACATCCACTGGGCATCAAAGTTCGCCACTATGATAATAAAGCACAAGCAGGCAGCAGATTACATACACTGGGCATCAAAGATCGCCACCAAAGGCAAATAAACACGCCGACAAAATAATATACAAAACCGACAACACTTCAATAGAGTTCAAGAAAGGTTAGCCCTGTTGGGGAGCTGTAGAGCAAGCAGCTGAGCAAGATGATGAGACTGCGCTTGTTCAACACTTAAATCTTCCTCACTCTGAAAGATAAACAAGAAGACAGATGACAGGTTTTGCACATAAAAGTATCAGTGCTGACAATTCATCACATTTCTTACTGACGAATAAAGTGACACAGTTTAAAATTGCATTAACACAATATGGTATTGTTCAGGTCAAGACATGGCAGGAAATGACATTGTGAAGGAGTTGGCAGCTTCATGACACCACTGGATTACAGATCAAGAACTCATAAGTATCAATGGTTAGTGTGCTGTCAATTTATCCCATTTCATATTGGAAAATAAAGAGACGGTTTAAATAATACTCCCTCCGTCTGGAATTACTTGTCATCAAAATGGATGTGTCTAGAACTAAAATACATCTAGATACATCCATTCAATGACAAGTATTTTTGGACGGAAGGAGTAGTAGAATTATATGACATTGTTCATAGTTAAGACACTGCAGAATATGACATTGTGTTGTAGTGGGTAGGTTCACCACACCATTGGATTACGGATGAAGAACAGAAGCATACATGCAGTGCAAAATAAGATAACTTGCTCTGTATACTTTAATTTACATGGTATGAATAAGGAACTTGGTTGTACAACTGAGAACTTAAATTGAGAAAGGACAAACTTTTTTTTATGAACTACTCCCTCCGTTCTAAAATAGATGACCCAACTTTATACTAGCTTCAAAGACAAAATTGGGTCATCTATTTTGGAACGGAGGGAGTACATAATAAACTTTAAACATGCAATTTGATGCAAACACTAAAATAAACAGCTGTTGCGATCATGCCGAACCAAATATATACAACAAAGTTTGAAGGCTTGAGATGGACAAACTTACATTATTGGTGAAGACAGGCTCTATAAAGGCCTTGTCCATGCCGATGGGGGGCAATTCAAGAAGTTTACCACAGAATCTTCTTCATAAGCATTGCCTTTATTCTACATTTTGTTAAGAGTAAATATAGATGTGATAATATACGAAAAAATGGAGAATATTTAAGATAACATGAAGAGTGATGCTACATAACCAAGCAGCTATAAATGTAAGTGCAGCGATACAGGCAAAAGGTACAGCCAAGAGCAATGCACAGCTAAACTTCTTGATACCAACCTTATGGTAAGAGTAAATATAGATCTGATGTGTAGAAAATGGAGGGCAAAGGAAAATAAGTTGCAGAGTGATGGTACATGAACAACTACCTGTCATTATAAGTACACTGATAAAGGACAGCATGTACTTACAAGAACAATGCAGAGCTAAAAAAACATTGGCGTTGGATACTTAAGAATTTGGAGCGAACAATTGATAAGCAAGCTATCATGCATACTGTTGTCACATAATGAACCAGGTATGTATGCAAGTACAGTGATACAGGACAACAGGTACTAACAAGAGCAAAGCAGCGGGCAACATATTTGCGATATCCTGTCATTCTTTTCAAACCGGAATTCTTCTTCAAGCAGATTTCCTGCAAACAAGATCCGTAAGGCACATGCGGAAAAGTAGAAGTTCAAATTTTCATATGATTTCATAGATAGTACCTCATCCTGGGAACGAGACCAGTGCATAACAATGTTTTTCCATTCAATGTCTTCTAAATTTAGCACAGGAGACTTCATTGGAAATTCGTTTATAGATTTCCCACCAAAGTGTGATTTCCTCAGGTGACACCGATATTGCTGCAATGCTTCCTTGAAAAGCACAAGCAAGCTTTCCTCATCATGACTATCCAGATTGACCCTCGCCTAGTTACAACAACGTAATGTAAATCATTGATGTGTTCAATCAGAAGAAAACAGGAAAATAATAACCATTAATAATAGCACTTACACGTAAGTTGGACAGGAAGATGTGAAAATGGTGTTTGTCTTCACAATAATCTTCCCATGATGGGAATATATGCACGTAGTCCCTAACAACATCAAAATCATTGTCTTTTAAACTAGGAATAAATGGAATGGGGTTCCAATCTGCAGGAATTGGCCGTCTCTGCAGTTGGGATAGGTCTTCGGCCGGTGGACTTGCTGTACTTTTTGCTGGAGTGGGATTTTTCTGTGGTACAGCTGGTGCTATGGCAAATGAAATCGGTATACCTTTTGCTGGAGTGCAGGTCATGTGTGGTGGGGCTAGTGGTGTGGCCAGTGAAGTATGGGTACAGTCTGCTGGAGTCGGTCCTACGTTTTGTGTCATAGCTCTATCGAACATGGTAAAGAAGAGCAAGCAGATTTTGGATAATAAAATGTTGGTTGCGCAGTGCCCACACATGATGAACCAGAGCGCATTAAGAATGCAACTCCCACCTGTCTCTCGACCATTTCAGGCGGTTGGATGAAGATCCTACGTCTCCTAACCCTTCTTCTTCCTCGTCTCTGATTCTTCCCATACAGAACACCGCACGGGCCGCCGGCCCCCACCGCCTGTGTTCCTATGCCACCCCGACCCCCCACCAGCGTTGAGTTTTCTTTGTTCGGCGAGGCCCCACAACCACCCGAGCCCCTTGGATCGCACCGGCGAACTCCGGCGAGCTCTAAAAATTCGACTGACCCAATTTTGAAATTTAGTCTACTGTGATTTAACTAGTGTGGAATATAAAAGAGGAAAACCATAAGCATTGGGAGTATAGTGTTGAGCGTGCCATGGCGGATCTGAAGGTGCAAACCGGACAAAGGCAACTTCGCAACCAAGACAAGAAATCACAGTAAAGAAGTGGCGATCTATTTTCTTGCTGCGATAAATAAGTTGAGCAGATACGAAAGAGTACCGCCTCTGGTGCGGCACCGTGTACGCATCTGGTGATAATTCGACGGTGCTGCGGTAGCGATGGCTGTCGGCGGCGTGGAAGCAGATCTAGGAGGGTAGACGGTGGCGCGGTGGACGAGACAGTCGAGAGCGGCGCCGGGCAAGGTGGACGGCGGCGGATGAAGCGAGAGGACGGGATGCAAGGATCCCGGTCGAAGGCGTGGATGAGAGTGTTCGATATATTGTAATGGAGGGGGGCGTGGGGGTATCAGCTCGGGCTTGGTGGAGTAGGAGGGCGGTGTTTGGGGTGGCGGACGGCGGCGGACGGAGGAGGGTGGGGGTGGAGAGGGTGTTTTGGCGCCCAGGGAGTACGAATGGGGAAAAGGGAGGTCGAGAGGAAGGGTGGGAACCATGTAGTCAGGGTGCGCTTGTCTCAAGTGCGAGGAAATTTACAAACTTAGCCCCCGTTTCATATTTCTACTACATCACAACAACATTAGTCGGTTGGGGATAGGACGGTAATCTCGCATACACCGAATATTTGCCGACGAGAGTTTGTTTTGGCGCCCACCGTGTATGAATATGAATCGGGGAGGAAGTCGATTTCGGCCGAGGGCACACTGTGTTTTGGCGCCCACCATGTATGAATCCAGGTGAGAGGCGGTTACGTCATGTTTGGGTGAAATTACAAACCTACACTTATCGAAACCTATAGAAATCCAGCAGATAGTCTTTGCGCGGCAGGGACAGGCAGTAGTGATTTCCATCTCACAGATTTTGGTTTCGGGCAGTTACTGCGACTTTCCCCGCTTCGTTCAAATTTTGCACAAGGCACGCCATCGTGCCAACTCAATTCAATCCCGTTTGTATTCTACTATTTTTTTTTTCAAGGGATCCATTTTCAATTGGAATTACATTCTATATACATCATTTTTTTTCATATATACTTTCAAAAGCACAACAAAGAATTCTGCTCCTTTATATGTATAATATGATTTACAAATACAACGATCTCGAAATCTTAAGGTTGAATTCAAAAAAATTTAACCAAATTATGTTATACTAAAATGTGTGGATCAGTAATATCTACATATTAAATAACATAGATGTGCGTGAATTCATATGAGTATGCATGTTTGATACATCAATTTTGGTTCGAGTATGGATTACATGTATCATCATCTCGAATTCAAATATTTGAATCCCTTTTTGTTCACTCCTTTCACGCCCATCTCTCGCATGCATGTTCCTTCGTAGCCATCACTCTCTTTTCTCCACCTCACCCATACGCTCACTTCATGTTTCTCCTATCCTCGCAAACATGGTCTCTCGACGTCTCCCTTGAGAAGTGTCACACTCTCCCTATCATTATACAGTACACGATTTTCATTATCTCTCACGTCTCTACTGTTCTCTGGTATCACTCGGTATCTAAGCTTTCTTTTTCACCGCCACACACACAGTCTCCACTCGTCTTTCACTTTGTCTTTCTCTCTATGGGATTCTCTCACACACCCTATATGTCTCTACATATGACTCATACCACTAAAATTACTCTGTCTCTCTCTCCTGTAGACACAACATTTGTTGCGGTCTCCTTTTAAATCTCCATCCCAGGTGACACCGATCAGACAACCCCGACTACCGTCTCCTCTCTCTCTCTCTCACAGACACACACACACAACTCCTGCTTCCACCCCCTTCCCGACTACCATATCTCTCTCACACACACAAAACTCTCGCTTTCGCATCCCGACTCGTATTTCTCGCACAAGCATTTATCGACTAGCTAGCCTCTAGATAGGTTTATACACCCGCACACTCAAGCTTCCACCATCGTATACATGTCTCTCTCTCGCTCCTTGTATCTATGTAGCTTTTTCTTCCCTTCTTGAGACACGCCCTCTCGATCGTGCACACACACACTATCGCCTCATTTTAAGCTGATACCTATCGCACACACACTACTTGTGTCTTTGTCACTCATGCACTCCGTCCTCCTCCACTCTCCCTCTCTCTCACACACACATGGGATTTTTGCAACAACTAGCAAGATACCATGCGTTGCACGGAACATAAAGATGCATTTGTATGAGTAGTTTATCTTGTGGAGGAAAAGGATGAACGAGGGAAGACCTTATTTTCAAATGTGGAGAGGGGTGTGGGTATCTTTTTGCAAAATTGCCATATTTTCCTTCATATCCGTCAGATATAGATCGGACGGCCTATATTGCAGGATGGCAGGCACACGATCATCACCGATAATGATTTTTATAAGAGTAGGGATAAAAAATAGAGTTGGTGATGATGGTGGGCTTGCCATCCTGCAATGTATGTCGTCTGATTTATATCTGACGGATAGGATGGAAAATATGGCAATTTACCCGAACTCTTCACCACATTCGCAGATAAGGCCTTCCCTCGTTCATCCTTTTCTCCCACGAGATTTTGATGTTCCGTGCAACGCACGGGCATCTTGCTAGTAAGAGTAGAAATTAGGCATATACCACTTCTCGAATCTTGAAACCAACAACATGCCTCCCTTATCTCATCAAAACCGCCAAAAGAATAGAGTATTCATTTTTTTTGTGCGTAATAAGGAGGCACTTCCTTGCGTACGAAGATATAACTGGTGGGTCCGAGCTGTTAGAGCCGGCCGCGGGCAGGAGGGAGCAGGCAGTCCCGCCGGCGCCTTTTTGAGCGGTTGGAGCAGGAAGAGCAGATATTGAAGAAGCACGATGGCCGTTGGATGGCCATCCAACAATCACTGCTTGTGCGTCAACATTTTTTTTAGGAAAGCCTCAAATCTGTGGAAAACAGCATACAACCCATCTGCCATTATTTTTCATAATTTACAGCCCATTTGCTAATTCTTAAGGTTTTTTTTGGAGCCCATATTCTTTTTGTTAGCGTTACAGCCCATATCGTGGCCACGGTTAAAAACTTATACGAAATTTTGCATATTTCGGTGTGGTCCGAACTGTTTTTAATCCCGAAATTTCGAATCACATTCAAACTGATTTTAAAAATAAATGTATATCAATATAAAATCCAACAAATTCTTCACGCATAAAAATTAATGTAATTTAAAATCTCGAAATGAAAAAAAAGATATTTGAAACAAACTGCCGGTTTGATGTGTTTTAAAAATGTACAACCCATTTCTCATTACTGATGGGCCATTTTCTCGGCCAGCCGAATGAAAGCTCTCCTCGTCTTGAAAGATTTGCAGCCCAACAGGCCTGACAAAGCGACTTACTTGGCAAATCACAAAAAAACTGGGCTGTGGCTGTGGAACCAGCTGTCAGCCTCCACACATACAATACTCTCCCGATGGAATGTCGTTGACCACATTGACCACGCCGCGCTGAGAGCACCAGGGCGGTGGACGACGGCGAGGCCTAGGAAGGGGACGACACGGAGCCGGGGAAGACGCGGCAGTGGATGCCCACGTGGAGAGGAATACCAGGGTTCACTGGTTCGGCTGCGGTGTGAGGCTGCCGTCGCCGCAGGGCCTAGCTAGCGGTGGGAGTAGTAGGGGGCGATGAGGCCTTAACGGCAGCACATTCGGCCATTGGAGGCAGGAGCAGGCGGTCTCCCCGGCGCTGGTTTCGGCGGCTGGTGCAAGAAGAGCAGCGATTGAAGAAGCAGCAGGACCGTTCGATTCAAATCCAACGGTTACTGCTGCTAGAATCGTTCTTGACTAAGTTGACAAGCCCTGCAGGTCGTCAACGTAGTAGGCCCATTGGTCAGCCTCCCAACTGCACGCCCCAGATGTCGATGGGAGGAATCATTTTTTCGGCGTAATAAGGAGGCGATTGATTGCGTGCGGCCAGGCCAGCGGAGGGAGTAGGGTGGGTCGGGAAGCCTGCGCGGCATCACAATGAGCCACAAGTGGAGGGAGCAGGCAGTCCAGCGCTAGTTTAGGCGGCTGGTGCAGGAAGATCAGAGATTGAAGAAGCACGACGGCTAGAATCGTGTGTTCACTGACAAAGCCTTGCGTAAACAAGTCAGCCTCGAAATATGTGGCGTGTACAGCCCATTTGCTATTATTTTTATAATTTTTACTCATTTTCTAATTCATATGGAATTTATTGCAGCCCGTTTTCCATTTTTAGAATTGCCGGCCATTTTCTGGTCTGCATTGTGGTCAAAAAATTAGCTAAATATGTGGGAAATTTTTGCAGGGGAACGAAATATTCTTAATCCAAAAATTAATAGCCATACTAAAACAAATTTAAAAATAAGTTAGTACTATGTCATGTTAAATCCAATGAAATACGTATAAGATATCAGTGAAGAACAAAATTCAAAAAAACTAATATCCCATTTGCTCGTCTTGAAAGATTTGCAGCCCAGTAATTCGGAAAAACAAATAGGCCTATCTTGGCTATTATTCAAAAAGAAATACTGGGCTACCTATTTTCCCAAAGAACTGGTGCATGAGCATTTAGCTTTATTTATTTATTTACTTATTTATGTTTAGGGGACCATGAGCATGTACCTGCGCTGGATTCATGTGAGAGCGTCCCTTCCGATTAATTATGGGCTTCTCTATTGGGCCTTGATCGATTGGGCTGCATGTTATCAACAAGTGGAAAATGTGTTCCGTCATTTAAAATAGTATGAGCTACGTGCAGTGCACGGGCACTAAATGATCGAACCGTGCAACGACTTCCAAAACATTGTGTTTGTCGTTCTAACAACACATTTATATTCAACCAATGTATTTAAATATACTACTGATTGTACATTGAAAACAGCAAAGCAAGAACCGAGGCTGGGGTGCAATGTATAAGAAGCAGGCCCGAAGAGTGAAGACGCAGCTCTCTCTTCCAAACCAAACATCATCCATCATTACAAAAGGGCTTCCAAAAAAGAACAAGTGTATGCATCAAATTAAATAAAGATCCTACTACACCAAGTGTACGCATCTAACTAACTGCCTCAGTTAGACGTTACTATTTATTAAGCTGTGGAGATTGGCTGACGGCTTGAACCAGATGGGTGCCTGACAGGGGAAACTCCAGCCAGCAGGTCGAAGTCTGATACTTGCGACCCTCTCTCTTACTTTGGGCTGCAGAGCGTGGCGGCACATATCAGGGTATGGTGCATGTAGAGACACATGGTACGCTGTGTACACACAGTTTTGCCTGATGAACGAAACCGCGCTGTCATCATGATCCTTGCCGTCGGTTATCTCCTGGTTAATAGGATAATTCAGTCCGACAAACAGAGAGCGTGTGCCAAGGCTACTTACCAGCCTCCAGTCAAAAATTCCTGAAGGCCCAGAGAAGCTGGGATCCTGCTCAAAGACCTTGCAGTGACTATGATTGTATTCCGCGAAACAACACGCCTGATACATGCGAACGATCATAAATCTTTCGCCGTCGTCTGATCGAGCCAGGAACCACCTGCAACTGCCATGCCGCTTTTCTTTGAAAGGTTCTGGGATTAGGAAGGGTAGGGACACCAGGCGGCCTACAACATCATATCAAGTTGGAGTCAAATAAAAAAGGCCTGTTGATTTAGTCAATCTTAAGAACAACATGTTATGAGCATGAATATTTTTTCAGTAAATGTTGACTGTAATATAAGCAAGCCATCATGATATCATAGGAAAGTAACATACTACTATAACAGCCGTTTGTAGCGATGACTGGAGTAGGCCAGCAATACGTCCAGCCATAGAAGGAGTCGACAGCGTAAATGAAGCCCTTGTGTTCAATGGCATCAGAGAACCATGGAGGATGTATGAACCTGCGATGGACGTGCAGATTTATCCACTTACTGCAGTGACCTGTCAGATAGGCGAGACCGCGATTGAAGAATGCAATTAGCCTGAAATCTTTATAATTCCCAGATCTTGTGGGCACTTGGCAGATTACAACCTTGAGCAAATCAAACTTGGTATCATGTTGGCTACTATAAGATTCCGAGTATTCTGGGCCGCGGTGCCAAAGCAGTGCAGTGTTAATTGAAGGAAGGGGGGTCAATAACCGGGTGTAGACCTCCACGAGCATCCAGCTGCCGACACCGTCGACGAGCATCGTCCAAGACGTGTTCATGCCGACCCAGTACATACCGTTAATGTAGCTGAGGCTGACGAGGATCGGATCACAGTGAAGGGGGTTGATGCTCGCCACCCTACGATCGTTATGCTGCGTGACACGCTGTTTCTGAAGATCAGGCAGCATCAGCAAGCAAGGAGCTGGCTTAAAAAGCTCCGACCTGAGGGCTTTGAGTAAATGGTACAGCTTTTGAAACCACGAGTGCTTTAATGTTGCCCACAAGATGCGCGAGTATTACTAGTAGTATTTTTCTTGCCATGTTGAGATTTTGAAACCACGAGTGTGAACATGCAGAGGAGCAATGAAGACCAAACACGGGATATTCGGGACATCTTCAAGGAGCGTGGCAACTTAAAGAGGAGCTGCACCGAACCTGTAAAACGAGCTTTGGTAAGTAACACCCTTCCAATTAATTTTGTTTAGCCTCGTGTTCTTCGATGTGTATATGTTGTAGTTTCTGTTTCTCTTAAGCGTGGTGTTCTTTGACGTGTAATAAGAAGAGTCTTAATCGTCCTAATGCTTTCGTTTTAACTTGATGTAGGAAGTGGGTGTTCTCACCGTGTAGTCTGTTTTTATATTTCTTTTCCTTTTGAATTCACTTCTCCGAGTTCTGTTTATCTGGCTTCTACTAAATGGATCTAGGTTTCTCTGAGTATTGATATAAAAAAGAAGTAACTTCTTGTCAGGATGCAGTTCCTACGAGGAGGGAAGTATGGTCAACCTCGAGATCATGTTTCCAAAATGAGGCTGGATTACACACAAGGTGCCAGTTCCCTAATGATGTGGATTAGACACAAGGTGCAAATTCCAGATGATGCTGGATTACACACAAGCCGGTGGAGTCGTCACTGTTCGTGTCCTCGTGGCATTAGTAAAGGCTGAAAGAAAGTGTGCAGCAGCCCTTGAGAATGTAGCTGAGTTCCTGAAGAAGCGAAAAGAGTAATCAGATGCTCTCTTCACCCAAGCCAAAGAAGAGATGGAAGAAGCCAGAAATAAGCTAGCAGAGGCAGAGCAGGCTAGGCATCTCCTGCTATCTAAAACTGTTGTCAATACAAAATTTCCTTCATAATAGCTAGGTTCAAATGTTTATCCAACAAGATGCTCATTGTGATGTCTGTGCATCTACCGATGTGGCACAAAATGTTTTTTTGGGTCATGTAATAACAACAATTATTTTCCAAACAATAATGCATTTAAGCATTGGACATGGTATAGTTCACGCGCAAGCCCGACATTCCAAGTCCAACTTCCACATCGAACTCATGTTCACAGATATCTGCACATTCATACATAATGTCCACAACCATGATTCACTTCAAAGCCAAAAAATGTGAGGAGAGTTATAAATAAAGAAAAACCTCTACTAGTTCCTGCTACCAGTGCGAGCACAACAAGTCAAGACCATGCGTAAATTAATTATATTTTAGTCATTTTTGTGTTCTAAAATGACCGCTGCTCATGGAAGGACGCTTTTGCAAGACACGCAGCGTGGATTCAATGAAGGCAGGCAGGGCAGTCTTAAGCTAGTTGCACGCGGCGAGGAGGTGTGCTCCGCCGGGCTCTGCGGCAGTCTGACCCTCTCGGCCGGGCCTTGATTCAATGCCTGCGCTATGAGAGGTCGCGTCCGTGTCAGAGATATCACCCAGTCCTTTTTTGTTTGGGTATAACAAAATCTCGTTTTCCATTCACATTTTACAAGTAAAATTGGTGGACAAACTTTGACCCAAAGTACGATGGGGACTAGTAAACCAGAATGGAGGTAGTAGTTTTTTTAAATCAAAGAAGAGTTTCCCCTTCCGATTACTGAAAACCAGCATCTAAATCTAAACCATAGTATTTGCCCTGGAACTACCAGGTTCAACAACTCGTAACATAAACCCATACAACCATATGCCAAGGAGGTATGTAGTACTATGAATTCCATTTTCGCTCCATACCAATCGTTCTAAAAAGTACTTACTACTTATAACGTGCCATTTAAAATCGGAACTCTTAACCCCGCTAAAAAACGATATTTTAAACATGGCTACTCGGTCTATGGCAACTGGCGAGCCACCGCGCTCCAAGTCGTTCACCTTTGGTCCTGACCATCAACTCCTACAAAGGTGCTCCACCACGTACCTGGTACCCGCGAATGCAGCAATCATGCACCTAGGGTTTTAGGGTTTATTTGTTAATGTCGCCTTTACGTAACACTCATGTGTGCGAGACAGCGAGAGGCCGACTGCGTGCATGTGCCTCTTCTCTTCGTATATGTACTCCACCGTTTGTCTGGTGTCCAAAAAATTATAATGACTACTAGCAATGTGCCAATGCATTGCCACACGATCAAAGTAGATTAATACATATTCACCGATTTGATAGAAAAAAAAGTCTAGTTTTGAAATACGTATATCACTAAAAATATGTTATGCTTCACTCAAAATACCCCTGTTAGCTGGGACCCAGTATAGTGGCAGGCTGACTTGTGAGCCTACTAAGTTGACGGGGACGGAGGGCTTTGTCAACTTAGTCGATATGCACGATTCTAGCTCCAGTGACCATACGATGTCCATCCAACGGCGGTAGTGCTTCTTCAACCTCTGGTCTTCTTGCTCCAGCCGCCGAAACCAGCGCCGGTCGTGCCTCGTGCTCCTGCCTCCCGTGGCCGGCTGTGATGCGGCGGAGGCCTCACCGCCCCCTACTACTCCCACCGCTGGCCAGGCTATCCTCTACTCACCCACACCTTGTTATTCTGCGGCGACAGCAGCCTCACACCGCAGCGAACCAGTGAACCCTCGTACTCCTCTACGCGTGGGCATCCACTGCCGCGTCTTCCCTGGCTCCGCGTCGTCCCCTTCCTAGGCCTCGCCGTCGTCCACCGCCCTAGTGCTCTCGGCGCGGCGTGGTCAACATGGTCAAGGAACGGCTTCCATCGGACGTGGACTGTACGTGGAGAGGCTGACAGCTGGGTCCACTGCCGCAGCAAGGAAGTGCCTCCTTATTACACGCAAAATAATTATTCCTCCACCTGACAGCGAGGACCAACCGGACGGGCCACCATATTTAGCAAAAAAACGTTTCCCCCCTGACTGCTGGGACCCACCACCCACACCTTCGCACGCAAGGAAGTGCGTCCGGGCAAAAAAAAACAAAACGATTCGCCCCCCCTGACTGCTGGGACCCACCAGCTACATCTTCGCACGCAAGGAAGTGCGTCCGGGCAAAAAAATGATTCACCCCTCTGACTGCTGGGACCCACCAGCTACATCTTCGCATGCAAAGGAAGTGCGTCCGGGCAAAAAAACGATTCACCCCTTTGACTGCTGAGACCTACCAGCTACATTTTTGCACGCAAGCAACTGACTGACAGTCAGGACCCACCTGGTCGAAGCGTACGTAGCGTTGTCATTTTGGTCGCGAACTTGTACGTACATATATACTGGTCGATGTAGAGGCGCGCACGTGTCGTAGTAGAGGCGCCAGACGCGTTATAGTAGAGGCGTTCACGTAGCATGTACATGTACGCATAACGCCGTGGTGCAAGAAAGAAAATCTGACCACGCGTATGTGTACATACGGGCGGGGTCTCGAACGCCTAGTCGCGCATACGTACGGCGAGGGCTTGTGTTCATGGGGAGGCAACGGAATGCGTCGTGTTCATGGGGAGGCAACGGAATGCGTCGTGTTCATGGGGAGGCAACGGAATGCTTGTGTTCATCGGGAGGCAACGGAACGCGTGGGAGCCAACCGGCTTGGACGGAACAGGCGATGGAAACGAGGCCTGGCGTACCGCAGAACGGAGGAAACGGATCTCCTACGGTCGAAATGGGGGTCCTGTTGATCGGGAGGGGTGTGGCGTACCGCAAAACGGATGAAACGGACCTCCTACGATCGAAACGGGGGTCCTGTTCATCGGGAGGGGTGTGGCGTACCGGAAAACGGACGAAACGGACCTCCTATGGTCGAAACGGGGGTCCTACTCATCGGGAGGGGTGTGGCGTACCGCAAAATGGGACTCCACGAGATACTGTTCATCTCCACCGTCGACCTCCTCCAGCCTCCACGGGCTACCGTTGACCTCCTCCAGCCTCCACGGGCTCCTGTTCATCCAGCCTCCACCGCCGCTTCTCCATCGGCTCTTGTTCAACCACCCTCCATGGGCACCCCTCCACCGTCTATTGTTCATCCAGCCCTCCACACCACGGGGTCTGTTCAACCACCCCTCCACGGCCACCCCTCCACCGCTCATCGCTCATCCATCCCTCCACACCACGGGTTCCTGTTCATCCAGAGGCAATGCCGCCGCTCCTTTATTCATCCAACCCCCCCACGCAACACTCACTGTTCATCCCAGAGGCAACATCGATCGGTTTCAGTTAGCAGCAGTAGCGAAGGAATCGCTCCATCCGGTTTAGTTAATAGCCATCGATCGATCGCTTGGGTTCGATGAACGCCGTAACTGCGGTGCAATCGCCGGGTTCGATTAGAGCCCAACGCCTCGCCGGCTTCGATTAGAGCCAACGCCTACACACACGCCAGACGTCTGAGAAAGCAGCGCATCGCTCTGCCCCCGACCTCCCACCGTAACCGGCAACTCCCTGAAATTTTCCTCCCCCTCGCTTCTACCACGGGTTTTTCCGTCATGGACGGCCCAAAGAATGTCATGCAGCTGCGTCTCCGGCCCGCCCAGGACGAAAAGCCCATTTTCTGTCATAATTTTTTGTCATAGAAGTAGGAGCCCACCACATCTATAATAATACCGGGTTTTGTCACAATTATCGTCATAGAAGTGTCATATGTATGACAGAAAAAAAATTCGTTCGGCCCAAAATGTCACGAATGTGTCTTTTTTTTGTAGTGAGTGGACTCATGTGGCAAAACTGGTTTAAAGGATTTTGGATGCACAAGTAGAGATCATACTTGGTGCAAAATGAAGGCTAGCAAAAGATTGAGAAGCGACCAACCAAGAAACGAATAATCTCATAAGCAAGCATTAAGCATAATCAACACCGAATAATGCACCACAAGTAGGATATAATTTCATTGCAAGACTATTGACTTTTGTGCTTGCATAGGGAACCACAAACCTTAACACCAATATTCTTACTAAAGCATAATTACTCATCAACACAACTCACATATCACATCTCATATCTCAAAACTATTACTAAGAATCAAGTTTATTTTGTCCAATGATCTTCATGAAAGTTTTTATTATATCCTTCTTGGATATCTATCACTTTGGGACTAATTTTCATGTGTTGCTTTTCATAAGCTCAAACAAATATAAGTGAAGATCATTAGCATAATTCTTTTTCTTTCTCTCAAAATAATTTAAGTGAAGCAAGAGAGAATTTATTGAAAATTTTACTAACTCTCTAATAAATCTAAGTGAAGCAAGAGAGTATTTCTTCAAAAATAGTAAAGCACACGGTGCTCAAAAAGATATAAGTGAAGCACTAGAGCAAGTCCATAGCTCATAAAAATTTAAGTGAAGCATAGAGAGCAATTCTAACAAGTCATGACATAAATTTGGCTCTCTCAAATAGGTGTGTCCAGCAAGGGATCAAGACTTAAAACAAAAAATAAAACAAGCAAATAATCATATCATACAAGACGCTCCAAGCAAAGCACATATTATGTGACGAATAAAAATATAGCTTTGAGTAAAATACCGATGGTCGTTAGAAGAAAGAGGGGATGCCACTCGGGGGCATCCCCAAGCTTAGTTGGTTGCTCTTTTTTGGATAATAGCTTGGGATGCCGGGGCATCCCCAAGCTTAGGCTCTTCTATCCTTCCTTCATCCATCGTAAGATAACCCAAAACTTGAAAACTTCAATCACACAAAACTCAATAAAACCTTCGTGAGATCCGTTAGTATAAGAAAACAAACCACTACTATAAGTACTGTATCAAACCAGTCCATATTTTGTTTTTGCATTATATCTACTGTCTTCGAACTTTTCTATGGCAAAAACTCATCAAAGAAAACCATAGAGCCATCAAAATAAGCACACAACACAAAGAAAACAGAATCTGTCAAAATAGAACAGTCTGTAGCAATCTGACTATTTGGAATACATCTGTAACTCCAAAAATTCTGAAAAAAACAGGAAGACCTGGGTAATTTTCATATTAATCTTCTGCAAAAATAATTGGCATTTTATCACGTTCTGGTGATTTTTAACAATTGTTTTCGTGAGCGCATAAGTTTCTGTTTTTCAGCAAGATCAAACAACTATCACCCAAGAAAATCCTATAGGCTTTACTTGGCACAAACACTAATTAAAACAAAAAAAAACACAATCATGACAGTAGCATAATTGTGCAAACACACAAGAACAGAAAGCAAAAATAAATTTTATTCATTGGGTTGCCTCCCAACAAGCGCTATAGTTTTACGCCCTTAGCAAGGCATAGTATTTCAACGATGCTCACACAAAGGATAATAACTGAAACACAAAGAGAGCATCATGAAACATGTGATAAACACATTGAAGTCTAACATACTTCCTAGGCATAGGAATTTAATAGGAAAAAAAATTATCAAGTCAAGAAATATCTAGCATATGCAAAGGAAAGGAATAAAACATTGACAATCTCAACTCAACGAGAGGAAATTTAATAACATGAAAATTTCTACAACCATATTTTCATCTCTCGTAATAATTATATGTAGGATCATAATAAAATTCAATAATATAGCTATCATATAAAATTTTCTCTTTATGATCCATATGCATGCAAAGTTGACACTCTTCCAAAATAGTGGGATTATCATCGAATAAAGTCATGTCCTCTCCAAGCCCACTTTTATAAAAAAAATCATAAGATCGAACGCTCTGCAAATATGTGGGGTTACTTTTACCTAAAGTTGACACTCTTCCAATCCCACTTTCAATACTATTGCAAAAATTATTATCAATAGCATATTCACCATGAGGCATAAATAAATTTTCGAGATCAGAAGAAGCATCATCACCCCAATCATGGTCATTACAATAAGTATCAGACATAGCAAAATTAGCATCCCCAAGCTTGGGTTTTGCATATTATTAGCACAATTGACATTAATAGAATTTATAGTAAAATCATTGCAATCATGCTTTTCATTCAAGGAGCTATCATGAATCACTTCATAATTTTCTTCATCACAATTTTTAGATTCACGATTCTCAAGCAAAACTTCATAAAGATAATCTAGTGCACTCAACTCTCTAGCAATTGGTTCATTGTGATTGGATCTTTTAAAAAGATTAGCAAGTGGATGGGGATCAATATCAATATATTTTTAGCAAGCGAAGATGCAAGCAAATAGAAGGCACATGGCAACACAAGCAAACATGAGATCTAACGAGAAAAAGGCGAACGAAAAAGAAGGCGAATAAAACGGCAAATTTTTGTGAAGTGGGGGATAGGAAAACGAGAGGCAAATGGCAAATAAAGTAAATTGCGAGGAGATGAGATTTGTGATTAGGAACCTGGTATATGTTGAAGATCTTCCCCGACAACGGTGCCAGAAATTCCTTTTGATGTCGCTTAGAGTTACGTCGGAATTTCCCCAAAGAGGAAGGGATGATGCAGATATGAAACCAATGTTATCGAACCAGTAGGAGAACCAAGCAACACAACATAAACAGCCCCTGCACACAAATAACAACCACTCATAACCCGACGTGTTAAAGGGGTTGTCAATCCCGCTCGGGTAACGGCGCCCAAGATGGCTTGTGGACATGAGAAAGTTGTAATAGATTGAATAAATACATCGCAAATAAAATAAAACGCAGCAAGATATTTTTGTATTTTTAGTTTAATATATCTGAAAATAAATGCAAAGGAAAATTATATCGCAAAGGCAAATATATGAGAAAGAGACCTCGGGGCCGTATGTTTCACTAGTGGCTTCTCTCGAGAAAATAGCATACGGTGGTTAAACAAATTACTATTTGATACAACTTCAAATAATCATGATGATATCCAGCAATGATCCGGTCCTCCTGGTTTAGAGTTGGGCAACTGGATTCAATGCAAAAATGGATTGCGACAAGGTGATCCGGTTTCTCCCTACCTCTTCCTCATCATCGCCGACCTGCTTCAACAGCTCATCCTCCGGAAATCTGAACCTGCTCTCCACCACCCCATCTTCTCCCACCTGCCTCCCACTATCCTCCAATACGCCGATGATACGCTCATCATTGCAGCCGCCTCTCCTGCCGCCGTCGCAGCCCTTAAAGTAATCAACTTCTCCAAAACTACCTTAGCCACTCTACACACAGACGAATCCAAGACTGCTGCCATTGCCCTCGCCATGGGGTGTTCATGCGCCTCCTTCCCTCAAACTTACATCGGTCTTCCTCTCGCCCCGACTAAGCCTCTCACCAATGCCTTCAACCCTTTGGCAGAATGTTCTAGCAAATTACTTACGGGCTTGCGTGCCAAACTACTCGATAAAGGTGATCGGCTCATCCTCATTTCTGCAGTTATGGACTCAATCCTCACCTATTTCATGTCTGTGTTCCGCATCCCCAAGAAAACAATCAAAACTTTGGACTCTCTGAGAAGGGCTTTTTTGGGCAGGAGACGGTGCTTGCTCAGGTGCTCAGTGTCTTATTGCATGGAAAAATGTCTACTTACCAAAAAAATCGGTGGTTTAGGGCTAAAAAACCTGCAAGTTCAAAACAATCGCCTCCTTATGAAATTTGCTGCCAAAGCACTCTCCAATGCACAGACACCTTGGCTAGAGTGGCTTGATCTCCAACAAGCTAACGCATTAGTCTCCTCATCCCCTCAAACCTCTTTTCTATGCCGCACAATTTCATAGCAAATCCCTACCCTACAAAATATCACGTTCGTGCTAACAAACAATGGCTCACATACTTACTTCTGGCTAGACACTTGCCTGGCTCCACAACCCCTTGCCATCACCTCCCCCCACCTATTTTCACATTCCACCTTAGAGCTGGTTAAAGTGGCTAACATTTTGCATTTCGGTATTCAAGCTAACCTCCGTAATCGTCTCTCCCTCACGGCAGAGCAAGAGCTTCTGTCTTGTGGCTATTTTGCAGGACTTCATGCCCTCGGCGGGGGAAGATCGACGATTCCTATGACATGGCATTGGATTCACCACCAAGCATGCATACGGTGCCCTCATGGCTCGGCCAGATAACAATCTCATTGCTCCTCTCATATGGAGCACCAAGGCTCCTCGAAAGCTTAAAGTCTTCGCCTGGCTACTCTTCAAAGACCGCCTCAACACTAGGGTCAATCTTGAACACAAGCATATAATTGATTCAGATATATGCCCCCGGTGTGCTAGGTTACCCGAAGACTCCAGCCACCTCTTCATCACATGCCCTCTTGCTAATAGGATTTGGCAACGACTTGGGCTCCTGCCACAAACCAACGACATCGCAGACCTATGGGACGTCACTATACCTCCTCACCTCTCCACCACGGCATGGCCCTCGGTCCTCTTGGCTTTATTCTGGATGATCTGGGCAGCACGTAATGACATGGTGTTTAGGACGGTGGATCAAAGCTCTGTAATAACCCTTAGGAACCTTATTTCTGTTTTGGATCTCTGGTCTCATCGTCTTGTGGAAACACAAGACAAGGAGGACGTCTTCTCGTGGCGTTCCTACCTCTCTGTACGTTGCACCGTGCCTATGTAATTCTGTACTTACTGCCACGACAGTCCTTTGAGTAATATATTCAGGTGGGGGAGCTCGCCCCCGGTGATTCTCAAAAAATATATCCAGCAATGATCATTATATAGGCATCACGTGGAAGATTAGTAGACCGACTCCTGCCTGCATCTACTACTATTACTCCACACATCGACCGCTATCCAGCATGCATCTAGTGTATTAAGTTCATGGAGAAACGGAGTAATGCAATAAGAATGTTGACATGATGTAGACAAGATCTATCTATGTAGAGATAGACCCCATTTTATTCTTAGTAGCAACGATACATACGTGTCAGTTCCCCTTCTGTCACTTGGATCAAGCAGCGTAAGATCGAAACCACTACAAAGCACCTCTTCCCATTGCAAGATAAATAGATCAAGTTGGCCAAACAAAACCCAAATATTGGAGAAGAAATATGAGGCTATAAGCAATCATGCATATAAGAGATCAAAGAAACTCAAATAACTTTCATGGATGTAAAATGACATAACTGATCATAAACTCAAAGTTCATCAGATCCCAACAAACACACCGCAAAAAGAGTTACATCATATGGATCTCCAGGAGAACATTGTATTGAGAATTCAGCGAGAGAGAGAGAAAGCCATCTAGCTACTAACTACGAACCCGAAGGTCTACAAAGAACTACTCACGCATCGTCGGCGAGGCACCAATGGAGGCGGCTGGATCTGGTGGTTCTGGACTCTGCGGCGGCTGGATGAATATTTCGTCCACTCCCCTAGTGTTTTGTGAATATTGAGGTATTTATAGAGCAAAGAGGCGGTCCGGGGAGCACCCGAGGTGGGCACAACCCACCAGGCCGCGCCCCGGTGGGTTGTGCCCTCCTTAGGGAACCCCCCTAGGCGCAGCCAGTGCCCATTATGTTCCTTCTGGTCCAAAAAAATCTCCATGAAGTTTTGTTGCGTTTGGAATCCGTCTGATATTGATTTCCTACGATGTAAAAAACATGCAGAAAACAACAATTAGCACTTGGCACTATGTCAATAGGTTAGTACCAAAAAAGGATATAAAATGATTATAAAACATCCAAGATTGATAATATAACAGCATGGAATAATAAATAATAATAGATATGTTGGAGACGTATCACACGCGGGCCCATGAATATATAGCCTTGTCACCCATAACCACGCGAGGGGGTGTACCGTTCAAAGACAACCACTACATGCATATGTATGGAGGTGATGTGTGCATGCATGTTCGAATACCATTTCACAACACTGATGTGGCACGTGCGTCGAAAATCATACAGTCCCCACACAGAGCGAGATCGGTTCATGAGTGTCGTTGTACTAGCCAATTCGACTCGATGGGAGGGATTCATGCGTACACATGCATGTGTGTGTGCTCAAACTGTATCATGTCATCCCAGAGCATGAACTATATATATACCGTATTACAAACAAAAAATAATCCCCTCCTAAGTCAAGTTAACCTCTCGTTGTCAGGCAAAAAGTAGTGATGGACCAACCGGGCCCATAGATGGAAAGCATTGATATTGCCGATAACCTCTTAAGTGGGTGCGAGAGGACAACCACCATTGCTTTGCATGTGGGACAAACATATATTGAATACCCAAAATGCACAACTTTGATGTGCCACATGCCACAAAAACCGTAAAGCCCCCACACAGAGCGAGGTTCATGAAGCGTACTACATATGATAGTCCCCTTCCCCCTCTTCGACGCATACTATATGCTCCTACCGTAATACAACCCAAAAAGAATCCTCCTTGATGGTGAAATTAATTAACCTCTCCCGATGTAGGTCAAAGTGATGGATGCATCGACGATGGCCTCGTGGGCCCACAGATGGAAGCGTCACACGTGAGTGTCCTAGCTAGGATAACCACCGCCTGCATGCGTGTGGACCAAAGAGGTGTTGTGTGATGTTTGAATAGCCAATTTCACAACTTTGATGTGGCACATGCCTCGGAAACCGAAAAGTCCCCACAGTGAGTGAGGTGTACTTGTTCACGGACGCGTAAGTATAGTATATATGCTAGTCCCCTCCCACATCGTCGATGCGTATTATATATACTCCCACCATAACACAAACAAAAAATATTCTACCTTGCTGGTCAAATTAACCTCACTGCCGGCTATTCGTCAAAGTGATGGACGACGACCTCGCGGGCCCACAAAAATCATCATACGTGAGTATCGAGTGTCGTGTAGGACAACCATCGACTGCATGTGGCCAAAACATGTATGTATGAAAGGGTTGTGTAATGTTTTAACTAACGAATTCATGGCTCTGATGTGGCACCTGCCTAATGAAACGGCCAACCCACACGGTGGCTCACAACTCGTAGTGTACTGCGAGCCAACCGCCACCCCCCAGACGCACACACCCACACACACCGCGAATCCACCGCAACTATGAAGCATGTTAAATTATCCCCTGGTGAACATATGTTACCAAAGGAGGGACGTTTTAATTTAAAAATACAGAGATGATTAAGACGTTTTAGTACATTAATTGATTTTCTACGGGTATAACATGCAAAAATCAAATTTGAGCTGCATGCACACGTGACAGTGCACCTAAATGGATTGCAAAAACACATGTGTCTCACTGGGTGCATGTTTACTCCCCATGCAAGAATTTTCAAACATTGAAAATCTTGATTTTTAAATTCTAGTGCATCCAAAACTTATTTGAAGTTCATGAAACATATCGTGTTGTCATATGGACACCAATACAAAGTGGCATTGTACTTTTTTTTGTCAAATTTGAGGCCAGTTTTGATGCAATCTTTATCTAATTACAAATGGGAGATTATTAATAATTGGGAACCAATATCCCAAACGGATTATTTATTCGAACCATGAGTGTTAGACCAACAACGGATACATGTCATGCTTTGATTCAGCAATAAAGCGGTAGCGTTAATCATCCAAATAGAAAAACAATATACGTGCCGCCACGCGACCCGTGTGCCATGCGAGCAGGCATGAGTTGATGGGACGCATGCGAGCAGTCCGCCGCGTAGGCAGACCAGGAGGCGTGCGTGCAGGTGTGTGAATTGATGGAGGCGTGCTTGTTGCGGAGTGTCATCAGGAGGCGTGCTAGTAGCTGTGTGAAACGACGGTAGGCATGCTAGCAGTCCGGCGCACAGGCTCACTGGGAGGCGAGCCAGCGGTTTGGCCGCCACCCGCCTCTCTCCCACTACTCCATATTAATTGTGCACCCGAGCGGCCGCACCCCCCATCCTCGCCACACACACAATCCTCTCTCTTCGCTTGCATCCTCGATGCCACTCTCAGCCCTCAAAGCCGTCAGTGTATGAGGATGCCGCCGAAGCGCCCCATCGGAGGCAGTGGCGACGCCGGGGCTGCTGAAGCACCGAAGCACGGCGTGGAGATGGAAAAAGAGGTTGCCGTCACCGCTGGCAAGTTATCGCTGCACCCTGACGTTGTCGACGGCGTCGAGCTTCCACAGCAGGAGGCGGAGTTCCACACCGACTCTGGTGACGAATCGGGCGATGACCCCGGCGATGACTCCGATGACCACTCCAGCGACGAATCCAACGACGACGGACAACTGGTTAGTCATCTATACCCATTTATGTGTCAAATAGATATTAGGGTTTCTCTGGTTACTCCTTCCTCCCCTTTTTGGAATAGAAATCTATGGTTATGTTCTCCCAGTCCATGAAATATGAGTAATTAAGTTTTGTTAGGTCCTTGTAGTGTATTGATTGTTTGAATGGTACAAGTGATAAGTGATTAGTTGTTTCATATGTGCAAGTGATTTCTGCTAGTAATCCGACTAGGGTTAGTGTTCGTGCTAATACTTTCTAGCCAGGACTTGACAATTGATTTTGAATGACCTACATATATGTTTGTGCCATTATTTTCTTCAAGATTGGTCTGTACATAGACGACTGTGCTTAAAAATCGAACCATAATCTCTGGATATGTATAAAAAATAGCCATAAATTCCTACTCCTACTTCACGGCATGTAAACATTGATTTGATGCCATTTTTTTACTATTTGTATAAGTGATGTCTGATGATGTGTACAGTGAGGATGAGGATGTCCACAGGAGGTACAAGAGGCAAATTCTGAGGTAGCTTTATGCCGGAATGCATAACAGGCTTATTAGGACCTCGGACAGCAGCTATTGATGCCCATTTTGCAACCACAAGCTTCATGACGCGTATCAAAGAGTTCTAGCGCATGCAAGAGGACGGGCTGTTGGCTCCTTCAAGCAGAAGTATTCTCGCAGGGTGGCGCATGACGCGTACGCCGAGTACCTGGAGAAGCTTCATGATCGTGCCGGCAGATGAGATGAGATGTGGGATCGAACTATGTATGGCTATGTAGAGTATTAATGACAGTTGAGCTATGTACTTATGATTGAACTATGCTTGTGTACGCTTATTATATATGTCTGAGTATGTTTAATATATGTTTACTTATGTCTAAATGTGGGATATGGATGTAATCTGTTCGGTTGGTGGAATCTACCTCCATCCTGGTTTATTGGTCCCCTTTGTAATTTGTGTTAAATTGTGACCAAAGATTTAACTGACAAAATGTTAGTGCAGGTCAGCAAAAATTATATCATTGGATGCGTATTTGAACATAGTGTTCAATGATATAATTTTGGGTGACATGCATAAACATTTGTTAGTTAAATATTTGGTACAAATTACAAAGGGACCAATAAACTAGAAACAGGTAGTACGTCAATCACACACGGTTCCCAAAATTGGAACCATGTGCAATGACTTTCATTTTGCCTGTTGCGTCAATCACACACAGTTGGCTCTAGCAAACCGTTGCCCCCGAAATTCTTTGTGGGACAGAAAACCCTCACCACCCAATTCAGAAAAGAAAAAAGAAAACCCTCACCATCCCCATGTCACAAATACCCTCGCCCAGCCCGCCACCCCCTCCGTTCCCATTCACACCTGCACAAGCTCCTCCGCGTCTATGCATGGCACCGCCTATCGTGGTGGCAACCACTTAGCTCAACGCCTCCCACCGCTGCCAGACTGCCGACAAACCCCACCGCATTTCGCCACTTCCGCTTGTCGCCGCCTATCGCCATCGACTATCTCGACGCTGCCCGCGGTCGACCCAGCTCCGCTCGGTTGGGGAATCCACCATACTGAGTGTTCTTTCTCATGGACAACAAGGTAACTAATTTAATGAGATATTATCTCATCTCTTATCTCAGTTCATTTGTCTCCTTTAATCACCCAGCCGAAATCATCGTGAATTCATTTTATTCAGGTGATTTGAGGGTTTTCTTTCATTCATAGAGTGTATAGTGCGCTAACACATCAGGACTTTGCGGCCTCCACCAGACATTCCATCTCACCGTACCAGATGACTTGAGGATGCGCGCGGTATGTTCAATCTCACCCTAAATCGGTTGGCATCGCCTACTTTCCTGAACATATACTAAATATTGCTACATTTGGATAAAAGGTGTCACATGCACCATATACGTCATGGGGGATTTTCCCCCTCTTCTTTCTATATTAGGCAAATTAATGATGTATTGTTCTTTTTATTACTCCAATATTTCCATGAAATCAAGTTTACCCTATCTATTTAATCATAGATTTTTTCCTTTGATTTCAACTATTGTACAGTTCTTTCAATTTGGGCCCATATTTGCATGTTACCATATTTTCTTTAACAATCCTACCATTTTATGCAGCGCGTCCCTTGCTATGCAACAAAATCTGTAGTGCACAATCTTTCCCTTTACATAAATCAAGACTGCAAGGATGTCATACTGAACACAAACCATGGGTTTACAATCGTTTCTACTATAAGTTTTGATGAACGTGGTGACTCCTATTTCGGCACTGGCCTTTGGAAAGAAATTTCTATGTTTTATGTACTGAAAGCTTGCACTATAATTGCACTGCACATAAAAGAGCCTGGTCATGAGATATATGCTAACTTCCCCGACGATATCATCCGTCCAGACTTTGTTTGAAGTAAGTTTTATTTTTCAAGTACCTGCATGTTGACTTACCCGGCAATATCAAATGAATTGTGTAATATTTAAGCAACCAATTGTTATTCCATTTTCTTACTATATTCCTACCTAATAACTACTAGTTACCAATACACTTTTCTATTGCCCCGTTTTAACTAAATATTCCCTATACTCCCATTTCTATCAGAAAGCGCCGCTAACAAGGAGACCTCGGAGGTGGAGAACGGGGCTGCCAACAAGCAGAGGTGGGGCGAGCAAGAACCGCAAGCGACTCTAGCAGGACTAGACCTCATCAGCCGCCTCTCTGATGATATGTTGACAGTCATCATCTCCCTCCTTCCAATCAAATATGGGGCGCAGAAATCCGTCCTTTCCCGGTGGTGGATCCCCCTATGGAACTCCACCCCTCTCGACCTCATCGACACCCACGAGCTCTACCATGGCTATCACAAAAGGTTGGATGCGTTCTCCAAGATCCTCAGCACTCACCTGGGCCCAACTAGAGGCCTTAGAATGGGCATGTTCTGTTCCAACGGCAAGGACCGAGCCAAGCTTGACAACTAGTTCTGATCCCCTACCCTAGATCAACTCGAGGAGCTCACTTTTGATGATGGACATATGCGCTCGATGTCAACATCCGCGCTCTGCCTCGCGCCCACGCTGCGCGTCGCCAAGTTCAGGAACTGCCATCCCCCCTTAATGACGCGCCCGCTCTTATTCTACCACGACTGAAGCACCTCGAGCTCATCGTTGTCTGCCTCCCAAATGGTTACATGGAGTGCCTGCTCCGTGGCTGTATCGCACTTGAGTACCTTCATCTTCAGGCAATCAATGGGTTGAGTAGCTTCCGCATCACCTCCATGAATCTCCAGACTATTTATGTGTGTTGCTGGTGCGGCAAGAAGACATCACAAGATGTGTACCACGATCTGGTCATTGAGGACACACCTGCACTTGATAGATTACTTGTAGTTGATCAAGAAGGTCCAACAAGAATCAAATGTCATTTTTGCGCCGAAATTGACAGTGGGTGTCAACTTATTCAAATCAAGTCTACGATATAAATAGAGAGGCATAACACTGACACCGGCTCTAAGATCACATAAAGCAGTTTTAACATAGTTTCTTTTAATGGAGCATGGTATAGTAGGTACTCCTGGATCTCCAAGTTTCTTTGGTATTCCACCCTTAAAAGTATAATTAGCAAGCATGGTGGAAATCTCAGCTTCTGGTATCTTTCTTTTATTAGTAACAATATCTTTCATATACTTAGCATAAGGATTCATTTTGAGCATATCAGTCAAACGCATATGCAAAAAGATAGGTCTAATCATTTCAGCAAAGCGCTCAAAATCCTCATCATCCTTTTTCTTGGATGGTTTGGAAGGAAAAGGCATGGGTTTCTGAACCCAAGGTTCTCTTTCTTTATCGTGTTTCCTAGCAACAAAGTCTCTCTTATCATTACGTTGATTCTTTGATTGTGGGTTATCAAGATCAATAGCAGGTTCAATTTCTACATCATTATCATTACTAGGTTGAGCATCATCATGAACATCATCATGAACATTTTCATTAGGTTCATGTTCATTACCAGATTGTGTTTCAGCATCAGAAATAGATATACCATTTGGATTCTCAGGTGTTTCAGCAATAGGTTCACTAGAAGCATGCAAAGTCCTATCATTTTTCTTTTTCTTCTTTTTAGAAGGACTAGGTGCATCAATATTATTTTTTTGAGAATCTTGTTCAATTCTCTTAGGGTGGCCTTCAGGATACAAAGGTTCTTGACTCATTTTACCAGTTCTAGTAGCCACTCTCACAGCATAATCATTATTCTTACTATTTAATTCATTGAGCAAATCATTTTGAGCTTTAAGTACTTGTTCTACTTGAGTGGTAACCATAGAAGCATGTTTACTAATGAGTTTAAGTTCACCTTTAAATCTAGACATATAATCACCCAAGTGTTCAAGCGTATCGGAATTATATTTCAATTGTCTACCAAAATAAGCATTGAAGTTTTCTTGTTTGACAATAAAGTTATCAAACTCTTCTAAGCATTGTCTAGCAGACTTATAGTGAGGAATATCACCTTCATCAAATCTATAGAAAGAATTTACCTTTACTACCTGTGTCGGGTTATCAGGACCATGAGTTTCTTCAATAGGTGATGAATTAAGATCATAATTTTCTTCATCGGGCGGTAAATTAAGACCATGTATTTCTTCAATAGGAGGTAAATTCTTAACATCTTCAGCTTTAATACCTTTTTCTTTCATAGATTTCTTTTCCTCTTGCATATCTTTAGGACTAAGAAATAGAACACCTCTTTTCTTCGGAGTTGGTTTAGGAATAGGCTCAGGAATTGGCTCAGGAGCTGGCTCAGGAAGTGTCCAATTATTTTCATTTGTCGACATATTATTCAATAGAATTTCAGCATCATCCGGTGTTCTTTCCCTGAAAACAGAACCAGCACAACTATCCAGGTAATCTCTCGAATCATCGGTTAGTCCATTATAAAATATATCAAGTATTTCATTTTTCTTAAGCGGATGATCAGGCGAAGCGTTAAGTAATTGGAGAAGCCTCCCCCAATCTTGTGGGAGACTCTCCTCTTCAATTTGCACAAAATTATATATATCCCTTAAATCAGCTTGTTTCTTATGAGCAGGGAAATATTTAGCAGAGAAGTAATAAATCATATCCTGGGGACTACGCACACAACCAGGATCAAGAGAATTAAACCATATCTTAGCATCACCCTTTAATGAGAACAAAAATATTTTAAGGATATAAAGGTAGCGAGATTTCTCATCATTAGTGAACAAGGTGGCTATATCATTTAATTTAGTAAGATGTGCCACAACAGTTTCATATTCATAGCCATGAAAAGGATCAGATTCAACCAAATTAATTATATCAGATCAACAGAGAATTCATAATCCTTATCAATAACACAGATAGGTGAAGTAGGAAAAGTAGGGTCAGGTTTCATTCTAGCATTAAGAGATCGTTGGTTCCATTTAGCTAATAACTTCTTTAGATCATATCTATCATTGCAAGCTAAAATAGCTCTAGCAGCTCCTTCCAGAACATAACCCTCAGGAACAACAGGCAATTCATATTATTAGGGGTAGAGTCTTCATCATCACTTTCATC
Organism: Aegilops bicornis; assembly: GCA_021605145.1. Taxonomy (NCBI): domain Eukaryota; kingdom Viridiplantae; phylum Streptophyta; class Magnoliopsida; order Poales; family Poaceae; genus Aegilops; species Aegilops bicornis. Next base: position 291,931,597 of record CM038671.1, read on the forward strand.
GATATTATCAGTTTCAATAATTTCTTCTCTCTAGCCCTAGCAATTTGTTCATCAAGAAATTCACCAAGTGGCATAGTAGTATCAAGCATAGTAGTAGTTTCATCATAAGTATCATGCATAGCAGAAGTGGCATCATCAATAACATGCAACATATCAGAATGAATAGCAGAAGCAGGTTTAGGTGTCGCAAGCTTACTCAAAACAGAAGGTGAATCAAGTGCAGAGCTAGATGGCAGTTCCTTACCTCTCCTCGTAGTTGAGGGATAAATTTTTGTTTTCTCGTCTTTCAAGTTCTTCATAGTGACCAGCAGATATAAATCCCAAGTGACTCAAGGAATAGAGCTACGCTCCCCGGCAACGACGCCATAAAATAGTCTTGATAACCCACAAGTATAGGGGATCGCAACAGTTTTCGAGGGTAGAGTATTCAACCCAAATTTATTGATTCGACACAAGGGGAGCCAAAGAATATTCTCAAGTATTAGCATTTGAGTTGTCAATTCAACCACACCTGGATAACTTAGTATCTGCAGCAAAGTATTTAGTAGCAAAGTAATATGGTAGTAACGGTAACGGTAGCAAAAGTAATATTTTTGGGTTTTGTAGTGATTGTAACAGTAGCAATGGGAAAGTAAATAAGCGAAGAACAATATGTGAAAAGCTCGTAGGCATTGGATCGGTGATGGAGAATTATGCCGGATGCGGTTCATCATGTAACAGTCATAACATAGGGTGACACAGAACTAGCTCCAATTCATCAATGTAATGTAGGCACGTATTCCGAGTATAGTCATACGTGCGAATGGAAAAGAACTTGCATGACATCTTTTGTCCTACCCTCCCGTGGCAGCGGGCTCCTAATGGAAATTAAGGGATATTAAGGCCTCCTTTTAATAGAGTACCAGAACAAAGCATTAGCACATAGTGAATACATGAACTCCTCAAACTATGGTCATCACCGGGAGTGGTCCCGATTATTATCACTTGAGGTTGCGGATCATAACACATAGTAGGTGACTATAGACTTGCAAGATAGGATCAAGAACTCACATATATTCATGAAAACATAATAGGTTCAGATCTGAAATCATGGCACTTTCGGGCCCTAGTGACAAGCATTAAGCATAGCAAAGTCATAGCAACATCAATCTCGAGAACATAGTGGATACTAGGATCAAACCCTAACAATACTAACTCGATTACATGATAGATCTCATCCAACCCATCACCGTCCAGCAAGCCTACGATGGAATTACTCACGCACGATGGTGAGCATCATGAAATTGGTGATGGAGGATGGTTGATGATGGCGACGGCGACGAATCCCCCTCTCCGGAGCCCCGAACAGACTCCAGATCAGCCCTCCTGAGAGGTTTTAGGGCTTGGCGGCGGCTCCGTATCGTAAAACATGATGAATCCTTCTCTCTGATTTTTTTTCTCCCCGAACACGAATATTTGGAGTTGGAGTTGAGGTCGGTGGAGCGTCAGGAGGCCCACGAGGCAGGGGCACACACCCAGGGGGCGCAGGCGCACCCCTCACCCTCGTGGACAGGGTGTGGGCCCCCTGACGTGGATTTTTCTTCTAGTATTTTTAATATTTCCAAAAAGATGTTCCGTGGAGTTTCAGGTCAGTCCGAGAACTTTTGTTTCTGCACATAAATAACACCATAGCAATTCTGCTGAAAACAATGTCAGTCCGGGTTAGTTCCATTCAAATCATGCAAGTTAGAGTTCAAAACAAGGGAAAAAGTGTTTGGAAAAGTAGATACGACGGAGACGTATCAACACGCAAAAAGTTTTCAATACTTCCATAGAAGAAAAGTCGAGTAAGATTGGTGATTTGTCTAGAAGTGTTGATATAATTGCTCATGATGTGGAAAATCTCAAGATGAAATTTTTTGTGCCTAAGGTTGATGAATCAATTAAAGCTCTTTATGTTTCTATGGATGAAAGCAAGAAAAGAACCGCTATTCTTAGAGTAAAAGAGAATTAGAAAAAGCGTTTTCTAGTGATTAATTTCGTAAAAGTGATGAAGATCTTAAAATGATTGGTGTTTCTTCTATTGATTCCTTGTTTAGTAAAGTTAAGATTGATGAAAAAGGGACTGGAGAAGAGTCAGCTTTCGCTAGAAGGTGTGCCGATGATTCAGAGGGTGAAAATCTTGTTGAGAAAATTGATGAAAGTGGGTTTGGAGAGGTCAAAACTTTAACTAGTGATGTGCCCACTCTTTTGGATTACCAAGACTTTAATCATGATAGTTGCTCTTTGATTGATTGTATTTCTTTGTTGCAATCCATGTTAAATTCACCTCATTCCTATGAACAAAATAAAGCTTTTACTAAACATATTGTTGAAGCTATGATGAAAGCTTTTGAAGAAAAATTGGAATTAGAAGTTTCAGTTCCTAGAAAATTGCATGATGAATGGGAACCTACTATCAAAGTCAAGATTAAAAATTATGAGTGTTTTGCTTTGTGTGACTTGGGTGCTAGTGTTTCTACAATTCCGAAATCTTTATGTGATGTGCTTGGTCTTACCGATATTGAATCGTGTTCTTTGAATTTGCACTTGGCGGATTCTACTATTAAAAAGCCTATGGGAATAATTAATGATGTTCTTATTCTTGCAAATAGGAACTATGTGCCCATAGATTTTATTGTTCTTGATATTGATTGCAATCCGTCTTGTCCAATTATTCTTCGTAGACCGTTTTACTTTTCTCGATGTCGTGATTGATATGAAAGAAGGCAATACTAAGTTACAATTTCCTTTGAGGAAGGTTATGGAACACTTTACTAGAACAAGAATTAAGCCACCTTATGAATCAATCATGAGGGCATCTTATGGATCTCGAACCAAAGATGACAAAACTTAGATCCTTACTTTATGCCTAGCTAAGGGTGTAAAACTATAGCGCTTGTTGGGAGGCAACCCAATGAATAAAATTTATTTTTGATTTTTGCTTTCTGTTCTTGTGTGTTTCCATAATTATGCTACTGTCGTGATTGTGGTTTTTGTGTTTTAATTAGTGTTTGTGCCAAGTAAAACCTATAGGATCTTCTTGGGTGATAGTTGTTTGATCTTGTTGAAAAACATAAACTTATGCGCTCACAAAAAAATTGTTAAAAATCACCAGAACGTGAAAAAATGCCAATTATTTTTGCAGAAGATTAATATGCAAATTACCCAGGTCTTCCTATTTTTTAGAAATTTTGGAGTTACAGAAGTATTCAAAATGGTCAGATTGCTACAGACTCTTCTGTTTTGACAGATTCTGTTTTCTTTGTGTTGTGTGCTTATTTTGATGGATCTATTGTTTTCTTTGATGAGTTTTTGCCATAGAAAAGTTGGAATACAGTAGATATAATGCAAAAAGAAAATATGAATTGGTTTGATACAATACTTATAGTAGTGGTTTGCTTTCCTATACTAACGGATCTCACGAAGGTTTTGTTGAGTTTTGTGTGATTGAAGTTTTCAAGTTTTGGGTTATCTTATGATGGATGAAGGAAGGATAGAAGAGCCTAAGCTTGGGGATGCCCCGGAATCCCAAGCTTTTATCCAAAAATGAGCAACCAACTAAGCATGGGGATGCCCCCGAGTGGCATCCCCTCTTTCTTCTAACGACCATCGGTATTTTACTCGAAGCTATATTTTTATTTGTCACATAATATGTGTTTTGCTTGGAGCGTCTTGTATGATATGAGTCTTTACTTGTTCTATTTTTTGTTTTAAGTCTTGATCCCTTGCTGGACACACCTATTTGAGAGAGCCAAATTTATCTCATGACTTGTTAGAATTGCTCTCTATGATTCACTTAAATTTTTATGAGCTATGGACTTGCTCTAGTGCTTCACTTATATCTTTTTGTGCATGGTGTGCTTTAGTATTTTTGAAGAAATACTCTATAGCTTCACTTAGATTTATTTGAGAGTTAGTAAAATTTTCAAGAAATTGTCTCTTGCTTCACTTAAATTATTTTGAGAGAAAGAAAAAGAATTATGCTCATCATCTTCACTTATATTTGTTTGAGCTTATGAAAAGAAACACATGAAAATTAGTCCCAAAGTGATAGATATCGAAGAAGGATATAATAAAAACTTTCATGAAGATCATTGGAAAAAATAAACTTTATTCTTAGTAATAGTTTTGAGATATGATGATGTGATATGTGAGTTGTGTTGATGAGTAATTATGCTTTAGTAAGAATATTGGTGTTAAGGTTTGTGATTCCCTATGCAAGCACGAAAGTCCATGCTCCGGTTAGTAGGTTAGTAGGTTAGTCCCAAAAATAATATAAAAGTGCATAATAAAGCCCATTAAACATCCAAAACAGATAATATAATAGCATGGAACAATAAAAAATTATAGATACGTTGGAGACGTATCAGCTTGCCATCCACCTAGAGATCACGGGAGAGATCCGTGATCATGAGGTGATTGGCGTTGAGTCCATGCTCCACCATCCCTTTGCACCGGAAGACGTCCTGCTCCATAGCTTCGAGCCTAGCCTGCACAGTTCCGGTCCCCTTGGGACCTTGCACATCACGGATGTGGAGCAACCCCTCCTGCATCTGGATGACCCGAGGGTGCTGGACCACCTCCCGCAGATATGGGTTGATGACGTTCTCGAAGAACTTGTCCTTGGAGGAGCTGGACGTGGCCATGGTAGATGCGATCTAATAGAAAACAGCAAGAAAATAGAACGGAGGATTTTCCGCGATACGGTGGCTAATAGGTTCGGGAAGTATATATAGATTTTTTTATCTTGGAGGACAAGCATATGGAAGAAAAACGGAGTCCGGGAGGTGTCCCAGGTGGGCACAACCCACCTGGGCGCGCCAGGCGCCTGGCGCGCCCTGTTGTTTTGTGCCCACCAAGGTACGCTTCCTGGAAGTTTCTTATTTTCCTATTTTTCTAAATATTCCAAAACTGACAGAAAATACTTTTGTGAATTTTTCGGAGTCCGTTTAGTTACCATATCGCGTACCTCCTTATTTCCACGATTCTGGAGTGTTCTGGAAGGACTCTTTTATGTGTTCTTCCAAAGGTCAAAGTTTGATAATCTGACTTTCAACATTAATAGGCGCACCTGAGATATAATGTTTTATTCGTTGCCCATTGACAACCTTCGGGTTAGTACCTTTGGCATTATTTATTTTGAGGGTGAAGACGATGCCCTTGATGGGCTTGTGCTACCTCTTGAGCATGCCAATATTACCTCTTTGACATTCATCACAATATAAGACGAACTTACGGGCATCTTTGAAGAGAGTAGGCCAATAAAATCAAGATTGCAATACCTTGTGAGCAGTTCTATCTCCAGCATGATGCCCTCCATATACTTCGGAGTGGCATTTCCATAGGATTTGTCCCTGTTCATGATCAGATACACAACGTCTAATAATACCATCTACTCCTTCTTTATAAAGATGTGGGTCATCCCAAAATTAGTGTCTTAAATCATAGAAGATTTTTTTTCTTTTGTTGGTATGTAAAGCTAGGTAGTAAATATTTAGCAACAATGTAATTAGCATAGTCAGCCTGTACCAAGGAGTACTATGAGAAACATTTATTGCAGCTAACTGCTCATCAGGAAAACTATCATCAATAGGTAGAGGTTCATCAGGCCCATTTTCAAGCCTAGATAAATTATCAGCTACGGGGTTCTCAGCTCCTTTTTCTATCAATGATATGCAAACCAAATTCTTCTAACAAAAGAACCCAACGAATAAGTCTAGGTTTAGCATCTTTCTTTTATATAAGATATTTAATAGCAGCATGACCGGTGTGAACAATTACTTTGGCATCAACAATATAAGGTCTAAATTTATCACAAGCAAACACCACTGCTAAGAATTCTTTTTCAGTAGTAGCATAGTTTCGTTGAGCACTGTCTAGAGTTTTACTAGCATAATGAATAACATTCAATTTCTTATCAACTCTGTGTCCTAGAACAACACCAACAGCATAATCACTAGCATCACAAATAATTTCAAAAGGCAAGTTCCAATCAGGTGGTTGAACAATAGGTGCAGAAATTAAGGCTTTCTTGAGTGTTTCAAAGGCTTCTAAAAAATCATCATAAAAAACAAAAGGAATATCCTTTTGCAAAAGACTCGTAAGAGGCCTAGAAATTTTAGAAAAGTCTTTGATAAATCACCTATATAAACCAACATGACCTAGGAAACTACAAATACCTTTGATATCTTTTGGACATGGCATTTTCTCAATTGCATTAACCTTAGCTTTGTCCACTTCAATACCTCTTTCAGAAATTTTATGACCCAATACAATACCTTCATTAACCATAAAGTGGCACTCCTCCCAATTCAAGACAAGATTTGTTTGTTCACATCTCTGCAAAACTCGATCAAGATTGCTTAAGCAATCATCAAAAGACTTCCCATAAACAGAGAAATCGTCTATGAAAACCTCAACAATCTTTTCATAAAAGTCAGAGAATATAACAGTCATACATCTTTGAAAGGTGGCAGGTGCATTGCATAAACCAAAAGGCATATGTCTATAAGCATAAGTTCCAAAGGGACAAGTAAAAGTGGTCTTTTCTTGATCAGGTTGAGAAACAAGTATTTGTGAAAAACCAAAATATCCTTCAAGGAAACAAAAGTGTGTGTGTGCTTAGATAATCTTTCAAGCACTTGATCAATAGAAGGCAAAGGATAATGATATTTTCTAGTTGCTTTGTTTAATTTTATAAAATCAATTACCATTCTATAGCATGTAACAATTCTTTGTGGAATAAGTTCATTCTTATCATTAGGAACATCAATTATACCTCCTTTCTTAGGGACACAATGAACATGACTTACCCATCTACTATCAGCTATATGATAGATTATACATGCTTCCAGAAGTTTTAATATTTCCGTTCTTACCACTTCTTTCATCTTCGGATTTAACCGACGTTGGTGATCAACAACGGGTTTAGCATCAGGTTCAATACTAATCTTGTCCTGACATAGAGTGGGACTAATGCCCTTTAAATCATCAAGAGTATATCCAATAGCAGCTCGGTGCTTCCTTAGAACTTTCAATATTCTCTCTTCTTCATGTTCTGAAAGGTTAGCACTAATAATATGATATATCATCTTTTCATCAAGATAAGCATATCTCAAAGTGTCTGGCAATTGTTTTCATTCAAACACAGGATCACCTTTAGGTGGAGGAGGACCTCCTAGAGTTTCAATAGGAAAATTGTGTTAAAGCAGAGGATGTTGTTCAAAGAAAATCTTATCTATTTCATTTCTTTCATGCATATGTAAATCATTTTCATTGTCTAGAAAATATTGTTCTAGAGGATCAGTAGGAGGCACGGCAATAGAAGCAAGACCAATTAATTCACCTTTACTAGGCAATTCTTTTTCATGAAGCTTTCTACTAAACTTGAAAAAAATTAAGCTCATGAGACTCATCACCAAAACTAACACTGGCAGTTTGTTTCTCACAATCTATTCTAGCATTAACAGTGTTCAAGAAAGGTCTACCAAAGATAATGGGACAAAATTCATCTTGTGGGGAACCAAGAACAAGAAAATCAGTAGGGTATTTTATTTTCCCACACAAGACTTCAACATCTCTAACAATCCCAATTGGTGATATAGTGTCTCTATTAGCAAGGTTAATAGTAACATTTATTTCTTCTATCTCTGCGGGTGCTATTTCATTCATAATTTCTTGATATAAGGTGTAAGGAATAGCACTCACACTAGCACCTATGTCACATAAACCATGATAACAGTGATCTCCTATTTTAACTGAGATGACAGACATGCCAACAACAGGTCTATGTTTATCCTTTTTATCAGGTTTGGCAATTCTAGCAGCTTCTTTACAGAAGTAAATAACATGCCCATCAATACCTTCTTCCAAGAGATCTTTAACCATTGCAATACTAGATTCTACTTTGATTTGTTCATTAGGTTTAGGTGTTCTAATATAGCTTTTGTTAACCACAGTTGAAACTTTAGCATGTTCCTTTATCCTAATAGGAAAAGGTGGTTTCTCAATATAAGCAAAAGGAACAGCTGGATCAACATTGTAAAGTATAGTTTCTTATTTAATTGGTATTAGTTCTTTAATTTCTTCTTTAATAGGTGTGTGATATTTAAACCACTTGTCTTTAGGGAGATCAACATGAGTAGCAAATGATTCACAAAAGGAGGCTACTATCTCCTTCACGAGGCCAAAAATTATATATATAATTCCAATCACGATGAACTAGATCCATAGGATATTTTTTTAATGGAACTCCTATTTCAATCGATTCCAATTCCATGATCTAATATCATCGCATAGCCTATACCATGCCAATGATTTTCCCTTCAAAGATAAAGGGAAAACCTTTTTCATAACTTCATCCCCGGGTAAACCTGCAAGCTTAAACAACCCACAAATTTGTTCTACATATATCAAGTGCATATCAGGATGTTCGGTTCCATCTCCTTCATAAGGATTAGCTAGCAGTTGTGCTATCATACCCGAAGGAATTTCATATTCAATATTTTCAGTAGGTGCAGTACGTTGAGGGGTAGCTAATTGTGGTTCCAGACGAGGTGAAGATACCCCGAACAAACCCCTCAAAGGATTGTTTTCCATAGTAACAAGTGATAATAAATTTCAGCATACTATATGTCGTGGAATTGTCACGGCAGATGTCCTAGTATGAGGACTTAGTCGTGGAGCCATTGCAATGAAGTTAGCTTAAAGGGGTTAAACATGATAAAGGACACGAGGAGTTTATACTGGTTCGGCCCCTTGCGGTGAAGGTAAAGGCCTAATCCAGTTTGAGGTGGTATTGCTAGGGTTTCAATGACCAGGAAGTGAATACGCTAAGCCTGGATCTCGATCTGTTGTTTCTTGTCCCTAAACCGCCGCCGGGTCGTCCCTTTATATACACAGGTTGATGCCCGGCCGGTTTACAGAATCCTTGCCGGCTCATAAACGTGTCCGACTCGTTATATGTTCTTTCCTATCTTACAATACAAGTTATACGCCTATGGCGTTTTACGTCTATGGGCCCTAACCCTCCTCTGGGCCTTGGGCCTTCCTATTAAGTCTCCTCCATAAAGCGCCATCTTCAATGTTTTCATGGACTTCAATATGGGTAAATTACTATGAGTATAACCCGGCCCCTCCTGGGCGGTTTATACTCAATAGTTATATTCCCAACATTAGGCCCTAGGTTGGTTTGAACTTGTTCACATCAATCTTCAACACTTAGAAAAATCCCTCCTATTTACCTTCACAAAACTTGTAACTCGCTATGACGTCATCTTCTGGAATCATGATAATCCGCCGTGACGTCACCTGTTATTAACTTTACACAAAGCCCAAATCTTTTAATGTATCTCCTTTTATTTAATGAATCTCCAAAAATCGAGGCGTCTGCACATCTACAGATCCATTTTTTGACCTCCCCGATTCCCGTGCTTGCCACTTATCCATTCGCCTTATAAATAGGACCGGGGGTCCCTTTCACTCCCCCCCGTCCCTCTTCGTCTCATCGTCTTCCTCATGACGCCCTAGCGCTCAAGCTCCGCAGCCGCCGTCAAGCTTCTACCTCAATATTAGCCGCTGCATCACCCTGTTCGGACCAGATTCCACTCGCACGCCTCAGCCATTTATCAGCGTCAGTAAGTTCTTCCTCCTCTCCTCCGTAGATCTGGTTAGGGTTCACCCGAACTTGTAGTGGCTCGGTGCTGTTCTTCGTCTGTTCTTCACCGTAGCATAGATGATGGATCCAAAACTTGATATATTCCTGTCTGGTAGTAGCAATAGTCCTTGTTTGATCATTAGATCATCTCTTTTGTGTAGAAAACACAACCCGGAACTTCATAAAGTGCTCAAGTACCAAAATTTAGGTCTTAATATTTTTCTTTTTCTGACACGCGGTAGATCTGAAATTGCAACATCAATCTGTGAAATCTGTTTTTCACCACTTAGTCATTTTTCGACTTCAGATCTATACTTTCAATGTCTGTGTAGGCGGTTTATCTTAAGAAAATAATAACCTGCCATGTACCATTAGTCCCCTCTTAAACTGCCAATTGCTCATCTCTGCAACTTTATAGTGTCAACCTCCAGTTTATCACACTTGCATGTTTGAATATTTTCTGCCTTTTAACCTTTGGCTAATTGATCATGAATCTTAAACCCGCACAAACCTTCCTTTAGGTTGTCGCATAAATGGCCAAGTCTTTTTATGCCTGCAACTGGGTTCCGTCCTGGGTTACAGAAGAAGAGCTGAATGTATGTGTTGCAACTGGCCCTTTAGCAAAAAAGGATGACATCCATTGGAGAGCCCCCGGTCCAGAAAATCCACCTGAGCCCAAATATGGGGAAGTGGTCATTTTTTTTGATCATATGTGTCGTGGTTTTGTCACGGAAGATGTCCTCATGGAAGGACTTAGTCGTGGGGCCATCACTACGGGTTAGCTTGAAGGGGTTAAAGCGGATAAAGGGCACAAGAGAATTTATACTAGTTCGGCCCTTTCGATGAACGTAAAAGCCTACGTCTAGTTGTGATGGAATTGATGGGGTTTCGATGACCAGGGAGCGAATATGCTTCACCTAAGTCTCGAGTTGTTGTCTGTTCTCCTGAACCGCCGTCCGGTTGTCCCCTTGTATACATGGGTGACACCCGTCGGTTTACAGAGTCCCGAGACCGGCTCATAGACGTGTCCGGTTCGGTCTCCACTCTTTCTACCTTACAATACAAGTTACATACTATGCCGGATCACGGCTACAGGCCTTAAACCGGTTCTGGGCCTTGGGCCCTTATATAATATCCTCATCTACTTTCATGGGCTTTAAGCATACTCAATTACTGATGAAGTTAACCCGACCTGTCCTGGCTGGTTTACGCCCAATAGTAATATCCCCAACATTAGGCCCCAGATTGATTTGAACAGGTTCATGTCAATCCTTAGTAAAACTTCTTCTTCAACATCTTCTCATAATTCGGTAAACTGTCGTGACGTCATCTTCTCAGATCATGGTGAACCGGCATGACGTCATTTGTTAAAAAATTGTATATGCCACATCTTCATTAATGGGTCTCCGACAATCGAGGCGACAGCTGCGCCTCACTTCTAAATTCGCGGCCCCTTGATTTTCGCGCCTGACACTTATCTCTTGCCTTTATAAACAGGACCGAGGGGTCATTTTCTCTTTCCCCCTCATGCCTCTTTGTGTCGTCCTCCTTGCGTCGGTCAGCTTCTGGAGCTCCGCTGCCACCGTCGATCGTCGTCTCTGCTCTGACCTTGGCCGCTGCATCACCCTGAACGCACCAAAATACTGTGGCGCTCTTCCGCTTCTTCCTCAGGTCCGGTAAGTCTTCTGCCCTTTCCGCCATAGATCTGTTCTAGGGTTCCCAGGTTCTTTGGTGTTCATCATTCGTTCTTTATTCATCTGATGATTCTGATAAACTCCTGAATATCTGTTCGGTATAGTGGTAGTCTTTAGCCTCTGTTTCCCGTTATGCATCTCAAAATGATAAATCTTATCCGAACCTTCACCCGTTTGTCCGGTACTGCTTCTTAGGCTTTGAATATATTTCCTTCTTCTGACATGCCTCGGATCCAAAACTATAACATAATCTTGCGAAACCTGTTTTCATTCACTTACTCATCTGCAGTCTTGACTCTTCAATGTTTAGACTAGGCGGTTTAACTTTGTATAGAAAATGATAATCCTGTATATACCATTAGTCCCCTTGTTTGTAAGTGCATCTAGTGCCCCTTAGTGATTTTGGTGTATTGAAGACTTATAGGTTAAGGGACTAATGTGTTTATGAGTGTACACAGGTCTATAAGTCTATGAGGAGTTTGATGTTTACAGAGAAAGTCGACCCCTAAAAATGAAGTTCTTCAACTAAAGACTTTGATATTCTGAAGACTTTCTGAAGACTTTGAAAGTGAACAAAGTGGTGTGACCTTGAAGACTTGGTATTCATTTGAGGAACATGAAGCGTGAAGACTTTGTTTTCGTAGTTTCGTTTTCTCTTTCTTGAGTCATAGGAAACACCGTACAGTTAAAGGGGGTCGAGGAAATACTAAGGAAAAATTTCCATGTGATGCTCAACTCAAAATCCTACACCTACCAATCCCTTCGAGTGAAGCCTTTGGAAATCTCATACAGTTCAGTCAATTTCTTAAGTGACAGAGACGAAGTTCTTCTGGTCACTGAGGAATTTGTTCTGACTGAGGAGTTAGGAATTCTCCAATGCGAATTGCCTACATAGTGAGGAACATGATAGCCGTGAGGAATTCGAGAGTCAAATTTCCGACCGTTGTTGTGATGCGCGCCAGCTGTTCCAAAATATCTTATCCACCTAACGGTCATATCATTGAAGGGCATTTATGTCTTATCATGTCGGGCTGCTCCCTAGGCTATAAATAGCCGCCCCCTACAACCACTAGCTGGTTGGCTGCTCCGAGAGAACCTGACACTTGTCATTTGAGAGCAACCCATCCTCCGAGGACTTTGAGCGAAAATCATCGAGTGAGCATCACTGAAGAGATTGATCCTGCGTGGATCCGACGCTTGTTACCTTTGAAGACTGTGCTGCTTCCAGACGGTTAGGCGTCATGGTCTAGTGCATCTAAGAGGAATTGTGGATCGCCGAGTGACCAAGTCTGTGAAGGTTTGGAAGTCGCCTGAAGACTTACCATGAGTGATTGGACGAGGTCTGTGTGACCTTAGTTCAAGGAGAATACGGTGAGGACTTGGTGTCCTGAGCTACGTGCTTTCGGCCCGGGTGTCCGGGACTGTGTGTCCTCGAGTTTAAATACTCAGCCGCTCCAACCGGATGTCTGGTGAGACAACAGTTGGAACTGGTCTACCAAATCATTGTCTTCACCAACCTAACTGGTTCCATTTCCTCAACTCTTTTATTTCCTCATTACTGTGTTGAGTGTTTGTTCATATCTGTGTTTGAAGACTTTGACTGAAGACTTTCTCCATTTCCTCAGTTCAATTTCTTCAGTCTGTTTGTCTTCATCTTGTGTTATCCTATGTTTACGCTTTCTCTACTCTTTGATTGTCTTCATTTCATCATGATGACCATGCCCGGATTCTCTTATGCTTACTTCTGAGTACTTATCCCGCTGAAAGTAGTTCTTCGCTAAGGAATTTCCTTACCGGCAAATTCCTCATTGAAGAATTCATAAAAATCGCCTATTCACCCCCCTCTAGTCGATATAACGCACTTTCAATTGGTATCAGAGCAAGGTACTCCCTTGTTCTGTGTGATTTTGGTTTAACCACCTGGAGTTTTAGTTATGTCGACCGCAGGCACGATCAAGGTCTCGGCTGGATGTCCTACCTTTGATGGGACGGACTACCCCTACTGGAAAAACAAGATGCGAATGCATCTTGAGGCAATTGACAACGATCTCTGGTATGTTGTGGAAAATGGTGTTCCCTCTGTCTCACCCTCAATGAACGCTGCCGATGTGAAGAGATTCAAGAAACTCGATTCTCAAGCAAAGAATATCATATGTGGCCATCTGAGCAAAGGACAATATGGAAGAGTGAGTGCTTTGGAAACTGCTAAGCTCATCTGGGACAGGCTGTGCAAACTAAATGAAGGAGTCTCAACTCAGCGTGACTCTCGAGTTGTTGTTCTTCGCAATCTCTTCAACCGCTTTAAAAGACTCGACAATGAAAATGTTCAACAAACCTTCGATCGCCTCACTGACATTTCAAATGAGCTTCAAGCGCTTGGTGCCACTGGCATCACCGACCATGAGGTGGTGAAGAAATTGTTGAGATCGCTTGATTCCTCATTTGATACTCTGGCACTGATGATACAAGAGCGTGCTGACTACAAGTCACTTCATCCAGCTGATGTCCTCGAGAGGCTGAATACTCATGAGTTCCAGCTTGCTGAAAAGAGAGATCACTATGGTTCCAGCTATGGAAAATCACGTGCCCTGAAGGCCAAGGCTGTGTCTGAATCTGATTGTGAAGACTCTGGTAGTAGCCTTGGAGATCCTGAGAAATTGAGCCAGGAGCTAGCAGTGCTCATGAAGAAATTCCAGAAGTTCTCAAGACGTGGTCGCTTTGGAAAATCCTCAAGGAGAAGTGATTCCTCATCCAGTTACTATAAGAGAAGACTTTGCCAAAAATGCAAGAAACCTGGTCACTACATTCAAGATTGTCCTCGGTGGGAAAAGGAATTAAAGAAGAAGAAATACAAGGATTACAGTTCTGATGATGCTAAGAAGAAGAAGAAATCGTCGAAATCTTCATCATCAAAATCCTCAAAGTGTTCATATCACAAGAAGAGCAGCTCCAGAAAGGCTCGGGCATTCATTGGCAAGGAAATGGACTCAGAAGCTGAATCTGAGGAACATGAGGAAGAGGAGGCATCAGAAGAGTCAGAGTCTGGTGTGGCGAGTCTGGCTCTCGCTACTACATTCGTCAGCAAGTCCATCTTCTACTCTGAAGAAAATGACCTCACCAACAAAGCTGATGCAGATAGTGATGACTACGCTCCCACCTATTGCTTCATGGCAAAGGGTGCCAAGGTACTCAAATATACCTCCTCTGAATCTAGTGAAAAAGAATCTGATGAAGATCTCAAGCCCAGCTACTCTAAACTTGCTAAGATTGCTGTGAAACAACAAAGGGCTTTTGAAAAGGTTCAAAACATGCTAGATAAAAGTGATGATATGTTGGGTGAAGAAATGGATCGCACCAAAGCCCCGATCGAAAATCTTGAGACTTGGTCTAGGTTTGACAGCCTTCAAGGTCATCATAACACTCTCTTGTCTGATCATGAGAAACTTTCTTATGAATTTCTTCAAAGAAAGCAAGATCTTGAGAAGCTAAGAGTGAGTTTTGAAGATCTTCAGAAGGAGCCCGATTCATTACTTGCTCAATGTCGGGGGTTGGGTGCGACATATGCCAAAGGATGGCTTATCATGGGGGGGCGAGTAGAACGTCGCCGGTGCCTGGAAACGGGATGAGGCGAAGGCATGCACGCCGGCGAATCTTACCCAGCTTCAGGGCTCTCCGAGGAGATAACACCCCTGCTGCTGCTCTGCGGGGTCTCCGCATGATCACTATGGCAAAGTGAGTACAAGGTTGCTCCTTGAGCTGTTCGACGTGAGGAAGAGGAAGGGCACGGCTAGCTCTTGTCTTCCCTCTATGTGTGTGCCCAACTACTAGGTTCCAACCCTTTTTATGGGTGCCCCGGGGGGTTTATATAGGCCTACCCCCCGGGGGTACAATGGTAATTCGGCTGGGCGCAGGTCCCAACCGTCAGTCTCTTAAGTCGCCGTCTTCTCCGCCGACTTCTGGGGCCCGCCTACTAGTGGGCCCTGCCGACGGTCCAGCATGGGGCCGACAGCCCGTGTCCGCCGCGAGCCGGTCTTGCCGGCTGCGGGGTTACTGTAGCCGCACTTCTAATGACGCGAGCTTGGTCGCAGGGTCATGGCAACAGTGCCGCCGCCTGGCGGGCGATCACTGTTGCCATTCCCTGTCTTGTCTGATTAATGGCGCATGGAGCCTGTGGGAGGGGTCGGCCGACTCTCGGAGGCCAACTCCCAGTGGGTCCGTCTTGGGATGCTCTCGCCGTCTTACATACTCCGCCGACAGCGGTAATCCCCGTCTTCGGTCGCATGCAGACAGGCCATCGTGGGTACGAGGATCGCCGCAGGGCTGATGTCGAGGCAGCGTGGCAACGATGCAGCGCCCAGACGGAGATCTCCGTCAGTACGGCGCTCTGTGGCCATGCCTGCCCTTTATAAGCGGGGCAGGGATGGGCCACGAGGCGGCTTTATCCCGTCCCGCTCGTAGTCGCATAGGCAGGAGGTGGTTGGAGTCGCGGGCCGACTCCCCATAGCCGGCTTCTCCGGAAGTCGCTGGCTGGAAGTCGGCTCATCTTGAGGCCGTCTCTGAGACTCGGCTAGGAGGGGCAGTCGGCGGCTCTGCCGCCGACTCTCGGAAGGCGGCTCTTCGTCTTGGGGTCTTGAGGGGCGCAGTCTGCCCCGATGTTTTGAAAGGTCCAGGGGCTCGGGTTTGCCTACCCGTGGCCCATTACTCTGACAGTAGTCCCCGAAGCTGGTGAGGCGCCGAGGACAACATGTCGAGGAGCCTCAACAGTTTCATCCCTTTAGTGGAAGAATCGGGGCTCAGCTCGCCGCCTCTATCTTGAGCCGACTAGCTGGAGTCGGCCGTGCAGGAGGCCGTCTTGCTCCTGAAAGGTTTCGAAGGTCGTGGCGGGATCCGGGCAGCGTGCCTGATAAGCTTCCAGGTAGCTGCCTATCGCGGGCCCGCCACGTGACGCCACGCGGCAGGGCCAGTCTGCCCGCCCACGAGCGTGACTAGACAGGCCCGTCAGGCGGGGCCCGCCACTACCGCGCCTCGGCGCTCGGGCGGATCCGCTGCGGCCGTGCGGGCGGTTGGGCTCCCCACGCCATTACTGCGCGCAGTAACGTCGTGGGTTTAATCGTGGGGGCGTGGGGGCAGTTAATCCCACGCCCGCCCCCTCGGCTTCTAAGCCTAGGCGCCTATATGTAGGCGGGAGGAGGGGGGCGGCGATGCACGCGCACCCACCCTCCTCGGTTCCTCTCGCTTCCTCTCCTTGCTTCGTCTTCCTCCTTGCTTCCGCCGCGCCGAACCATGCCGCGCGGAACCACGTCGTGCCGCGGAGATGAGCTCCTCCTCCGCCGCCGCGCCTCCCGCCGCGCGCTCCGGCGTGTGGGATGGCTCCATTGTCGACGACGACATCATCGAGTTTCTCTACCAAACGGGCCGCATCCCCGGCAGCCACCTAGTGCGGACCCGCGCCGCGCCGGCGGGCGAAATAACACCAGCGCCGGAGGCGGGCGAGCGGGTCATATTCCGCTCGCGCCTCATGCGCGGGCTAGGGCTGCCAGCGAGCGGCTTCTTCGCCAGCGTTCACAGGTTCCACGGGCTCGGCCGCACCACCTCACTCCAAACACGGTGGTGCTGCTGGCCGCCTTCGGATCCTTATGCGAGGGCTTTCTTGGCGTTCTCCCCACCATCGAGCTATGGGGGGAATTCTTCCAAGCCAAGCTCGGAACCCACGTCGCTCGCGTGCCGGCTCTGTGCGGCGCGTTCATCGCAATGAGGAGGCCGGTGCCCGAGAACCCCTTCCCTGCCATCCCACTCATCAAGTCGGTGGAGATGTGGCAGCGCACGTACTTCTACGTCAAGAACGTCGCCCCTGAGGGCGGCTGGGTCAACCTGCCGCCTTACGTGGCCGGCGAGTTGGCGGGGCGACTCCCCAGCTGGTCCCATCGGGCCAGACGCCGACTCCGCAGCGCCGCCGCCCGTCACGCTGACTCCGTCTTGGCCGACGATCGGAGAGCCTGGCCCAGGGCTGACTTGCTGGCCACCTTCGTGGCGCGCCGAGTTCTTCCTCTCCAAGGCCGACCTCATCTGATTTGTCAGATGAGCGGCCGCCGAGACCCCAGTCGGCTGTGCTCCAAAGATATGCCCCCGCGGAGGTGGTGGACACGGTGAATTTCCTGGCGAAATGCGGCCTCACGGAGGAATGGCAGTTCGGAAGGAGCTGTACTCGCGCGCCAACCCCCTGCCTGTGGTAAGTCATCTCTTGCCTTTCTGTTTCCTTCTTCAGCCGAATCCGGCTCTAATTTTCTTTGGTCTTTTCCGATTCAGAATCCCCTCATGCAGCCCTCGGCCGGCACCGCGGGGCCGGCTCGTGAATTCATCCGCGACCGGGCGGAGAGCGACGCCGACGACCCCGACTTGGGGGTGGCGGCGATGGAGACCGACGCCGAGAGAGTAGGAGGGGCCGATGACTTCAGGCCTTCGGCAACCTTCGCCGACTGGCCTGACGACGACGGCGAATGGGAAGTCGTCCCCCGCTGCCAACAGAAAGCCGGCCATCCAGGCGCGAGTTCCTCCGCCGCCTTGGGTGGTCGAGGCGGCGCGAAGAAGCGCCCGGCCGGGCTGAGCCTGCTAAGCGGCCGGTCGAAGAAATTCAGGGGGACGGCCGCCGCGACCCAGCGTGAAGAGGCGGTCGCGAAAGCTAACCGCTTCCGCAAGGAAGTGAAGAAGTCGCCGCTGTTCTCCGCATAAGTGCTTCTTGTTTTGTCTTGTTTTCTTCTGGTCTATCTTGCCCGAGTCTTTACATGTCTTTTTCTCATCAGGGCTCCCCTCACCTTGGAGAGGGTCGCCGCCGCCTCCGTCATGGGGTCGGCAGAGACGTCCGCCAATACTCGGCGGATTGATCCTGCGGCCGCCCTCCGGGAGGCGACGGGCCGGATTGCAGGAGAAGCGCGACGAGGAGGAGGCCGCCCGTCTGGAGAAGGCGGAGGCTGAGAAGGCAGCGGCTTCCGCCCACAAGAAGCTGGAGGAGGTCGAAGCCGCCGTTGCAGCCAAGAGGCGAGCCGAGGAGGCCGCGCGCCTCCAGTCGGCGCTGCTTGTCACCCCGCTGAGCTCTGCGTCGCCGCTGCCGGAGTTCACGGGGCATACGGAGGGAGTCGGCGGGGAGGTTCCCGTCACGGAGAGGGAAGGCAGCGAGGCCTCGCTGCCGAACGCAACCGTGCCACCCCGCCCGCCTCCACCGGCGGTCCGAGGGCGAGGCAAACAGCCGGCGGACCGCTGTCTTGCCGACCGGCAGCGAGGCCGTGGCGCAGCTGCTTCTTCAAGTCACCTCGCCCGGCGCGATGCCGTCTTGGCGACTTGGCGCCCGCGCCTTGGAGACCGGCGCCGCCCGGCCATTCCGGACACCGAGGCGACCAGCGCCCGCGCCCATTGGGTGGAGTGCGAGGAGGAAACCTGAACTGCTGAACACGGCGCTCTGGGCGTCGGTTGCGAGCTGAAGGCGACGCCATCCAGAACTGCTCCAAGGCGCACCTGGCGTCGCGAGCCATCGTGCGGGTATGTTTCCTTCTTTGAATTTTTTCTTGCTCTTCTCTGTGGGGGCACGCCAGCGCACCCACTAGGTGTAGTCCCCGAGTTTCGGGCCGGCTGCTAAGCAGGCGGCTCGGAACTCTATTTGCTTACTTCCAAATTTTTACCTTTGTCTGAAATTCTTGTCGCAGGAGTATCACAACCTCCGCCACTGCCTTCAACCGCAACGTTGAGGAGCTGGGCAAGCGGACTGCCAACTGGCGAGGAGCCGAGGTGAGTTTTCTTCTTCAGCGGGCGCCTGGCGCACCAGCTGGCTGTAGTCCCTCGAGATTCGGGCCGATCGCTGCGATCAGGCCGGATCTTCTGGCGACCTTCTTAGGCGACGACTTTGCGTCCTTCTTCTTATTATTCTTCAGAGGCCAGCGCCACTCTTCGGCGGCAGCTGGGTACGGCCAACACCACCTTGCGCGCCAAGGAGGAGGAGTGCAGCAAGCTCGCCGCAGAGCGCGACCTGCTGGCTGCGTAGCTGGGGGAGCAGAGGGAGCTGCTTAAGGCGGCGCAGGACGAGGCGGAGAAGAAAGAGGCTGCTCTCCTGGCCGAGTTCGAGAGCGAGCGCTCCTCCTGGACCGACAAGGAAGCGCTGCTGACCTCCGGCTTCCATGAAATCGAGGACATCGTCGATGGTGAGTTTGCTTTTACTTCTTCTTTTGGGTCGCCGACTATGGGTCAGGCCGACTCCTGTTTTCCTAACTTGCTTCTTCTTCTTCTTGGCAGACTTCTTCCCCGGCCACACGCAGGCGGCCAATCACGCCATCGAGGCTGGTCGCGAGGCGCGAAGGGCGGGTGGTGCTGAGATCGCTGCCAACGCCCCCTGGACCCTTGACAAGCAGCTCCTGAGCATTGAGGCTCGTCTGCGGCCGGCCCATCGGATCTTCTTGCCCGGCTTCAGCGTGTCGGCGCCCGAGCAATCGCTGCTCTGTGGCGGACATGCCGATTCTGTGCACTCGGCGGACCGCCCGGGCTGGAGGTCGCGGTAGCTGCCTTGAGGCTCTGGAAGGGTTCAGCGGCTCGGCCGGAGCTCGCGGGCCACAGAATTCGTCAAGGCGTGGTATCGAGCTGGATCTGGACCGGCTGGCAGCGTTCGGTCTGAGGCCCAGCGGAGTTGCTGGCAGCGGAGGACGCCCTCGTCGGCGTCGCGGTGGCGATTACCGACTACGGACACCAGCGTCCTCGTCCTGGCGGGCTGAGGATGGTGGGAGGCGCCACGGAGTGGTTCGGGATGAACCCGGACTCGACAAGGACTCGGCGGAGGTGATCGACTCAGCGCCGAGGAGGAAGACGAGGCGGAGGGCGGAGGCGATATGGAGGTGCCGGAAAGATGGAGCAGGCGACCAGCCTCAGCCCGACCAGCGCCTCCGACCAGCGAGCCGTGCCCGTCTGGGCCGGCTGCCGTCGGAGGCGATCAAGCCGAGACCGCCCAGCCGGCCGCCCCGGCGCCTGACGCCGCCGTCGCCTCTGACCTTCCGACCCCATCTGCTGCTTCCTAGGCCGCTGTCTCACCTTTATTTTATCTGTTTTGCTAGTCTTTGAAAGAACTTGTTAATTTGCACAATTCCACCCGCGGGGTGTATTCTGAACCTCTGTTCGAAGATCTGGCCAAGGGCCTAAGCTTTGTAAATATTACTCTAATTTTATCTTTCCTTGCTTATTGCTCTTATGGCTTTTTCCTTTGCCGCCTTCCCTTGGTTGCCGCCTTACCCATCGGGCAACCGCTCCGCGGACTGCCGTTAGGGTCAAGTGCTTGTCTACCTTTGGGAAGGCAAGTACTTGGCCATTTTTTAGAGTCTTTAAGCAAGTTGGGTAGAAAGCGGTAAGCCGACTACTTAATAGTCGGTTTTGCAAAACGGGCTGGAAGCCGACTTAAACTATGTTTATGCTTTGGGTCCTTAGCCATTTTTTCTTGTGGGTGCCCGTTCTTCCTTACTCCTGCCAACCAAACAGTCACTCTGCGAGCTGCGGCTTCTGATGGGAAACAGCTTAGGCACCGCACGTTACTTGTCTGACTGCAGGAAGCATTTCATAGCCCAAGGCGGCGAGTCCCCGGGCCGACTAGTCGAGCTCGGTGCCAAATATCATAACGAAGAGTAACATACTCAAAGGCATAATTCTTATCATACAGATAACAAAAGAGGGTAGTCCCCGAGCTCATCTCGGGGGGCCCGAAGTCTTGGTACTTCAAACACAAAGGGTAGCGTGGTACATACTGCATCAACTGTAAAATCTTCGGAGGAGATTCACATTCCATGGCCGTTCCGTCTCTTTGCCGGAGTCGTCCCTCTTGCGTGCTCGGGGCTTCTGAGCGTCTATCAGGTAGTAGGAGTCGTTGCCCAACACTTTGCTGATGATGAATGGGCCTTCCAAGGCGCCGACAGCTTGTGCTGGCCGGCTGTTCGCTAGATCCGCCGGAGCACAAGCTCGCCCTCTAGGAATGATCTTGGCTTGACCTTCTTGTTGTAGTAGCGGCGTAGGCTCTGCTAGTAGATGCTGGACCGGCTGAGTGCCAACAGCCGGCCCTCTTCCAGTAGGTCGACGCCGTCTTGGCGTGCTTCTTCTTCTTCCTCTTCGGTGTACATGGTGACTCACGGGGAGTCGAACTCTATATCCGATGGGATGACGGCTTCGGCACCGTAGACGAGGAAGAAGGGTGTGAAGCCAGTTGACTTGTTTGGAGTCGTGCGCAGACTCGGAAGGGCGGTAGCAACTCCTCGAGCCAGCAGCCGGCGAACTCTCCAATGGCTCGACTAGTCGAGGCTTGATGCCACACAGATGAGGCCATTCGCTCGCTCCACCGGCCGTTTGATCATGGATGGGCAAATGAGCGCTAAGTCGATCGGATGCCTTGCGTCAGCGCAAAAAGCGGGCTGGCGTCTTTGGCAAAGTTTGTGCCATTGTCGGTGATGATGTTGTGTGGTACGCCGTACCGAGTCGTGATGTCGGTGATGAAAGTCACTGCAGTAGGACCATTCAACTTCTTGATGGGTTTTGCTTCTATCCACTTGGTGAACTTTTCCACCGCGACAAGTAAGTGAGTTAGGCCGCCTCGTGCCGTTTTGAACGGTCCCACCATGTCCAGGCCTCAAATAGCAAAGGGCCAGGCGATGGGGATAGTCTTGAGTCTGGCTTGGCTGAAAGCGGCTTGGAGCGGAATACGGCACCCCTTGCATTTTTGAACTAATTCCTTGGCCTCTTCTAGGGCGGTCGGCCGAAGAAACCGTGTCGGAAGGCTTTGGCGGCGAGTGCTCTTGAGGCTGCATGATGGCACTTTTCGCCCTTATGGATGTCTTCGAGAATCGCTTGGCCTTGCTCTGGCTCGACGCAGCGCTGGTAGACACGAGTGACGCTGCGCCTGACCAGCTCTCTGTTCACTATAGTGTAGGCTGCCGCTCGGCGTTGCACTTGCCGAGCCAAGGTCTCATCGGTTGGTAGCTCTCCGCTTACTAAGAACTTCAGGATGGGCTGGGCCCATGAGGGTGCTGCTATTTCTTCGACTGCCAGTACTGCTACTTGGACAAGGGCGGTGAAATTTGGGAGGCCGGAGTTGGAGTCCGAGCAGCTTGCTGGGTTGAAGAAGTCCCGACCGGGCGCGATCCCGGGCAATCTTTGGAGTCTTCGCGCTGGTCGCCGCAGTCCCCGGGCCGGGTTCTCAAGTCCTCGGGCCGGCTTCGACTGCAGCGTTCTTGGGGCCGTCTGCCGGAATTCTTGTGCCGTGTGCTGAGGCTTTGGAGTCGGATCCGACTTCTTCAGGGGGAGCCGGCACAAAAATGGAGTCTGACTCTAGTGACGGCTTGACTGTCGGGGGTGGGGTGCGACATATGCCAAAGGATGGCTTATCATGGAGGGGGCGAGTAGAACGTCGCCGGTGCCTGGAAATGGGATGAGGCGATATCATGCACGCCGGCGAATCTTACCCAGCTTCAGGGCTCTCCGAGGAGATAACACCCCTACTACTGCTCTGCGGGGTCTCCGCATGATCACTATGGCAAAGAGAGTACAAGGTTGCTCCTTGAGCTGTTCGTGGTGAGGAAGGGGAAGGGCACGGCTAGCTCTTCTCTTCCCTCTATGTGTGTGTCCAACTACTAGGTTCCAACCCTTTGCATGGGTGCCCCGGGGGGTTTATATAGGCCTACCCCCCGGGGGTACAATGTTAATCCGGCTGGGTGCAAGTCCCAGCCGTCAGTCTCTTAAGTCGCCGTCTTCTGCGCCGACTTCTGGGGCCCGCCGACTAGTGGGCCCCGCCGACGGTCCAGCATGGGGCCGACAGCCCATGTCCGCCGCGAGCGGGTCTTGCCGGCTACGGGTTACTGTAGCCGCGCTTCTAATGACGCGAGCTTGGTCACGGGGTCATGGCAACAGTGCCGCCGCCTGGCGGGCGATCACTGTTGCCATTCCCTGTCTTGTCTATTTAATGGCGCATGGAGCCCGTGGGAGGGGCCGGCCGACTCTCGGAGGGCGACTCCCTGCGGGTCCATCTTGGGATGCTCTCGCCGTCTTCTGTACTCCCGCCCGACGGTAGTTCCATCATCTTGGTCGCATGCAGACAGGCCATCGTGGGTACGAGGATCTGCCCGCACGGGCTGATGTCGTGGTCGGCGTGGAAGCGATTGCGCTAGGCGGAGATCTCCGTCGATCTGGCGCTCCGTGCTATGCTCTGCCCTTTATGAGCGGGACAGGGATGGGCCGCGAGGCGGCTTTATCCCATCCCGCTCGTAGTCGCACAGGCAGGAGGTGGTTGGAGTCGCGGGCCGACTCCCCATAGGTGGCTTCTCCGGAAGTCGCTGGCTGGGAGTCGGCTCATCTTGAGGCTGTCTCTGGGACTCGGCTAGGAGGGGCAGTCGGCTGCTCTGCCGCCGACTCTCGAAAGGCGGCTCTTCGTCTTGGGGTCTTGAGGGTCGCAGTCTGCCCCGATGTTTTGAAAGGTCCAGGGGCTCGGGTTTGCCTACCCGTGGCCCATTACTCCGACACTCAACAAATCAGCGCTTCCCAGGAAGAATTTGTTCCTCCATGCTTAAAGTGCATTGAATGTGAATCTGCTAATTCTTCACCTGAATGTTCAAATGCTTCAACTGTTACAAATTCTTCACCTGCTTCTGTTATTACTAATTCCTCATCTGAGGACATTGCTAGTATCACTGACAATGCAGGGCTGAAGGAATTGTACATGACAGACATGTACAAAAGCCTCAAAGGGCATCAGACTCTTTGTGATGTGCTTGGATAGGAAACTCAATGCTGATGGAACATATTGGAAGCCTGAGCAGTACCCCAAAACCTCATGGGTTGCTGCAAAGGGACCTCCAGTTGATCCATCTAACTTATCTGGCTTTACATGTGAATCTCCTCATTCTTTTGATGAGTCATTTGACTCCAACTATAAACTGTTCAAAAATCAGAATGGTGAAGTATTTGCTAGATATGTTGGCACTAACTGCAGGAACGGTTCTCCTATGAAGAAAATCTGGGTTCCCAAAAGGTGCCTTGAAAGTCTTCAGGTGAATGTCCTCATGACACCACCTATGAAGAATAGGAACCCCAGATCAAAATCTTCATATGGATCCATGTCCTCATACGGACCAAATTCCTCACGTGGATCAAATTCCTCAAAAGGATCAAAGTCCTCATATGATCATCATCGTGCTAACAACTCTGTTTCGCAGGGTAGAGCTAAGGGCTATGAATATGTGCATTATTCTTCAAACCAATATGTTCATAAGTCCTCGAAGAATTTCTCTGCTTATTCATATGCTTACCCTAACCCCTCTTATGTGAAACGAAATGGATTGGCCTCTATGCCACCATTCTCATATGGAGCTCGCAGAGTGATGAACTCTTTGCCACCCCTTCAGATGTGGGTGGTGATGAAAAAGAACTAATTTCCTCTGCAGGGTCAGGTCTCCAGACGTGCTCTAACGTTTGAAGAATTTGCTGGGGACCTGACAACATTGCCTGAAATGACGCAGGCTAATCATGAAGAAAACCTTCATTTCACACGTCCTCATACTGCTATATCTGTTTTACTACTTGATGAAATTCATCTGATGAAATTGATATCATATTCTTCACTGGTGAAGTATATGAGATCGTAAGTTGCACTAATTCATCTGCAGGATGATCAACCCAAAACCCAAATCACATGACTGGTGACAAGAATCTATTGATGGATGCTCCCTTATCACCGTCACATCTGAAGCATAATGCTTTGTGATCTTGATATCGTTGTTGTCTTTGGCAAGTATCGTTGTGTTGTGATTATGGAAGCTGACAATTCCAAAGTCTTTGAAGGCTTTAGAATAGGAGACTTGTATATTGTTGATTTCTCTACAGGACACAACCAGCCGTGTGTCTACTTGCAAAAGCTTCAGAAGGCTGGCTATGGCATCAACGACTTGGTCACGCAGGCATGAGGAATTTGCACACGCTTGCGAAGAAGAAGCATGTCATTGGCATTGAGAATGTCAAATTCCTCAAGGATCACTTGTGTGGAGCCCTGTGAAGCTGGAAAAATGACCAAGGCCAAGCATCCAGTGAAGAATATCATGACCACTACTCGTCCATTCAATTGCTTCACATGGACCTCTTTGGTCCCGATCATTACTCAGCGATCACTACTGATGCATCTCTATATGGCTTTGTTATTGTTGATGATTACTCTCGTTACACATGGGTACACATTGTCACTTACAAACATGAAGTGCAGGAAGTCTTCAAACGATTTTCCTCGAGGTCTTCAACCAACTTTGGTGTGAAGATCAGGCACATCAGGAGTGATAATGGAACTGAGTTCAAGAATTCTGGTCTTGATGACTATCTTGATGAACTTGGTATTACTCATGAGTTATCTGCTCCCTATACTCCTCAGCAAAATGGCGTCGTGGAGCGCAAGAACAGAACTCTTATTGAGATGGCTCGCACTATGCTTGATGAATACAAAACGCCTCGTTGTTTTTGGATTGATGCAATTGATACCGCGTGCCACATCATCAACAGAGTATATCTTCACAAATTCTTCAAGAAGACTGCCTATGAACTTCTCACTGACAAGAAACCCAATGTGAGTTATTTCAAAGTCTTGATTGCTAAATGCCGGATTAGAGATCCTCATCACAATGCTAAATTTGCACCGAAAGCACATGAAGGTTTTATGCTTGGTTATGGAAAGGACTCGCACACCTACAGAGTCTTCAACAATGTTCTTTACAAGATTGTTGAAACTGTAGATGTGCGGTTCGATGAAACTAATGGCTCGCAAAGAGAGCACCTACCTTCTGCGATAGATGAACCAGCACCTGAAGAATCTATCAAGTTCAAGGCGACTGAGGATGTCATTCCTACTTAAGAATCTGCTGAAGAATTCATTCCTGTACGCGAAGAACGTCGAGCTGATGCACCTGAGGATGATCTTTGAAGAAAATGGTCTTTGAAGAAAATGCTGATCAAATTCCTCGGCGACAACCAGCTCATCCTCGCGTTGCAAAAAGAAGTGCAAGTTGACAAGATCATCGATGACATTGAAGCACCGGGTCCTCTCACACGCTCAAAAGCTTCACATTTATCTAACTTCATGGGCACTATGCTTTTGTCTTTATCACAGAGCCCACTAAGGTAGATGAAGCATTTCGAGCCCGAGTGGATTCATGCCATGCAAGAAGAATTACATCGATTCGAGCTAAACAACGTCACGGGAACTGGTCAAACGTCCGTGATCCTCGCAAGCATAATATCATTGGCACAAAGTGGATCTACTGCAACAAGCAAGATGACAATGGCCTTGTGGTGAGGAATAAGGCACGACTTGTAGCTCAAGGCTACACACAGGTTGAAGGAATTGATTTCGATGAAACTTTTGCACCTGTTGCTAGACTTGAGGATATTCGCGTATTACTTGCTTATGCTAACCATCATAATATCACTTTATATCAAATGGATGTGAAAAGTGCATTCCTCAATGGTAAGCTTGAGGAAGAAGTATATGTTGCTCAACCCCTGTTTTGAAGATCCAAAGAATCCCAACAATGTCTTCAGACTCAACAAGGCCCTCTATGGCCTCAAACAGTTCTACCAAGGCGTGGTATGATACATTGAAGGAATTCTTCGTGAAGAATGGCTTCACACCGGTTCACTCGACCCTACTCTCTTTACTAAATCATATGATGGTGAACTGTTTGTGTGCCAAATATATGTTGATGATATTATCTTTTGGTCTTGACCAACGTTATAGTGATGAATTTGCCTATATGATGAGTGAAGAATATCAAATTTCTATGATGGGAGAATTGAAATTCTTCTTAGGTCTTCAAATTAAATCAACAACACAATGGCATATTCATATCTCAGGAGAAATACCTCAAAGATGTTCTGAAGAAATTCGGCATGCAAGATTGCAAAGGCTTCAAAATTCCTATGCCCACAAATGGCCATCTATTCACTAATGAAAATGGTGTTGACTTTGATCACAAGGTATACCGCTCCATGATTGGTTCTTTATTGTACTTATGTGCATCTAGGCCAGATATAATGCTTAGTGTTTGCATGTGTGCCCGATTTCAAGCTACATCGAAGGAATCACACCATAAGGCTGTGAAGCATATTCTTCTATATCTAGCTCACACACCAACACTAGGATTATGGTACCCCAAGGGCTCTACTTTTGATCTCATTGGATATTCTGACTCGACCATGCTTTGGTGATCGCGTGGACCGCAAGTCAACATCTGGTACTTGTCATTTCCTCGGACGATCTTTGGTCAGTTGGTCCTCGAAGAAACAGAACTGCGTATCACTGTCTACTGCGGAAGCTGAGTACATTGCTGCTAGTTCTTGCTATGCTCAATTACTGCGGATGAAGCAAACTCTCAAGGACTACGGCTTCAACGTGAAGAATGTGCCTCTCTACTGTGACAATGAGAGTGCCATAAAGATTGCTCACAACCCAGTTCAGCACTCGAAGACAAAGCACATTCAGATTCGTCATCATTTTCTTCGTGATCATGTGTTGAAGGGCGACATCTCCATCGAGCATATGAAGACTGAAGAACAGCTAGCCGGTACCTTCACAAAGCCCTTGGATGAGAAGAGATTTAGCAAGTTGCGGTGCGAGCTAAATATCTTAGAATCTTCTAATGTTCTTTGAAAAGGACACACATCCTGACACTTATGAAAAATTGATGACTTAGATGTGCAACACATGAAGAAAGCGTTTTCTTCAATCAATGAAGAACAACACTCTAAGTGTGAAGAAATTAATGAAGAATTTGATTCTCGAACCCTCGACAATTGTGCAGCGGTGTCTGAAATCATCATTCTTATCTGATTGGGTCACGCCACCACCAAAGTTGAAAATCTTCAATTTGAGTTTTTCCTCGCTTTTGAAATTCTTGATTTTCAAATTCTTCAACTTTGCAAAATCTTCACTTTGTTTCCGTTGTTTTTCTTCATTGGCTATAAATATATATGGGTTTATGTCCTCTCTGACATTCACTTATGGCTATTTCTTCAAGTTGCTTTTTACGCTAAGTGAATGTGATCGGACCCTTCCCTTCTATGCTATACTCAACCCAATCTATTCACAAATTCTTCATGTGCGTTCTATTTGAAACTCGTTCAAAATCTTCACTGTGTCCTTGTCAGCTGAAGAAATTGCGAATGGAACTTTTAACTTATCTTATCCAAATTTTTGGCTTTGCCGCTCAATCCTTTCCGCTTCCTACGTTAGACTTATCTATTCACCCACAATCTAACACGATCTCCACTTTTCAGTACGTGGGTGAAACATGTCAAGCGAATGAGAAGCGTCAGGGGCACGTTCGTCCAAAATCTTCGGGCGAACAGTTTTTCACCGTGGCTATATATACCCCACTCCCCTTCCTCACTTCCTTTACTCCGCTCGACCGCTCTCTCTCACTCGAGCTTCTCAAACCCTAGCGCCGCCGCTACTCCATCGTCGCCGGTGAGGAAGAGCTTCACTGCCTCGACCTCGTCGCCGTCGTACTCACGCCGTCCGCGGAAATCTTCACTCCGCCGCCGCCGTAGCTTTCCTCTGCCGAGTTAGGGCGTGGAAGATCTGAACTGACGAACTTATAATCTACACTTCCCAGTTCGTCGTGTTCTTCAGTTCGGGTAATTAAAAGTTACTTTTATTACTCGCTTTGATTCTCAAACCTTCCTGAAAATCTTCAAAGGTATTTATTCTTCAAACCTTCACACATATGAACACCTCAAACGAAATATGCTCTTCATTCATTTCTCTAAGCAATGATTTTTCTTCAAGATTCCTCAATTGTACGGATCCTCGATCTATACGACTCTGGAACCTAAGAGAAAGATCGCTTAGTGAAATTCTTCAAGGCTCATCTGGTCAAATTCCTCAAACTTGTTCTTTTTGAAAAACCTTCTGAGAACGCATATGACCTCTCCAAATTCCTCGCAACTATACTCTGTTCACGTACTCATGTCCATTCTTTGAATCACTAGGTTCTCATCAACTTAACTCATTTGCAGCGTTCCTTGAAGAAAAGTTGCATACTTCTTGAAGAATTCGATTGTTCAAATTCCTCGGTGAAGAATATGGCGTAAGGAAAGAAGCCACAAAAAGGAGGAAAGAGGCACGAGGTCATGACTGCTTCGAGGTACTGAGGACATATATGTTGACTATTGCACACCTGATGAAGCCAAGTTTGGCAAGGAAAACAAAAATCAGCGCAAGGTGCGCATTCAGAGGATTGAAAGGAGATGGGCAAGGGAATGGAGGGAGTACAGGTATGTTACTCCAAAGTACGTGAAGAAATTCGCACTCAATCCTCCATGCTCAAGAGCTCCATTGGCACCTGGCCAAGAAGCTGACCCCACCAGCATCAAGCGTGGTGAGGATTTTCCTGAAGAATGGGCCAAGCGCCAAGCCAAGTTGGCGAGACAAGCCAAAGAAGCAGTGAGGAAATTCAATGAAGACTCTGCTACTGCTGCTGCCCCTGAGGCCCCTGTTCAGCCCAGAAAATCAATGGCAAAGAAGCCAGCGCACAAGCCAAGTGCTTCACAAACAGTGCCCTCACGGCCAAAATCCTCAGCAATGCCCTCACTGCCAGAATCTTCAATGCCCTCACGGCCAGTTCCTCATGCTGCTCCTGCTCCTCCCAAATCCTCAGCTCCTACAAAGTCCTCAGCAGCTCCTCCAAAGTCCTCAGCACCTGTGCATCTGGCCACGTGCCAAAGGACTGCAGGCATCTCCATTGCCTCTGGTGTCTCAGCAAGTTCCTCAGCTGCACCAAATTCTTCATCAGGCCCCACTCTGCTGAAGAGAAAGGCTACTACTGGACAAGGTCCTCGGCCAAGTCCGAAGAAGAAACAGGTTGCATTCCAAGTGCCATCTGATGATGATGAACTTGCAGAAATCATCAGAGACCGACAAGAAAGGGCCGCTAGAGCCAAAGGCACACCTGTGCCACTGCTTTTGGATCCAAGGGCGATCCTCGAGTACATTGATCCTCGAGACACCTATGCCTGATTTTCATCTGAATCCTTGATAGAGTCACATGCTGACCCATTTCATCTCTGAAGAGAAATGGAAATTTGAAAAGGCTAGGCAGATCAAGAAAGCTCAATTCAGGAAAGAGAAGTTCCTGAAGAAAAACGTTGTCAGAATGACAACTGAGGAACTCCTCAAGATCCATTCTGAAATGAAAGCCCTAAGTGATAACTTTGATGCCTATTATGCTGATTGGCAAGGAGCCAAAGTCAGATTTGTTAATCTGACAAAGAAGTTCACAAATGTTGCAGCCCCAACGCAACAAGAAATTCCTCAGGCTAGAGCCTCTGCTCGACTTTGAAGAACATGCCAAAGACGGCGATGATTTTCAAGCCTCAAGACAATGCTAGTTCCAGGCTGATGACTCCATTCCAGCCCGAAGAAATTGTCGGGGCATCCACTAGTGGTGCACCTGAAGAAAGCTGAAGAAGTCGGGCAAGTAATCAGATCGGATGCTGAGGAAATTCAACCAGATTCCTCAGCTCCTCCTGCGCCTACACCAACTCCTATCCTTCCATCTGCATCAGATGTGAAGAAGAACAAGGCTGCAGAGCGAGCTGCAGTGAAGAAAAGGAAAGCATCAGTTGCTTCATTTACTTCAGCCACGAAGAAGATGAAGACAATGACCAGCTCATTTGAAAATCCCATTGATGCTGTTCCGATTTCCTCAATGCCATCAAAGGACCTTGTTCCTTTTGGTGAAGAATATGAGATCCCAAGCGGATCTGATGAAGATAATCATTCTGCTGCTTCATCAGAGCAGATTGATGAAGAAATTGAAGTGGATGCAATCCCTTCAACCCCAATCATTTCCTCGCCTATGCCTCAGTTCACAGCTGAAGAGGCTGGTGTTGAGGAAATTGAAGACGAAGACGTGGATATCGGATGCACCACGCCTGTGATGAATGATGACTTTTGGGAAAGTCAGCATCCCAATTCTCCACTCTTCACCCCAATCCAACAAATTCCTCAGTCCCACACTTAGCAGTTCAAATGGGCTCTGAAGAAACTCATCCCAACTCATCCATGCATGAAGAAATTCCAGCCACTAGTCTTTGAAGAACACCTGCTTCTTGATCCTATGAACACGCAGACTGCATATGAAGAGGAACCAGAAAATCCTCAGCCTGAAGAACCTGAGATTGCGATTCCAGAAGTCGTGATGCAACTCACTGACACTCCACTCCCAAAGCCAAAGAATCCATTCTCAACGAAGCAAAAGTTCAAGGCTGAAGATTTCTTCGGCGTGCATGTATTCTTCACTGACTACAACCCATATGACTCTGCTCGCATACGGAAGAGGCGTTTCTGGACTGCTAGTCAAGCCAACTTCTATTCCTCTGTGCTATTCAACAAAGACAAAGTCTTCGATCATGCACATATTCCTCACGTGGACATGGAATCTCTGCCAGGCTTCGAGCCAGTCCTCAGTGTTCTTCACGATGCTGGATTGCTGAATTTCTGCACTGACATCTGTGATTGGAATGAAGAACTCATTCTTCAATTCTATGCGATGCTGCACATCACCGGAGACTCTGACGATGTGAACTCATGGGTATTGGACTGGATGACAGAAAATACTCACTACAAGGCACCAGCAACTGAATTGCTTCGTGCCCTCACACTCAGTCCTCCCCTTGATGGTGCTCGTTGCATCTACAACGAACCCGAGCTTTCAAATCACTACATGCAAGTGCTGATGAAGCCTTTGAAACCAGGGCAGGCACCTCGAACCAAATTCTTCGTAAAGGAATTACTATATGTGTCTCGGACTGTCTATCGCATTACAGCGAAGACAATGAGTCCTATCAAAGGCCACGACTCAAATGATGAAGAAGTCGTTGGCATCATGAAGAATATGCTTTTCAACATCATTCATGGCGTTCCCGTCAACTTCCATGATCTCTTCATGAGGACTCTGGCGAATATTGCTATGTCACCATTTGAGCTGAAGCCTTATGCTCCTTGGATTATGAGGTTCATCAAGACAAGGTCTTGATCAATTACAAAGGCGATACTACGAACCACTGCAGCTATTTGCCTCCAATTGAAGTCCTCAAATGGACATTTTCCTCTGCTGATGACAAAGGCAAGGCAACTGCTGTGATAGATGAAGGCATTCATCCATTGGATGGTCAATTTCGCAAAGCTGCATCCTACTCCACCAATGATGACTCTGCCACACATGACTCTGCCGCCAATACATCAGCCAAGCAAAATCCTCAGGCCATAGCACCCAGGGTGATGACTGATCGTGAGTTACTCCTCAGTCTTCATCCGAAGGTTGATCGCAATCATAAATGGGTCAAGCGTCAGTTTGGTTCAATTCTTCACAACATGACCTCAACACACAATGCAGTGAAGAAAAACCAATACTACCTCCATGAAACCTTCAACCGCACTT
Organism: Aegilops bicornis; assembly: GCA_021605145.1. NCBI lineage: Eukaryota > Viridiplantae > Streptophyta > Magnoliopsida > Poales > Poaceae > Aegilops > Aegilops bicornis. The sequence goes on from CM038671.1 coordinate 291,964,452, forward strand.
TGGGCTGTTCTATCACATGTCTACAACGGAAGAACCGAAGACAATGGGTCTCAAGGAAGAATTTGGTAGTCTGCACCTCCGTAGAAGAAATTCAAGAAGGTCAAGGTTCCTTCCTTGGTGGCCAGCTCCTATTCTTCATCGCTACGACACTGATGAAAATGAAGACTTGGACGACACTGCGGCAGGTCCTACTATGACAACCGACCCCGACAACGCTGGCGCTCCTTCATCAACTTGAAATTCTTCAGGGGCGTTAGTCCTCAGTTTCAATCCTTTTGGTCATTCGATGACAAAGGAGGAGAAATTTGAGTTAGTCTTCAAGCGGGTCTACTATATGCGCGTTTTTTTGCTAAGTTACAACTCTCGTTCTTCTGAAACTTTTATTGGATCGAGTTGTAATCTTAAACCCGATGGTGCTCTGATACTTTTGATGTGTTCCTCTGCATGCTTATTCTTTGTTATATGTTAATACGCATGCTTTGAATTACATCAGTCACTATATTTCATCATGCATTTCAAATTCTTCATATTATATGTCAAATGCGTGTATGAATTACAACATATAGGGGGAGATCTCCATGATTCAACTCTTCAAATGTGCAATGCCTCAAAAGCAAATTCCTCACTATGCACATCTTCAGGGGGGGGGGGTGGTTCTTCTATATCTTGCAATCAAATTCCTTATATCAGTATTTACACTTCATATGTTTATCCCCGTTGAAAACTTAACCTATATAGTCATCAATCACCAAAAGGGGAGATTGTAAGTGCATCTAGTGCCCTTAGTGATTTTGGTGTATTGAAGACTTATAGGTTAAGGGACTAATGTGTTTATGAGTGTACACAGGTCTATAAGTCTATGAGGAGTTTGATGTTTACAGAGAAAGTTGACCCCTAAAAATGAAGTTCTTCAACTGAAGACTTTGATATTCTGAAGACTTTCTGAAGACTTTGAAAGTGAAGAAAGTGGTGTGACCTTGAAGACTTGGTATTCATTTGAGGAAAATGAAGCGTGAAGCCTTTGTTTTCATAGTTTCGTTTTATCTTTCTTGAGTCATAGGAAACACCGTACTATTAAAGGGGGTCGAGGAAATACTAAGGAAAAATTTCCATGTGATGCTCAACTCAAAATCCTACACCTACCAATCCCTTCGAGTGAAGCCTTTGGAAATCTCATACAGTTCAGTCAATTTCTTGATGTGAGAGATGAAGTTCTTACAGTCATTTGAGAATTTGTTCGGCGAGGAGTTAGGAATTCGCCAGTCTTGAATTGCCTACCTGATGAGGAACATGATATCCCTAAGGAATTTGAGAGTCAAATTTCCGACCCGTTGTTGTGTTCTTGCGCCACTGTTCCAATATATCTACCCACCTAACGGTCATATCATTGAATGGCATTTATGTCTTATCATGTCGGGCTGCTCCCTAGGCTATAAATAGCCGCCCCCTACAACCACTAGCTGGTTGGCTGCTCTGAGAGAACTTGACACTTTTCATTTGAGAGCAACCCATCCTCCGAGGACTTTGAGCGAATATCATCGAGTGAGGAAAAACCCAAAACCAAACCCCTACAAACCCAAAGTGATTGAGCATCACTGAAGAGATTGATCCTGCATGGATTCGAAGCTTGTTACCTTTGAAGACTGTGCTTCTTCCAGACGGTTAGGCGTCATGGTCTAGTGTATCTAAGAGGAATTGTGGATCGCCGAGTGACCAAGTCTGTGAAGGTTTGGAAGTCGCCTGAAGACTTACCACGAGTGATTGGGCCGAGGTGCATGTGACCTTAGTTCAAGGAGAATACGGTGAGGACTTGGTGTCCCGAGCTGCGTGCTTTCGGGGTGTCCAGGATTGTGTGTCCTCGAGTTTAAATACTCAGCCGCTCCAACCAAACGTACAATTGAGACAGCAGTTGGAACTGGTCTACCAAATCATTGTCTTCACCAACCTAACTGGTTCCATTTCCTCAACTCTTTCATTTCCTCATTCTTTGTGTTGAGTGTTTGTTCATATCTGTGTTTGAAGACTTTGGTGAAGACTTTCTCAATTTCCTCAGTTCAATTTCTTGATCTGTTTGTCTTCATCTGTGTTATCCTGTGTTTACGCTTTACATGCTCTTTGATTGTCTTCATTTCATCATGATGACCATGCCCGCATTCTCTTATGCTTACTTCTGAGTACTTATCCCGCTGCAAGTAGTTCTTCACTTAGGAATTTCCTTACCGACAAATTCCTCATTGAAGAATTCATAAAAATCGCCTATTCACCCCCCCCCTCTAGTCGATATAACGCACTTTCATTGTTGAACCGCCAAATCCTTTACCACGGTATTGTTGCATTGTTGAACTTCGGTTTATAAATAGCATACCCCGGTTTAGCAAATATGCATCCTCATGTAACTGTCCAACATATTCTTGAACCGGAAATTATTGTATTGTAGATCTTGTCATGGCCAAACAAGTGTATGAGTGCAACTGGGTCCCTTCTCGAGTGACTGAGGAACAACTGAACAATCTGGTCAAAACGGGCGCTTTAAGCGACAAAAACGTCATTCACTGGAGGGTTCCTGGCTCGGAATATCCTCCTACTCCCAAAGAAGGAGAAGTTATTGTCTTTGCTAATCATTTAAGCAAGGGCTTCAACCCTCCCGGTTCAAAGTTTTTCCGGTATGTCTTAGCCAAATTTCAACTGCACCCACAAGATATCGGTCCTAACTCCGTAACCAATATCTGCCACTTCCAAGTCTTCAATGAGGTTTACCTTCAGGAGGAACCTTCAGTAGAGCTATTCAGGGACTGCTTTCACTTAAACTGTCGCACAGAATTCAAAGATGGATCCAACACAGAACTGGGTGGTGTGGCGATTCAGAAAAGGAAAGAAGTCACCTTCCCTCATGCCAAACTTCATAGTCATCCCAAGGAATGGAATCAGACGTGGTCTTACTGCAAGGATACCTCTCCTTCTGAAGAAAATCCCCTGCCGGGTTACTGTCCGGAACGTGTGAGAAATACACACCCTCTTCCTCCGAGGCTAACTACTAAAGAGAGAGTCAAATATTCTCATCAACTATACAAGCTTAGGGCGTTTATGGCCAACGGGTTGACAGGGGTTGATTTTGCATGCTGCTTGATATCCTGGAGCGTACTGCCCTTAAGCCAGCGCCCCAGTTTGATGTGTGAGTACACATGAGATGTGAAGGACGCTCAACGACACATTGATATCCAACTTACAGACGACGAAGTTACCGAAGCTGTCAAAAAGATGTTGAATGAACTGGAAGATGTCTGTGCTCAAACCGGCCTACCCCCTTTCGGCGCCATTAACAAACCGCCAGCTGTAAGAATTACACCTTCTGCTTATCTGAAATTACCTTTGTCCAAATATTCTCTGAAAATGTTATGATTTTTTACAGGGCGGTGATCCGTTCTGGAACAAGAAACCTCCACAAGATAAACCGGTGAAGCCAACCCGGCAAAAGACCAAAGCTGTGAAGAAACCTGCTAACAGGAAGAGAACCACTGCATCCTCCGATCCACCGGCTGACGATGATGTGGGTAACCCGGATCTTGAGGTAGAACTTGACTCACTTGGTTTATTTTTCATACGCCTTATTGATGATGATTATTACCAGGACGACGCTGAAGTCAGTCACGCCGATGCTGTAGAGGTAATCGTCCTTTCCTCCGATTCAAACCCTTTGCCTTCACTAAAAACTCGTCGGGCAAACCGGAAAGTTAAATTTTCTCATCCTCTTGCTTATTTGGACCCAAACTTTCTTGTGAAGACACAACAACACGAGGCTCGCCGCACAACCCGGCACAGCGGCCAGGTAGTTACCTCCGCCGGTTTACCGAACAGTCCGGTTCGGAAACGCCATTCACAGGTCTCTAATTCTCTTGTTACTGCATGCCCTAAGGCGGGTTGTTTTTGTCAACCTCTTAATCCGTCTGATTCCAATTATCAGGTCACTTCTCATTCCTCCTCTGGCGAGTCGTCAGCTACCAAGCTTCCACCGCTCAAAACAGTCATTGGGTAAGTTGTTCACTTGCCTTAACTGACCTTCATGTATTTTATACATTATACTAACCTTCATGCCTTTACTTCCTCAGTGCCAAACCCAGACCAAGCAAGAAAGCTCGCCTCAACAAAACGGCATAGGAACATATAGCTGCTGAACCGGAGAAAATACTAGACCCCAAAGAGGCCAATCTTGATCACATGCTGAATGACCCACCACCACAGGACCATGACTTTGTTGCTGAACATGCAGAAGTTGACACCACGGGCCCTGTTGATCAGCCAACCAGCTCTATCCGGACTGATAAACAGGCAAGCCCAGCAAGAAATACTGACAAACCGGCGACCCCAATACGCGCCGCTGAAGAAAGAGATGATGATGTGCTTACCACTGGCTTTGGCCGTACTGAACCGAGTAATCCTGTTACTTTGTCAAAACATACTGCAAAACAGGAATTCTCTGCTGTTGGCAAAGGCAAATGGAGTGCCGATTTGTCAACATACGCCATTTTGAATGCTGAAGAACTCCATTTCGGCTATCTTAACCGGCTATACACTAGCCGCGACTATGAAGCCGGCCTTGTCAATATGATGAAGGAAAAATATGAGGTAACTTCCTATATGCTTCCCTCCTTGTATGATTTAGTAGCTTTATCGACTCCAATAGCCCCCAAGTGACGGTTTAAGATATCAACTTAAACCGGGACTTTACTAAGTATTCAATGTGAAACTCAAATCATCTGAACTTTGCTGAAGTAGCCCCCAAGGGCCGGTTCAACTTTACGAAGTTAAACCGGGACTTTATAGAAGAAAAATTCCTATATCAGTAGTCTTTGAATAAACAGCCATTAGCCCCCAAGTGCCAACTTGAATACTTGTATTGAGCTTGGGACTTTGTAGAAATATACTAGGAAGAGCAAATACGCATTAGCCCCCAAGTACCAAGGGCATAACTTATTATGTGGTTGGTACTTCAAATTTCTACTGTCAATTCATCATATAACTATCTCTGTGCAGGCTGAGCTGAGCAAGAGAGAAAATCAAACCGCCGACTTGCAGGAGAACCTTAAGTCACAACAGGCAGAAACTTCCAAGGCAAAGGAAGAATTGACCAGCGCTTTGAGTGTTATGGAAAAACTTAAAGAGAGCTTCAACAAAGAGCGGGCGTATTGGGCGACTGAGAAATCCGCTTTAACGCAAAGGCTGAAAAAGCAGAAGCCGCTCTTAAACCGGTGGTTGATGAATTGACCAGCGTGAAGCGACAGGTTCATGCCATGACTGCAGCTGTCTTTGGTAAGTATCCTTGTTTTCCGGATTAAGCAGACCTTGTCATGTAGCTACCGGTTTACTAACCCTTGCAATGATACATGAACTCGTATTGGCCACTTGGGATCAGATGTGTGGAAGAAGTTAAAAGCTGCCTACACTCTGATAGAGCAACTGTACTCTGGTGCACAACGGATAATCTACACCGCGTCCCACAACGATCCGCCGCCCACCTTGATCTAAGATACCCTTGAAAGGTTATCTGTCCTCCCTGCCCGGGTTGAAGAGCTGAAGAAATATGCTGCTAGAACGGGTGCTCTGAGTGCCCTAATCCGGGCAAAAGCATGGGTGCCTGACTTTGATCCTGTTGAAGCGACCCAAGGCTATCCCGGCTTGAAGGAAGACGGGACAGAGTTTTATGAGGAGGATCCGAGCCATAAACCGGGAAGTGCGCCTTCTGGCTTGTCAACTGGTGGAAGAAGTTGATCTGTCCCACTATCAAGCCAACTATGATGATCAAAACAAACGGGTTGCTGCACCAATTCCTGAAGCTGAGAATCTTATCCCGCCAATCCGTAAGCATACTTACGCCCCTGACATTGAACCGTCCCTGCTGATAAGTGATGAAGCTGTATTTCAAGCCTTAACTGGGATCGACTGGGCAACTGTTTCCAGCCACTGGGTAGGGAAGAAGAACCAGTGCGAGATGATCTGCAACCGTCAGGTCAAGCCGGTGACCAAGCGTGAACCGGAGGCCGGTTTAAACTACTGCATGCTGTGACATGCGTTTGGTAAAAACAATGATATTTTTGGGCACTGGAACGCATTGTAATAGGCTAGTTAATATACTTGGTCTGGCATGCCTTCGTGCATACTTATCTTCAACTGATGTTTGTTTGATTCATATTTATCCAAACTATTTCTACAGTCAAGAAGCTTAAAACGCCCTGGCGGTTTACCACCGGGCGGGTCATGATACCCATGTATATAAAACCAAAGATGATAACTTGGGTTAGAATATATAACCAAATATGGAAATATGCAATACCTGCCACCGTTGGGCATGATGTTGGCTGGCCAACATTGTAGCTGGGTTGATAACCCAAATTTTGTAGGAGAAAACTGATCCTGATAATATAAGGCCGGTTTACAATGTAAACCGCTCCGGGTTATAATAAACACCGGTTTACTCCATAATAAGATGATGATAACAGAAAATCAGACCGGGCAGATAGTCTCTAGATTAAGATTGGACCATGTTTCATCAATTTGTATTTGACAGTCGAACTGGATTAACAGTGTTGGTTTGAAAACGCAACAAAAGAAAATGTTTATCAAAAAAGAAAACATAATTCAAGCAAAGGCATAGATAAAACCATTGCAAATGAGGCTTTGAGCCGATCAAGAGGCATTACCATGGTCGGACATGACCAAGCCCCCAAAAGGCATAGCTATGGTTCGAGTCAGCCAGGTCCCCAAATGATGCTTTGGCATTACGCCGATCAAGAGGTGTAGCTATGGTTCTGGTTCGACCAAGCCCCCAAGTGATGTTGTGGCATTGCGCTGATCAAGAGGCGTCGCTATGGTTCGGATATGACCAAGCGCCCAAGTGATGCTGTGGCTTTGCGCCTATCAAAAGGTGTTGCTATGGTTCGGACATGACCAAGCCCCCAAGAGACATAATATTGAGCTTTTGAGAAGCTAAATCAAGGGGTAAACCGGATGCCGCTTTAAAAACAGAAGCTCCATGTACCAGACATGATGTAAAAATAACAGAGACCCCGCTTTAGCTGAGGTTCTGGTTTATTGTATTGATCATAATATATACATTGTCATAATATGTACATAAGCAGAGCCTATAGCTCAAGTATAGTAGGGCCGAAGATGTGCAATATTCCATGGTCGGTTGGTCTCCTCCTCCGATTTACGTGAGTCTTTACGCTCTTGAACATCGATTAGGTAGTATGACCCGTTGTGTAGATTCTTACTAACCACAAAAGGTCCTTCCCAATGTGGGGATAACTTGTGCATATCCGTCTGATCCTGGATGAGCCGAAGCACCAAATCTCCTTCTTGAAAGTTTCTAGTTCTAACCCGGCGACTGTGATAGCAACATAGATCTTGCTGATAAATCGCCGAACGGGCAGCCGCTATGTCACGCTCTTCATCCAACAGGTCAAGCGCTTCTTGCTGTGCGTTCTTGTTGTCCGCTTCAACATATGCCGCAACACGAGGTGAGTCATGACGGATGTCACTGGGAAGAACCGCCTCCGCTCCATAAACCATGAAGAACAGCGTGTATCCTGTCGATCTGTTGGGTGTGGTGTTGATGCTCCATAACACAGAAGGTAGCTCCTCAACCCAATAACCCGGCGTCCGCTGCAAAGGGACCATAAGCCGGGGCTTAATGCCTCTCAAGATCTCTTGATTAGCCCTCTCTGCTTGAACATTGGACTGTGGGTGAGCCACTGATGATACGTCAAGCCGGATGTGCTAACGTGACAGAACTCCTTCATGGCACCCTTGGACAGATTGGTACCATTGTCAGTGATAATGCTATGTGGAAAGCCAAACTGGAAAATCACCTTTTTGATGAATTGAACCGCCGTGGCCGGATCACACTTGCTAAAGGGCTCTGCTTCTACCCACTTTGTGAACTTGTCAACCGCCACCAAGAGGTGGGTCTTCTTGTCCTTGGACCTCTTGAAAGGCCCAACCATATACAGCCCCCAAGTCGCAAACGGCCAAGTAATTGGAATCATTCTCAATTCTTGAGCCGGTACATGAGCGTGTCTTGAGAACTTCTGACAGCCATCACATTGTCTGACCAAGTCGTCAGCATCAGCATGAGCTGTCAACCAATAAAACCCGTGACGAAGCGCTTTGGCCACCAAAGATTTTGAACTGGCGTGGTGACCACAATCTCCTTCGTGGATTTCACGCAAAATTTCACAGTCTTCCTCAGGAGATACACAGCGTTGAAACGCCCCTGTCACACTGCAATGAAGCAGCTCTCCATTGATGATAGTCATGGACTTGGACCACCGGATTATCTGCCTGGCCAGAGTCTCATCCTCTGGTAACTCGCCCCGGTTCATGTACGCGAGATAAGGGACCGTCCAATCCGGGATAACATGGAGAGCCGCCACCAATTGAGCTTCCGGATTAGGAATAGCCAAATCCTCTTCACCAGGAAGCTTGATAGACGGGTTATGCAGAACATCCAAGAAGACATTAGGCGGGACTGGTTTACATTGAGAACCCAATCGGCTCATAGCGTCCGCCGTTTCGTTCTTCCGTCGGTCCACATGATCCACCTGATAACCTTTAAAGTGACCTGCAACAATATCCACCTCACGACGATATGCTGCCATGAGGGGATCCTTGGAATCCCAAGTGCCAGACACTTGTTGAGCCACCAGGTCCGAGTCACCGAAGCACTTAACTCGGCTTAAATTCATCTCCTTAGCCATCCGAAGACCATGGAGTAGAGCTTCGTACTCAGCTGCATTGTTAGTACAAGGGAACATCAAACGAAGAACATAACAAAACTTGTCACCTCGTGGGGAAGTTAACACGACTCCAGCCCCCGAGCCCTCCAACTGCCTGTATCCATCAAAATGAATAGTACAATAGGTGTGATTCGGCTTCTCTTCAGGTGCTTGCAGTTCTGTCCAATCGTTGATGAAATCCACAAGTGCCTGAGACTTGATCGCCGTTCGAGGTATGTATTTCAACCCATGAGGCCCAAGCTCTATAGCCCACTTGGCAATCTAGCTAGTTGCTTCCCTGTTCTGGATTATATCTCCCAAAGGAGCAGAGCTGACCACTGTAATGGGATGACCTTGGAAGTATTGCTCAAGCTTTCGGCTTGCCATGAAAACTCCATACACCAACTTCTGCCAATACGGGTACCTTTGCTTGGACTCAATAAGTACCTCACTGATATAGTAAACCGGACGTTGAACCGGATATTCCTTTCCTGCCTCCTTGCGCTCCACCACAATAGCCACACTGACTGCTCGAGCGTTGGCTGCCACATATAACAACAATGGTTCTTTGTCAACCGGAGCAGCAATAACCGGTGGATTAGCCAACTGCCACTTTAAATCCTCAAACGCCTCATCTACAGCAGAACTCCAGATGAAGTTGTCGGTTTCTTCAGCATCTGATACAAAGGGATCACTTTCTCACCGAGGCGGCTGATAAACCGGCTCAACGCGGCAATCCGGCCTCCCAAGCGTTGAACGTCATTGATACACTTTGGTTTAGCCAAGGAGGTGATGGCTGTGATCTTTTCCGGATTAGACTCAATGCCCCTGTTAGATACCAGAAAGCCCAATAGCTTGCCCGCCAGTACACCAAAAACGCACTTGGCCGGATTGAGCATCATCTTGTAAGTCCGCAGGTTATCAAAGGTTTCCTTCAAATCATCAATCAGAGTCTCCTTCTTCCTTGACTTGACCACAATATCATCCACGTAGGCATGAACATTACGGCCGATTTGCTTATGAAGACAATTCTGCACACATCGTTGACAAATCGCCTGGGCACTCTTGAGCCCAAAGGGCATAGACACATAGCAGAAGGCTCCAAAGGGAGTTATGAAGGCCTTCTTCTCCTGGTCCTTAACTGCCATTTTAATCTGATGATAACCAGAATATGCATCGAAAAAACTCAAACGCTCACATCCCGCCGTAGCATCAATAATTTGATCAATACGGGGGAGGGCAAAAGAATCAGCTGGACAAGCTTTGTTGAGATCTATGTAATCCACACACATACGCCATGTGCCATTCTTCTTAAGGACCAGCACCGGATTAGCTAACCATTCAGGATGGAAAACTTCAACGATAAATCCAGCCGCTAAGAGCCCGACCACTTCCTCTCCAATAGCCTTGCACCTTTCTTTGTTGAACCGGCGGAGAAACTGCTTCACCGGTTTATACTTAGGATCAACATTAAGAGTGTGCTCAGCGAGTTCTCTCGGTACACCTGGCATTTCAGAAGGCTTCCACGCAAAGATGTCCCGATTCCCACGGATGAACTCGATGAGCGCGCTTTCCTATTTCGGATCCAAGTTTGCACTGATGCTGAACTGCTTGGACGAATCGCCTGGTACGAACTCAACAAGCTTAGTCTCAGCAGCCGATTTAAACTTCAGGGCCGGATCATGCTCTGTAGTCGGCTTCTTCAATGAAGTCATATCTGCCGGATCAACATTATCTTTGTAAAATTTTAACTCCTCTGTGGCACAACCCGATTCAGCATAGGCCGCGTCACCTTCTTCACACTCCAGAGCGATCTTACGGCTTCCATGGACGGTTATGGTTCCCTTGTGACCCGACATCTTGAGCTGTAGATAAACATAGCAGGGCTGCGCCATAAACTTGGCATAAGCCGGCCGTCCAAACAGGGCGTGATACGGACTTTTGATTTTCACCACCTCAAAGGTCAATGTTTCTGATCTTGAGTCATGATCATCTCCAAAAGCGACCTCCAAAGCTATCTTGCCAACAGGATATGCCGACTTACCAGGCACCACGCCGTGGAACACCGTATTGGACGGTTTAAGATTTTTATCTGTTAGCCCCATACGACGGAAGGTTTCATAATAAAGGATGTTGATACTGCTTCCGCCATCCATGAGTACCTTGGTGAACTTATAACCTCCCACCTGAGGCGCCACCACCAAAGCCAGCTGACCTGGATTGTCAACCCGGGGAGGATGATCCTCTCTACTCCATACGATTGGCTTCTCGGACCAGCGCAAGTAACGGGGCACTGCCGGTTCAACGGAGTTCACGGCCCTCTTATGAAGCTTTTGGTCACGCTTGTCTAAACTGGTGGTGAAGACATGATACTGCCCACTGTTTAACTGCTTCGGGTTGCTCTGATAGCCTGATTGCTGCTGCTGCTACTGATTATAGCCACCCTTGCTGCTCTGATTACCTTGATTGTTGTGTCCGCCCTGATTACAATTGAAACCTGAACTAGAATTTCTTCCACCATAACCCGGCCCATGAGATCCGGAGCCTTAACCGCCACCTGGTCCGTGATCATACTGGAAAGCATTAGAATTTTTGAACTCTTGCATGATGTAACCGTCCTTCCAGAGATGTGTGGCCGGCATCTCCTTCGTCCCATGTTTTGGGCAGGGCTGGTTCAACAGGTAAGATAAGTGGTCCGGGTTAGGATTAGGCACTCCACTGCGATTGGCCGGTTTACCCTTCCGTCGCTGACCCTTGTCCTGTGTGCTGGTATTAGCGACAAAGTCCACGCTATTATCTGCTTTACGTTTGCCGCCGTTTCCATGACCCGCCGGGTTGTAGTGTTGCGCTTTGGCGTTGCCGCTCTTTTTTCCCTTCCCTGCCTTATCATCATCAGACTCGGGATCCTTGGTACTATCAGAGTCAGCATACTTCACTAATGCGGCCATGAGGGTCCCCATATCGCTGCAATGGCGCTTTAGCCGTCCCAATTTCAACTTCAGAGGTTCAAACCGGCAGTTGCCTTCCAATGTTAGAACTGCAGTATCGACATTGATGCGATCTAACAAATGCAAAATTTCGAGACCCGGCGCACCCAACGGGTTGTCGACTCTCCTTCCTCCTGTACACAGGCAGCTAAGTCTACTATCGACATAAGCTGCTTGCATGTATCCTTAAAATTCTGGATAAACCGGGCTCTCAACTCGGCCCATGAACTGATAGAGTTAGCCGGTAGACTTTTTAGCCAAGTACGAGCCGTTCCTTCTAGCATCATGGTGAAGTACTTGGCACAGGCTGCATCATCTACATCTAGCATCTCCATGGCCATCTCGTAGCTCTCAACCCATATCTCTAGAGACAAATCGGCAGTGTAGTTTGGCACCTTACGCGGGCCATTGAAATCCTTGGGCAGGCGCACATTACGTAATGCTGGGACAAGGCACGGCACCCCCAAAAAGCTAGAAGTAACTCCTGGCTCGACTGATGTGGTTGGACGAACCGGAGTAGTCGACGAGCTTCATCTTGTCGCTAACTCGGCCTCCCTGCGTGCTCAGGCCCGGTCTACCACCACCTGAGCATCACCAGCACCACCTGCCGGGTTGTTGCCACGGGGCGCTTCACTGTTCCGTGCGTTGCTTGACACGGCAGGTTCATCCATACGCCTGCTATAACTCCGGCTCGGACAAGGGGTGGAATGAATTCGATCACGGCTGTATGAATACGCCTCTTGTTGAACCAAAGCTGTCCTAAGAAGCTCCTTAACCTGGCGCGCTTCAACCACTGCCGGAGAATCACCTTCAATTGGGATGGCCTCCAGTCGTGAAGCGGCAGCCACAAGATTGTCCATTGGAGTAGAATAATGACCCGGCGGTGTTGGGACGGGCTGAGACACAATGTTGTTCTGCCAAGGCGGATCCATCAAACGTGGCTGAACCAACGCGCCCGCTCCAGGTGCCTCCGCCCGGTTTGCTACCGGCGGGTTACTGGTCCCTGCTCCTGGGGTGTTAAAGAGGTTCCTAGCATCGTAAACCGGAGGTAGGCGAGACCGGTACCTTCTCTTTAGGACTTCATGCAATGCGTTCTGATCCAGCATAAGCCGATAAGCCTGCGCGTCCAAAGCGGCCCGTTATGCGGTCATCCTGGCATCCTTAGCTGCTAAATCGGCCTTGGCCTGAGTAATTTGATCCTTTATTTTTGCGATTTCCACATTGTGGGCATCCTGATCCGCTGGGTTGGCCTCTGCCATGAGTGTAGCCACGCACCAAATAGATCAGATAAAACTTGAGCTGGCGGCCGCACAGGGCCTCCTGCCTCGGCTGCCGTCGCCACTGCTGATCCGGAGATCATTGCTACTGCAGTCGAAGAGTGGATCGCCGCTTGTGTACCAGCCATGAATATTCCAACCCAGTTTGGCAGATTAGAGGGGTCCAGAATACTGTCGCCATCGGAACAACCTCCAATCCGGCCATCTTGTAGTTGATATAATGACTCGGTCTCTCTGGTCGATGACTTCTCGCCGGAATAAATGACGGTCTCACCACCAGATTCCGATCTGTCCTCGTATTCCCCTCCATGGATTACTCCCACGAAGGCACGCTTCATAGCCGGTTTGACCCGGGCAGATCGTGCATGCTGAGCCGTTTCGATGAGGTCGGTGCAGATGTCCGGCTCAGGGCCCGGTTCACCGATCTTGCCGATGAAGACGTGTATGCCGCCAAAGGGGACCCGGTATCCGTACTCAATTGAGCCGGCCTCGGGGCCCCATCCTGCATCGTCGATGTAGAACTTGCCGCGACGACTCTTGGTCATCCGGCCCACGGCGTAACCCTTGAGTCCTTCGAAGTTGCCCTCCAAGAACTTGAAACCATCGTGCGATAGCCCCACGGTGAGCGCCATCCTGAATTTGGGTCGAGGGTTCAGCCCTCCCGGATAAAAAAAATTCGGTGAGGTGCTTCATTTCTTCCAACTTCATCCTCAAGATATTGGACCTAACTCTGTGTCAAATATTTGCAACTTTCAAGTGTTTTGTGAAGATTATCTACAAGAAGAGCCCACAGTCGAATTCTTCAAAGATTTCTTCTACTTAAACTGCCGTACCGAATTTACAGATGGGCCCAATACTGAACTTGGCGGGGTGTCAATTCAGAAAAGGAAAGACGTCAGCTTCCCACACGCTAAGCATCACAGCCACCCCAAAGATTGGAATCAAACTTGGTTTTATTGTCAAGATACATCTCCAACTGGCGAGAACCCTCTGCCGGGTTATCGTGCTCACCGCCTTGCCGGTACACATCCAGTCACCCAAAGACTCAATGCAAAGGAGCGAGCCAAATATGCCCCACAGCTTTTGAAGCTCAGAGCCTTCGTTGCAAACTGTTTGACAGGCATTGATTTTGTTCGTTGCTGGGTATGTTGGAGCATTTTGCCTTCAAGCCGTCGTCCCGGTTTAATGTGTGAGTACATAGGGGACTTGAAAGACCCTCAACGGCACACTGATATTCAGCTGACTGATGCTGAAATTACTGAAGCTGTTAAGAAGATGCTGGATGAACCACTGGCTGATTGCAGTAAAACAGGGCTTAGTCCTTTCTGCGTTTCAAACAAACCGCCAGCTGTAAGAATCACCTACCCCTTGCTTAATCCATATTATTGATATTCCCTTATAATCTTTTCAACTTTTTACAGGATGATGATCCGTTCTGGAAGAAGAAACCACAGGATATACCGGCCAAGACACCTCGCCCCAAGACCAGGTTCACCAAGAAGCCTGCCAAGAAAAAACCCGCCGAGTCCACCAATTTAAACATTAACGACGATGATGATAATCATGAGTGAGAGGTAGAACTTGATTCACTTGGCTCCTTTTTCATACATCTCATTGACAATGATCCTTATCAGGGTGACGCTGAGGCTAGCCATGCTGGTGACGTAGAGGTAATTATTCTTTCCTCCGGCTCAGATCCTCTGCCAACACAGAAAACCCGTCAAGAAAACCGGAAAGTAAGATTTTCTCACCCTCTAGCTCACTTGGATCCAAAGTTTCTTTTGAAGAAACAGCAACACGAAGCTCGCCGCACAACCCGGCATAGCCGCCAGGTGGTAACTTCCTCCGGTTTACTAAACACACCGGTTCGTAAATGCCTCCTAGAGGTCTGTTATACTTCTGACACATATTATCCCAAGGCAGGTTATTTCTGATATCCTCTTAATCCGTCTGATTCAAATTATTAGGGAACTTCCCATTCTTCCTCTGGCGAATCAACGGGGACGCAAATTCCAACTCTTAAAACAGTTCCTGGGTGAGCATATTTAACTGACCCTTCATATCTTATACTTGATTTTTACACTAACCTGATGCACACTTGTTATTTTCAGGGCCAAAGCCAGAGCCAGTAAAAAGGCTAAAGTGAATAATCTAGTTGTTGACCCCAATCCATCTGAACCGGAGAAGACCCCAGAACCTTCTAACCCAAATGATGAAGTTACTCTTGATGATCCGCCACCGCAGGATCATGAAACCTTTGTTGAACAGATGGAAATTGATCCGACGGGTCATGCTGATAACCCGCCAAGCCCAGCTAAAACTGCTGATGACAAAACTGACGATGTTATGGTCACTTGTATTAGTTATACAGCCCCAGGCAATCCTATCGTTCTTTCAAAACATAGTGCCAAAGAAGAATTCTCCGCTATTGACAAAGGCAAGTGGAAGGCCGATTTGGAGAGTTATGCCCACCTCAGCGCCCAGGATATCCATTCTGGGTTTTTAAACCGTTTGTACACAAGCCGTGATTATGAAGCTGGTTTAGTGAACATGATGAAAGAGCGATATGAGGTAACTGATGTTAACTCTGCATAAATATTCCTTCCCTTAGCCGCCAAATTTATCGGACATAGAATGTGCTGTAAATTTCCAAAAAAATTAGATAGATCAACGCCAGTAACCCCCAAGGGCCGGTTTATCTTGTCAATATGAACCGGAACTTGTAGAATAATAACTTCTTAAATTTTTGCCTGTGTAGCCCCCAAGGGCCGGTTTATCTTTTCAAGATGAACTGTGACTTTAAAATAACAATTCTTCAATTTCACCTGTGTAGCCCGCAAGGGCCGGTTTATCTTTTCAAGATGAACCGGGACTTTTATCCTATAAGGCTCAAAATTCTTGTTGAACACCTTTATAAACCGATTGACCACCAAGCTGATTGATGGAGGAAAATCCATAGTTTTAACTTGAGCAAATATGCATTAGCCCCCAAGTGCCAAGAATAATATTTGTATTGAGCTTGGGACTTGTAAAAAAAATTGATAAGAAGCAATAGGCATTAACCCCCAAGTGCCAAGTGTATAACTTGTTATGTGCTTGGTAGTTCAAATATGTACTGTTAACTCATAAATTGCATTTCTCTTGCAGGCTGAGCTGAGAAAAAAAGAATCCCAAATCGCCGACCTTCAAGAAAATATCAAATCTCAACAAGCAGAAACTTCCAAGGCCGAGGAGGAGCTGACCAGTGCTTTAGTAGCCATGCAAAACTGAAGAAGAGCTTCAAGAGCTAGCGGGCCGGCTGGGACACAGAGAAACCAACTCCGCTGAAGAGGACTGAGGACGCTGAAGCGGCCCTTAATCCGGTAACATAGGAGCTGACTGGCTTGAAATGGCAAATAAATGCCATGACTGCTGCTGTTTTTGGTAAAAACTTCTTCATAATCTTTAAACATGTATTCTCCCATAAACTTCCGGTTTACCAATGTTTGTGATGATGCAGGATCTCGCATTGCTCATCTTAGCTCGGATATGCGGATGAAACTAAAGGCTGCCTATACGCTTATAGAGGAATTATACACCGGCGCACAACGGATTATCTGCACAACTTCTCATAACAAGCCACCCCCAACTTTGATCAAGGCAACATTAGAGAGGCTGTCGATGATGCCTGCCCGGTTTGAAGAGCTAAAGAGATCAGCTGCAAGGGCAGGTGCTCTGACCGCACTAACCCGGGCTAAAGCGTGGATACCTGATCTTGATCCGACTGATGTTGGAAACGGCTATCCGAGCATCAAGGAGGATGGGTTAGACTTTGATAATGATGACCTCCGAGCCTTGACGAAGGAAATGCGCCCATTGGCTAGTAAATTGGCTGAAGAGACCGATCTTTCACATTACCAGTCGATTTATGATGCCAACAACAAGAGAGTTAATCCGCCAACCTATGACGCTCCGACTCTTATTCCTCCAATCCGTAAGCATACTTATGCCCCTGACGTTGACCCCTCCACACTTATAAGTGATGAGGCTGTATTCAAAGCCCTAACTGGGATCGATTGGGCAACCATTGACTTCCAGCCACTCGGTAGAGAGGAGGAGGATGAACCAGCACAGGATGATCCACAACCTTCAAGTCAGCCCGGCGAAGATTCATAAACCGGGGTCTGGTTTAGCTTCTTGCATTCTGTAAGACTTGTTGAGAACAATTATTCTTTTCGGCATCAAAACACCTTGTAATAGGCTAGTTTAAACTCTTGATCTGTTATGCCATCGTGCATATTTACTTTGCATGATACTGTTAATCGCCATGTTTAAAATATGCCACATATGCTTATGATCTGAGCAATTTGAATCTGTCTCTGCATTCAACAGTGAAAAAAGTGTCCAGGGTCCGTGACGATGAATGGTGCCCACAATCTCCGCCATGTATATCTGCCAGCAATTCCTTCCCCTGTTCCCTGGTGATGCGGTAGCGAGGATACGTTGTTCGGTCGCTTCGGTAGAGCTCTCCATCCATGATGTCAGATGTCGTGGCTTGCCGCGCCACACGCCTCTGCCTCCTCCTCCTTCTCCGCAAAGTCCCACGTTAAGTAACTCTTGAGTTCCGTGATCCAGCACTCCTCTTGAGGTTCCATTGTCGTGAGCAGGCGTGCTCTCGAGGCCGGGCCACAGCCGGGCTCCCGAGGCTGGTGGCTGAGGGAGCTCCTCCCGAGGCTGTGCTGTGCTTGATAACGGCGGCAGGGCTGAGGGCTTGAAGAGCCGTTCCTCAAAGACGCCAGGGTCCTGGGGTAACCTCCTGGAGGCTCGTTTGGCGATGTCGTCGGCCTCTTGATTGGTGCCGCTGAGGCACGTGCCGCAGCTCCAACCCCCGTAACTGTTTCTCCATCCTGCGGACCTCCGCAAGGTAGGCCTCCATGTGTTCATCCCTTGGCTCGTACACCTTGTTCGAGAAATTGACGAGGAGCTGCGAATCGCCCTTGATGGTAAGGCGCTTCACCCCCAGGGCAGCGGCTGCCTTCAGACCCGCTATCAGCCCCTCGTATTTTGCTATATTGTTGGAGACCTTCTCGCCATGCTGGAAACAGAGCTGCACGGCATAGTAGAGCTTGTCCTGAGCAGGAGATATGAGTACTGCCCCAGCCCCAGCGCCCTGTCTAGAGAACGCTCCGTCAAAGTACATGACACAACCTTCTGGCGCTTCGCTCCCCGGGGAGAGGGACCGATCCTCGCCGGCCCTGAGGCCCGGTGCTTCTGTCCATTCGGCCACGAAATCTGCCAGCGCGGCCCCCTTGATGACTCTGGTCGTAATGAACTCGAGCTGGAATGCTTGCAGCTCAATGTTCCACTCGGCGACCCTTCCGACCGAGTTGGGGCTCCTGTGCACCCTCTCCAGGGGGTATGCCGAGACAACCTTGATTGGATGACCCTGGAAGTAGTGCCGCACCTTGCGCGAAGCCACCAACAGTGCGAGGAGGAGCTTCTGCGGCATGGGGTACCGTGCCCTCGCATCCGGTAACACGGTGCTGATGAAGTACACTGGGTGCTCGACGAGGTTAGGGGCGTCGGTGCTGGTGGCGTCTTCCGGAAGCTGTGGTGCCTCCCGAGGCGACGGCGCCTCCAGCCGGGTGCTCGGATGGGGGCCTCCCGCCCTTGGTGCGCTCTTTTGTGGCTGATCTTCTTCCATTGCGGTGCTGGCTTCTGCTAGTTCCTTCTGATTCGGTCTTGCCTTAGCTCGGGTGGCCGCCGTGGTCTTGGCCTGACGCTCCTCCCTAACTGCCACCAGAGCAGCGCTAGCGGAGTAGGGAGTGGCGGCGAGGTAGAGTACCAAGGGCTCCTGAGGGTGCGGGGCCACCATCACTGGAGGGCTGGTCAGGTACCTCTTGAGGTCTTGAAACGCTTTGTCGGCCTCTTCAGTCCACTCGAAGGGCCCCTTTTTCTTCATCAGCTGGAAGAAAGGCAGCACCCGCTCCCCCAATCGGGAGATGAAATGGCCCAGCGCTGTTACGCACCCCGTGAGCTTCCGCATTTCCCTGAGGGTCTTTGGTGGGCTCATGTCTTCCACTGCCTTGACCTTTTCTGGGTTAGCCTCAATGCCTCGGTGGGACACGAGGAAACCCAGGAGCTTGCCTGAGGGAACTCCAAACACACACTTCTCCGGGTTGAGTCGCAGGCTCACTACGTCGAGGCTCGCGAAGGTTTCTTCCAGGTCTTGTATGAAGGTCTTGGCCTCGCGAGACTTCACCACGATGTCATCGACGTATGCCTCTACATTCTTCCCAAGCTGTGGGCCCAAGGTGATGTGCATGAGCCGCTGGAAGGTTGCCCCCGCGTTGGCAACCCGAATGGCATGCATGTATAGCAGTACACTCCACACGGGGTTAGGAAGGCCGTCTTTTCCACGTCTTCCACCGCCATCTTGATTTGGTGATACCCGGAAAAGGCGTCCAAGAAGCATAACAGGTCACACTCGGACGGTGGAATCGGCGATCCGTCGATGCGAGGGAGCGGAAACGGATCCTGCGGGCATGCTTTGTTGAGGTTGGTGAAGTCGGCACACATGCGCTCCTTTCCTCCCTTCTTTGTCACCACCACGGGGTTGGCCAGCCAATCTGGGTATCAGAGCTCGCGAATAACCCCCGCGGCTTCTAGCTTGCGGATCTCTTGGACGATGAAGGCCTGCTTTTCAGTGGACTGCCTTCTCGCTTTCTGTTTCACTGGATGCACGTTGGGGCACACATTACGGTGGTGCTCGAACACGCCCCGCGGTATCCCCGCCAGCTGATCGGGCTCCCAGGCGAACACCTTCTTGTTCGCACGCAGGAACTTGACAAGGGCCTCCTCCTGTTCTGGCTCGAGGTTGGCGCCTATGGTGACGGTGGCGTTTTTGGACCCGTCCTCATCGACAGGTATCTGCTTGGTCTCCGCCTTGTATTTAGTGAAAAACTGCTTCTTCTTGGTCTGCGCATCCCACTTGGGATTGGGTGCTTCAGAATCGGCGGGCCTACGCTATGCCGCCGTCTTGAGGGTGAGCCTGGCCGCAGCCGCGCACCTTCAGTATCCCCGAGCACAGTGAGGACGCCGCTGCTCCCAGGCATCTTCATGAGGTTGTACCCCGGGTGGGTTGCGGCCATGAATTTGGCCAATGCTGGATAGCCAAGGATGGCATGGCAGGGGAGGCCGATGGGGGCGATGTCGAAGTCGACCAGTCCCGTGCGGAAGTTATCGTAGGTGCCGAAGGTCACCGGAAACCGGATTTGCCCCAAGGAGCTGGATGACCCCCCTCCTACACCCGAAAAAGGTCGGCTGGGCTGCAGCCGCTCCCTGGGTATGCAGAGGAGGTTGAAGGCCTCGACTGAGAGTACGTTGAGGCCGGGCGCCGTCGGCCGAGGGTCCCGGTGACGGCAACTGGCGGATGGTGGGTGTGCAGAGCATGGGGAGCGCACCAGCCGGCCGAGTTGGTGGGGTGGTCTTGAGAGTCGAAGGTCAGCTCGGCCGGGCGACTCCGTCCGCCCGAGGGAGCCCCCGCCAGCGTGGAGGCGCCCGACCAGCCGGACGAATGTCTTGACATGGCGGCTGGAAGGCGGCGCCTGCGAGCCGCCCAGGAGGGCCGCGATGAGCGGAGGAACCGGCGCGACGGGGCGGGTGTCTAAGAAGCCGCGCGGCCCCTCCCCTGAGGTCGCCGAGGAGCGCAGGGACGATGCTTGCTACCCGTCCCCCGCCGGGCCGGTGGCGGTGCTGACGGCGGGTGGTGAGGAACGGCGAGGGCGCCCGCCGTCAGAAGCCGTTCGGGCGACATGGGAGGCGAGGGCGGCTTGGCGCTCGGCGCGAGCCCGACGAGCGTCAGGCATGGTTGCGGTGGTCGGGGAAGAGCGAGGCGACGGAAGGCAGATTCCGGCGCACCCCTACCTGGCGCGCCAAATGTCGGATTTCGGGTTCCGGCAGATCCTTAAGGTTCGAACTCTAGGGTGCGCGCGGAGATCCAACCCTCCACCATCTCGCACTTTGCCGAATCGCGGGGACCTAAACTACTAAACAGAACAGCACAAGACACATGAGATTTATACTAGTTCTGGCCACCGTTGTGGTGTAATACCCTACTCTAGTTTGTGTGTGGTGGATTGCCTCTTGGGCTGATGAGGAATAAGATAGGAAGAACAGCCTCGCGAGGGTCTGTTCTTGGTGGATGTGATGAACTGCTAGGTGGTGTTCCGTCGCTCTAGCTTGAGGATCGGGTCTCTATCTCTCTCTCTGGATTCCAAATGCCCGCCCCCTCTACTGCGGTGGCTAGCTCTACTTATATAGACGGAGGCCCTGGGCCTCTTCCCAAATATTGAGCGGGAGGGGCGCCAACAATTGGCCATTTTGAAGGGGAACAGCGGGTACACTTATCCTAACTAAAGTTGGTCCTCGCCAGCCAAAGGCTCTGGTGATGACGCCTGCTTGGGCTCCACGATGACTCCCTTCCAGCCGTTGGGGCTGGTCTTGGTCTTGTTGCACCGAAACGGGTGCCTTTGCTTGATGCTCTCGCTGCGCTTGCTCCCTTTGCACCAAAGAGGAAAGGAGGGCGCTGCTGGCTGGCGCCGACTAAGCGCCCTTGGTCGTCATGGCTTGCGTCATGGGCACCTCGCGAGGTACCCTGCCTTGAACTCTCCGCCTCCTCATGAGCCAACCCGACGAGGCTGTGCCCGAGGAAGCCTCACAGTCGTCACCATGAGGGTCTTGAGCTTGTGTTGATGAAGATGGGTTG
This sequence comes from Aegilops bicornis, assembly GCA_021605145.1. Taxonomy (NCBI): domain Eukaryota; kingdom Viridiplantae; phylum Streptophyta; class Magnoliopsida; order Poales; family Poaceae; genus Aegilops; species Aegilops bicornis. Next base: position 291,986,233 of record CM038671.1, read on the forward strand.
TCCTGGGCCTCCTTTGAGCCACGCCGCAGGCCGCAGGTAGGCAAGTCTGGGGACCCCCGTTCCCATAATGCCGACAATATATATATATATATATATATATATATATATATATATATATATATATACTCCAGCAATTTTTGGCCTTTTCTAGTCGATCCCCTAAACTTAAGGTTGTAAACTTGAATTTGATCAAGTTCAAAGCAGGTTCAACCGAAAGTAGCATGTATTCAAACATAAACGTAGATAGTTTTGCCTAACCGAACATAAAACATAAATTTACACTAAGATAAACTACTTTCGGTCGAAGTAGAGGTCGAGCCAATCCTTCCTTGTCATGTACGGTGTGCCGCGAGCCAGGTCCGGGCCCGTACCATCGTCGGGGTCATTGGGGAAGGCACTCCTCCATTTGTCGACGTCGCTCTCCTCGTCCTCAGGACCCACCTCGCCGCCCTCCGTGCCACCGTCGCCGCCGCCTTCGACCTCCTCATCAGTGGAGAGCGCGATAACCTCGCCGCCCTCCGTGCCGCCGTCCTTGCAGCCTTCGACCTCGTCATCAGAGGAGAGCGCGATAACCTCGCCGCCCTCCACGCTGGCAAAGATCGCCTGCTTCACCTCCACGAGCTCCGGGTGCTGCCGGCGGAGCTCTTGCATGTAGGCCTCGTCGGCGGCACCGGCCTCGAGGCGCTCCCACGCCTCGCGGTCCTCCCGCGCCATAGCCGAGCTCACCATCCCTGGCTCCGGCGGAACGAGGTGGACCGGACGTGTGCCGAAGGGGAAATTGAGCATAGCCGCTGTGCCGTGGTAGCGGACCTGCCAGCGGTCGTACTCCATGGCCGCGAGCTCGGCCGTGTGGAAGATACCGAGACATCGGTGGGTGTGGGTCTCTCGATCTGTAATCTCGGCGACCCACCTCCCCCACCGCCGCTGCCGGACCCCGAGGTAGGACTTTATCGGCTGCCGGGTCCGAGGGAGGACGGGAAAGTCCATGAACCGGCGTAGGGGCGCGGCGGAGGGCGGATCGTGGGACCGACGATGGTGGATCGGGCCCGCGGAGGACGACGGGGACACCTCGACGGCCATCTCGCCGGCGTCGGGCGAAAAGGCCACGATAAACCTATTTTTGGCAATTGGCTCCTCGAGCTCCCCGGCACTCGAGCAGTGGTTGAGGATGGAGGCGCCGGCGATGGCGGCAACCTATCAATGGTTTCGAGGGTTGTCTGTGTCTGTGTGAGCGGAGGTTTTGGGATGTGTGTGGAAGGGGGGCAAGGTTGTGTTTGAGGAAATACTGCGGCAACTGAAAATTTTACTAGGCGGGAGTAACAAGGCGGGGCTACTGAAAATTTGGATCAAGGGCGAGCATATATTTTTGAGATTGCGAGGGATGCAGAGGCGGGAGTAAAATGCCGGGGCTACTGAAAATTTAAATCAAGGGACTAAAGAAGAGAGGGAGTAACAGACATAGCACACGGTCCGCACATACTAATCGTGTGCTATCAAACATTAATACCTTCCATGCGGTAGATATTTTCGAGATTGCGAGGGATGCAGAGGCGGGTGTTTTTGGGGAGTGAGCTAGTGTGCTTGACACGCCGGCTGTGGACTGTAGCCGATACACCATCTCACGTAAGCCATAGGCGTATTATACACCGACGGTGCCCCAAGATATTTTGTACTACATCTCACACGGTTGGTGAGAATAAACTGTGTGGGATCTACTTGATTTGAAGTACAAAATGGGGTCACAGCGGCAATGGACGCTGTTTGAATTGCTAGACCTTTTATCTAAAGTGAACATGCAACTATATGTGTGTCGTGAAAGAATTGGAATTATTCAGGGTTTGCCTGGACATTTTATACAATAAACTAGTTTTCTAGCCATTTCACATGCACAACTCAAAATTAATCTACATGCACATGCTCCGGTGCATACAAATTGGTTGAAAATCAAATTTGTGTCCTTCAGTGCATGCTTAGGTCCCATGCAAGAAATGGGAACGAATTATTCGGGGTTCGTTTGTCCTTTTTTATACATTAACTAGGTTTTCTAGGCATTTTATGTGCATATTTCAAATTTGAACAACAAGCACATGCTCCAATGCACCAAAGTTAGTTGAAAAATCACATGTATGTCCTTGGGTGAATTTCTAGGTCCCAAGCAAGAGATGGGAATGAATTTCAAACACCAAGGCACTGTTGATTGCCGGAAAAACATTGAGATACCTGGTTTTCAAATTCTAGTAAATCCAAATCTCATCTGAAATTCATGAAACTTGGCATGCTATCATGGAGTGGCATCAACATGTCGTGGTGAAAATTTTGTCCCATTTGGGGTAGGTTTGGGTATAAGCTACTCACAAACCAGAGCTTCTCACAACAAGCATGATGGTTTTGATAGGGAACGTACCACCTTTGGGGACGGGACGATATCCGTTGCCTCTTATTGTTTTCAAAAAAATTCTAGTGTCAAGATAGAACAACAGGAGTGTTGATTTAATCTTGGAATTTTTCGGGGTTCGTTTGGCCTTTTTAATACATTAACTGGGTTTTGTAGGCATTTTATGTGCATAATTCAAATTTTAACTACAAGCACATGCTCCAATGCACTAAAATTGGTTGAAAAATCACATGTGTGTCTTTGGGTGAATTTCTGGGTCCCATGCAAGAGATTGGAATGAAATTCAAACACCAGGGCACTGTTGATTGCCGGCAAAACGTTGAGATGTCTGGTTTTTAAATTCTAGTAAATTCAAAACTCGTCTGAAATTCATGAAACTTGGCATGCTATCATGGAGCGACATCAACATGGCGTGGTAAAAAAAATTGTCCCATTTGGGGCAGGTTCGGGTATAAGCTTCTCACAAACTATAGCTTCTCACAACAAGCATGATGGTTTCGATAGGGAACGTCCAACCTTTGGGGACAAAACGATATCCGTTGCCTCTTATTGTTTTCAAAAAATTTCTTGTGTCAAGATAGAACAACAGGAGTGTTGTGTTTTCGGGGTTCGTTTGGCCTTTTTTATACATTAACTGGGTTTTGTAGGCATTTTATGTGCATATTTCAAATTTGAACTACAAGCACATTCTCCAATGCACCAAAGTTGGTTGAAAAATCACATGTGTGTCCTAGGGTGAATTTCTAAGTCCCATGCAAGAGATTGGAATGAAATTCAAACACCAGGGCACTATTGATTGCCGGCAAAACATTTAGATGCCTGGTTTTTAAATTCTATTATATCAAAAACTCATCTAAAATTCATGAAACTTGGCATGCTATCATGGAGTGGCATAAACATGCCATGGTAAAAAAATTGTCCCATTTGGGACAGGTTTGGGTATATGCTTCTCACAAACCAGAGCTTCTCACAACAAGCCTAATGGTTTTGGTAGGGAACGTACATCCCACCTTTGGGGACGAAACGACATTCATTGCCTCTTATTGCTTTCAAAAAAATTCTCGTGTCAACATAAAACAACAGGAGTGTTGTGTTAATTTTTGGGATTTTTAGGTTCGTTTGGACATTTTATTCATTAACTGAGTTATCTAGGCATTTTATGTGCATAATTCAAATTTGAACTACATGCACATGCTCCAAAGGTATATAAATTGGTTGAAAAACACATGTGTGTCCTTGGGTGCATGCTTAGGTCCCATGCAAGAGACGGGAATGAATTTAAAACACCAGGTCACTGTTGATTGCCGGCAAAACGTTGAGACACCTGGTTTTTTAGTTCTGCTAAATCCAAAACTCGTATGAAATTCATGAAACTTGGCATGCTATCATGGAGCGGCGTCAACATGCCGTGGTGAAAATTTTGTCCCATTTGGGACAGGTTGGGTATAAGCTGATCACAAACCTGAGCTTCTCACAACAAGCATGTGTTTCGATAGGGAATGTACCACCTTTGGGGACGGGACGATATCCGTTGCCTCTTATTGATTTTAAAAAATTCTAGTGTCAACATAGAACAACAGGAGTGTTGTGTTTAATCTTGGAATTTTTCGGGGTTCGTTTGGCCTTTTTATACATTAACTTGGTTTTGTAGGCATTTTATGTGCATATTTCAAATTTGAACTACAAGCACATGCTCCAATGCACCAAAGTTGGTTGAAAAATCACATGTGTGTCCTAGGGTGAATTTCTAAGTCACATGCAAGAGATTGGAATGAAATTCAAACACCAGGGCACTATTGATTGCCGGCAAAACATTTAGATGCCTGGTTTTTAAATTCTAGTAAATCCAAAACTCGTCTGAAATTCATGAAACTTGGCATGCTATCATGGAGCGGCATCAACATGGCATGGTAAAAAATTTGTCCCATTTGGGGCATGTTCAGGTATAAGCTTCTCACAAACCAGAGCTTCCAACAACAAGCATGATGGTTTCGATAGGGAACGTCCCAACTTTGGGGACGAAACGATATCCATTGCCTCTTATTGCTTTGAAATTTTTTCTCGTGTCAACACAGAACAACAGGAGTGTTGTGTCAATTTTTGGGATTTTTGGGGGTTCGTTTGGACATTTTTATGCATTAACTGAGTTTTCAATGCATTTATGTGCATAATTCAGATTTGAACTACATGCACATGCTCCAGTGCATATAAATTGGTTAAAAATAAAATATGTGTCCTTGGGTGCATGCTTAGGTCCCATGCAAGGAATGGGAATGAATTTCAAACACTGTGGCACCGTTGATTGCCTAAGAAACATTGAGATGCCTGGTTTTTAAATTCTATTATATCCAAACTCATCTGAAATTCATGAAACTTGGCATGCTATCATGGAGCTGCATAAACATGCCGTTGTAAAAAAATTGTCCCATTTGGAGCAGATTTGGGTATATGCTTCTCACAAACCGAGCTTCTCACAACAAGCCTGATGGTTTCGGTAGGGAACATACGTCCCACCTTTGGGGACGAAATGATATCCATTGCCTCTTATTGCTTTCAAAAAAATCTCATGTCAACATAAAACAACAGGAGTGTTGTCACAATTTTTGGGATTTTCGGGGTTCGTTTGGACATTTTTATGCACTAACTGAGTTATCTAGCCATGTTATGTGCATAATTCAAATTTGAACTACATGCACATGCTCCAGTGCATATAAATTGGTTGAAAAACACATGTGTGTCCTTGGGTGCATGCTTAGGTCTCATGCAAGAGACGGGAATGAATTTCAAACACCAGGGCACTGTTGATTGCGGGCAAAATGTTGAGATACCTGGTTTTTAAATTCTGGTAAATCCAAAACTCTTATGAAATTCATGAAACGTGGCATGCTATCATGGAGCGGCATCAACATGCCGTGGTGAAAATTTTATCCCATTTGGGACAGGTTTGGGTATAAGCTTCTCACAAACCAGAGCTTCTCACAACAAGAATGATGCTTTCGATAGGGAATATACCACCTTTGGGGACGGGACGATATCTGCTGCCTCTTATTGATTTCAAAAATATTCTAGTGTCCACATAGAACAACAGGAGTGTTGTGTTTAATCTTGGAAATTTTTGGGGTTCGTTTGTCCTTTTTTATATATTAACTGGGTTTTGTAGGCATTTTATGTGCATATTTCAAATTTGAACTACAAGCACATGCTCCAATGCACCAAAGTTGGTTGAAAAATCACATGTGTCTCCTAGAGTGAATTTCTAGGTCCCATGCAAGAGATTGGAATGAAATTCAAACACCAGGGCACTATTAATTGCCGGCAAAATGTTGAGATGCCTGGTTTTTAAATTCTAGTAAATCCAAAACTCATCTAAAATTCATGAAACTTGGCATGCTATCGTGGAGCGGCATCAACATGGCGTGGTAAAAAATTTGTCCCATTTGGGGCAGGTTCGGGTATAAGCTTCTCACAAAACAGAGCTTCTCACAACAATCATGATGGTTTCGATAGGGAACGTCCCACCTTTGGGGACGAAACGATATCCATTGCCTCTTATTGCTTTCATAAATTTTCTCGTGTCAACATAGAACAACAGGAGTGTTGTGTCAATTTTTGGGATTTTTCGGGTTCATTTGGACATTTTATGCATTAACTGAGTTTTCAATGCATTTATGTGCATAATTCATATTTGAACTACATGCACATGCTCCAAAGGCATATAAATTGGTTGAAAAATCAAATCTGTGTCCTTGGGTGCATGCTTAGGTCCCATGCAAGAAATGGGAAAGAATTTCAAACACCGAGGCACCGCTTGATTGCCGGCAAAACATTGAGATGCCTGGTTTTTAAATTCTGTTATATCCAAAACTCATCTAAAATTCATGAAACTTGGCATGCTATCATGGAGTGGCATAAACATGCCATGGTAAAAAAATTGTCCCATTTGGGACATGTTTGGGTATATGCTTCTCACAAACCAGAGCTTCTCACAACAAGCCTAATGGTTTTGGTAGGGAACGTACGTCCCACCTTTGGGGACGAAACGACATTCATTGCCTCTTATTGCTTTCAAAAAAATTCTCGTGTCAACATAAAACAACAGGAGTGTTCTGTTAATTTTTGGGATTTTCGGGGTTCGTTTGGACATTTTATTCATTAACTGAGTTATCTAGGCATTTTATGTGCATAATTCAAATTTGAACTACATGCACATGCTCCAGTGCATATAAATTGGTTGAAAAACACATGTGTGTCCTTGGGTGCATGCTTAGGTCCCATGCAAGAGACGGGAATGAATTTAAAACACCAGGTCACTGTTGATTGCCGGCAAAACGTTGAGACACCTGGTTTTTTAGTTCTGCTAAATCCAAAACTCGTATGAAATTCATGAAACTTGGCATGCTATCATGGAGCGGCATCAACATGCCGTGGTGAAAATTTTGTCCCATTTGGGACAGGTTGGGTATAAGCTTCTCACAAACCAGAGCTTCTCACAACAAGCATGTGTTTCGATAGGGAATGTACCACCTTTGGGGACGGGACGATATCCGTTGCCTCTTATTGATTTTAAAAAAATTCTAGTGTCAACATAGAACAACAGGAGTGTTGTGTTTAATCTTGGAATTTTTCGGGGTTCGTTTGGCCTTTTTATACATTAACTTGGTTTTGTAGGCATTTTATGTGCATATTTCAAATTTGAACTACAAGCACATGCTCCAATGCACCAAAGTTGGTTGAAAAATCACATGTGTGTCCTAGGGTTAATTTGTAAGTCCCATGCAAGAGATTGGAATGAAATTCAAACACCAGGGCACTATTGATTGCCGGCAAAACATTTAGATGCCTGGTTTTTAAATTCTAGTAAATCCAAAACTCGTCTGAAATTCATGAAACTTGGCATGCTAGCATGGAGCGGCATGAACATGGCATGGTAAAAAATTTGTCCCATTTGGGGCAGGTTCAGGTATAAGCTTCTCACAAACTGTAGCTTCTAACAACAAGCATGATGGTTTCGATAGGGAACGTCCCAACTTTGGGGACGAAACGATATCCATTGCCTCTTATTGCTTTGAAATTTTTTCTCGTGTCAACATAGAACAACAGGAGTGTTGTGTCAATTTTTGGGATTTTTGGGGGTTCGTTTGGACATTTTTATGCATTAACTGAGTTTTCAATGCATTTATGTGCATAATTCAGATTTGAACTACATGCACATGCTCCAGTGCATATAAATTGGTTAAAAAATAAAATATGTGTCCTTGGGTGCATGCTTAGGTCCCATGCAAGGAATGGGAATGAATTTCAAACACCAGGGCACCGTTGATTGCCGGCAAAACATTGAGATGCCTGGTTTTTAAATTCTATTATATCCAAACTCATCTGAAATTCATGAAACTTGGCATGCTATCATGGAGCTGCATAAACATGCCGTTGTAAAAAAATTGTCCCATTTGGAGCAGATTTGGGTATATGCTTCTCACAAACCGTAGCTTCTCACAACAAGCCCGATGGTTTGATGAGGGAACATATGTCCCACCTTTGGGGACGAAATGATATCCATTGCCTCTTATTGCTTTCAAAAAAATCTCATGTCAACATAAAACAACAGGAGTGTTGTCACAATTTTTGGGATTTTCGGGGTTCGTTTGGACATTTTTATGCATTAACCGAGTTATCTAGCCATTTTATGTGCATAATTCAAATTTGAACTACATGCACATGCTCCAGTGCATATAAATTGGTTGAAAAACACATGTGTGTCCTTGGGTGCATGCTTAGGTCTCATGCAAGAGACGGGAATGAATTTCAAACACCAGGGCACTGTTGATTGCGGGCAAAATGTTGAGATACCTGGTTTTTAAATTCTGGTAAATCCAAAACTCTTATGAAATTCATGAAACTTGGCATGCTATCATGGAGCGGCATCAACATGCCGTGGTGAAAATTTTATCCCATTTGGGACAGGTTTGGGTATAAGCTTCTCACAAACCAGAGCTTCTCACAACAAGAATGATGGTTTCGATAGGGAATATACCACCTTTGGGGACGGGACGATATCTGTTGCCTCTTATTGATTTCAAAAATATTCTAGTGTCCACATAGAACAACAGGAGTGTTGTGTTTAATCTTGGAAATTTTTGGGGTTCGTTTGTCCTTTTTTATATATTAACTGGGTTTTGTAGGCATTTTATGTGCATATTTCAAATTTGAACTACAAGCACATGCTCCAATGCACCAAAGTTGGTTGAAAAATCACATGTGTCTCCTAGAGTGAATTTCTAGGTCCCATGCAAGAGATTGGAATGAAATTCAAACACCAGGGCACTATTAATTGCCGGCAAAATGTTGAGATGCCTGGTTTTAAATTCTAGTAAATCCAAAACTCATCTGAAATTCATGAAACTTGGCATGCTATCGTGGAGCGGCATCAACATGGCGTGGTAAAAAATTTGTCCCATTTGGGGCAGGTTCGGGTATAAGCTTCTCACAAAACAGAGCTTCTCACAACAATCATGATGGTTTCGATAGGGAACGTCCCACCTTTGGGGACGAAACGTTATCCATTGCCTCTTATTGCTTTCATAAATTTTCTCGTGTCAACATAGAACAACAGGAGTGTTGTGTCAATTTTTGTGATTTTTCGGGTTCATTTGGACATTTTTATGCATTAACTGAGTTTTCAATGCATTTATGTGCATAATTCATATTTGAACTACATGCACATGCTCCAGTGCATATAAATTGGTTGAAAAATCAAATCTGTGTCCTTGGGTGCATGCTTAGGTCCCATGCAAGAAATGGGAAAGAATTTCAAACACCAGGGCACCGTTGATTGCCGGCAAAACATTGAGATGCCTGGTTTTTAAATTCTGTTATATCCAAAACTCATCTAAAATTCATGAAACTTGGCATGCTATCATGGAGTGGCATAAACATGCCATGGTAAAAAAATTGTCCCATTTGGGACATGTTTGGGTATATGCTTCTCACAAACCAGAGCTTCTCACAACAAGCCTAATGGTTTTGGTAGGGAACGTACGTCCCACCTTTGGGGACGAAACGACATTCATTGCCTCTTATTGCTTTCAAAAAAATTCTCGTGTCAACATAAAACAACAGGAGTGTTGTGTTAATTTTTGGGATTTTCGGGGTTCGTTTGGACATTTTTATTCATTAACTGAGTTATCTAGGCATTTTATGTGCATAATTCAAATTTGAACTACATGCACATGCTCCAGTGCATATAAATTGGTTGAAAAACACATGTGTGTCCTTGGGTGCATGCTTAGGTCCCATGCAAGAGACGGAATGAATTTAAAACACCAGTCACTGTTGATTGCCGGCAAAACGTTGAGACACCTGGTTTTTAGTTCTGCTAAATCCAAAACTTCGTATGAAATTCATGAAACTTGGCATGCTATAATTGAGCTGAATCAACATGACGTGGTTAAAATTTTGTCCCATTTGGGACAGGTTGGGTATAAGCTTCTCACAAACCATAGCTTCTCACAAAAAGCATGTGTTTCGATAGGGAATGTACCACCTTTGGGGACGGGACGATATCCGTTGCCTCTTATTGATTTTAAAAAATTCTAGTGTCAACATAGAACAACAGGAGTGTTGTGTTTAATCTTGGAATTTTTCGGGGTTCGTTTGGCCTTTTTATACATTAACTTGGTTTTGTAGGCATTTTATGTGCATATTTCAAATTTGAACTACAAGCACATGCTCCAATGCACCAAAGTTGGTTGAAAAATCACATGTGTGTCCTAGGGTTAATTTCTAAGTCCCATGCAAGAGATTGGAATGAAATTCAAACACCGAGGCACTATTGATTGCCGGCAAAACATTTAGATGCCTGGTTTTAAATTCTAGTAAATCCAAAACTAAATAAAATTCATGAAACTTGGCATGCTAGCATGGAGCGGCATCAACATGGCATGGTAAAAAATTTGTCCCATTTGGGGCAGGTTCAGGTATAAGCTTCTCACAAACCAGAGCTTCTAACAACAAGCATGATGGTTTCGATAGGGAACGTCCCAACTTTGGGGACGAAACGATATCCATTGCCTCTTATTGCTTTGAAATTTTTTCTCGTGTCAACATAGAACAACAGGAGTGTTGTGTCAATTTTTGGGATTTTGGGGGTTCGTTTGGACATTTTTATGCATTAACTGAGTTTTCAATGCATTTATGTGCATAATTCAGATTTGAACTACATGCACATGCTCCGGTGCATATAAATTGGTTAAAAATAAAATATGTGTCCTTGGGTGCATGCTTAGGTCCCATGCAAGGAATGGGAATGAATTTCAAACACCGAGGGCACCGTTGATTGCCTAAAACATTGAGATGCCTGGTTTTAAATTCTATTATATCCAAACTCATCTGAAATTCATGAAACTTGGCATGCTATCATGGAGCTGCATAAACATGCCGTTGTAAAAAAATTGTCCCATTTGGAGCAGATTTGGGTATATGCTTCTCACAAACCAGAGCTTCTCACAACAAGCCTGATGGTTTCGGTAGGGAACATATGTCCCACCTTTGGGGACGAAATGATATCCATTGCCTCTTATTGCTTTCAAAAAAATCTCATGTCAACATAAAACAACAGGAGTGTTGTCACAATTTTTGGGATTTTCGGGGTTCGTTTGGACATTTTTATGCATTAACTGAGTTATCTAGCCATTTTATGTGCATAATTCAAATTTGAACTACATGCACATGCTCCAGTGCATATAAATTGGTTGAAAAACACATGTGTGTCCTTGGGTGTATGCTTAGGTCTCATGCAAGAGACGGAATGAATTTCAAACACCAGAGGCCTTTGTTGATTGCGGGCAAAATGTTGAGATACCTGGTTTTTAAATTCTGGTAAATCCAAAACTCTTATGAAATTCATGAAACTTGGCATGCTATCATGGAGCGGCATCAACATGCCGTGGTGAAAATTTTATCCCATTTGGGACAGGTTTGGGTATAAGCTTCTCACAAACCAGAGCTTCTCACAACAAGAATGATGGTTTCGATAGGGAATATACCACCTTTGGGGACGGGACGATATCTGTTGCCTCTTATTGATTTCAAAAATATTCTAGTGTCCACATAGAACAACAGGAGTGTTGTGTTTAATCTTGGAAATTTTTGGGGTTCGTTTGTCCTTTTTTATATATTAACTGGGTTTTGTAGGCATTTTATGTGCATATTTCAAATTTGAACTACAAGCACATGCTCCAATGCACCAAAGTTGGTTGAAAAATCACATGTGTCTCCTAGAGTGAATTTCTAGGTCCCATGCAAGAGATTGGAATGAAATTCAAACACCAGGGCACTATTAATTGCCGGCAAAATGTTGAGATGCCTGGTTTTTAAATTCTAGTAAATCCAAAACTCATCTGAAATTCATGAAACTTGGCATGCTATCGTGGAGCGGCATCAACATGGCGTGGTAAAAAATTTGTCCCATTTGGGGCAGGTTCGGGTATAAGCTTCTCACAAAACAGAGCTTCTCACAACAATCATGATGGTTTCGATAGGGAACGTCCCACCTTTGGGGACGAAACGATATCCATTGCCTCTTATTGCTTTCATAAATTTTCTCGTGTCAACATAGAACAACAGGAGTGTTGTGTCAATTTTTGGGATTTTTCGGGGTTCATTTGGACATTTTTATGCATTAACTGAGTTTTCAATGCATTTATGTGCATAATTCATATTTGAACTACATGCACATGCTCCAGTGCATATAAATTGGTTGAAAAATCAAATCTATGTCCTTGGGTGCATGCTTAGGTCCCATGCAAGAAATGGGAAAGAATTTCAAACACCAGGGCACCGTTGATTGCCGGCAAAACATTGAGATGCCTGGTTTTTAAATTCTGTTATATCCAAAACTCATCTAAAATTCATGAAACTTGGCATGCTATCATGGAGTGGCATAAACATGCCATGGTAAAAAAATTGTCCCATTTGGGACATGTTTGGGTATATGCTTCTCACAAACCGGCTTCTCACAACAAGCCTAATGGTTTTGGTAGGGAACGTACGTCCCACCTTTGGGGACGAAACGACATTCATTGCCTCTTATTGCTTTCAAAAAAATTCTCGTGTCAACATAAAACAACAGGAGTGTTGTGTTAATTTTTGGGATTTTCGGGGTTCGTTTGGACATTTTTATTCATTAACTGAGTTATCTAGGCATTTTATGTGCATAATTCAAATTTGAACTACATGCACATGCTCCAAAGGTATATAAATTGGTTGAAAAACACATGTGTGTCCTTGGGTGCATGCTTAGGTCCCATGCAAGAGACGGAATGAATTTAAAACACCAGGTCACCGTTGATTGCCGGCAAAAGCGTTGAGACACCTGGTTTTTAGTTACGCTAAATCCAAAACTCGTATGAAATTCATGAAACTTGGCATGCTATCATGGAGCGGCATCAACATGCCGTGGTGAAAATTTTGTCCCATTTGGGACAGGTTGGGTATAAGCTTCTCACAAACCGTAGCTTCTCACAACAAGCATGTGTTTCGATAGGGAATGTACCACCTTTGGGGGCGGGACGATATCCGTTGCCTCTTATTGATTTTAAAAATTCTAGTGTCAACATAGAACAACAGGAGTGTTGTGTTTAATCTTGGAATTTTTCGGGTTCGTTTGGCCTTTTATACATTAACTTGGTTTTGTAGGCATTTTATGTGCATATTTCAAATTTGAACTACAAGCACATGCTCCAATGCACCAAAGTTGGTTGAAAAATCACATGTGTGTCCTAGGGTTAATTTCTAAGTCCCATGCAAGAGATTGGAATGAAATTCAAACACCAGGGCACTATTGATTGCCGGCAAAACATTTAGATGCCTGGTTTTTAAATTCTAGTAAATCCAAAACTCGTCTGAAATTCATGAAACTTGGCATGCTAGCATGGAGCGGCATCAACATGGCATGGTAAAAAATTTGTCCCATTTGGGGCAGGTTCAGGTATAAGCTTCTCACAAACCAGAGCTTCTAACAACAAGCATGATGGTTTCGATAGGGAACGTCCCAACTTTGGGGACGAAACGATATCCATTGCCTCTTATTGCTTTGAAATTTTTTCTCGTGTCAACATAGAACAACAGGAGTGTTGTGTCAATTTTTGGGATTGTTGGGGGTTCGTTTGGACATTTTTATGCATTAACTGAGTTTTCAATGCATTTATGTGCATAATTCAGATTTGAACTACATGCACATGCTCCAAAGGTGCATATAAATTGGTTAAAAAATAAAATATGTGTCCTTGGGTGCATGCTTAGGTCCCATGCAAGGAATGGGAATGAATTTCAAACACCGAGGCACCGTTGATTGCCGGCAAAACATTGAGATGCCTGGTTTTTAAATTCTATTATATCCAAACTCATCTGAAATTCATGAAACTTGGCATGCTATCATGGAGCTGCATAAACATGCCGTTGTAAAAAAATTGTCCCATTTGGAGCAGATTTGGGTATATGCTTCTCACAAACCAGAGCTTCTCACAACAAGCCTGATGGTTTCGGTAGGGAACATATGTCCCACCTTTGGGGACGAAATGATATCCATTGCCTCTTATTGCTTTCAAAAAAATCTCATGTCAACATAAAACAACAGGAGTGTTGTCACAATTTTTGGGATTTTCGGGGTTCGTTTGGACATTTTTATGCATTAACTGAGTTATCTAGCCATTTTATGTGCATAATTCAAATTTGAACTACATGCACATGCTCCAGTGCATATAAATTGGTTGAAAAACACATGTGTGTCCTTGGGTGCATGCTTAGGTCTCATGCAAGAGACGGGAATGAATTTCAAACACCAGGGCACTGTTGATTGCTGGGCAAAATGTTGAGATACCTGGTTTTTAAATTCGTAAATCCAAAACTCTTATGAAATTCATGAAACTTGGCATGCTATCATGGAGCGGCATCAACATGCCGTGGTGAAAATTTTATCCCATTTGGGACAGGTTTGGGTATAAGCTTCTCACAAACCGTAGCTTCTCACAACAAGAATGATGGTTTCGATAGGGAATATACCACCTTTGGGGACGGGACGATATCTGTTGCCTCTTATTGATTTCAAAAATATTCTAGTGTCCACATAGAACAACAGGGTGTTGTGTTTAATCTTGGAAATTTTTGGGGTTCGTTTGTCCTTTTTTATATATTAACTGGGTTTTGTAGGCATTTTATGTGCATATTTCAAATTTGAACTACAAGCACATGCTCCAATGCACCAAAGTTGGTTGAAAAATCACATGTGTCTCCTAGAGTGAATTTCTAGGTCCCATGCAAGAGATTGGAATGAAATTCAAACACCAGGGCACTATTAATTGCCGGCAAAATGTTGAGATGCCTGGTTTTTAAATTCTAGTAATCCAAAACTCATCTGAAATTCATTAAACTTGGCATGCTATCGTGGAGCGGCATCAACATGGCGTCGTAAAAAATTTGTCCCATTTGGGGCAGGTTCGGGTATAAGCTTCTCACAAAACAGAGCTTCTCACAACAAGCATGATGGTTTCGATAGGGAACGTCCCACCTTTGGGGACGAAACGATATCCATTGCCTCTTTTTGCTTTCAAAAAATTTCTCGTGTCAACATAGAACAACAGGAGTGTTGTGTCAATTTTTGGGATTTTCTGGGGTTCATTTGGACATTTTTATGCATTAACTGAGTTTTCAATGCATTTATGTGCATACTTCATATTTGAACTACATGCACATGCTCCAGTGCATATAAATTGGTTGAAAAATCAAATCTATGTCCTTGGGTGCATGCTTAGGTCCCATGCAAGAAATGGGAAAGAATTTCAAACACCAGGGCACCGTTGATTGCCGGCAAAACATTGAGATGCCTGGTTTTTAAATTCTGTTATATCCAAAACTCATCTAAAATTCATGAAACTTGGCATGCTATCATGGAGTGGCATAAACATGCCATGGTAAAAAAATTGTCCCATTTGGGACAGGTTTGGGTATATGCTTCTCACAAACCAGAGCTTCTCACAACAAGCCTAATGGTTTTGGTAGGGAACGTACGTCCCACCTTTGGGGACGAAATGACATTCATTGCCTCTTATTGCTTTCAAAAAAATTCTCGTGTCAACATAAAACAACAGGAGTGTTGTGTTAATTTTTGGGATTTTCGGGGTTCGTTTGGACATTTTTATTCATTAACTGAGTTATCTAGGCATTTTATGTGCATAATTCAAATTTGAACTACATGCACATGCTCCAAAGGTATATAAATTGGTTGAAAAACACATGTGTGTCCTTGGGTGCATGCTTAGGTCCCATGCAAGAGACGGGAATGAATTTAAAACACCAGGTCACTGTTGATTGCCGGCAAAACGTTGAGATACCTGGCATGCTATCATGGAGCGGCATCAACATGCCGTGGTGAAAATTTTGTCCCATTTGGGACAGGTTGGGTATAAGCTTCTCACAAACCAGAGCTTCTCACAACAAGCATGTGTTTCGATAGGGAATGTACCACCTTTGGGGACGGGACGATATCCGTTGCCTCTTATTGATTTTAAAAAATTCTAGTGTCAACATAGAACAACAGGAGTGTTGTGTTTAATCTTGGAATTTTTTAGGGGTTCGTTTGGCCTTTTTATACATTAACTTGGTTTTGTAGGCATTTTATGTGCATATTTCAAATTTGAACTACAAGCACATGCTCCAATGCACCAAAGTTGGTTGAAAAATCACATGTTTGTCCTAGGGTGAATTTCTAGGTCCCATGCAAGAGATTGGAATGAAATTCAAACTCCAGGGCATTATTGATTGCTGGCAAAATGTTGAGATGCCTGGTTTTTAAATTCTGGTAAATCCAAAACTCGTCTGAAATTCATGAAACTTGGCATGCTATCATGGAGCAGCATAAACATGTCGTGGTAAAAAAATTGTCCCATTTGGGGCAGGTTTGGGTATATGCTTCTCACAAACGAGAGCTTCTCACAACAAGCCTGATGGTTTCGGTAGGAACATACGTCCCACCATTGGGGAAGAAACAATATCCATTGCCTCTTATTGCTTTCACAAAATTTCTCGTGTCAACATAGAACAACGGGAGTGTTGTGTCAATTTTTGGGATTTTTCGGGGTTCGTTTGGACATTTTATGCATTAACTGAGTTTTCAAGGCATGCATAATTCAAAATTGAACTACATGCACATGTTCTAGTGCATATAAAAATGCTGCCCCTTTAATATCTCAAACGTTTGTAGAATTCAAACCGTGTGCGTTCTTTTAACCATTCACGTGACACCATGTGTCTTGGTTTTAATGGTCATAGGAGGGGTCGTGCGGACAGCTGCTTGACCTTGACTGAACGGGAGGCGTGCGAGCGCAGTTGGGTGCGCAGGCTGACCGAGAGGCATGCAAGCTGTCCTCCAATGCGCAGGTTCATCGAGAAGCGTGTGAGCTGTACGCTGTGCAGGCTCAGTTGGAAGCGAGCCCTTTGACTTACATGGTCGCCCGCCTTCCTCTCCATTAATGGCGCCCGAGCCAATTTTTAATACGGGCGGCCTTACTGTTCGCCTCCCATTCCCCTCCCTCCCGTAGACCTCCACCAACGCCATGGCGCAGAACGATCATCTGCCACTGGTCTTCAAGTTTGGTGAAGTCAACTCCGAGCCAGAGGAGATAGAAAATAAGGAGGAATGGTGCCTCATGGACATGGCCCAGAACGAGCTGGCCGCGGCGGTTGCTGCCCCCTCTCCCGTCCCAGCTCCCATCCCCGCGCCTGCGCCAGCGACCATCCCCGTAGCATTGACGGGCTAGTCGCCGAGCACTATCGCAGAGCTGGAAGCCGCGGGTGTCAGCAAGGTCTCCGCGGACCCCCATGAGCTCGTGTACATGCCACCACCAGGGCCCGTGCCCGTGCGCGCCCCTCCATCCACCATGGCGCCGGCCCCAGTCCGTTTGGCTGCACCCGCTGCGCTCGTGCCCGTGCCCGTGCGCGCGCCGCCCTCAGCGGCATGGGACGCTGCCGTCCTCTCGCGCCCCGCCCGTCGATGGCGCGACGACATGATGTTTGATTTACAAGTGAAGAACATTTTGTGCTGCCTTGAACACTTTCAACAACGGCGTCCCGGAGGACGACAATGACAATGACGGCGCAGCACCCCGCCTCCGCCGCCGCCAGAAATAGTTTTTTGGGGTTTAATACTGTATCTCGAATTCTCGATCATATGAATATAATTTCGCATTGTGACTGAATGAAATATATGGTTTCAACGAACTTGCGTTTTTCTCTCTCAATGTACAGACTTATCAAACGATTTTCTTTTGAAAAAAACATGAATGGTTTTTAAATATAAAACACTAAATGCATAAGCGTTTTAGTTAGAACACCCGGATGCAAACCGATAGCTTCCCCAGGAAGCCAAGGGAAAATGTGCCGAGCAGGATTTCTGCATCCCTTCAACGCAAACGGTTGTTTTGCATGACCCGTGTGAAACCACGTACAAAAAATTGGGTAAGATTTGCATATCTATCATTTTGGGTATGTTGCCATTTGTCAAACTGGAAAGATTGACATTTGTTTATCTAGTAACATTGCCATTTGTCAACCTTGTAACACTGCAATTTTTAAAAATATGCAGCTAAAAATCACTAGCACTATCTAATTTTTGCAACTAAAATCACTAGCACTGTTCATATGGACACCACTAGCAGGCATGAGTTGATGGACGCATATGCAAATGTACCATTGATTACATACAACAAGTCATTAGCCCACAACGACAACAAGGTTACAGTTGGATAATAGATCATTTCCAACAAAACATTCTAGTAAAGTTTTTATCACACAACAAATAACAAAGCGATGAAATGAACTTCAACTCAACCACTCATCGGCGTTGGAAACGCTTGCTTTGAACCAGAAGTGATTTTGTGAGAAGGGCCAGCTACTGTCAATCTCGAGACCAACGCATGACTGATCATCCAGGCTGAAGTGGCCTATGTCAGGACCCATATTGGGACGGTAGGTAAGCATAGCAATGTCCAGGGCATAGATACAGTTGCTTCTCATAAATGGTACTAACATTGTGCCAACAACAGCTGGATCGCCTTCCACCATCATTGGATAGTTTTGTCTAAGGAAGAGAGAGTTTCCTCCAAGGCTTTCAATATTTAACCAGGGAGAAGGTGTTGGCGTTAGTACACTAGTTTCCATCCCGAATACCCTGCAACGGATGTTGGAATAGGTCCGGAGAGTGCGACCATGCGAGACAACACCTGCTTCATTAGTAACATCAGCAGTGCCTGTATAAAAACAAGAAGAGGTGATCCATCAGAATAAGTTGCCAGGCGCTACTGATTATATGGGTCCAGCTCGTCCTCATGCTCGTGATCATCAACATCGTCATCTCCCCCTTGGTTATAAATTTTTTCAAGTATAGGTGGTGGAATGTTCATAGGACCTTGGAAACACAAAAAGGTTAATTAATTAGTAAAGGGAAACTTGCTAACCCGCATGCATGTGGATGAAACAATTGTAATTACGGTGGAAGACACACGTACCGAAAGCATGATGATTCCATGCAAAAATAGTGCCACGAGTGGTGGCAGCAAACACAAGACCCTCGTATTGAATTGCATCACAGTACTCACCCATGTACATAAATTGATTTTTTGAGTAATATCCATCGAGGCGTTGAAGTAAGGAAGGCAACAAGCTTGTCGATGATAGCAAAAACTTCATAGTTCGAGTAATCCCAATAGCGGTTGGGAACTCGACAAATTGCTATCTTCCATAGATGACAGTCACCATGATCGTATTTGAACTCACGTAGAATACCGGTGTACTCAATCTCTGGGCAGTCGTCTGAGATTTTTGGAACTGGAACCCGGTGACGAGTGTACACATTCACAAGTTCCCACTCGCAGTTGTACCCAATATAAACAACCCAATCTTCATTTGTGCCTGCCCAAGCCTTGCCCTCAAGCGATGGCATCTTAACATCATACGTATCATTATCAAGCGGCATCAACTTGCACAAGGCGAGGCTTCCTCGTCCCCCGCACTACCGGCAGGTCACAGTGAAGAAGATAGGGGAGATCAAACCGCTCCTGGTCCCTTGGGTTCCTTGTAATGATGTTATTAGTTGAGTCGAGAATGGTCTTGAACAAACCTTCCATGCTAGCTGAGGTGATGACGTCGCACCGATTAATGAGTTCGTCCACCATGTCATCTTTTAGATCGGGGCAAGAATAACGGGGTCGTTTTCGGCCTGTTCCCTCCATGGAGAAGATGATCGAACAATGGCAGAAGGAAGGGTGAAGGCAAATGGAGGGAGGAAGAGCGTGCGACAATAGTTCCAAATCGAGAGGGAAAGGCGAAGAGGTGGTGGACGGTTTCCATGGTACGCGAAGATGCACCTGGGGAGCGAACGGTTGCCACAGAGGTCACACATTGAGGACAAGGGCCGAGTGAACCGCATGTGTATATCGCACACACCTTGATCTGACTGATCGTTTCTTTTGTGTTGCCTAATCACAAACAGTTCATCCGAGTGAACCGTATGATGTATATCACACACACCTTCATCTGGCTGCCTGTTTCTTTTGTGTTGCCTAATCACAAACAGTTCATCCGAGTGAACCATATGCTATGTATCGCACACCTCTTCATTTGGCTTCCCATTTCTTTTGTTCCTCCTCATCGCAAACAGTTAATTGACCTGAACCGTATGCCCTTCATTGCACACGCAAATAAAACCTGAACCGTGTTTGATGCATCCGTCATTGCAAACGCTTTATACATTTCTGACGGTTTTCATACAACATCGTTTGTGATTATTGCATCGCACATAGTTTCTCGAAGGGTCTCTAATCGTAGTGTCACGTTAGCAGCATCCAACAGTAATGTGCGGTGCGGTGTTGTCAAACATGCACTGGAATCCTCCGCTATAAACTCCGTGACAAGTCGTGACGATTACAGGCCGGCCGGCCCCCATTTATTACATCGGACATTTAACCATTGTGTCTCTTCAACCTTTCGATCGCGCCCCACCATTGCAAGAAGCACACCCACCATCACAAATTCTTAGAGGGTATCCTGCTGTAACATCCCAAAATTCCAAATTTTGGAATGTTATATTAAATAAATAGTTTTGATTTTTTGCTTGATTGTGATGTGGTTGCTTGTGTGAAATTGAGTGAAATTTGAAACTTTTTGAAAGTTGAATGAGAGGGAATCAAATGACATTCCCAAACTTTCATCCTGCTTTTATTATCTCCATGAATTCAAATTCTTTTCATCACAAAATCCTAGAGAGAAGATGACATGACTTCTTCCATTTAAAATGAAAAGGGTTTTTGAAAATATTTGAATTTCATTTGGAAATATTTCAAATTCAGAAACTTTATGCAACTCAATGAGTTTCATGAGAGAAGATAAAATGACTTCTTCAAATGTTAAGAAACAGAGTTGGAAGTTTCAAATAATCAAACTTAGAGTCCCTTTGGAATTATTTTTCAATTTGGAGTTATTTGGTTTTATTCAAATTATTTTTCTCCAAAAATAAAATATATGTAAAATAGGGTAAAATGATTCCCACATTAGAAAATTGGAGAGAAATGAGTTTGAAATCATTTTGGTATTTTAAAAATATTTTATTTGGTTTTTAAATAAACCAGTAACACTGTTTGTTTTATATAAATTTTTGTGGAATTTATTTGATGCTAGAAAAATGTTCATGTTGTAGAAAATCTTTTTCTGAAAATTTTGATATATAATATGCCTATATTATGTTTTTATTTCTTTTTGTTTTATTCTTTTGTCTGTCTGTGTTTAAAAAACAGTTTCGGGGCGACCGAACTGGGCCGCGCCCAGCCCAGCCCGCCCGCCCGCTCGTCCCCGAGCTCGGGACAGAGTCCCGAGCGATCCCGCGCCGCCGCCGTGTCATGGCCGGACTCCGCCGTCTCCTCTACTTGCCCCCTCCTCTACGTCCCCTTGCGCGCCTCCCCTGGCCTTTAAATAGTGGCGCCCCCGCAGCCTCTCCTCCTCGCATTGCATCTCGCCGCCCTACACAGTCGAGTTGCACCGCCGTCGCCCTCGCCTCGCCCGCTGCCCTCCCCGCCTCGACGATTGGAGCGCCGCCCCGATTGGATCCACCGCCGCCGTCGTCGACGAACCGCCGGTGCCGGTCGACTGGCAAAAACCGCCTCTGACCGGTCCAATCCGAGATCATTTTTTTAAATAAATCATTTTGTTTTTATTATTTGGCGAACGTTGTGTGTTTAGGAAGTTCTAATGAATGTTTTTGTTCTGTAGATCTGTTTAGCAAACGTTCATTCGTAGATTTTTCTTTTTCTGTTTATTTTCAGCCAGGGACCTATTCGTAAATATTTTACTTCGCAGTTTAGCCCGTGATCTTTAATCGCTCGCAACTTTTTACTCGTTTGTCCAAATCCAATGAAACCAACGCCAACTTCTTCGTCAGGATCCCATCTATCCAGTAAACAAACTCAAATATATTTTTGAAAGTTTTAAAATTTGAATTTATTCAGATCTGATTTAAACTTGTTTAGTTATAATTTGAGTTTCTTAACTCCGTTTTAATTGATTCTTTTTGTAAATCAAAGCTCTTGACATGTACCTTCTGTTAAGCTCAAAATCACATAATTTTGCTGCTGTTAAAAATATGTTTATGTCCGTGAGTTTTATTTGATGGTTTTGAAATTTTCCGAACTATTTTCTGCGTTCTTTTGGATCTTTGAGTGATTGCTTATGTGTGGTTATAATTGATTGCTTACGATAGATTGAACGGAGTGTGACGAGTAGAACTATCAGGAATTATGAGTGTGAAGAATCTTCTTCAACAGTACAAGGCAAGTTCACACTTTGATCATATTTTTCATACCCAGATTTACTTGCATTAGTTTCACCCTCAAAGATTGCATGAGTAGGATTGGGAATATGTGGGTACTGCTATGTAGTTGACGAGGTAGGAACCTATTACCTTTGATCACCCCGGGAATATACGTCATGCTCATATTGCTTAGCCATGCTCGTAGACGGGGATTGATATGTGAGATTCATGATAGATGCGAGAGATAATAACTAAGGGAAACTTAAGGTGGCTACTTTAATACACATCTTGGTGGATTTGTTGGGGCACCCTGGAGCACCCAGTGGTTTGCCTGGGCACCTGGAGAACCCAGTGCTTGCCCAAGGGGATCCCGAAATACCCGTGTGATCACCCTATGGAATGCCACCCAGGCTCAAAGGGATCATAAGATTATTCATGCTAGAAACTACCGTGTGCAGCCACAAGCCATTATGGGCTCTGTCATAGTTGAGTATGTTGTGTGACCTCTTTCAGTGGTAGGCTAGCAGATGTAGGGGAAAGTAGGTGGTATTGTCTACCCAGAGTAAAGAGTTAATGCTTCAAAAATACTATTTCTTGACCATCCGTTTCTCAAACATCATGTAGTCCGAGAAATTCAACAGAGGAGATCGAGTCTTGTGGGGAAAAGTGCGCAAACCTCTGCAGAGTGTACAAACTAATCATGATTTGCCGTGTCCCCGGTTATGGACAATTTTGAGTATCTGGTATTTGAATTATTGGTTGATCTCATCAGGTTTCTTAATTAATGTATTGGGTTATTAATAATTTTGGGATTGAGTTGGAGGAACCTTCTCAATAACGACATCAACTTGGTAGAAAAATAAAATTTATTCCTTTGTTGTAGGAAAAAATTGGCTCTATGCAAAATTAAAATTAGAGACTCCACCCGCCAAATATGCATGTAGTGATAGCTATTATTCATCATTGCTCTATGGTGTGAATATGCCAGTACATTCAATGTACTAACCTACATGGCTGCAACGTCTCATGTTGCAGGAATCTTATGACGAGTAAGTGATACGTTAGGGTTACGATGTCTACACTCAACTTTGCCGTGGGTGTTGTTGGGACTCCACAATCTTGTTGTTACTTCCGCTATATGGATTGAGGTAATAGTATTTACGTTACTTTATACATGTGATTTACCTCTGTTATAAATCCTCAAGTACTGTGTGTGTCAGCATACCGATCCAGGGATGGCACTTAGGCACAGAGACATGATCCATTTGGGTCGGGTCGCTACAAGATGGTACCAGAGCACATGTTGACTATAGGACGCACTACAAAAAAATACACTTCTGTGATGATACATGTTTGTCACAGTAGGTCGCGTTTTTTGTCATGCAAGTACATCCATGGTGCTTTTATGACAGAATCAAGGTAGTCATACATGTGCTATCATAGATGTGTTCCATGACATTACCAAAATTATCATCACGGAAGTGTCCACTTCCATGACGATAAATCGCGCGTCACAGAAGTGCTTTCGTCAAGGATGACCGACACGTGGCATCCACCGTAACGGAACGCCGTTAAGCTATCGGGTCTGGTTTTGGATCCGATAACCCGCTAACAGCTCCGACTAATGGGGATTTTCCACGTGTAAAATCATCATTGGCTGGAGGAAACACGTGTCGGCTCACCATTGGGACAGATGTCATCCACTCATTGGACCGAAGGCACCTATGATACGTCGACTCATGGCACGACCGAACAGAGGCCCATTCCTGTGAAAAGGCTAGCCCATTTGACTTGGTCAAAAGGTGGCGGGCGGTCCCACGGAAAGCCTGTTAACGGCATGTTCGCATATAGCCCATTTATAGCCCGCTAACCCAGGGCCCGTTACGACCTATCCGAATTAGGCCCAGTAGCGTCATCTAGGCCGTCCAATATGATTCCAGCCCATTTTAAGTTCCGGCCCATGTATGGCCCATGACGTCTTTCGGCCCATATGAGGCCCTTTGTAACTCTTGGCCCATTAACGACCCGTGGTGAAACTGGCCCGTAATGAACAGTGCATTACTTTATACCCATTAACGGCCCATTAATCCAATAGGCCATTTGCAGCCCATGATATCTTTCGACCTTCTCAGGACCCATTTATTCTTGGGCTCATTTCCAGCATTCGGTTACTTACGGCCCGTTACTGCCATTTTCTGCTTGTGGGCCAAATTCGGCCTGTGGTTATAGTCGACCCGTTTGTGGCTCGTTAATACACTGGGCCGTTTTCATAGCGTCATCAAATACGACCTATTAATGACAGCCAGTTATGGTCGGCCCATGAACGGACGACTCGAACTCTAGCCCGTTTACGGCCATAATGCGGTCTATTTTTGGCCCATGTTTGGCCAATCGATCATATGGCCCGTATAAGGCCCATTGATGATACGGCGCGTAGAAGGCCCATTGTTTCTACGGCCCGTAGAAGGCCCATTGTTTCTATGGACCGTAGAAGGCCCATTGTTTCCACGGCCCGTAGGAGACCCAGTGTCTCTACAGTAAATATGTAGCCCATGTTTATTGTGGCCTAGTTTTAAAAAATAGGTTATTGCGGCCACTAGCAGACCGCGGAAAAAGAACTGCACTGACTACAAGCAAACAAATAAACAAGACAACAAAGAAATAAATAAGCAGCAAACTCACGCTAGGCTATCAAGACTATTACACATATTACATCCACTGGGCATGAAAGTTCTCTACTAGTGCAAATAAATGTGCCGACAAAAGAATATACAAAACTGAGAGCACTTCAGAAGGCACTAGGCCTTGCCAGGACGGGGCCCCCAAACAGCCGAACAAGCTGATTAGACTTTAGTTGTGTCAATGATAGATGCATCACCCATAGCTTTATGGCATGATGGTGCGCAAGGCAGTCCTCTGACATCTTCATTACATCTTTGACTTCAAGTCGGAGCTGAGCTGAAGCAAGCCTTTCTGCTTTAAGTTGAGACTGAAGAAGTCGAACTGATTGAGGCAGCGACTACACAGAGGTTGTCTCACACCTGCTGGTGAGTAGCTTCAACTCACTGTCTTCATCAAGACAGGACCTTGGGGTCATCTCGCTGTCCTCAAGATGGTTTGGCTCACTATCTTCCCTAAAGTTACATGCGGCATAAGAGATACGACTCTGAAAGAGAAACAAGGAGACATGTAACAGGTTTCACAATTATATAAGCAAATAAATGGATCTTTTCTGCATAAGGAACATGTTTTTACAACTACAATTTGAACCTGGTTGTTGTTACAAACATCCAATAAGATGTAAACAGCAATGAAAACAGCTGTGGAGGAAATGATGCCTATCCAAATCTATACTAGAACAAAGTTTGAAGGCTTGAGAAGGATGAACTTATATTACATGTTAACACGGGCTTGACAAAGCCCTTCTCCATGTTGATGGAAGGATAATTCAATAAATTCCCCAAAGAAAATTCTTTATAAGCGTTGCCATTATTCTACATTTTGCAAAGAGTAAATATAGATCAAATAATATTGGAAGAAACAGAGGATAATGAAGCTTAGGTGCGGACTGATGATATATAATGAAATAGCAATTAATTAAGTACACAGTAACAACAAAGGCAAAAAAGGGAGAGAGAGTCTTGACAATAGCAATGCAGAGCCCAGTATTGTTGTGAGATCGTATGATCCTTTGAGCAAGGAGATTCATCTGAAATTAGTTTTCATACAAGAGAGAAAGTAAGGCACATGCAGAAAATTAAGAGTTCAAATTTTGAATTGATATCATAGATAGTACCTGACGCTGGGCTCCCAGCAGTTCTAATAGGGGTTTGGCCACTGGAGTAGGGGTAAAGTGTGGTACAATTGGGCCTGTGTTTTCTATGGCTTCTGATCTATCTGATTTAACAGGTATCACTACCTTTTCCAAATACCTAGTTTGTACTCCTTGAGGACCTGCACTCACCCTCTTCCTTTTTGGACATCTATTACGAAAGAACAATATTTGACTGGCAAAACATAGTATGACAACACATGGAATAGGTACAGAAAATGGATAGGTATGGCATATACTCATATATGATGCTTAAACTAAGCAGATGGTGTAACAAAGTAGAAGTAATGCAAGAGGTCGATGGAAAATATAAAGCGACCAATACAACCTTGCCAAATTAGAGCAAGCACCTTGATGGGTCAATAAGATAGGCCATCCTCCACCATGCCAATTTTGTTAGCCAGTGGATTGTTCCGCAATATTCGTCTCGTGTGCCCATTCTCATATTCATTTTGATAATGTTCAATATCTGACATGCATGGAAACATAAAAACAAGTGACATTATCTTTGTAATGAAGAAGTGATTCTAGTCCAATACTGCCTCCCTGTAAACCCCTTTATGCTATCTCTGCAATTCTTTTAAGAGATGCCATGCATGCTGTAATTTGGTGTGTGCATTAATATAATGTGGCCTACTACTCAAAATACAAGAGCTCCAGAAGTGATGACACTTCGCAGATGACAGCTTCAACGTATAGTAAAGAAGAACAAGTCGACCTGACCTGACAGATTCAAAATATACTAAGGGAGAACAACTCGACATGACCAGTCAACCGCAAGAGAATAGGATCATATTAAAGAAGAGCAGAAGAGCAAGCAGATTGAAGATATTACAAGTCTTTCAATACAATGTCGGTTGGCCACCCATGATGAACCAGAGCGCACAGAGAAATACTATTCTTTTCGGTCTCTCCACATGTGGCTCACATGCATTTCGAAACTAAAGTAGGAACATTTAGCTGACCAATTAAACATGTCTCAGTTTTACTAATATCAGCATAATATCATATATGAATTTGTACAGCTAAGCTTGTTTAGCTCGATGGGTGGAGCAGTGCTATTATGACACGAACCACGTAGGCTGATCGTGGTCATCATAAAATGGGGAAACAAAAAGCATGATGAGTACAGTGTTGACCGTGGTAGTGGGATGGCAGATCTGAAGCTGCAAACCGCGCAAAGGGTAGTTAGCAACCAATGTATGCTTTGAAATAAAAACTAAGATTTGGTACGGACAAGAAAGTACAGTCAACAAGTGACAAAGAAATACAATTCTGCTGTCTCTCTATATGTCGCGACGTGCATTTAGAAACTCAAGTGGGACCTTTAGCTAACCAATTAAATGTGTCTGTTAACTAATATTGGTATCATATCACAATCATATTTGAACAACTAAGCTTTTGAATTTTGAGTGTTGTGTTGTTTAGCTTGAAGGGTGGAGTAATGCTAGTACGACAGAAAGCACCTACGCAGATCATAGTAGAGTAGATAAAAGGGGAAAACCCTAAGCATCAAGAGAAAAATCAGGAAAGTGGAACTAGCTGGACCAGCGGGTGGTGCACATGCTTTTCGAAACGAATATAGGAACAGTAGGTGACCAATTAAACGTTCTCTATTTTAGTGATATGAGCATCATATCAGATTCGTATTTCAACACGTAAGCTTTGGGTTGAGATCTTGAGGAGCAATGCTAGCACGACATGAAGCACCTACGATGATGGTAGGGAATATAAAGGGGGGAAACCATAAGCTTTACGAGTATAGTGCCCGTGCCATGGCGGATCTGAAGGTGCAAACCGGACAAAGCTACTTCGCAACAAATGTTTGCTTTCAACTAGCCACTACAATTTGGTACGGACAAGAAAAGTACAGTAAATAAATTACGATCTATTTTCCGGGTGAGATCAATAACTTAAGCACATATGGAAGAGTACCACCTCTCTTGCGACACCATGTAGGCCTCTGCTGATATGTTGAGGGTGTTGCAGGTGCGATGGTTGTCGGCGGCGGGGAAGAAGACTTTAGACAGCAGACGGCTGGCTCGTTGGATAAATCCTGTTGTCGTGGACGAGGCGGTCGTAGGAGCAGCACCGGCAAGGTGGACGACAGCGCTGATGAAGCGAGAGGATGTGATGAAAGGATTCTGGTCCAGCACCGTCGATAAGAGACGTCCATCTCCTGTAGTGGACGACGGAGTAGAGGTAGCGGCTCCGGCAAGGTGGAGGATGGGGTGGCGGATGGAGGAGGCTGTCAGTGGGGATGTTGTCGTGGCGCCGATGGTGTATGAATGGGTAAATGGAGGGGAGGGTTGATCTCAAACTTTGGGACGCGCTTCTCTAAAATGTGGGAAAGTTACAAAATTATCCCCCTTTTAAAATTTTGGACATCGCGTCGGTTGGGGATAGGACGGTAATCTCGCATCTCCCAAATATTTGCCGGTAACTATTTCGGGCGAGGAGAGGGTGTTTTGCCGCCCACGGTTGGCGCCCACGATGTATGAATGGGGCTGACAGGTAGGGCGGTTGTGTCACGTCTGAGGGAAGTTACACATCTGCCCCTATTTAAAATATTAGCCTACATCGATTTCGAACAATGAGAGTTTGTTTTGCCGCCCACCGTGTATGAATGGGGAAATGGAGGGAGAGACACATGTCTTTCGGACGAGCTTGAATCAAATGTGTTTTGCCGCCCACGTTTGGCGCCCACCGTGTCTGAATGGGCTCAGAGGCCGTCGTGTCACGTCTGATTGAAGTTACTAGTCTACCCCTATCGAGAGCAGTGTAAATCCGGTCTATAAGGATGCAAGTGTCAGGGGTCGACAGTAATTTCAATCTCGCAAACACTTGCTTCGGGCAGCCCACAAATTATGGTGGGTGTTTAGCCGCTTCGTTCAAAACTTGGGAGAATTAGCATTCACGTTTGCCCTGGGCCCTGGCAAACTAAATTCAAATCCAATTTGTATTCGATTACAAATATCCACAAATAATTCTACATTTTGTTATTTATTTCTTCAAAACCACAACAAAGATTTATTCCACCTTTATATATGATTATCATTTAGAAATGTCGTGATCTTCGAATTCAGTAGGTTGGATACACTTTGAGTCAAGCAGTTATTTCATCCAATACAATATGCTCACACGAAAAATAGTTCACCTTATGTCAATCATACAAGTACTGAGGATTACCTCGCCTAAAAAAATTGGATCATTACAACACATTGACAACATAGGGGGTCTTACAACATAATCCATTCAGAGACATGACACAACATGCAAGTACAATAATCTAATGACAATTTCAACTCATATCTAAAGAAGAACCGGGATTACCCTGGGCTTCAGAAAGCAGAAACAGCAGGACCTCCACCATCTTCAAATGCAACATTCTTACTTCCTCCAGTTCCTGGGTTGATTTCACAATGTGTGCCGCTAATTCCATAATTTCCAGCCTCAAGATAAAGATTACCTCATTCATGGCAGCCACAACATCTCTTTCTGCCTCTAGTAGAGCCTCAAGAACTATAATATCTATGCTCAGACTGCTCTCCGGTGATGTTGCCTCTGAACTACTACCATCTGGTAACATGGATGGCGCACTGCTTCCACAAATAGATTCTGGGGTTGTACATTGTGTCCTAGTGTGAACGGCATCTTGAAAGGTTTTCGCTGGACATAAGTAAGAGATAGTTATCCCATGATCCAGGCAGTAAGATTACATGGTAAACGACATACGAACTATTGCCGAGCATGGCAAGCTCAATTTAAATGGTTCGAAGAAGCATCAGCCGAAAAGAAATTAAAATGGTAAGATGAAAGTTGAAAGGGAGTGTACCACCGCTATATTTTAGTTGCCAAGGCCTCTAAGGAGTTGAAATAATCCGAGAAAGCACTTAACAGTGTAGCCTCATATAAACTATGAAGACAGTCTTGTGATGAAGTTAAGAGGAAAAGTTAAGGACTCAAATGAACTAGGCATGCATTTCTTTACAATTGTACAACAGGCACTGCTGACCTATTGGCCAACTCAGGTATGGCGTAACAACAAACAAGCATTCGAATCAAGCAATACAGCAAAGCAGACAACTGAACTATTTGCAATTCTGTAGGATAACAGGTTGAGGGCACAAGCCAAGAAAGCACCCCACTCGCATTACATTTCACACGTACTAAAACACACTGGCTTACCATATGTTGTTGTGAAGCGTCACTGCTGTTGCAATGTTCTTTGAAGATATCTTCAGCATCCCGTGGTTGCAAATCTAGTTGTTGTAGTTTATTCTCCACCCTCTATTTAGGTAAAATTAATTTTAATCGCATGCACTGGTCCGAATTGATCATCAATGGTTCATCTAAACTAAAGAAAGAAGCGTGTGTGCATACACAACAATATATCTGCTTCCCTCTATTTTATGCTTGTT
The DNA here is from genome assembly GCA_021605145.1 of Aegilops bicornis. Classification (NCBI taxonomy): domain Eukaryota; kingdom Viridiplantae; phylum Streptophyta; class Magnoliopsida; order Poales; family Poaceae; genus Aegilops; species Aegilops bicornis. The sequence goes on from CM038671.1 coordinate 292,016,730, forward strand.
CGAGGTGCCAGCCCCAAAAGAACAAATATTTTGCTTGATGGGTTTGGCAGCTCCATAATTAATAGAAGCATCAAGTTAGTCGTGCAACTTGGGAAGATCAAGAACACACAAACAAGTAATGAACAGAGGCTCAGAGCAATGATGTAATAGCTAGCATCAGAAAATGTAGGGTAAAATGAACAAAAAGTAGTGGAACCACATGCTAGTTTGTTGATGTGTAATTAAGCATAGAGAACATTAAGCAGTCTGATGGAACCAACAGGTGGCATCAAAACAACACCATTGTCATAAATATAGCATTGAAGAAGTAAAATAGTAGGCAGTGATATCTAGGAAGTACAGTAATACTTAGGACAAAACTAAAGCATATTAACTATATGTGCACTGGTATGTAATTTAGCACATGTAACATGTTCACTACCAGAAGTATGGCCCTACAGGTGCAAGAAGAATAACGTGTCTCATGAAAAACTGATTGATGCCCTGAAGAAATTCAAAGGTGCGGTGCTTATGCTAAGAAAGTGAACGTAGGCGCCGGCCGTTGGATAATAGTACCTGATTCTCGGCGGTGTATGGGTATCGTTGTCATACTTGATAGCTAAGGATCGTCGATGGTGCTCGTGTTGCGGTTGGGTTTGGGCCGGTATGCGCCTATCTTTGAGCGGCTCTGGTGCTATGGTTGTGGCGCCTGTCGACATACAAGAAAGCTCATCTGTGGTAAGCGAACAATTGCACGATAAAGAGAAAAACCGAAGGAGTACAAATCGAAATAACCTGATGAGGTTGCGGTGTCGGTAAAGCAGGGCCGGTGGAGTTGAATATGGCGTCCGTGGAGCGGGCCGGTGCAGTGGACGAAGGCTTAAGCGGGCGTGTTGTACAGTGCTTTCGGTGAGGCGGATCTATTGCGGCGGACGAGGGCTTGTATGAAGGGCCAGCGAAGGGGCGGACGAGGGAGTCAGTGAAGGGCCTACACTGTGGTGGATGAGGGCGCCGGTTAAGCAGATCCTGTGCAGTTGACCATGATGGCGGTCAAGGAGATTTGGACCGGTGGACAAGCCCTGGTGAATTGGTGAGTTGACAGTCGGGGGTTCCAAGGTGCGGAAGGTTGATCCGTTGGGGTGTGAGGTCCACCGCTGCGGCGCAGGACTAGATTCGGCAGCTTGTCGTGGTTGTGGGGGGTCGGGGAGGGGAAGGGGAGGGGCTCTAGGGAAGAATGTTGGGGGAAAAGAAGGGAAAACAATGGAGTTACCAAAGCAGCCCTTTTCCATTCATGTGGCAGGGGTAAAACAGGAATATCGCAGGGCTAAACTTTTGGGTGCGAGATATTTCGATGTGAGCGGGAAGTTTGAAAGCTTTTGGCGCCTGAAATTATATTTTGCTCTTGTAAGGGCTGACTATGATATCGTAGCCGAGAATTTGTTTGTTTTGCACGAAAAAAGTGCAAGTTTTGAAAATCAATGTCTCCAACTCGAAACTTAGATTGTCCATTCAATTCAAATATGGATCATTGAGCTACTACAAGCAAATACCATCATACGGTCCAATTCAAATGAAATTCCAAATGTGTTTATCCTAAATATGATGGCAAAAGCAAAAATGTGTATGTGTATGAATAAAGTGGATGATTATAAAGTTTGAACATGCCCGTATGTGTATATCTCTAGGTTTGATATATGAATTTGAAAACACGAAATCCCGGCTTAAAAATGTACCTCTGTTAAATTAATTACAAAAGCTAATGATGGAGTCGAATTCCAAATTCCAATCTTAGGTTCGTAATTCTGGTACATCAAGGTATATCACATGTTCAACAGTATCGTTATCTCATAGTCCAAACTGTGAAACAAATAGATCAACCATAAGTGCGCACACTATTGACCATCTATATCTCAATTACGCTAAAGTCCCTCAAATATAGACACCTCACTCTTTATCTGAAGCCAACCCCCCCCCCCCCCCTCGTTGCCCACCCCCCCCCCCCACACACACAGAGAGAAGTCGTTCTCTCCCCCAAACACCAACACACGATCACATTAACACCCCTCTCTCTTCTAAATTTCGGACCCCAATATAGGTCTCTATCACTTTATCTCTTGGGCATGCACACATCTCTTCCCCCACTCTCTAGATAGGTCTCCCGGCATCTGTCTTTCCCAACCACACGCACTATGTAGAGTGTATCTTTCCCATACACATAAAACGTCGCCCCCAAACGTCTATCTCCCTAGTTATGTGGTTCTCGCACACTCACCTCACACACCACCCCCAATGCAAAGAAGCACACTTTGTCTCCTTGTGCACCACTCTCCTCTTTCTATTTCTCCGACATGCGGACCCGCCCCAGCTCTTTCCATGTATACATATATGTCGTGACTCTTTCCATAGCTCCCTAATGTATCATCGTTCTCGATCTCACACATTGTTCTCTACACCATCTATTCTAGATCTCTCATGAAGTCCCTATCAAACACACGATGACTCGCTTCCCTTGCGTCTCCGTACATAGGCCAATTTCAAAAAACATCAACATTGTCTCCCTATCTATACGCCATTTATGGACACAAACGCCCCCTCTCCTCCTCCTCTCTCTCTCTCCTTCGCTAGCTCTCTCTCTCTCTCTCTCTCTCTCTCTCTCGCTCTCACACCCCTCTCCCACACACACTCGATGTCTCTTCCAAATAGTCTGCTCCCCCCGCCCGCACCCATGTTATCCCGCTACTACACATGTCACACCATTCGCCCTTCCCTTATACTAGGTTTACATCATTAGCGGTCTCTCTACTCCACATACACACACTCCCTCTCACACACTAACGCGTGCACAAACACACACAGAGACACACAAACACCCATTAATCTCGATCCTCATCTCTCCCCATGTCCGCATGTGTATCTCACACACTCACTCTCTAATTATGTATATGTGTCTCCACGTTACACAACACAAAGCCCCATGTACATGTCTCTCTCTATCCTCCACACAGATAGACACAAATAATTTGTTATAATTGCCTCAGTCTCTAGACATATCACTCTCTCTCTCTCTCTCTCTCTCTCTCTCTCTCTCTCTCTCATGGAACACGCTCAACAAGGGTTTCCTCGTGAATAACTTACCGTCTATTCATCAACAAATGTGGCGTCTGGCCGAACACGAGACGTGAAAAAGAATAAATCTACACGTGCTTAGGCAACCTAGTATGACTACTAGGACTAGAGCAAGCCAAGAAGCGCCGCCGTCACCCCCTCCTTATCGGGCGACGGAAAACCTTTGTTTTACACAGTCGAGAAGTCATTGTGCTAAGGCCCCACATGCTGAGGCGTTGAATAGAATGTAGATGCTAGTTTACGGAAACAAGTATCGATAATACGTTTGTATCTCCATACTTATATTTCTTCTCTTTAAAAAACTAAGTTGGTGAAGATGGTACGCGTGCCATCTTGCAATATAGACCGTCCGATCTATATCTGACGGATGGAAATTAAACTAAAAGATACCTGCACCCCTCTCCACATTTGCAGACAAGGCCTTCCCTCATTCATCCTTATCTCCAACAACCTCATTGTTGACCAATTAAGAAAGGAAGCCTCTGGAACAAACTGGCCTGGAGGCCGCTGCCGGCGTCGTCAATCCCTATGCCTCCGCTCAGTTCGACCACCAATCACCACCATGCCCCACTCCTCTTCACCTTATCTCCTATTTCTCGAGATATCATTAGTTTTTACACATGGGATTACTCCCGCATGGGTTAATCACAACAAGTGTTTTATAAAAAGATGCATCTTGATGTTCCATGCAATGCATGGATCTTGCTAGTACTCCTACAGAAGACTAAGTTGGTGATGATGGTGTTTCTACCATCCGTCGTTTGTGACCATTATATCAACATCTAACGACTGTGAGGTAAGTTGTTGCCTTTTCTCACCAACATCCCACTTGTCTACAAATTTGCAGAAAAACCCATAATTAGTATCTTAAAACCAACCACATCCCTCCCTGACCTCACCAAAACAGCCCAAGGAATATATTCTAATTGAAGCATAATATATCTCTAGTGATATATGTATATCAAAATTAGAGTGTTTTGTATCAAGTTTGTGAATAAGTATTATTCTAATTATGATTCGCTGCAGCGCACATGAACATTGCTAGTATTTCCAACCATACAATTTTTTTCCAAGTATTCCATAGTTTCGAGTTTTCCATCAAGATATTAGTCACTCATGGTTGATATTTACTTTCAGTTATGTACACATATGCACTATGTAACTAGCCTTGCTTATTGGGTTCCAAAGCTTAACTTTCGCTCCTACTTACAATATGTAGAGTATTTAACAAAAAAACTACCACTTTCAACCACCCCTAGGAAGAATCTATTGTACAAAAAATAGCAAAAACATACCCCACATTTCTTAATCCACGCCAAAAACTACTACCTATTACTCCCTCCGTCCCACAATGTAAGACATTTTTGCAAGCTAGTTTAGCTTGCAAAAACATCTTATATTATGGGATAGAGGGAGTACCGATTAGGTTAGTTTAAAGCCATTTATGACAGGGTTGGCCCTGCGTCTGCGTCTTGTGAGGCAGCTTAAACCAACACATTTTGTTTGATCGTTGACACAAGGGACCCACATCTGACCTTCTATCTTGTTATTCCCCCTCAAATCATTATTTTTCCAGAACATTACTTCAAACAATATTGATGCATGTTCGTCGGTGGCACCAGTGATGAGCGCGTTGGCCGCCGCTCCGCCGGACGGGCCGGACGCTGGCCGCCTCTCCAAGACGGCAGGCTGGCCCGAGCGTGACTCACGAGCGAGCAAGCCGCCGCGCTAGCCTTCGCTCGAGCCAGAGGGCTGGCCTTAGCGCAGCGCGCGCGAGCAAGCCGCCATGCCACCGTGCCAATCTAGCTAGCAAACCTTGCAGACAAGCAGCTGGACGGAGCTATCTTGGCTAGCTAGCGGCCGCGAGCGCCGGACGGAGCTGGCATCCGGGCTGCCGCAAGATGGGCTCCGCACCGCTGGCGGTTTTGACCTCGCCTTCTGACGGCGGCGGTAGATGCGTCCCATGGCCGAAGATGACTAGGTGGACGGGCCGGAGGTAGGAGGTCTATAAGGACCCCGATTCCAAGTCACATCGAACTAGCCGGTAACACCTCATATCACTTTGCGGCCTCACTCACGGTATTCCCATGGGTGTTGCCTTACCATGGCCCGGGACTGTTTGCGCCTTTGGCTCACGTATATGATAGTGTCACTAGCATCCATATGACAGAGAACCCGTGCCGACATGACTAGTCGTGAACCCAAAGTGGCACTAACTTATGGGGACAGGCATACATGAATCAACATCGAGCATGTCGGTCAGCAGCGTGCGAATCCGGGCTGTAGCACTGGGCTAACAGGACTCCGGCGAACTGGGCTGTAGCAGGCTAGGCAGGACTCCGGATGTCACCACGTGCCATTTCCCCGAAGGGACAGACACAGGAACTAAGTGAATCACATGCCGGCTAGTCAAGTGTTCTGGAGCAGTAGTGCTGGGCTAGCAGGACTCCGGTGAACCGGGCTGTAGCGGACTACTATGGCTCATGGAAGCACAATACTACATTTCCCCATAAGAGAGGCTACCAAGGATAAACAACTAGGTTGTTGGATCCCACACATACCAAGCATTTCAATCATACACACAATATGCTCGATATGTGTAAATACAACATGGCATCACAACAAAACTCTACGACTCAAATTATTTATTCATTAGGCTCCGAGGAGCGAGATATTACAAACATGGGTCTCATGACCCAACATCCACAGCATACAAGTCAAAGCACATGCGGAAGCATAACATGTCTGAGTACAAACATCTACAAATGAAAAAGGCTGAGAAGCCTAACTATCTACCAGATCCTGCCGAGGGCACAAGATCATAGCTGAGGTATCAAGCTAAACGTCAAAGTCCACATGGAACTACTAGCGAGACCGAAGTCTCTCTGCAAAAACATAAATTAAGCAAACGTGAGTACAAATGTAACCAGCAAGACTTACATCAGAACTAACTACATATGCATCATTATCAATAAAGGGGGTGGTGGAGTTTAACTGCAGCAAGCCAGCTTGACTCAGTGGCTAACCTGAACTACTACTGCAAGTAACTCTTTTGAGGTGGCGCACACGAGTCCACATATTCACCATATCAATACACCACTATGGATCCGCTCTCGTCTCCCAACGAGAAGGCCATCCATAGCACTCACGCTTATCTTGCGAGTTTTGGAGTATCCACTTTCACTTGTCTATGAACTGTACAGGCAACCCATAAGTCCTTTACCGCGGACACGGCTATTCGTATAGATGATGTTAGCCCTGCAGGGGTGTACTTCTTCACACACGCTCTCTCCAGTTACCACCATGTGCACGTCGTGTATCTCGGCAACCTTCAAGCGGAAACCTGGCGAGGGAGTCGGCCATGACCTGACTAACAGCGCAAGTCTCTAGTCCAGGTTTATCGCCTATTCGGGTTCCATCCGCAAGGAGATCCGGCCGAGGTGTCACTGACGGCCCCAAACGATGTGAGCAGGGTTCCCAAGCCCACCATCCGGGTGCCACTTGGTACATCGCGCCCATCACGCCTAGTCATCCCAAGCCCACACATGCAGGTGCCACTTGGTAGACTATTAACACTACCTACAAACACCAAAAACTAGTAGCAACTCCTGGACAGAGATCGAGGAGATTAATAAGCCGAGAGGGGTCGAGTTATCGGAACCCAATGTGTGGTAGTAACTATTTCATGGATCACAAACACAGAACTCAGTTCCTAAGGACGGTTTCAAGGAGACAACCCACCATGTACTCCTACATGGCCTCTCACCGCTACCTTTACCAAATCATGTTCACACACTTAGCTCTCAATAGTAGGACATGTACACCACATTCCAATTCATCCCCGATGAATCAGACCTGACACAACTCTAAGCAGTAGCAGGCATGACAAACAAGCATGAATGAGTAGGCACATCAAGGCTCAAACAACTCCTACTCATGCTAGTGGGTTTCATCTATTTACTGTGGCAATGGTAGGTCATGCAGAGGAAAGGGGTTCAACTACCGCAACATATAACAGTTGAATCGTTGTTGTCCTAATGCAGTAAAAGAGAGCAGGAGTCACAGAGTGGGATTGTATCGGAATGAACAAGGGGTTTTTGCTTGCCTGATGGAGTGGTAGTAGGATCCTACCCTTCAGTCGGATATTCATCGGTATCCTCGGAGGCAGAACCTACCACGAAAGACACATCCGAAGACAATCATCACATGGCAATATGCAACAATATGATGCATGCTATGACATGGCAATATGGGTGTGTTTTGGCAAATGCATTCTAAAATAAGTTGGTTTGAGTCCATTTGAATCAAAGATTCAAATGAAAGCCCATGATATGGAGTCATATTAATGCATTAGCTTGTTTCACTTAAACAGCAAGGTTAAAGTATTCTGACATGCATTAAACCACTACGGATGGAAAGATTGGATTTTTCTGATCAATTTTCATATATAAATCTTTGCATTTGGAGTTACATATTAATTTCTATGATTTTTAGAAGTTAGCACTATTTTCTGGAATTTCCTAAATAAGAATAAATACAGAAAAGGCATTACTGCGTCAGCATGACATCGGTGTGACGTCAGCAGGTCAACAGGGTTGACCAGGTTCAAACCTGACGACCGGGTCCCACATGTCATAGGCTCACAGCTAACTGGGAGTTAATCCCGTGTTGACTTGGATTTGACCCGCTGCGGGGCCCACCTTTCAGTGTCTACTTGGGAGGGATTAGTGGTGATTAGTTCCTAATTAAGCGGCCACATCAGCCTGCCGGAGTTTGGCCGGCGGTGACCTCAAATCGCTGCGGAGGGTTGCCGGAGCGGCGCTACGGGCGGTGTTGGGACAAGCCAAGGGCACGAGAGGGTTTCCCTTGCTCGCGCGCATCCAGTGGAGGCACGCAGGAGGGCGCGGGGCGGACGAAGCTCGCCGGAACGAGCTCGCGACAGCGAACAGAGCTCGGGCTTGCGCGGGGCGAGGCTGCGACTTCCTGGCAAGCGAGATAAGTAGCACCGGAGCATCGGGGGACCTCCAGGAGCTCGCGCACATGCTTGGTTTGGTCCGGGGAGGACTACAGCGGCGGCACGATGGCAATGGCAGACGGTGGTGCTTGGCCAAGGTGGGGGAAACTAGCTAGGGGAAGAAAACAACGGGGATTCCAGGGGGTAATGGAGAGTGGCTCACGGCGGGGCTAGCAGAGGCGACGGCGAGGTCGGGGAAGTGTTGTGGCCGGCGAATCAATGACGGCGGTGGTCGGATGCAGAGGACGAGGACGAGGCGTAGTAGGCGTTGCAGCGCGTCGGGTGAGGCGTGACTCGACGGAGAGGTTCGGTGCGAGGATACGGAGCTCGAGGTCGGGTTGGGTAGGCGAGGCGGTGGCCACGGTCGTTCAAGACGGCGCTGCGGCGACCACTTCGGCCATCACGTGGGAGAGCAAGGGAGAGAGAGGGAGAGTGAGCGAGGGGGCAGAGTGCGTCGTGGTAACGTCCAGAGAGGCCAAAGCGTCGAGGGGGAGGGGCAAGCAGGCAGGTTGCGTGGCGCCCATGCGCGCGGGCGGCGAGCGCATGCCCCTCATCCTTCTGTCGTCGCCAGGAGGACGATGACTGGCGGTTGGGTCAATGGGCCGCACAGTGCTGGGCCGGCTGGAGACACCAGGTAAGTTTCTCCTCTTCTCTATTTTCTTTCTGGTTTCTATTTATGACATTTGTTTTAATTTGGTTTTTGAACGAAACTAATTTTGTTGCTTCTGATATATTTTGTAGGGACTAAAAGGATTATTCCAAAGCCCCTCAACAAAAATCAGAATTATTGGAGAAATAAAGTATTTATAGTTTATTTGCTCCAATTCAAAATGCAATATGTGTTAATTCAACAATCCAAAATGTCATGCAAAAATGTGCATCACCTCTGGTTGCTGTTTCAAGCATTTTCCAAAAATGATGAACATTTTTGAAGGCAATTTGGGTTCACTGAGAATTATTTTAGTTGAACCTGGTGGATTGCTTTTTATGCTAGGGTTTGAACATCCCCCATTTCAAGTTCATTTGAAAATTTAAACATGATGACATGATGATCAAGCAAAGACAAACAAGGACTGATCTAGGGCAGTGACAAGGTCACTCGGGGATTTTTGTGCAGACTGACATGTAGGTCCCACAAGTCATAACACCCTGTCGAATAGAAGGCATTGAATTAATGGGCGACATGGGCCCTGTTTGGATACACTAAGTCAGAGGTTAGAGTTAGATTCTAACCCTGAACTAACTCTAACCAAAGTGGTGTTTGGATGGCAGGGTTAGATTGACAACAAATGTATCCAAATAGGGCCACGGGTTGAAACGTGCCTATAACGGCACTTTGTAGAGTAGTCGTTTCTTAGTAGGGCTGGTTCGTAAGAGGATGTACAATGGTTGATAAGGTAGTCTTATCTTAACTCTGCCACGTATGCAAGTGGTAGAAGTTTCTTGGCATTATTAGTGGTTTCCTGCATTATTAGGGGTTTCTTGTAAGGAACAATGTACTACTAGCGACAAAAGACGATTCTAGGTTGCGTTGTACTCCAACGAGTACTATTAGTGGTCACGGGAGTGTATACCTCATTTTGTGGGTTTGATCCCGGCCGAACGCACAACGGCCTTTTTTTAAATAGTAACTTTGCTGTCAGCCAATATTTCACATGGGTAGTTTGAGTTTTGAAGTCAAACAGACGTGCAACACCACAATCTGGGTGCACTGTATAGCCTAGCCACGTGAACGGGTTTTCCTTCTCAGCATCTCGTGGCTCGCGTGCTCGCCCTAGCCGCACCTCACTTGCAGCTTCCTCATCAGCTAGTAGTATATTTAAACCAGCGCCTCCCAATTAAGCCCAACGATCCAGAAAAGCCTGGCTGGGCATTGGGAACTCTGCAATATGGCTTTGTACGTAAAGTGCTCTACTACTACTCTGTAGCTTGTGGCGTTGCACGCATGGACTTCACTCCATTATCGGCTCTACTATAAAAGAAATTCCTCTTGACGTGTTTTTTTAAACAGAGGCAAAAGCTTTGCTTCATCTCATTCATAAAGAAGGAACTACTAATAAAGTTTGACGAGATCCATTACACCTCCACAAATGGAAGTGAAAAGCCTAGTGTCACTATAAATAACTCAAATGTTCTGCCCCCGCAGTAACCGTCACTGATAAATAGGTTGTTAGTGTATGCGTGAGAGGAGCGGCTGAGTAGGCCAGCTACGTGAGAGGAGCGACTCAATAGAGCACCGAGAGTACCCACTAGGCCACTACGCAGGTGTACTTTCCCTGCATTGATAGTACAGCGATGGTTCTAGAGAACAGTAGTACCCTCCACTTCCAACTGTAGCTCCTTGGCCCTGAGATTCAAGAGTTCAAAACTAGTGCACTATACTAGAAGTATAGTACATCACACTACTAGTTGAGAAAGTAGTACTAGTACTGCTATAGTACGAGTACGTACTCCTCCGTCACATAATGTAAGACGTTTTTTGACACTAGTTTGCGTGTACAAGAAATAGCAAAAACATAACCAAAATTTCTTAATCCACGCCAAAAACTACTAGCTAGTGCCAAAAAATTCTTACTAGTGCTATTATTTACAGTATAATGCAATCCCATAACATCCCATAATGCTAGTACTAGTAGTAAATAATAGCCTCACCCCTTCGCTAAGGAACGATCTACAATTGGGACGGACGAGCCCTTTGGTTACCATGCTCTTATCTCCTCCTCGCCAGTTCCCCTCCCCCCGAAGAGAAGGCAGCCCGTCGCTGCTCCCATGGATTCGCCAGGCGGTTCTCCTCTGTCACGCCCAATATGCGATACTATCCTAAAGAGACTCGAAGGTCCCACCAAGGATAGAACCGCATATTGAAACACTTTTGCAAGGTGGATATCATTACATTAACATTACATAATAGATGGGGATACATACATAAGGCATACAATGCCACACGAATACAACATCACAATACATGAGAACAACATCCGACTACGGATGAAACACAAACAGAAACTCAAACGACATCCACCACCTTTAGCCATGCTGCCGACATGGAACCTATCCCCTGATTGAAGAAGCAGAAGAAGAACTCCAAAACAAGTAAACATCGCTCTCGCGTCATGATCATCGCATAACCTGTACCTGCAACTGTTGGTGTAGTAATCTGTGAGCCACGAGGACTCAGCAATCCCATTACCATGGGTATCAAGACTAGCAAAGCTTAATGGGAAAGGAAGGGGTGAAGTGGTGAGGTTGCAGCAGCGACTAAGCATGTATGGTGGCTAACTTACGCAAATGAGAGCGAGAAGAGAAACAAAGGAACGGTCGTCAACTAGTAATGATCAAGAAGTGATCCTGAACTCCTACTTACGTCAGACATAACCCAGAAACCGTGTTCTCCTCTCGATCACCCCGAAAAGAGACACTCACGGTTACGCACACGGTTGGTGTATTTTAGAAGAGTTTGCTTCAAGTTTACTACAACCGGATATTAACAAATTCCCATCTCCCACATAACCGCGGGCACGGCTCTCGAAAGTTTAAACCCTGCAGGGGTGTCCCAACTTAGCCCATGATAAGCTCTCGCGATCAACGAAGGATATTCCTTCTCCCGGGAAGACCCGATCGGTCTCGGAATCCGGCTACAAGACATTTCGACAAGAATAAAACAAGACCAGCAAAGCCGCCCGAATGTGCCGACAAATCCCGATAGGAGCTGCACATATCTCGTTCTCGGGGCACACCGGATGAGCAAGGCAGCGGGTTGGCATAGACCCTAGTTGCCCGGGCGCCGGACATCGCTCGGTTTGGACCAGCACTTTCGAAGGAGAACGGCCCGGGGGGCTAAAATAAAGATGACCCTCGGGCTCCGAAACCCAAGGGAAATAAAAGGGCATAGGTGAGGCAAATGGTAAAACCAATGTTGGGCCTTCTTTGGAGGAGTCTTATTCAAAGCAAACTGTCAAGGGGGTCCCATAAATCACCCAACCGCGTTAGGGACGCAAAATCCGGGAACATAATACCGATATGACGGAAACTAGGGTGGCAAGGGTGGAACAAAACACCAGGCATAAGGCCGAGCCTTCCACCCTTTACCAAGTATATAGATGCATTAATAATATAAGAGATATTGTGATATCCCAACATAATCCTGTCCGCCATGGAGCAATCTTCAACTTCACTCAACTAGCACCGCTATAAGAGGGGCTGAGCAAAAGCGGTAACATAGCCAAACAACGGTTTGCTAGGAGGGGTGACAAAGGTTAGAGGTTCATGGCAATTTGGGAGGCTTGAGCAGCAAGTGGTAGGTAACGCAAGCATAGCGATAGAACGAAGCAACTAGCATAGCAATGATAGTAATGAGATCCAAGGTGACGGTCATCTTGCCTGAAATCCCGCTAGGAAGAAGAATGAGTCCATGAAGAAGATGAACGGGAGTAGTCGAACGAATCCTCACAACTCTGGAATGAAACCGAAGCTAACGAGAGAAGCAACCCGGAAAGAAACAAACAACATGGTAAATGCACAAGCATAAACATGGCATGATGCACAATCAAGTATGATGCATGTCCGGATTAAATGTTGTTAACATGGAAAGAGGTGAAGCATAATAAAACTACCTATCTAGGCAATTTTAAATGAGGCCGGAACAACAAACAACAATTCCGGAAAATCCCCACATGCATTTAGCATTTTAATGCAAATACAATTTTAAACATTTTAAATGTTGTTATCATGATGCGAATGACATATGCAAGTTTTAAGCAATTTTATGAAAATGTTGACATGAGCATGATACGAGGCATTTGTCGCTATGGCAGAAAGGAAAAGGGTGCCATGGCGACGAATCCGAAAATGATGCCACGGCAACATATCGGTTCCGGTAGCTCATGGAGATACCGGTGCAAAAGGAAGCGTGCGGATGTGCGGAACATGCTAGAGATGGTGGGGTGCTCCCGACTACCGGGTTCCCACGGGTTAGTGGCATGGAAAACGAGTGACAATTCGGACACGATGCAAACGGTGCATCTCATACAACACATGCATTCGGTCCACGGCGGTCGTTCCGGCGGTTATAACTTTGAAGCGTGCGTTTCGAGGCAGACGTGTTCGAAGTGGAAGTAGTTGTACATGGGTCGTCGTGGGAAGTAGTCGTTCTCGCGACGGTGGTGGAAGTAGTGGTACACATTCCGTAGATGTTCGGGTCGTCGGTAGAGGTACTTGGTGAAATCCACGGGATCCATAGTTGTACATGGTCTTTGCGTTGTAGTCTGACTTGGCAATTCCAAAACGTTCACCGGTAGTGGAACTTGGCGGTCTTGACGGTCGTCATGTTACTTTTGAGTCCGCGAAGTCGATCTCGGGGTCTTGCGTAATCATCGTGGACAAACAGGAACTTGGCGCATCCAAGTCCTTCGGGGTTCCTTGTTGTACTTGCGTTTCGGTGCGGTGCCAGCGATTCCAGGATGTAGAGGTACACTAGTTGTAGGTGTGTAGTTGTTCACGTATCACCATGGTGTAGTCGTACTTGGCGTCCGGTGCGGTACTTGGAGAAATCCTCGGAGATGATAGTGGTACTTGGCGTTCCACGGGATCTTCGAGGTTCGAACATGTAGGCGAATGACGATGAAGCCGTTGGTCTTGCAACGCCAACCGGCAGCGAAAGACGAACAGCAAGCAGGAGGCTGCAGAGGTGGCGACCATGTGGTAGCGAGTCACGAGCAGCGCAACACGGGGAGATGACGAAGGCCTCGGGCATGAAGGCTTGAGCTTTGTACGAGGAAGGGCCGGCGGGTCGGGGTTGCATCTTGGCGATCCGGTGACAGCGAGGGATGGAGCTCAAGGAGGCGGAGCAGCGGTTGGTGGCGTGTGCGGGCGGCGTGTGGAGCTGCAGGAAGGCGGGGCGCGGACATCCATGGCCTCGGCGAGGGGATCGGGCGCGAGGCTCCTGTGGCGGCCATGGCTGCACGAGCTCGCGGACGGAGCTGCAGGTGCGAGCAGCCGAAGGAGGGCGTCGGCGCGGGAGGAGAAACAGGGTGCGGGAGCTCGAGGAACGACGCGACGGGGCAAAGGAGGTCGGCGGCGAGGTTAACCGGGAGCAGGGGCAGGCGAGGCGCGCGGCGCGAGGGCCCTGCTCCTCTGCGTGTAAGCGTGGGAGGACGAAGGGGAGATGGTGGAGACCGAGAGAAGAGCGAGAGAGATGGGGATCAGGGCTGCGGCGGCGAGAGGAATGAGGAAGACGAGCGAGAGGAGGGGGTCGGCCTAGGGTTAGAGCTGGTGGGGGCGCCGGCTGAGCTTTGGGCTTAGAGGCCGGCTGGGCTGCAGGCTCTCTTCTCTCCCTCACTAAGAGAGAAAAAAACAAAGATAAGAAAGAAAATAAAGGAGGTTAGGGGAAGAAGTTGGACGCGCGGATAATTTTCCTGGACTCACAAAAATGTGCTTGCTCTAAGAAAATAGAAGATGGCACGAATGCAAGATTTAAATTCAAACTCATTTGAATTTAATTCAAATGGTTTGAACTAGGACAAGGTTTAGGAGTGGCCAAAATGTGGAGATTTTTGGTGGAGCTCCAGAAAGTGAAGAAAGAATTTAGGGCAAAGTTTGGAGACCAAACTTGAAGCAGAAAAGGCACGGAATTATTTTGCAGGTGTGTTATGGTTAATTCCAAAGTTAATGGAATATTTTAATATAGCTCCCTAATATGGGAGGATATGTTATAAAGAGAAATCACCATTGTGAATATCCATCAATTTAAATGGACCGAGGATCCACTCAATTTATTTAGTTGAGTTTTAAAAAGGGTTGCATGATGACATGATGCAATGCAAAAGATGCAATGATGAATGCATGACATGAACAAAAAGGAAAACGAAGACAAAAACCCAACCACGAAGGAAATATCATATCGCATCTCCGGAAAAGGCAAGACTTGGAGTTACGAATATGGAAAGCTGCATCCGGGGCGTTACATCCTCCTCGCCGAGTGAGGGAGTCCTGGACTAAGGGGTCCTCAGGCGTCCGGTCTGTTAGCCATGGGCCGGACTGATGGGCTGTGAAGATACGAAGACCAAAGACTGCATCCGTGTCCGGATAGGACTCTCCTTGGCGTGGAAGGCAATCTTGGCGACCAAATATGTAGATTCTTTTCCTCTGTAGCCGACCTTGTGTAACTCTAGATCTCCCCGGTGTCTATATAAACCGGAGGACTTAGGCCGGAAAGGGAGAGAGACTCATTACCATAGTCATACAGGCTAGACTTCTAGGGTTTAGCCATTATGATCTCGTGGTAGATCAACTCTTGTAATACTCATATTCATCAAGATCAATCAAGCAGGAGGTAGGGTATTACCTCCATAGAGAGGGCCTGAACCTGGGTAAACATCATGTCCCCTGTCTCCTGTTACCATCGACCTTAGACGCACAGTTCGAGACCCTCTACCTGAGATCCGCCGGTTTTGGCACCGACATTAGTGCTTTCATTTAGAGTTCCACTGTGCCGTCCTCAAAAGGTTTGATGGCCTCTTCAATTGTCAACAACGATGTTGTCCAAGGGGAAACCTTCCTCCCCGGACAGATCTTCCTGTTCAGCGGCTTCGTACTGCAAGCCAACTCGCTTGGCCGCCTGGAGCAGATCGACAGCTATGCCCCTGGCCTTCTGGTCAGATTTAGAAACTTGAATTACGTCGCGGACATCCATGGAGATTTGATCTTCACCGGGTTCGGGACCGCGGCAACCGCTCCTAGTCACCCCGATGAACATGACCTAAATATGTCATCGGGCCGCATCCAAGAGATTGCTCTTGTAACTTCTCCAGCCGTAGATCCAGAGCATATTGCGCCGTCCGAAGATGGGAGGCTCAACCCCACCGCAGAGGCCACAGATTCCACGGTGTTGGAGCCGAACACAGACCTAAAGTCACACGGCGGCCTTGTCACCGGAACTTCGGACTCGCCTCTCGTCATAAATTCCGAGCCATGTGCATCCGCGGATGCCGAGCTGGATCGCTTATCAATCTTCGAGTTTAGTGCCGCAGACATCTTCCAGCATTCACCCTTGGGTGATGTGCTAAATTCGTTAAGAAACTCGTCCTTGGCGGGGGACTCACAGCCGAATTATGTCCGGTTCGAACTGGAGGTTGATGATGAAGGACATTTCGCTCCCCACCCACCACCCACTTCATAGCCATTGTCGAAGACTTAACAGACGAGCTTGACAATGACTCCGAAGACATCGACGGTATGGACGATGATGCCGGAGACGAGGAGGCCCAAAACCCACCGTTCACTAGATGATGGACGGCCACTTCCTCATATGACGTCTACATGGTAGATACGCCAAAAAATAATAGCGGCGATGACAAGGAAAACCCAGCAAAGGAGGACCCTCCTAAAACACAGCCAAAGCACCGGCGTCAGCGCGCCGATCTAAATCCCACCGCAGTAGGGATAGCAACACCAGCACAGGAGATGACAACACTCCGGATGGTGCCGAAGACATAGAAGAACCTAGTGATCAAACAACAGAACAAGACAATCGGGAACCAGGGCATGCCAGCCCTGATGAACAGGCCATAGAATAAGACTCGGAGGACGGTAGTTACCGTCCGCCCTCCGAGGAGGAGGTGAGCCTCGGCAACGGAGACATCATCATGCCTGAGGAGCCCCTGGAGCAGGAGCGCTTTAAGCTTCAGCTAATAGCCACTGCAAGGAGCCTTAAATAGAAGCAGCAGCAGCTTCAAGATGATCAAGACCTACTCAATGACAGATGGACTCATGTCCTGGCAGCTGAGGAATACGGCCTTAAATGCCCAGCCAAAAGCTACCCGATGTGCAGATTACTACCTCAGTTTGACGATGAGGCGCCAGATCCCGCACCAGCATCACACAACGCGGCTGATCGGCCACCGCGCGGTCGGGATAAAACTGCAACCCGAGCCAAAAACCGGACTGTCCCACTCCGCCATAATGGCAGGGATAAGTCAGCTCGGGGCCATAAATATGACCTGCGCTAAGAACTGGACAGTAGAGCAGAACACACAAGATCGATCTACAGATTGCGAGGATGTGACTTAAGGCGTGGGGACAACTATCTATTTGGGCGTGACAAACCTATTCACGCCCGAGCTGAATGCCGCAGATGGACTCCATCAGAGCTACGTCACGATGCGGCCCGATATAGAGGCGCCGCACACCCTCTTTTCTTCACTGATGAAGTAATGGATCATGAATTCCCAGAAGGGTTCAAATCCGTAAACATCGAATCCTATGATGGAACAACCGATCATGCGGTATGGATAGAGGATTTTATTCTCAATATTCACATCACCCGCGGGGATGATCTTCACGCCATCAAATACCTCCCACTAAAACTCAAAGGGCCAGCTCGGCACTGGCTAAACAGTGTGCCTTAAAATTCCATTGGTAGCTGGGAGGACCTAGAAGAGGCTTTCCATGACAACTTCCAAGTTACATATGTTCGGCCGCCAGACGCTGACGACTTAAGTCACATAGTTCAACAGCCCGGGGAGTCAGCTAGGAAGTTCTGGACCAGGTTCCTAACTAAAAAGAACCAGATTGTCGACTGTCCGGATGCAGAAGCCTTAGCGGCCTTTAAACATAGCATCCGCAATGAACGGCTCGCCCGCCACCTCGACCAAGAAAAGCCAAAATCTATGCCAGCCCTCATGGCACTTATGACCCGCTTTTTCGCGGGCGAGGATAGTTGGTTGGCTCGCAGCAAAAACACAGCCAGCGAGGCAGGTGCCTCCGAGGCTAAGAACAACAACGGCAACCTCCGACGTAACTGACACAAATGCCAAAGCAATGGCGATAATACCGATGACACTACAGTCAACGCCGGATTCAGTGGCTCCAAGTCCAACCAGCGAAAGAAACCATACAAGAGGAACAATCAGGGACCATCCAGTCTAGACCGCATACTTGATCGGCCATGCCAGATACATGGCACCCCAGAAAAACCAGCCAATCATACCAACAGAGACTGTTGGGTTTTTAAACAGGCCGGCAAATTAAACACCGAGAACAGGGAAAAGGGCTCACAAAGCAAGGACGACGATGACGAGCCCCGACAACCAAACACAGGGGGGCAAAAGAAGTTTCCCCCTCAAGTGAAAACAATAAACGTGATATATGTTACACACATTCCCAAAAGGGAGCGCAAACGCGCACTAAGGGACGTCTATGCGATAGAGCCAGTCACCCCCAAATTTAATCCATGGTCATCATGCCCGATCACTTTCGATCGGCGGGATCATCCGACCAGTATCCGGCATGGCGGATCAGCCGCACTGGTCCTGGACCCAAGTATTGATGGATTCCACCTTACGAGAGTCCTCATGGACGGTGGTAGCAGCCTCAATCTGCTCTATCAAGACACAGCGTGCAAAATGGGCATTAACCCATCAAGGATCAAGCCAACGAAGACTACCTTCAAAGGAGTCATACCAGGTGTAGAGGCCTGCTGTACGGGCACAATCACACTAGAGGTTGTCTTTGGATCCCCCGACAACTTCCGAAGCGAGGAGTTAATCTTCGACATGGTCCCATTCCGCAGTGGTTATCACGCACTGCTCGGACGAACGGCATTCGCTTGGTTCAATGCAGTGTTGCACTATGCTTATCTTAATCTCAAGATGCCTGGTCCACGCGGCGTCATAACGGTCAACAGAAACACGGAACACTCCCTCCGAACAGAGGAGCACACCACCGCCCTAGCAGCAGAAGTCTAGAGCGGCCTTTTCAAGCAGAACCGTAATCCGGCTGCCGATCCCCGGGACATCATAAAGAAGGTCCGAACTACGCTGTACCAGGACAGCGCGGCTCACCAAGAGCTCGACTAGCAATTTGGCCTCCGTCCTAGCCCCGATCAGGCAGTGGCATTCGTACCACGCGTACATAATTACACACTCAAAATTCCATGGGCATCGACGGAGGCACAGAAATCTTATGATCCACAGTTCGGCATGACCGATCGCGGACTCACAAATACTTTTACTATTAGCTTTTTCCTTTTTCAGGTTTCTTTTACATTGGCCTTCTTGGATGGCCTCATTATCAGTTCTGTAAAGGGATAAAAACAACATAATGGCAAGAAGCACAGACGTATAGGGGAAGTCCTAGAGGTCACTCTACCTATTGTCAGGACCCACACGCAGGTCGCCTCTGGTCATGGCATGTTAAATAGCCGGCTGCTTATCACACTATTTGTATTAATGCGCTTTGACGCATTAACCCAATTATAATGGAAACAGCTCGTGGCTCAAGTTTAAGGGCCCAAGATATCACCTCTGCGTTCTTTCTGTTTTCCTTTAATAATTTATCTTTTAGCACCCGTACGCTTTGGTACGTTCCATATTTGCCAGGGGCTTTATAGTACCCCACAACATGGCGATAAAAGTCCGAGCACTTTTCAGTTCGGCACCCCGAATTTAGCATTATATGCATTGGCTCTGAATCATGTCTTTGGTCAATAGTTGGGTTACCCGGCTCCTGTGGTTGCTACCTTACGTTCCGCTATATTGGCTAAGGTAGTAAAGGGAAAACTGCTGCGATTGTGCCCTGGTGTATCCAAAGGAGCACCTCAATAGAGAAAGCCGAAAACTGACTGTCATGATACGGCGAGAGCTGGTCAGCTGTTCGAGAGGTTGGAAATCGTTAGAGATTTTTTCCGCATTATGCGAAGGATTGGTACTTCCCGATCAGACGCTCATAGCACTCTGGTTCAAAAACCAGGGGCTACGCCTATGTTTTATTGTAAAACTCCAATGGCTAAGTGAGGGCATTTAAGCCGCATAGTCTGATTGCCTGGTTCGTTGCGCTAAACAACTCCTTCAAGGACCATACAATTGGATCAAGATTGTTTAGATTCCATCCCGAACACCCCCGTACCACCCACGTATTCCATACAACACGTCCGCACAGGAGGAAAAAGTTAAAAAATAACAAAATTATATTACAATCTGACTTTGTTTCATCATACAAGGCAAAGACAACACAAATGTATTCATTCGAAAATAATGTCCTGCCCACACTGTGCTGCTACAATGCGAGACCCCTCCAGGACATCCGCAAAATAGCGCTCGGGGGTGCAGTGCTCCTTGCCCTCTGGCGGCCCTCGGGCCAGATCGACGGCATTCATCTTCGCCCACCACATCTTGCAGCGGGCGAAGGCCATACGAGCACCCTCAATACAGGTCGATCATTTGACGTTATCCAGCCGAGGACACGCGTCCACCATCTGCCTCACGAGCCCGAAGTAGCTGCCGGGCAAAGCTTTGGCTGGCCACAGCCGGATTATCAAATCCTTCATGGCTAGTTCGGCCACCCTATGAAGCTCCACCAGCTGTTTCAGCTGATCGGTGAAGGACACGGGATGCTCTAGCACAAGATATTGCGACCAGAATAGTTTCTCCATAGAACTCCCTTCTTCGGCTCGGAAGAACTCTGTGGCGTTGGACACACTTCGCGGAAAATAAGCAAAGGCCCCTGGAGAACTCCAATTCCGCGTTAGTAAAAGATACCTCCTCTCTGCATAATTGCTTTGCATACTGAATGCCTTACCCGCCGCAGTCTTCCTCGCCTCCTGGACCTCTTGGAGGGCACCCTGGGCCTCGTTCCGGGCCGTCTCCGCGCTCTGACGAGCCTTGGAGCTTTCGGCCTCTTTTGCCGATGAGTCATGCTCCAAGGTTTCGCACTTCTTCACCGCGTCGCGGAGCTCTTGTTGTACCTCGCCGACCCGGAACATGAGCTTCTTACGGGCAGCCTGCTCCTTGACGGCCTTCTCCTTGGCTTCGCCCAGGGCCTTTTTTAGGGCCTCGACCTCGGTCGTTGCCCCTATTTATATTAAGAGACTTCAGTCAATACATATCATCCCACTCTTTTTAAATACTTCCTGGGTTATTACATACCTTGATTCTCCTCGAGCTGCCTCTTCACCTGGCCGAGCTCCTCCTCGGCCTGCTCCAGTCTTCGCTTAAGTTCGGAGACTTCGGCAGCACATGAGCCTGTGGCCAGCAGTGACGCCTGCATTCGCATTCCAGACAAATTGAGTTAGTCCCCTGCAATGTAGGAATGATCCTCTGTCCGACTTTTCTTTCCGAACACCGGACAGTGTCTCAGGGGCTACTGTCTATATGGGGATGTTCTCTTTTTGCGTTGCTTGCCTCAAAACCTGTCAGCAGGCTTCTGCAGGCTTCGGTTAGTCCGCTCTTGGCAGACTGAACCCTTTCGATCACCATGCCCATAAGAACACGATGCTCATCCACAATGGAAGCGCCTCGTAGCGCTTTGAGCAGATCATCTAGTGCCCCTGGTTGGACAGGGGTCACCGGTGGAATAGGCATACCCCCTTCTTTCGAAGGAGGTGGCGTGCCGGATTTCGGAGCCGTATCGGTCTCCGAAATCAAGTCCGGTTGAGGGCAGAACTGAGTACGGCCCGCCTTCCCAGTCTCCCGGGGGATTGGTTCTCCCTGGTGTCCGACGACGGGGGCTTCGCCTTCGGAATCTTCGCGAGACTCTCCCCGGCCTGGGAAGGTCCGTTGAAGAGCACCTCGTCGTCCCCTTTGGCCTTGGGAGAGTAAGCGGCTGGCGGTGTCTCGCTGGCCATCTCCCTTAGGTCCAACGAACATAGTGATGAGGATCGCTGGGAGCTGTCGTGGGCCGGACTGTAATTACATGACTGATCACGTCAATACGACAAGGAGGAAAGATCAGATCTATGGGCATTTACGAGTCTTAGTACTTACGATGCGGCCTGGGGATTAGTGCAGGGGCGTCGCTCCAGACTGCTGCCAACGTCCCGCGCGGTGTTGACTGCAAGGGCGCTCTTCCCCTTCTTGGGCATTCCCGCCTCCAGATTCATGGACGCCGTCCTCTTCTTCTTTCCCTCCTCGAGGGGAGGGTTGTTCTCCTCCTCCTGCTCCCCTTCCTCGTCGTCGTCCTCAGGGACGGAGGAATGTGTGTCTTCGTGTTCGGATGTCACGTCCAAACCACCCTTGCGACGGGAGCCGATTTTGGCCCCCTTGGCCTTCTTCTTGGCCTTCTTCTCCGGCGCCTTATAGGGTGCGGCCACCAGCATCTTCGCTAAATGCGGGATGGCTGGTTCTTCAGGTAGCGGAGTCGGACACTGGATCCCCTTCGCCCTCTCCATCCAGTCTTGAAGAAGCAATGATAAAAGCTCAGACATCATCCTCGAAACAGGCAACTAGGGGATGCGTTAAAAAATAACATACCTCGCCGGCGAGATGGTTAATGTCGTGTCCGCGGTCTGAATCTGTGGCGGGCGGCTTCTCGTTGCCCTTAAAGAACAACTTCCAGGCGCCTTTGTGAGTGGTCCCAAAGAGCCTCTTCAGAGTATGGTGCTTCTTCGGATTGAACTTCCATAGAGGGGGCTTCGGCTTTGACACGGAAAAATCCAGCGAACTAGCATCACCTGGATTATATTGACAAGTTGAACATCCTTGTCCACCATGCTTTGAACGCGCGTCTGCAGCGCTATCCGCTAGTCTGACGAATACCAGTTCGGGCTCTTCTCGACCCATGAGGTGAGCCGCATTGGGGCACCGGGGTTGAATTCGTCAGCCGCGGCCCAGTTGGTGCCACGGGGTTCTGTAATGTAGAACCATTGTTTCTGCCATTCCTTGACAGTCTCCACAAAAGTGACTTTCGGCCAGGAGACATTGGACAGCTTACTCACCATGGCACCTTCGCACTCCGCGTGCTGGCCATCCACCACCTTCGGCTTCACGTTGAAGACCTTGAGCCACATCCCGAAGTGGGGTTGAATGCGGAGGAAGGCCTCACACACGACGATAAACGTCGAGATGTTGAGGAAAGAGTTCGGAGATAGATCATGAAAGTCTATCCCGTAGTAGTACATCAGCCCACGCACGAAAGGGTGGAGAGGAAACCATAGCCTGCGGAAGAAATGAGGGATAAATACCACCCTCTCGTTGGGCTTCGACGTGGGGACGAATTTCCCCTGGGCTGGAAGGCGGTGGGCGATTTCCTTCGCCAAGTACCCAGCCGCCCGAAGCTCAGTAATATCCTTCTCCTTAATGGAGGAGGCCATCCAGTTGCCCTGACCTCCGGATTCGTACATGGTTGAGTGCTAGCTTGAGTGGGAAGAAGATGAGAACTTGGGCGATGGAGCTCAAGATTGGAAGGGCGGAGAAAGAAGGTGTGGGAGAAGAAGGGAATCCTTATCCCCTTATAAAGGCAGTGAATATTGAACGCCTCCCCATTTGCCTTGAAACTCGCCTATTCCCAAGGCCTGTGTAAACGGCACGGTTGGGTTACCCACGCCCTTATTGATGAGAATACCGTGATAAGGGGACACGATCTCTGCTTTGACAAGACGTGCCAATGGCAACCGCGTTTCGGAACATGGAACGACAGAACAAAATGGTCTGAAATTATGACCGGGCAGACGTGATGTCACGTGGTAAAAAGTTGTCACCAGATTGGACCCGTGGAATATTTTATTCTCTCTGCGGTAGTGTGTGGTGTGTGTTACAGGTCCGGATACAATCATCACGTCCGAATACTATCTTGGAATTTGGAACGAAGGGAACCCGCCTTGCAATGCCGAAGACAATTCTGCACGCCGGACTCCTTGTCATTGAAGCCAGGTTCAGGGGCTACTAAGGGAGTCCTAGACTAAGGGGTCCTTGGGTGTCCGGTCTGTTAGCCATGGGCTTGACTGATGGGCTGTGAAGATACGAAGACCGAAGACTGCATCCGTGTCCGGATAGGACTCTCCTTGGCGTGGAAGGCTAGCTTGGAGACCAAATATGTAGATTCTTTTCCTTTGTGACCGACCTTCTGTAACCCTAGATCTCCCGGGTGTCTATATAAACTGGAGGACTTTGTCCGGAAAGGGAGAGAAGCTCATTACCATAGTCATACAGGCTAGACTTCTAGGGTTTAGCCATTACGATCTCGTGGTAGATCATCTCTTGTAACACTAATATTCTGTCACACCCTGATTTTCATGGCACAACACTTAAAGAATTAAATCATGCTAAAAGGTGGTTTGACAAAAACTTTTGAGTGTTTTGTCTTTGCTTTGATTGAATGTTTGACTGCTGTTTGAAAGTGCTCTAAAATCAAATAAATCCTCCAACTCATATACTTCATCTCCTTGCTCCAAACTCTTGAACCAATGATCATGCCATGTGTATAGGACATAAAAATAATTTCTTACAAAAATAATTTGGCCAAATAGTATTTTCAAAATTAGTTTTTCAAAACCCCTGAATTGAGGTTTGCCTGCAAGTACTTAATTAAGGGCAGTAAAAATCTTTCCAAAAATATTTTTGACTCCTATTAGATATTGCATACCCAGAAACCACAAAAATATAATTTTAAAAGTTATTTTACTATTTTATTTAAAGGCTTTTTCTTAAGACCAGAAATGATCTTAAATAGGTTAAAATTATTTTAAAGCTTTAAAAATATTTGAGAAAAATTAGGGAGACTCAATGGACATATATTGTCCATATATATGAGTTTCAACACATGGTCATGTTCAACATATTGGACAAAACCTCCCAAAACCATTTCTGCTCATTTCAAGGATTTGAAATATTTATACAGGAAATATTTCATAAAAATCCAAGAAAATTCTAACACATATGACATTTGTGATGATCTTGCCAAGTACCATGTCATGGAGAACAGTATAACCCCATGAAACCCTCCCAAAACCACTTCTGTCCTTTTTCAAGTTTGAACAACTTTGCACTGCCAAACATGTTCAAATGTTCTCAAACCTTGTGAACATGCTCAAATGGTCTAATAATGCATCTAGACCAAGTGGCACAAGTTGGAGAACAAGTTAACTTGATCAAAGTGCCCCAAAACCTTTCCTGTCCAGAACCAAATTTGAACAACTCTAAATTGGCAACTTTCTCCTTTTGATCTCACCTTTTGTGGACATGCGCATAACCTCAAATGATGACACTACACCAAGTGGTGCATCAAGGAAAATAGATTTGCATGACTAAATCTTGGCAAAGCCATTTCTGCTGATTTCTAGGGTTTACCAAAGTTACATTGGCTACTTTGCCCAAATGAGCTCAAACTTGGTGGAACACCCTACTTCTATGTGCCATTCCGTCCTGTTAATTCTCATGGCAAGTGGAATTAATTTTCTTGCCCAGACCAACAACAAACACCTTCTGCCATTTCTCCAAAATCATCATTTTGACCACTTCCACTCTTCTCCATGACCCTATCTTTTTACCACATCCCCTCCTTGTCCCCTTGCACCTCCAGTAGCAATGGCAAATCCATAGTTCAATTATTGGAGGGGTAAAACCCCAATTTACCTCCCTGGACAGCCCCCCTCTCCCTCTTCTTCTACTTCTCTCCTCTCCTACTGGCTCACCAGGGCATCCAAGGCCACCACCCCTTTGTTTACTCCTCCCAGACCCCTAGACACTAGTGGCCACGCCTGGCGCCGAAAGATGCCAATGCCAGCCATATGCGTTCTCTGGAGGCCTTCTGATCGCCCCTAAGCTTCAGTAGCCGCTCTGCCCGAGCCACCGAACCACCTAGGGCCTCTCCCTCGTGTCCCCCGAGGTCGCCTCGACGTCCAGTACACGGCACGCTATCGGCCCCCTTCTTCCTCTCTCTCTCCTGCCCCTGCTCGCACGCGCACCATGGCCACCCGAGCGCTCCAATGGGTTGCGCCACACGCGCGCGTCCCTGACCCCTCCTCGCACCCTCTATACTTTCCCCTCGGCCTAGGCCACGCCCAGGAAGATCCCCGACTCGAAGCCAGGCACTCCCGTGGCCTCCAACGATGGCTACGACCTTGCCGGCGCACGGCCCCACTGTGCACCTCGCCCCCTCCTATTTGAGGCCGCCCCGAGCCCCCCTCTCTGCTCCTTTGGCTCTCTCTCCCTCCCGCGCATCCCCTGGACCAACCCACTCCCCTCCTCGAGCCCTCCATCGCTCCCCATGGCCGGAGCCGAGCCGCCGGACTCCGCCTAAATTCGTGCCCACCTCTCCTCCTCCTTCCCTCTGGGCCGCACTAGATCATCAACACCATCACCGCGAGCCCCTCCCGTGCTTCTCCCTCTCCTCCCGGTGGCCGTAGCACCGTAACCACCGCCGCCGCTGACCTCCTCCGCCGCGGCCAACACCGTGCTCGACCCTGAGCTCCTCGGCGGTCGTGTCACCCATGGATGGGCGCGGCATCACCTCTGGCTTGCGCCCGGTGGCGAGCATCGCCGGGACGCCTCAGAACCCGGCAATCCCAGGTCACCCCTACCTCTGCTCTGTTCGAGCGGGAGGAGGGAGACGACCCTGCGGGTGGATCCCGTAGGTCAGTTACCCTGCTAGCGGGCCCCACCCCGTTTAAGTGGAGACGGTCTCCGCCAACTGCCGCCTTCGCCGAGGGAAGACGTATTCCCGCGAATACGCCTCCTGCATCGACAGCCTGCGCGCGGCCGTGCAGTTGGGCCGGCCCGCTGCTTATCTCTCGCCTTGCATGCATGATAAGGGTAAGCCCCCTTTTTCCTTTTTCTTTTTTCAGCAAGATTCAAACTTTTCCAGAGACCTCACTTCAAGTCCAAATTTGATGATTCAAATTTCCAGAGACTCCATAAATCAAGTCCTATTTGATAGGACCCAGTGGACATTTTTGTTGTCCTTGGTTTTCACTGAACCTTTAAAAAAATCATTTATCCACATAAGTCCAATTCAAAAACCCATATTATATTCATTTCAACTCCAAATCCAGTGAAACCAATTTCTAAATGTTTCTAAAATCATGCCTGAATTAATGGGTACTTTTACTCATTTTTATAAAATGGCATTCTGTGTACAACTTGTGGATCTATCAAATCCATTGATTCCATCATATCGAAATGTTTATAAATATCCATTGATCCACTTCCAATGAAATCACTTTGGTCATTCCTCATATGACCAGAGGTATCCAATAAAAGTCAACTTCATATTTTTAGAGCACATTCATTCTTGCCTTGTTGTGTTGCTTATTGTGATTGTTTCCGACGATAGTTGATTTAAGTAGACTAAATGCTTGGAGTTGGACCAGAGATATTTGAAGACCTCGAAGACTTTGTTAAAACAGGCAAGCAGCCCTTTGACCATGTCTATGAAACCCTTTTTTTATGCATGCCATATAGCACTTTTATTGCTTGCATCGGAGTCATGATATTGTGGTGACCACATGGGGTGGCTCGCCACCGTTACTTCCTCATTGATACTTGCATTTTGCATGACCCTACCTTCTTATGAGGGTTATGCCAGTGGGAGTAGATAGGATGCTAATGTAGTGCTATGCAAAAGGGACGGGTATATGCATGGTGAAGGAGATAAAGTATTTTCAAAGGACTTTTCGAAAACCCCGTCGAGTGCCACTTATGCCCGAGGGAGATGATGATGATGGGTAACCACTTGATGACGAAGTGGTGTACCGAGGCAAGTGTGTCTGTTGTTTTCAAACGGATTGGTTTAAGTTGCGACCGTTATTCCAACCTTACATGCGCAACCACTCTACCCTTATATGGGAAAGGGCATTGTTGATTACCTAGACCGATACTAGCTTGGAGCCCGCATTACTAGTGACGGGGGAGAGTTGGTGCTCTCTCTCGGGACGGGTCGTGCAGTAGGGCGGCCATGACTGTCTTCTGAGGCACCGGATACACCATTGTGTCCCCTCTCGGATGTTACGATCTCGAGTGAGTCTCGTATGATGTACATCGTGAGGATACGGAACAACGAGTGGACTCCTTGTTAGCGTCGTCTAGGGAAAGGTAGTGATCGGGTGCTTACCCCGGGTACTGGAGGTATCGCGGGTAGTGGATGACACGGAAGTTCCCCGGATCTTGTGGGTAAAGTGTGCAACCTCTGCAGAGTGTAAAACTATTCGAATAGCCGTGTCCACGGTCAAGGATAGTTGGGTAACCGCTCTTGGGCTACGTCCACATGTTTACAAACCAGTGGGTGTGTTTGGATAAGAGGGAAGATCTACTTGGGTCAAGTCAAAGGACTTGACATGATTGAGTTGGGTTGGTGCCCACTCTATTTATGTTGATATCTGTAACCTGTCCTCATGGTTACTTGAATTCTCATGATGCATGTCTTACAAGTTGTTGAACATGTCATTGCACTCAAAACTAGCTTTCTGCAAAAATTTACCTATATCATGCATTGTTGTATCTCGAACCAAAACATGGGTTGCTTGCGAGTACATTCAAAGTACTCATTGGCTTGCCACTGGTTATTTTATTGGCCAGGCATGAAAGAACAGGATATGATGAAGAATACTTCAGTGACGAACATGCGAGCTAGGACGCTTCCCAGTCAGAATGACTCTAGGGTTAAGGCAGATGGCATGGGTCCAAGTTGTGATTGAAGGTTTCCGCTGCGATGATACACTCAAGACATTACCATAATGGTCCTACTTGTGTAAAACGGTATGTATGGATGTAAGACTCTTGTTATTCAGCTTCTGTGTGTTCAGTGAGTATTGATCTCTGGGATCACTGTACATGTGCATTCTCTGATCTCGACTTATGAGTCGGGGTCCCCATAGAGCTAGTATCAGAGCCATCCTGACTGTAGGAAGCCTTAGTTAGCATGGTCGTTAGTTAGGGTAAAATTATTTCCAAAACTACTACTAGTTGTCAAAACTATCTATACTTCTCTTCCCTTCTCAGTTTTTCGAAAACTAAGGAATACTTTCCTTATTAATCTCTTCCCCTTCAAAACCTTTGGTCGCTAGAACCCTTATGCCCCTGACCACTGGATTCCTTGTAATCCTCGTGGATAATCTAGAAGGAAGATGCCTTGCCAGACGTTCACCCACATCTCCTGAACTCAAGATTGGCGACATCACAACAAGACGATACCAACAGAAGATACATCCTCAAGGAATGAGGGCTTGAAGACCCAGGAGATGGTGACACCCTTGACACTGTCCCAAGATGATGCAACCTTAGCCTACGATGATCAGGGCATAGGATATGCAAGATCATGATATACATCGCTAATAGAGTAACCCTGTCAATACCGTTGTTGTATCGGCAACCACCGGTGGATGAGAACCTCGCCATTTGGTCCGCCTCACTATAGTGAGCAGGAAAACGGTTCTCTTCCTCCCTCGCTCTTGGTGTCGATGTTTTCATCAACGTAACCGACATGTTGTACCTCTACTATGCCTTGTTAATGTCATTAAGAATTACCTACTTGGTACCATCGATGCCTTAGAACACAAAAAGGGGTCGTCATGATTAAGAAGACAATAGAAGATCGAGTTAATGCCTGCTACTAGGAGCCACCTTCACCCCATCACTTCAACAGGCGAGAAGTTGTTGAAGACTCTTCAGGCTCAACCCGAATTGTTTCATCGAACAATTACAAGAAACGTAGCGACACCTGAGGAGAATCCAAAAGACTGCATGAGACACGGAGCAAAGCACGACTACTGAATCCGAGAACCCCTAGGGTAGGATGAGTCGTGTACCCCTATGCTTGTGATCGAGTCCGTATGATGTTTACAATAGAACCATGATTGTGTGTTGTTGTTTTTTTTGTTTGTGTTTTGATATAAGTCGCACTTTTTCCCTAGGCAACAAGTACGCAACTATATCACCTGCCTTATTTTGTTGTTTGTGTTTGGCCTTTTTGGCACTTGTTTGTTTGCACCTGCACTATAGAACCCCCTTTAGGCATCCCCCTTTTATGCTACTTATCCCTCTCATCTCTCTCCTCAACTGAAGACCAGCAAGACAAGATGCACCAAGGAATCTGCTTCGGCGGCCAACTAGCACTGAAGACTTTTTGTTGCAGCCTCCTCGACCAAGTGAAACCCCGTAGAATTATGTTTAACCCTCTAGACTAGAAACCCATTCCTAGACCCTTCGAGACTTCACAAGATACCCCAGCTCGAGTCCTTAACCATGTGCTTAACCCATAGAATTGCAAGAGAACCCGGTTAAGCCTCTGTAAACCTTGCACAACACTGGGTTCATTATGGAACTAGTAGACATAGTGAACGAGCACATTATCATCCTAATATAGCACCAGGACTGACGATGCCATAAGGAAGACCAATTTGAGGATATAGGAATTGAGGACAAATGACTTGGTGAGTTTATATCAGTGACTTTGAGGAATTATCTGAGACTTTGGTGGATTATGAGGCTTCCATGTTGGTAGATGAACTTGGTGGGATCATTAATATAGAGTAGCATAGCTTTCATTACCCTTGGATAAATTGGAATTAATGGGACAATTATGATCACAAGCTAAAAGTTCTTGGAAGTATAAGGATTTGACTTAGCCAGGGATAATGATAGGAGATACTTATTACGTAAATAACTTGGGGGAAAGTGTAGAAATTCTCGTTGGGCACAAGATTTGGATTTAAAAAGGTGATCCTAGTTGAGTATAGATGTTGAGTAAGTCTACATGGTTCGGAGTAAATTGGATTCAGATTGATAATCTTGATCGTGATACCACGTTTCTCGGTGGACAATAAACTAGGAGATTGGATTAATTGTGAGTTGATATAAGCTTGACCTTGGAGTTTATTGACCATTGATAATGGAATTGGTGGACTTACTATAGTAGAGACAGCCCTTTCAAGTGTTTGGGGATTATATGGACTTTAGGAGATCATGTGGAACATCATAAACATTGGATTTGTAGGATTAAATGGATTATGTAGTGATTGATGGAAGTTAATGGGCTGTTGGTTGATTCATAGGAAGGAAACAAGATCTTGGAGTGGCTTACGACGTGTTTCCTTAGGATAGAGGTGCTTTATCTTAGACCTTGGAAGAATAGGGTGAGCACTTG
Source organism: Aegilops bicornis (assembly GCA_021605145.1). Lineage (NCBI taxonomy): Eukaryota > Viridiplantae > Streptophyta > Magnoliopsida > Poales > Poaceae > Aegilops > Aegilops bicornis. Next base: position 292,047,697 of record CM038671.1, read on the forward strand.
GATTGTCATGTTTAACTCCATCTTGGAAGCTTGTATACCCATGGATATTTAGGGGTAGCCATACATATGACTTTGGGGATCGTAGACATATATGACTTTGCTAGACCTCCTCTCAGGAGTCATGATGATATGAATAGCATGAGTGATGGTTGGAGTTGACCTATACGTAATGATGCTATCGGTGATATGATGTGATTTTTTAAAGGACTAGATAGGATAATTGGCATCTCAGAAACTGTGCACAAGGATAAGATGATAAACGTTCACTCGCACCCTAGAATCCTTGAAACCCTTGAGCCCTACCAAGCCACAACATGGTCGGATCCTGACCTTGGGCTTTGGCTCTAGATCGATAAGACCCTGGCGAATACTCAACCGTGACCACCACCGATACCCCAACCTATACCCTATGTACCTCGTGGGCGAGTCTTCACGGAGTACTCGAACAAGCTGGTTGTCATCGCTATTTGGCGATATATACTTGCCTACCCAAAGACGGAAGAAGAGTCGTTCAGCTGGTTAGGGAACATCTGAAGACCGCCATGTCAAGGAGGAAGAACTATACCAACCATCATCGTCAAGAAGTAAACCTCCGCGTCGAAGACGAGGTGTATCTGCAAGCCACTTCTCTCAATGGAACCAAGCGTTTCCATGACAAGGAAACCCACACCAAGATTCATCGACCCTCTTCGAGATCACTCCAAGGTTCAACAACCCCCCTTGAGATCACTTCGATACGAAGAGTAGACGGCTACCAGCTGGTGTTACCACCTGAGTTACCTACTGTGCACAACACTTTTCCACACGACACCACTCCGAAATGTTTCCAACTTCCCAACTAGCCCGGTCCCTACAAGGACATCGACCACGAGCCATCGACCTCCAGCCCAATCTGACCTACCACGAGCTACCCATTAGAAACCTGGATCAAGAAGAACGTCATACACGAAGCCACACCATCAAGTACTTCAAACTCAATGGAGCACTACACGGAAGCAGAAGCAACATGAGGACTTGAAGACTACCCCGGATCTAGATTTCATATTCCTTTCCACGCCTAGCTTGGGAATCTCGGGGACGAGATTCTTGTAAGGGGGGTAGGTCTGTCACACCCTGATTTTCATGGCACAAGACTTAAAGAATTAAATCATGCTAAAAGGTGGTTTGACAAAAACTTTTGAGTGTTTTGTCTTTGCTTTGATTGAATGTTTGACTGCTGTTTGAAAGTGCTCTAAAAATCAAATAAATCCTCCAACTCATATACTTCATCTCCTTGCTCCAAACTCTTGAACCAATGATCATGCCATGTGTATAGGACATAAAAATAATTTCTTACAAAAATAATTTGGCCAAATAGTATTTTCAAAAATTAGTTTTTCAAAAACCCCTGAATTGAGGTTTGCACTGCAAGTACTTAATTAAGGGCAGTAAAAATATTTCCAAAAATATTTTTGACTCCTATTAGATATAGCATACCCAGAAACCAAAAAATATATAATTTTAAAAGTTATTTTACTATTTTATTTAAAGGCTTTTTCTTAAGGCCAGAAATGGTCTTAAATAGGTTAAAATTATTTTAAAGCTTTAAAAATATTTGAGAAAAATTAGGGACACTCAATGGAAATATATTGTCCATATATATGAGTTTCAACACATGGTCATGTTCAAAATATTGGACAAAACCTCCCAAAACCATTTCAAGGATTTGAAATATTTATACAGGACATATTTTCATAAAAATCCAATATAATTCTAAAAATTCACATATGACATTTTTGATGATTTTGTCAAGTACCATGTCATGGAGACCAGTATGACCCCATGAAACCCTCCCAAAACCACTTCTGTCCTTTTTCAAGTTTGAACAACTTTGCACTGCCAAACAGGTCCAAATGTTCTCAAACCTTGTGAACATGCTCAAATGGTCTAATAATGCATCTAGACCAAGTGGCACAAGTTGGAGAACAAGTTAACTTGATCAAAGTGCCCCAAAACCCTTCCTGTCCAGAACCAAATTTGAACAACTCTACATTGGCAACTTTCTCCTTTTGATCTCAACTTTTGTGGACATGCTCATAACCTCAAATGATGACACTACACCAAGTGGTGCATCAAGGAGAATAGATTTGCATGACTAAATCTTGGCAAAGCCATTTCTGCTGATTTCTAGGGTTTACCGGGTTACATTGGCTACTTTGCCCAAATGAGCTCATACTTGGTGGAACACCCTACTTCTATGTGCCATTCCATCCTGTTAATTCTCATGGCAAGTGGAATTAATTTTCTTGCCCAGACCAACAACAAACACCTTCTGCCATTTCTCCAAAATCATCATTTTGACCACTTCCACTCTTCTCCATGACCCTATCTTTTTACCACATCCCCTCCTAGTCCCTTGCACCTCCAGAGCAATGGCAAATCCATAGCTCAATTCTTTGGAGGGTAAAACTAATTACCTCCTGGACAGCCCCCTCTCCCTCTTCTTCTACCTCTCTCCTCTCCTCTTTGGCTCACCAGGCATCCAAGGCCACCACCCCTTTGTTTACTCCTCCCTGCACCCCTAGACACTAGTGGCCATGCCCTGGCGCCCAGAAGATGCCAATGCCAGCCATATAAGTGCAGCCTGAGCGCCTTCTGATGTGCCCTAGCACTGTAGCTGCTCTCTGCCCGAGCCACCGGACCACCTAGGGCCTCCCCCTCGTGTCCCCCGAGGTCGCCTCGATGTCCAGTACACGGCACGCTGTCGGCCCCCTTCTTCCTCTCTCTCTTCTGCCCCTGCTCGCACGCGCACCATGGCCACCCGAGCGCTCCAATGGGCTGCGCCACACGCGCGCGTCCTTGAACCCTCCCCGCACCCTCTATCCTTTCCCCTCGGCCTAGGCCACGCCCAGGAAGACCCCGACTCGGCCAGGCACTCCCGTGGCCTCCAGCCGATGGCTCACGACCTCGCCCGGGCGCCACGGCCCACTGCACCTCGCCCCTCCTATTTGAGGCCGCCCGAGCCCCCTCTCTGCTCCTTTGGCTCTCTCTCCCTCCAGCATCCCCTGGACCAACCCACTCCCTCCTCGAGCCCTCCATCGCTCCCCATGGCCGGAGCCGAGCCGGGACTCCGCCCTAAATTCGTGCCCACCTCTCTCCTCCTCCTTCCCTCTGGGCCGCACTAGAGCATCAACACCATCACCGCGAGCCCCTCCTGTGCTTCTCCCTCTCCTCCCGGTGGCCGTAGCGCCGTAACCACCGCCGCCGCCGACCTCCTCCGCCGCGGCCAACACCATGCTCGACCACAGGCTCCTCGGCGGTCGTGTCACCCATGGATGGGCGCGGCATCACCTCCTGAGTGCGCCGGTGGGCGGAGCGTCGCCGGGGACGCCCTGTAACCCCGGCAATCCCCGGCGGGGGTCACCCCTACCTCTGCTCTGTTCGAGCGGGAGGAGGGAGACGACCCTCCGGGTGGATCCCGCAGGTCCGTGACCCTGCCAGCGGGCCCCGCCCCGTTTAAGTGGAGACGGTCTCCGCCAACTGTCGCCTTCACCGAGGGAAGACATATTCCCACGCCTCCTGCGTCGACACTGCTGCACGGCCGTGCAGTTGGGCGACCATTGCTTATCTCTCGCCTTGCATGCATGATAAGGGTAAGCCCCCTTTTTCCTTTTTCTTTTTTCAGCAAGATTCAAACTTTTCCAGAGACCTCACTTCAAGTCCAAATTTGATGATTTGAATTTCCAGAGACTCCATAAATCAAGTCATATTTGATAGGACCCAGTGGACATTTTTGTTGTCCTTGGTTTTCACTGAGCCATTAAAAAAATCATTTATCCACATAAGTCCAATTCAAAAATCCATATTATATTCATTTCAACTCCAAATCCAGTGAAACCAATTTCTAAATGTTTCTAAAATCATGCCTGAATTAATGGGTACTTTTACTCATTTTTATAAAATGGCATTCTGTGTACAACTTGCGGATCCATCAAATCCATTGATTCCATCATATCAAAATGTTTAGAAATATCCATTGATCCACTTCCAATGAAATCACTTTGGTCATTCCTCATATGACCAGAGGTATCCAATAAAATTCAACTTCATATTTTTAGAGCACATTCATTCTTGCCTTGTTGTGTTGCTTATTGTGATTGTTTCCGTCGATAGTTGACGAAGTAGACGAAATGCTTGGAGTTGGACCAGAGATATTTGAAGACCTCGAAGACTTTGTTAAAACAGGCAAGCAGCCCTTTGACCATGTCTATGAAACCCGTTTTTTTATGCATGCCATATAGCACTTTTATTGCTTGCATCGGAGTCATGATATTGTGGTGACCACATGGGGTGGCTCGCCATGCTACTTCCTCATTGATACTTGCATTGTGCATGACCCTACCTTCTTATGAGGGTTATGCCGGTGGGAGTAGATAGGATGCTAATGTAGTGCTACGCAAAAGGGACGGGTATATGCATGGTGAAGGAGATGAAGTCTTTTCAAAGGACTTTTCGAAAACCCCGTTGGGTGCCACTTATGCCCGAGGGAGATGCTGATGATGGGTAACCACTTGATGACGAAGTGGTGTACCGAGGCAAGTGTGTGTGTTGTTTTCAAACGGATTGGTTTAAGTTGCGACCGTTATTCCAACCTTACATGCGCAACCACTCTACCCTTATATGGGAAAGGGCATCGTTGATTACCTAGACCGATACTAGCTTGCAACCCGCATTACTAGTGGCGGGGGAGAGTTGGTGCTCTCTCTCGGGATGGGGTCGTGCCAGGTAGGGCGGCCATGACTGTCTTTACAGGGCACCGGATACACCGTTGTGTCCCCTCTCGGATGTTACTATCTCGAGTGAGTCTCGTATGATGTACATCATGAGGATACGGAACAACAAGTGGACTCCTTGTTAGTGTCGTCTAGGGAAAGGTAGTGATCGGGTGCTTACCCCGGGTACTTGAGGTATCGCGGGTCGTGGATGACACAGAAGTTCCCCGGATCTTGTGTCTAAAGTGTGCAACCTCTGCAGAGTGTAAAACTATTCGAATAGCCGTGTCCACAGTCAAGGACAGTTGGGTAACCGCTCTTGGTCTACGTCCACATGTTTACAAACCAGTGGGTGTGTTTTGATAAATGAGAAGATCTACTTGGGTCAAGTCAAAGGACTTGACATGACTGAGTTGGGTTGGTGCCCACTCTATTTATGTTGATATCTGTAACCTGTCCTCATGGTTACTTGAATTCTCATGACGCATGTCTTACAAGTTGTTGAACATGTCATTGCACTCAAAACTAGCTTTCCGCAAAAATTTACCTATATCATGCATTCTTGTATCTCGAACCAAAACATGGGTTGCTTGCGAGTACATTCAAAGTACTCATTGGCTTGCCACCTGGTTATTTTATTGGCTGTGCATGAAAGAACAGGATATGATGAAGAATACTTGATTGTGAACATGCGAGCTAGGGCGCTTCCCGGTCAGAATGCCCGTAGGGTTAAAGGCAGATGGCATGGGTCCAAGTTGTGATTGAAGGTTTCCGCTGCGATGATACACTCAAGACTTGACCATAATGGTCCTACTTGTGTAAAACGGTATGTATGGATGTAAGACTCTTGTTATTCAGCTTATGTGTGTTCAGTGAGCATTGATCTCTGAGATCACTGTACACGTGCATTCGGTGATCTCGACTTATGAGTCGGGGTCCCCACAAATTCATCAAGATCAATCAAGCAGGAAGTAGGGTATTACCTCCATAGAGAGGCCCGAACCTGGGTAAACATCGTGTCCCCTGTCTCCTGTTACCATCGACCTTAGACGCACAGTTCGCCCTACCCGAGATCTGCTAGTTTTGACACCGACATCGGGGCTGGGAGACCTTGGACGACGATTCTCTGGGAGAAATCACACGCCGCTCCGACGTCCTCACCGCCGCAAGACTCGGTGCTTCCTGCACCAACTTTTTATAGACGATGCTTAAATAGGCTTGGGAAAAGGCCATGCTTGTTGGTCTTCCATGCGTCCTCGAGGAGAAGGTTCTTCTATGGGACAATCCTTCGAACACTCCACCGCTCCCTGGCCATGGTTGCATGTTGACTTCGCTAAGTTGCCGACGTTGAGAGGTAGTCGGATTTTGTCCGATGAGTAGGTCAGTAATGGAGTTTGATCATGTAGTACTTAGTTATTCAATTTCCATCCCGTAATTTCTCTGTTGCCCACCGTCTTATATATAGGTCTGGGTCGGTGCCAACGAAGACTGTCTTGCATACCATCGGCCGGATACCACCATCATTTTGCACAACATCCACAACAGTGCGGCCGTTCCAGTAGACCCCTTCTCCACCACTGGGATCGGCCTTCCGGACTGGCTGGGCTTGAATACGTATGATGATGCCTACATGAGATTGAAGAAGATAGAAATTGCGGACCCGCCGACAAAGCGACGCGGCTACGACGATTACTATCTCATCGTCGTGTACGACATAAGGATTTCCATCAATGCAAGAGGCAGTAACGGTAGAGGCTGGCGCATGTTGGCGGTAGCAGATTTGTACCCCTACACGCTCGAAGACGTCGTGCGCCATCTAGGCTGCATCTTCACGATGACAAGCCATGGGACTTGTCTCATCTGGTTGCCATCCTACGGTACGGGAGATTACAAACCGAATGCACAAACCATCATTTGCATCCCTAACGGTACTCCATTATTTTTGCAGGGACCAGTCATCCACCGATCAAAATAAGATCGCCAATCCTTTATGTGCATTTGCATCCGCGATTCAGTCTAACATGGAACCTTGTAGCTAACTTTGGCATATTGGGATCAACTATCTTCGCAGTCGTTACCCATGGTACCACTGATGTGCAACATGGTCACACAATCTACCACGATTGGACCGTCACCATCTACCCAGGTATTCCGTTTTATAACCCTCTTGCCTTCTCTTTCATTGTTGTAATAGTACTCTACTTACTAGTACTAGTAGGAGTACGTTTTACCTTGGAGGACGCGTATAGCTAGCTAGGCCCTTGAAGACATGAACCCACTAGTTGCCACCATTTTTTTCCATGTCTTACTATCTCATCCATGTAGCCAAGAGTGGTTATATATAATAAGCTGGTTATTTTACTTCCTCTATACCAAAGTAGTACTATTTGCTGCACAGTATTACTGACCGCCATATTTGAGCACAACATTATTATGCATGGACCTTAACTATGTACGCCACCATGTGTCGAGATCTGAGATGCCGCGTGTACCAGATGAACGACGCCGAGTTCGACCCCCGTGATGTTACGTGGGTGCCGAGGAACACTCTTGGAGAGTACTCGCTTTTCATTGGGGACAGCTACCCCATTGTGAAGCGGATGCCACCTTCCGTGCACGACACGGAAGGCCTACCGTTCATGAAGCATGATTGTGTCTTCAGTGCGCACCACCGGATGAACGACATGCTGGGACATGCTATCCCTGATTTATGTCGCTTCAGCTTGGATGAGTCTCCATCATGTGGAACCGGACTACAAAGATGCAACAATGATTCCCGTTGCCCACTGCTATGGATCGTGCCATCCATGAAGAACACCTGGGACTGGAACCTGGAGGAGGATATGTAGCCCATCTATAACGTGTAAGTGGAGTACGGTAAATTGTGAACGGTAGAGCTGTGAATATGTGTAGACTAGTCATGCACAAATTTATCACATGAATTGGAGATGAACTTGTGTGGCATACTAGCATTTGTCCTTTAGAATTTATTTCTAGTAAATGTGTTATGTGTACGTACAATTTGTGTGGTTGTTGCACGGGCTCCAACACACTCTTTGAGAAAAAAGGTGGAACAACTTTGGATATACGTTATGTGGCGGCATCATACAGTAGCATCGTTCGCTATAGTTGTAGTACACTCCTACTAGGATTACAACTCCTATAAAACCTTGCGCTTGGCTCTTTGCCTCTTCGGGAGGTTCAATTGTTCGTACTCGTGTGAACCTTGCACTTGGCTCTTCGCCTCTTCGGAAGGTCCAACAATGATGATACTACAGTACAATATGCTTCTGGCAATCTGACACCAATTGAACTGCTGCACGTCCACCGCGAGGGCGAGGGAGAGGGAGAGGCCACTGTAGTCAAAACCCTCTCCTCGTCCTGTGAACCACCGCGCGCGTGGGTGAGGGAGAGGCGTAGTAAGCAAGCTTCTCCTCGTTCGGCGATTTGACGGGACACATCAAAGCAGTACTAGTACTAGTCCATACTGCATCCTTTCCGGTTAATATGGCTTAATTTGAAACGAGAAAAATACCTTTGGCGGTCAATGTATGTAACAATACGCTCTTTACGGTCACTATATATAGTTGTGCGGTGATTATACGATCACTAGCTCATCGTAGAGCACCGTATTGCACCATACTGACCGGCCACATAGTCGACGTGGCACTTTGTTGACTGGTTAAATTGTCACTTGGTTTCTGGGTCCCACCAGTCGGTTAGCGAGCAAAGAAATCAGCTAAAAAACAAAGAGTGTAGTACATCTACACTTCCAATGCATTTAGCCTTTAATCTAAATTGATATTGATTGACTAATGCACCAACTTGTGCACTAGGTATAGGCTACATGTCTATCCTTGATTACAGCATGCAACGACCTTCATTTAATCTTCTTCTCTCAATGGTCTCATGCACACATAAGTCTGCTACTTTTGGGCATTAATTATGCCCTGGTCAATGTGTAAATCTCTAAATGTACAGTCTTTCACGGACGTAGGGAGTAGGTTGAGCACTTGAGCATGAGCGTGTGTGTTGCATCGTGTGCTGTGTGCCGCATGGGTGCATGCGTGTTGCGTGCGTCCATGTGTATGTGTGAGTGTTGTATGTTGCATGCATGCATGCATGCATGGGGCTTACTCCCTCCCATTGACATGTTCATATTTCAAGCTTCCTCTGTTCCCTCCATATGGTGATACTCCCTCTGTTCCCAAATACGGAGTAAATCCTCCCTCTGTTTCCAAATACGGAGTATTTGTCTTTCTAGAGATTTCAACAAGTGACTACGTACGGAGCAAAATGAGTGAAGTGAGCGTAGAGGCATATGGATAATGTAGAAAGGAAGTCTCTGCGATCCATTATTCTCCATCTCGCTCAGAGAGAACTATTCAACTAGTCTTTGCAATGAAGTGGCAATACACGCTGCAGCAGATGGGACACTTAATTAATAAGCTGAACCAGCGTGTTGGTGTTACTAAATCAGCCTTACCCAGTACTTCCATCATGTTTTCCAGTAGAGCACGCTTCTGTCCTCCATTAACTGACATATGGGGCCTCTTGTGGTTGACCCACATGTCATCAGTGTAACTATTTACACTCCGAAGGACGGTATATCCTGGTAGTAGTACTAGTAGAATTGAGATTTAATGCACTTTATTCCCCGTCTTCCACTCTTCTTCCTCCTCTCTTCTTCTTCCTCTCCTCTTCCCCATCGTCGGCTGCACACCATTTCCCCCCCGCTCACTGCTCGCCCGCCCGCGCTATCTTCCTTGGTAGCTCGCGCGTACCATATCCCCCCGCTCACTGCTCGGCCACACGAGGAAAAGCTTCTTCGCTCGCCCGCCCGAATCCACTTCCTCGCTGGCTCGCAGGCACCGAAAACCCCAATGGCAGAACCGACTAACGCGCAGAGCCGCGATTGGAATTCCCTCCCCGATGTTCTCTTGGAGCAGATCTGTAATCGTATGGACCTACTCAGCACCGTCCATTTGGCCGCATGATCGGTGTCTTTGTACCATCTACTCGCCTGCAACCGGCCGGCTCTTTTCAAGACACCCTGCTTGCTGATGCCCGATCCTTGCAGGTGGCCCAGACACCGACTTGACGACCCTACGGAGGTTGTCATGGTGCCCCTCGACATGCTACTACTACCCGTCCACATGTCCTTCATGCGCGCCCACTACTGGGCGGGCATGAAGGCCAACTGGATCGTCCTCATCCACCAATCCGGTGGTCCATGGCATCTCGTGGATATCTACACCCATCGAGAGATCACCCTTCCATCATTGGATACCACCGCCATCGAGCCTCGCAACCAGCCAGACATTCCTGCCTACAACGCACGAGACACGTCAAGCTTTTGGCTCGACCTCTGTTTGCTAAAAGTTGTAATCTGCGAAGTGCCCACACCATCAGAAGACTACATGGATTACAAGCTCATTCCCTTGTTCAGCATGGGATTAGTCTATCTGGAATCCAGTCGCCATACATGGTTATGGCTCATCGTCAATCCTGTTGAGGCAACATTTCTGTCTGACGCTATAGTGCATGATGGCATCGCTTACGCGGTCGACGCACAGATTGGCTGCCTATACTGGTGGAATCTATCATCGTGTAATTTTTTTATCTCATCTCATCTTTACCTTATGAATACGACTGCCTGTTCATTGTTACAAATTTAGAATAGATAGTATGTCTGTAACCCCATCATTGCTATATGTTCCTCTCATTTCCTAGATTTTTATGACCACACATGTTATTGTTAGAGTTGATATGAGAACAATTGGCATCTAATGATTGTTAGAATATATATTATGAGCATAACATCATGATTGCTATATGTTACTCTCATTTCCAAGATTTTTATAACAACGCATGTTATTGCTTATAGTTGATATGAGAACAGTAGTAGTATGTGCTATGGTAGAATATGAGTAGGCTCTGTCATAGATGTTTTCCTTGCAATGTTACATGATGTTTGAACCATGACATATTGCTAGAATATGAAAGCCATTGGCTTATTTTTTTTAATTTGGGGTATGATTATGACCACGACATTGCAATTCTCTGTCTATGATATGTGTCACTATTATAATAATTTAATTTCACACATACTCTGAACATGATTATTTATTTTTGTCCTTTTGGTCTCCAATTTGAATTTTTGCAGCAGACGCAAATGCGCTGGCCTTCATGATTCGAGGACCTAGAATCATACCAGCCGATGGGTGGTGGTTTATCGCTCGTTCAGCTGACGGCGGTCATTTGATGCTCATTCGCACGTACCAAATTGACCAAACCATTACATCAAACCACATGCGGTACAATGCACAGGCGTTCGTGACATTGATGGCTATGGCTGCTTCGTGTTCGAGAAAGATCCTAGCTCCGTTGGGCCAGGCATATTGAACTGGAGGCGGGTTTACAGCCTCAACAACCACTCCATATTCCTCGGGCTCAATTATCCGATCATCCAACCAATCATCGATCATATCACTGGCGATGATTACCGTGCTATGCAACTTCCATTTGCCGGGGGGGGGGGGGGGTTGTGTTTAAAAATAATACCATGGGTTTCATGAATCACCATATCCAGAGATTCGTCGACACAGCTTGTTGCCAGATAATCTTCAGTGTGTGAAAGGCATCAAGCTTCCATGCGATGAATGGCTTTTGCAAACCCGACATGCGGCGATGTGGTTCATGGCAACATCAAATATCCACAACCTGATTTGTACTGATATCTAGACTGAGCCATGTATCCTGCTGTTGTACCTTGACCCTCTTTTATTGGATATTATGTACTGATGTTAGTTTGAAGCACCCCTCTGGTTTGAAGGATAGATACCTTTCTGGGATCAAGTGCATCCTAACTCACCTATGCAGGATGCACTGATAATGATGATGGTGATGTTGTGCAGTCTATATATATATATATATATATATATATATATATATATATATATATATATATATATCAATTAGGCTTCAAGTGCATACTTGTTAGTTAAACCTATGGTTAAAATGTGACACTAAATACGACTAGTAAGTAGTACAAGATGCAGTACTAGTATACGTCGATCAAATTATTCATCATGTCCACACATTGAATTGACGCGGATAAAGATGTCTTGCGTGAGGTTACACAAGAATCCCGGTGGCGTGTTCGGGTATTCTGGACTTCAGATTTGGAGTACCACTTATCTGTCGAAATCTTTAATCATTCACTAAAACAGTCGATTGATCATATATTGAGTACCATATAACTGGAATTAACTGATGCAAGTCGAACCAGGATTGGTCGTTGTTGCCGGCTGGCATCAAGTTCGATCCCACGGATCAGGAGCTGATCGAGAACCTTGAGGCCAAAGTGAGTGCTGACAGCGTGAGATCTCACCCTCTCATCGATTTGTTCATACCAACCATCAACAGCGAGCACGGGATATGCTACACCCATCCTGAGAAACTTCCAGGTAAGACACCGGTCGGCCGTCTACTTGCACAAACATATTCCTTTGTTTATAGCTCTATTTTTCTTTTTAGACGCAGACCTGGTGAAGCAATTACAATTTGACAGTTAATAAAAAGTGAAACAAGTGACTGTAACATGCCAAAGATGTTATGAAAATGCCAACTACGTACACTAAAACATGTATTCGACAATAATGCAGGTATCACACTAAGGGGCCTAAGCAAGCATTTCTTCCAGTGCAATTCCAGGGCGTTCAAAAGGGGCACGTGGACACGTCGCAAGATACAGTCGGAGTGCGGCATGCACGCGATGTGGCACAACACTGGCAATACCTTGTCGGTGCTGGTCAACGGCCGGCAGACGGGCAACAAAAAGGTTCTGGTGCTGCACACCAACAAGAACTTCGACCAGCAGAGGACCAACTAGGTGATGCACTAGTACAATCTCGGGGACCTGGAGCACGAGAAGGAGTGGGAGCTAGTCCTCTGCAAGATTTTCTACCAGACAAACACTAGGGCCAGGATTAAAAAGATTATAAGTTAGTTTGGTATTGGTACTTGTACTAACTTGTCGTCCACAAGTTGGTAGTGTTGTTAACGATCTTTTGGTATGAACTTAGCATTTGCTTCCAACCATCATGCCGACGTGGATATAAAGCTGAATCATTTGTTTCGAAATGAATTTTCAGGCACCTGATTTTTATTTGATGGCTAGCATAAGCACCTGCCGTTCGAATTCCCAGTTCTCCAAATTTTTCGAAACAAGTGCATGCACTTATTATCACGATGAAAAAACAATATCCCTGCTGCAGCCCAGTTATCGGTCTGTACTTGCAGAATTGTCACGTTTATTGAGCATGCATATTGTTTTTTCAGGTCGAGCAAGTTTCAACTGGGTTGTCGACTACCCAGTCTTGGTTTTGTTTTTAACAGGCCCAACCCCTGACGAAAATGGGGCACAAAGATCCAGCAGGTATCTACTGGACTCTGGCCCGCCAGCTTTGTTATATTTTGTCTTACAACATTCGCAGGCAGTTTTTTTACTGAATCAAACACACAGCCCAGTTCTATTTTCCTCTTGAAACGCATGTCCTACATCTGTTTTCTAATTTCTACCTATAGTTTTACTAGTTCATATACACGTATCATTATATTGAAAATACATAAAATTCCCTTTTCATATTTACATCCTTATTTTGTTGTTGTTTTCCTCCCAAATAGCTGATTTTTTACCACTGGTTTTCCCTTAAACCAACTCAATTGTCCCACGTCTTATTTGCTTACAAAAAACAAAATGATTTTTTTGGCAAATCAATAAGTTCTTAAAAATGTTTATCACTTCGGGATTACAAAAGTTCGGACTCCACCGAAATATGGAAAATAAGGTTGAACTTTTTGACCGTGGTCCTGGGCTGTAATAAATTACTTAAGAATTAGCAAATGGGCTGCAAATTATTAAAAAATAGCAAACGGGCTCTATGTTGTCTGCCACAGATTTGGAGGATGACTTGTGGGCCTACTAAGTTCATGTGTGCACAAGGTTTCTCAAAAAGAAACTTAGTGAACAATCGACTCTACCAGCGTCAGACTGTTAGATGTCAATCTACCGGCGATTGTGCTTCTTTAGTCTATGATCTTCCTGCCGCAGCCGCCCAAACTAGCGCCGTCGGAACCGCCTGCTCCTGCCGCCCGTGGCCGGCTGTGCTGTCGGGCAGGCCTCACGGCCCCATCATATACTCGCATCCCTGGCCTGTCTATCCCTCTACTCACCCACACCTCCTGTTATTTTCCGGCGACGGCAGCCGAACCAGTCAACCCTCGTACTCTCCACCGCGTGGGCAGCCACTGCTGTGTCTTCCCCGGCTCCGTGTCATTCCCTTCGTAGGCCTCGCCGTCGTCCACCGCCCTGGTGCTCTCGGAGCGGCATGGTCAACGCGGTCAACGAACGACATCCATCGGAAGTGGACGTACGTGGAGAGGCTGACAGCTGGGTCCACGACCGCACGCAAGGAAATGCCTCCTTATTACGCTCAAAATAATGATTCCTCCACCTGACATCTAGGACCCGCCGGAAGGGCCTCTGTATTTCGCGAAAAAAGCGTTCCCTCCGCTGACAGGTCGGACCCACCAACTATATCTTCGCACGCAAGGAAGTGCCTCCTTATTGAGCACAAAAAATGAATACCCCCCTGCCAGCTAGGACCCACCACAGTGGGAGGCTCACTTGTGGGCCTACTAAGTTGACGGCGACGGAGGGCTTTGTCAACTTAGTCAATATATGAACGATTCTAGCTCCAGTGACCGTACCATGTCCATCCAACGGCCGTCATGCTTCTTCAACCTCTGGTCTTCTTGCTCCAGCCGCCCAAACCAGCGCCGGTCGTGCCACGTGCTCCTGCCTCCCGTGGCCGGCTGTGATGCCATGAGGCCTCACCGCCCCTACTACTCCCACCGCTGGCTAGGCCATCCCTCTACTCACCCACACCCCCGCTATTCTCATGGGCGGCAGCGTCACACCGCAGCCGAACCAGTGAACCCTCGTACTCCTCTCCGCGTGGGCATCCACTGCCGCGTCTTCCCCGGCTCCATGTCGTCCCCTTCCTAGGCCTATCCATCGTCCACCGCCTTGGTGCTCTTGGCAGGGCGTGGTCAGTGTGGTCAACGATCGGCATCCATCGGAAGAGTACTGTACATGGAGAGGCTGACAGCTGGGTCCATGGCCGCGGCAAGGAAGTGCCTCCTTTTACGCGGAAAATAATGATTCCTCCACGTGACAGCAGGGACCCACCGGATGGGCAACCGTATTTCACGAAAAAACGTTTACCCCCTGAATGCTGGGACCCACCAGCTACATCTTCGCATGCAAGGAAGTGCGTCTGGGCAAAAAAAACGATTCGCCCCCTGATTGCTGGGACCCATCAGCTACATCTTCGCACGCAAGGAATTGCCTGATGTTCGGGGCCCACTTGGTCGAAGCGTACGTAGAGTTGTCATTCTGGTCGCGAATGTGTACGTACATACTGGTATGTAGAGGCGTGCATGTGTCGTAGTAGAGGCGCGCACGTAGCACGTACACGTGCGTACAGCGGCCAGGGTGCAAGAAAGTAAATACGGCCACGTACATACATATGGGCGGGGACTCAAACGCCTACTCGCGCGTACGTACGGCCAGGGCTCGTGTACATGTCTGGGTCCGAACGGAGAAACTGCGGCGTCGTTGTGTTCATGGGGAGGCAACAGAATGCGTCATGTTCATCGGGAGGCAACGGAACGTGTGGGAGCCAACCAGCTTGGACGGAACAGCCGATGGAAACGAGGCCTGGCATACCACACAACGGAGGAAACGACCTTGTGTTCGACCCGCCACGTTCGAAACGGGATCCTGTTCATCGGGAGTGGTCTGCGTGCCGCAAAACGGAGGAAACGGACTTGTGTTGGACCTCCTACGGTCAAAACGGGGTCCTGTTGATCGGGAGGGGTGTAGCGTACCACAAAACGTAGGAAACAGACTTGTGTTGGAGCTCTACGGTCGAAAACGGGGTCCTGTTCATCGGGAGGGCTGTGGCGTACCACAAAACGGGACTCCACGGGATACTGTTCATCTCCACCGTCGACCCCCTCTAGCCTCCATGGGCTACTTTTCATCCACCGTCGACCTCCTCCAGCCTCCACCTGCGACTGTTCATCCACATGCTCCTGCTCATCCAGCCTCCACCACGTGCTACCGTTCAACCAACCCTCTCCACGGGCTCCTGTTCAACCACCCCTCCACGGGCTACTGTTCATCTAGCCCTCCACAGTCTATTGTTCATCCAGCCCTCCACGGGGTCCTGTTCATCCAGCCCCAACCGGCTCGATCGATCGGGGTCGGGGTCATGTTCATCAAGAGGCAACACCACGGGGTCCTGTTCATCCAACCCCACCGGGAACTGTTCATCCAATCCCCACCACCCCAGCAACGCTCACTGTTTATCCAGAGGCAGCATCGATCAGCTTCAGTTATCAGTAGTAGCGAAGGAATCGCTCGATCGGGTTCAGTTAACAGCCATCGATCGATCCCTCGGGTTCAGTAACGCGTAGCCTGCAGTGCAATCGCTCGGTTTCAATAGGAAAACGCCTCGCTCGGGTTCAGTTAGAGCCCAATGCCTCACACCCACGCGCGTGCACGTACGAGAGAAACGCGCAAACCTCCGTGCATCGCTCGGACCCAACCACCCACCGTAACTGGGAACACCCCGATATTTTCCTCGCCCTCGCTTCTACCACGGTTTTTTCCGTCATGGACGGCCCAAAGAATGTCATGCAGCTGCGTCTCTAGCCCGCGGACGAAAAGCCCATTTTCTGTCATGATTTTTTGTCATAGAAGTAGGAGCCCACCACATCTACGATGATACCGGGTTTTGTCACAATTATCGTCATAGAACTGTCATAAGTATGACATAATTTTTTTTTATTCGGCCCAAAATGTCACGGATGTGTCTTTTTTTTGTAGTGACGTGACCCCTAGAAACTGGCAAGCCCATAGGAAATGATTTCTCTAAAACTTTATTTTCAAAAGTGATCCCTCAACTCTCATCTTTTCAAAGCTTTACCAAGTATTTTCCTCTCACCTCAAATAGTTAGACTATACCCCTTTCCCCTTGTGACGACACGAAGATTTGATTGATGAGACCACTCCAAGAAGTACAAGATATTGGACAACTAAGACCACTTTGGAATAAAGATGATTTTACTGGGCATTAGAATAATGGAAACTACAACGGTTGAAGACTCCGAAGACTAGGATAATTTGAAGGCTATGAAGAATTTCCAGATTGGTATGCCCTAGGAAGGCTACCCTTATGGAACTTGTTAGACTATTGAAGCTCTCAATACTCGAGAGGAAGGTGTGTCGGAGAAAGACCGGAACATGGAGCGTCAAGACTCAAGTTTTTGGCCGTCAAGAAAACCCCAAGACAGGAGATATCTACTATGGAATGATAGCTCATGACAGAGACATGGGCATAAACATGGCTATCCATGATGTTATCGCCCGCTTATGTTATTGTCACCGTGTTGAGTTAAGCATGCATTTCGTCGGAAAGATTGGATGACAAAAGGGCTAATGGAGCACCTATCAACAAAAGACGAAGTTTTAACCTTAGCTGGTATATCACCAGGATCTGGAGTATTACATCAAGAATTTTAAGATGGACCTGCAGGAAGCCGTATTTGACAAGGAAGCATTTCGTGAAGAACTCAGGACCCAGAAGCTGAGAGTAGCCAAGCTGGAGGAGCAAAACCTCGAGATACCGGAGATTAAATCGAGGCGAAGGACGATGGGACCATGGTTCATGCCAAGGATGTTGAAACCCAGAAGTTTGGAACGCAACTCCAGAAATATTAAAGGACGTCACTAGAGACTTCGCATCAACAGAGATGATCTAGCACAAGAACTTGAGAAGGACAAGCACGATCGGAAGAAGCCATCGGAGACATGAACAAGACTTGAAGAGTTTGGCAACTTTGAAGATTTATTAACCTTTAGAAGACCAAACCCCTGTTATATACCTACGTTGGATGCGACGATTGTGAGCTGTCATTTGTTTGATGTATTTCGACAACCACAAAATAAAATCTGTCTCTCCAAAACTATTGTTTGTATTGTGTGTATCTCTCTCTATCTCTCTTATCTCACCCCAAAACCCTTCGAACCAATAGAGGAGGAATGGAGATGAACTCATATTTTCTGTACCGATGACTCAATTGGAGACGGACTGATGGATACAGAACATGGAAGATCACATGAAGAATAACTCTATAGCCGGAAAGGATATGACCCAGCATGCTCTTTAGTGTTTCCAAAAAGAGGTGCTGCTACTTGGTGGTGTTGGGGAACGTAGTAATTTCAAAAAAATTCCTACGCACATGTAAGATCATGGTGATGCATAGCAATGAGAGGGGGAGAGGGTTGTCTACGTACCCTCGTAGACCATAAGCGGAAGCGTTTATAAACGCGGTTGATGTAGTTGTACACATTCACGATCCGTCTCGATCAAGTACCAAACGTACGGCACCTCCGCGTTCAGCACACGTTCAGCTCGATAACGTCCTCGACTTCTTGATCCAGCAAGAGGGGCGAAGTAGTAGATGAGTTCCGGCAGCACAACGGCGTGGTGACGGTGTTGGTGAAGAACAATCTTCACAGGGCTTCGCCTAAGCACTACGAAAACTATGACGGAGTATAAACTAGAGCGGACGGGGTTGCCGGCACACGGCTTGGTGTTTCTTGATATCTCTTGGGTGCTAGCCCTACCCCTCTATTTATATGTTGAGCCTTGGGTTCGAAACTTGGAGTAAAAGCCTCCACAAAGTTGGTTTCACCCGAAAGGCAAGAGTCCTTCTCGGACTCCAGGACCAGACGCCAGGGTTCCCGGCGTCTGGACCCAGACGCCAGGGACCCTGGCGTCTGACCCCTGAACTCCGCAAAACTTCCTTTTGCGCTTTCCAAAAACCTTGTGGGCTTTCCCCTGTGGCCCAAATAAAGTGTTCTCGTACCCAAACATTTCGAGAAACATCTGGAATCCCTTCCGGTGAATTCTGGAACCCTTCCGGAGACCAAACACTAATATCCCATATATCAATCTTTATCTCCGGACCATTCCGGAGTTCCTCGTCATGTCCGTGATCTTATCCGGAAATCCGAACAACATTTGGTCACCAACATACATAACTCATATAATACTATATCGTCAACGAACGTTAAGCATGCGGACCCTATGGGTTCGAGAACTATGTAGACATGACCGAGACACTTCTCGAGTCAATAACCAATAGCGGAACCTGGATGCCCATATTGGCTCCTACACATTCTACAAAGATCTTTATCGGTCGAACCGTATAACAACATACGTTGTTCCCTTTTTCATGGTATGTTACTTGCCCGAGATTCGATCGTCGGTATCTCAATACCTAGTTCAATCTCGTTACCGGCAAGTCTCTTCACTCGTTCCGTAATGCATCATCCCGCAACTAACTCATTAGTCACATTGCTTGCAAGGCTTATAGTGATGTGCATTACCGAGAGGGCCCAGAGATACCTCTCCGACAATCGGAGTGACAAATCCTAATATCGATCTATGCCAACTCAACAAGTACCATCGGAGACACCTATAGAGCACCTTTATAATCACCCAGTTACGTTGAGACGTTTGGTAGCACACAAAGTGTTCCTCTGGTATTCGGGAGTTGCATAATCTCATAGTCATAGGAACATGTATAAGTCATGAAGAAAGCAATAGAAATATACTAAACGATCAAATGCTATGCTAACAGAATGGGTCAAGTCAATCACATCATTCTCTAATAATGTGGTCCCGTGAATCAAATGACAACTCATGTCTATGGTTAGGAAACATAACCATCTTTGATTCAACAAGCTAATCAAGTAGAGGCATACTAGTGACACTCTGTTTGTCTATGTATTCACACATGTACTAAGTTTCCGGTTAATACAATTCTAGCATGAATAATAAACATTTATCATGATATAAGGAAATATAAATAACAACTTTATTATTGCCTCTAGGGCATATTTCCTTCAGTCTCCCACTTGCACTAGAGTCAATAATCTAGATTACACAGTAATGATTCTAACACCCATGGATTCTTGGTGCTGATCATGTTTTTCTCGTGGAAGAGGCTTAGTCAACGGGTCTGCAACATTCAGATCCATATGTATTTTGCAAATCTCTATGTCTCCCACCTGGACTTGATCCTGGATGGAATTGAAGTGTCTCTTGATGTGCTTGGTTCTCTTGTGAAATCTGGACTCCTTTGCCAAGGCAATTGCACCAGTATTGTCACAAAAAAAATTCATTGGACCCGATGCACTAGGTATGACACCTAGATTGGATATGAACTCCTTCATCCAGACTCCTTCATTTGCTGCTTCTGAAGCAGCTATGTACTCCGCTTCACACGTAGATTCCGCCATGACGCTTTGTTTAGAACTGCACCAACTGACAGCTCCACCGTTCAATGTAAACACGTATCCGGTTTGCGATTTAGAATCGTCCGGATCAGCATCAAAGCTTGCATCGACGTAACCATTTACGACGAGCTCTTTGTCACCTCCATAAACGAGAAACATATCCTTAGTCCTTTTCAGGTATTTCAGGATGTTCTTGACCGTAGTCCAGTGATCCACTCCTGGATTACTTTCATACCTCCCTGCTAAGCTAATAGCAAGGCACATATCAGGTCTGGTACACAACATTGCATACATGATAGAGCCTATGGCTAAAGCATAGGGAACACTTTTCATTTTCTCTCTATCTTCTGCAGTGGTCGGGCAATGAGTCTGACTCAACTTCACACCTTGTAACACAGGCAAGAACCCTTTATTTGCTTGATCCATTTTGAACTTTTCAAAACTATGTCAACGTATGTGCTTTGTGAATGTCCAATCAAGCGTCTTGATCTGTCTCTACAGATCTTGATGCCCAATATATAAGCAGCTTCACCGAGGTCTTTCATTGAAAAACTCTTATTCAATTATCCTTTTATGCTATCCAGAAATTCTATATCATTTCCAATCAGCAATATGTCATCCACATATAATATTAGAAATGCTACAGAGCTCCCACTCACTTTCTTATAAATACAGGCTTCTCCAAAAGTCTATATAAAACCATATGCTTTGATCATGCTATCAAAACATTTATTCCAACTCTGAGAGGCTTGCACCAGTCCATAAATGGATCGCTGGAGCTTGCACACTTTGTTAGCTCCTTTTGGATTGACAAAACCTTCTGGTTGCATCATATACAACTCTTCTTCCAGAAATCCATTCAGGAATGCAGTTTTGACATCCATTTGCCAAATTTCATAATCATAAAATGCGGCAATCGCTAACATGATTCGGACATACTTAAGCATCGCTACGGGTGAGAAAGTCTCATCGTAGTCAACCCCTTGAACTTGTCAAAAACCTTTCGCAACAAGTCGAGCTTTGTAGACAGTAACATTACCGTCGTCGTCTTCTTCTTCTTGAAGATCCATTTATTCTTTATGGCTTGCCGATCATCGGCCAAGTCAACCAAAGTCCACACTTTGTTCTCATACATGGATCCCATTTCAGATTTCATGGCCTCAAGCCATTTTGCGGAATCTTGGCTCACCATCGCTTCTTCATAGTTTGTAGGTTCGCCTTGGTCAAGTAACATGACCTCCAGAATAGGATTACCATACCACTCAGGTGCGGATCTTACTCTGGTTGACCTACGAGCTTCGGTAGTAACTTGATCTGAAGTTTCATGATCAACATCATTAGCTTCCTCACTAATTGGTGTAGGTGTCACAGGAACTGGTTTATGTGATGAACTACTTTCCAATAAGGGAGCATGTATAGTTACCTTATCAACTTCTACTTTCCTCCCACTCACTTCTTTCGAGAGAAACTCCATCTCTTGAAAGGATCCATTTTCGCAACAAATATCTTGCCTTCAGATCTATGATAGAAGGTGTACCCAACAGTTTCCTTTGGGTATCCTATGAAGACACATTTCTCCGATTTCGGTTCGAGCTTATCAGGTTGAAGCTTTTTCACATAAGCATCGCAGCCCCAAACTTTAAGAAATGACAACTTTGGTTTCTTGCCAAACCATAGTTCATAAGGCGTCGTCTCAACGAATTTCGATGGTGCCCTATTTAACGTGAATGCAGCCGTCTCTAAAGCATAACCCCAAAATGATAGCGGCAAATCAGTAAGAGACATCATAGATCGCACCATATCTAGTAAAGTACGATTACGACGTTCAGACACACCATTACATTGTGGTGTTCTGGGTGGCGTGAGTTGCGAAACTATTCTGCATTGTTTCAAATGTAGAGCTAACTCGTAACTCAAGTATTCTCCTCCACGATTAGATCGTAGAAACTTTATTTTCTTGTTACGATGATTTTCCACTTCACTCTGAAATTCTTTGAACTTTTGAAATGTTTCAGACTTATGTTTCATTAAGTAGATATACCCATATCTGCTCAAATCATCTGTGTAAGTGAGAAAATAACGATACCCGCCGCGAGCCTTAATATTCATCGGACCACATACATCAGTATGTATGATTTCCGGAGAACGACGATTTAGTCATCTTCCCCATGAGGCATGGTTCGCAAGTACCAAGTGATTCATAATCATGTGATTCCAAAAGTCCATCAGTATGGAGTTTCTTCATGCGCTTTACACCAATATAACCCAAACGGCAGTGCCACAAATAAGTTGCACTATCATTACCAACTCTGCATCTTTTGGCTTCAACATTATGAATATGTGTATTACTACTATCGAGACTCAACACAAATAGACCACTCTTCAAGGGTGCATGACCATAAAAGATATTACTCATATAAATAGAACAACCATTATTCTCAGATTTAAATGAATAACATCCTCGCATCAAACAAGATCCAGATATAATGTTCATGCATAACGCTGGCACCAAATAACAATTATTCAGGTCTAAAACTAATCCCGAAGTTATATGTAGAGGTAGCGTGCCGACGGCGATCACATCGACTTTGGAACCATTTCCCACGAGCATCGTCACCTCGTCCTTAGCCAGTCTTCGCTTAATCCGTAGTCCCTATTTCGAGTTGCAAATATTAGCAATGTAACTAGTATCAAATACCCAGGTGCTCTGCGAGCTCTAGTAAGGTACACATCAATAACATGTATATCACATATACCTTTGTTCACCTTGCCATCCTTCTTATCCGCCAAATACTTGGGGCAGTTCCGCTTCCAAAGGACTCGGTCTGCTTTGCAGTAGAAGCACTCAGTCTCAGGCTTAGGTCCAGACTTGGGTTCCTTCTCTTGAGCAGCAACTTGTTTGCCGTTCTTCTTGAAGTTCCCCTCCTTCTTACCTTTACCCTTTTTCTTGAAACTGGTGGTCTTGTTGACCATCAACACTTGATGCTCCTTCTTGATTTCTACCTCCGCAGCCTTTAGCATTGCGAAGAGCTCGGGAATTGTCTTATCCATCCCTTGCATATTATAGTTCATCATGAAGCTATTGTAGCTTGGTGGCAGTGATTGAAGAATTCTGTCAATGACACTATCATCCGGAAGATTAACTCACAGTTGAATCAGGTGATTGTTATACCCAGACATTCTAAGTATATGTTCACTGACAGAACTATTCTCCTCCATCTTACAGCTGTAGAACTTATTGGAGACTTCATATCTCTCAATCCGGGCATTTGCTTGAACTATTAACTTCAACTCCTGGAACATCTCATATGCTCCATGACGTTCAAAACGTCATTGAAGTCCCGGTTCTAGGCCGTAAAGCATGGCACACTGAACTATCGAGTAGTCATCAGCTTTGCTTTGCCAGACGTTCATAACATCTGGTTCAGCTCCTGCGGCAGGTTTGGCACCTAGCAGTGCTTCCAGGACATAATTGTTCTGTGCAGCAATGAGGATAATCCTCAAGTTACGGACCCAGTCCGTGTAATTGCTACCATCATCTTTCAACTTTTCTTTCTCAAGGAATGCATTAAAATTCAATGAAACAACAACAAGGGCCATCTATCTACTACAACATAGACAAGCAAAATACTATCATGTACTAAGTTCATGATAAATTTAAGTTCAATTAATCATATTACTTAAGAACTCCCACTTAGATAGACATCCCTCTAATCATCTAAGTGATCACGTGATCCAAATCAACTAAACCATAACCGATCATCATGTGAGATGGATTAGTTTTCAATGGTGAACATCACTATGTTCATCATATCTACTATATGATTCACGCTCGACCTTTCGGTCACAGTGTTCCGAGGCCATATCTGCATATGCTAGGCTCGTCAAGTTTAACCCGAGTATTCTGCGTGTGTAAAACTGTCTTACACCCGTTGTAGATGAACGTTGAGCTTATCACACCCGATCATCACGTGGTGTCTCGGCATGACGAACTTTGGCAACGGTGCATACTTAGGGAGAACACTTTTATCTTGAAATTTAGTGAGAGATCATTGTCGGTATCAAAACCGGCAGATCTCGGGTAGGGGGTCCCGAACTATGCGTCTAGGGTCGATGGTAACAGGAGACGGGGGACACGATGTTTACCCAGGTTCGAGCCCTCTCTATGGAGGTAATACCCTACTTCATGCTTGATTGATCTTGATGGATATGAGTGTTACAAGAGTTGATCTACCACGAGATCGTAATGGCTAAACCCTAGAAGTCTAGCCTATGTGAATATATGGTAATGAATGTGTCCTATCAGGAGTATGCTCTCCGGTTTATATAGACACCGGAGAGATCTAGGGTTACATGGAGTCAGTTACATAAGAAGGAATCTTCATAGCTGGTCGCCTAGCTTGCCTTCGACGCCAAGGAAAGTCCAATCCGAACACGAGCATGGTCTTTGGTCTTCATGTCTTCACACCAATCAGTCCGACCCATGAATAGCAGGCCGGACGCCCGAGGACCCCTTTGTCCAGGAATCCCTCAGTAGCCCCTGAACCTGGCTTCAATGACGAGGAGTCCAGCGCACAGATTTTCTACGGCATTCCAAGGCGGGTTCCCCTTTCTCCGAACTCCAAGATAGTCTTCGGATGTAGTAGATATATCCGGACCTGTATATATAGTTGCAGAAAATATACGAGCCTAATTTATTGGTAACTGTTTATGACATCACGCCTTCTCGGTCACAATTTCCAACCGTTGGCTGGCGCATCGCCCCACGTCTCAGGACGCAGTTTTACTGGCTTGTCTTGCCAAGGCAGAGATCATGTTCCCTTATTCATGGGATTTTCATTAATGCAGGCGTGGGTAACCCAACCGTCCCCCGGGTACAACTCTCTGGAGATTGGTAAGTTTCGAGACCCAGGTGGATACGCTTAGTACTTGGGGTCTTTATATAGGGTCCCAGACTCATCTTCTTCCTTTGTGCTTGTTTCTTCCTCAACCCTAGCCACCCCAAGTTCCAACCCTCGGGTTCCCATCACCACCAACCCCAATCATGTCCGGATCCAGCCGTCCGGGCCGGTGGGTGGCTTCTTTTGTCATAGAGGATGATATTGCAAAGCTCCACATAGCGAGGTAGCTGACCCCGGAAATCCTGCATTGGCTTCCTGCACAGGGGCAGGTCGTTCCTACCCCCAAATCTGGCAAGAGGGTAGTGTTTGTGTCCAACTTCCTCCATGGATTAGGGTTCGCGCTTAACCCCCTCGTCTGGGGGCTCATGTTTTACTATGGGCTAGACTTTCATGATCACGCCCCGAACTCTATTCTCCTCATCTAGACATTTATCGTCACATGTGAGGCCTTCCTCCGGACTCCTCCGCACTTTGGTTTGTGGCCCAAGACCTTTGACGTGAGGCCGCAGGTGATAGAGGAGGAGCAGGCAGAGTGCGGCAGCGTCACAATAGGCAAACTTGCCAGCGTGGTTTGGTTTGAAGGATCTTTCGCCAAGTCTTCCGACCTATGGGAGTAGGGGTGGTTTTATATCAACGAGCCGCGGGGCTCCAAGTGGGCGGCTACGCCTGTGTTCCGACCCAGCCCTCCAATTCAGCTTGCTTCATGGATCAATAAGGGACAGGACTAGGGATCCGTCAATGAAGTGCAGACTCTGCAAGGTCGCATCCGAAGCCTTACCGAGAATGGCATCGGTCTTGTGAACGTCGTTCAAGTAATGCTAGTCCGCCGGACCCTGCCATGTCAGCGGCGGCCTCTCCGTATGTGGGAGTTTAATCCCAGAGGACGGCGCACTCTTCAGCACTTCCTCGGCACTACGCACGAGGGAATGTGGAAATTATATTTCGGGGAACGAGAGCAATGGTCGGACACCACCGAAGATGTTGGCCTCAACTGTAATCATCCGGACACTGCGGTAAGTATTCAATCTCCGCACACCCTTTATTCGAGTATCTCTTGGTAAGATATTGAACAATCCGTCCCTTCACAGGACTGGATAAACAAAGCGGTGTTGATCTGGTGTCCGGCGCCCCTTCCCGAAGACTCTACGAGCGCCCTACTAATGAGGATGCTGACTACGACACCGTACCAGGTGTCTGCGGAGGATGGCGAGGGCAGGGAGGCCGGAGGTGGTCTCTGCCCCAAGGATAAATTAGACATGGTGTTTGGGGAAACCGAAACCCTCTTGCCCGAGGGAAAAGGTGCAGAGGAGGCCTTCCATGGCAAGAAGAGGGCCGCTTCTGAAGGTCAGGAGTGGAAATCTTCCAAGAAAGGGAAAACGCCATCGACGGGCGGCTTGGGCCGGGCAAGCGACGTTGACGTGGAGCTTTATGATGAGGATAAACTTCTGGCCAAACCGTAAGTGTAGTAGGGTACTTTAATCATACCTCCTTCCTTTCTTATTACTGAAGTAATCCTCCGACATATGTATGTCTTCGCAGGTTAATGCCTGGGATTTCCTAATCGTCCTCCTCCTCGGGAGACCTTCTTCCCGAGATGATGGAGAGTGACATGCCTTCTCCGGCCCCCTCTCCCAACATGGTGGATGATTCTGAGGTATCGTCCCGGGGGGGCTCCTCCTGGTTGACAAGCAGTGCAGGAAACGAACAGGGCATTACCCGAAGGTGGTGCCTCTGTCACTCAGGGTTCGGGAATCAAGCGTGGCGGCCCCGCCCTATCCGGTTTAGAGCCGGAGACGATCCCGGGGGCGAGTGGGTGGATTTCTTCAAAGGAATACCGTACTCCGGCGGCGGCTTCTGAAGACCCAGAAGTGCCGGAAATGTTGATGGACATGCTGCGACACGCGTACGTTTTGGAGGAACACCGTGCCTTGCTGGTTACGGTGGTCGAAAAGGTTCTATCTGCGAAGAGCGGGTTGAACGAGGCCTTCAGGAGCCTCCTAAGGGGTTTTGAGGTTTGTGATGTAGTTTTGCCAATTGAATAATATTGACAGAATGCAGTTGTTGTATATGTAGTAGCCCCTGAGACTTGGATTGCCTTCCGACTGAAGCGATCGGAGGATCAAAAAGATATGCTCAGTTGCTAACCTTGATTTAGCTTGGAATACAGGCTGCCTCCCCTCCTGCGGCTACCCGAAATACGGAAGTGGCCAAACTGCAGCGAAAGTTGGATATTGTGGAAGATGACATTGCATTGATCAACAAGCGTCTTGATGACTCACAAGGTATATATGTCGAGCATTCCTTACACCAATGTGCTTGTAATGTAGGTCTGACGCCGAAAAGGGTTTATATGAAATGTGCATGATTGTAGATGGTGCTGCCGCCGTTGAAGCTCTTCGGGCGGAGCTAGCCCGGGCCAAGGAGCAGGCTCGACGTAGTGATGCGGCTGTCGAGAAGGCATCGGCTGATCTTAGAGCCGAACAAGCAGCTCGGCACCAAAGTGAGGAGAAAATATCCGCACTGGCGCTTGAATTGAAGAATAATGCCAGCCGTTGTGAATTCCTTGAGAAGGAGAATAAAGCCAAAATGGCTGAGCTTGATAAGGCCGTACGAGAGACGAGTGAAGCTCGGTCTAAATCTAGGGCAGCTCGTGAAGAGATTCGGCAGGCTAAGGAGATAGCGGCCGGTAAGCCCTTTTTGCTTCAGACCAAGTTTGGTGATCGGGACTATGTTCAGCTAAACCAGGTCTGGAGTTCTCCGGCTGAATTTTTGGACTTGCCGAAGAGTTATTCCGATGCGGCGCAATTTTACCACGCACAAGAGGGGTATGCAACGGAGAAGCTTTTCTGGTCACAATTCGGCGCGTCGAAGCGCCCTCTGTTGCTCAATGAACAGATGTCCCAGTGGGCTGAGCTTCATAGGATATCTGGCGACGCCATGAAGAATGTTATAATCCGGTTGTGGCCAAGTGAGCCTATTCTGAGTAGTTATTTTGGCCTGGTGCGGCGGCTTGTTGACGCAGTGCCACATATCAACGCTGTGAAGCGGTCGGCGTGCATTGAGGGTGCACGGATGGCCTTTGCCCGAGTCAAAAATTTTTGGGGAAAGACGAAGGCCATTGATGTTGCGGCGAGGAGTCCACCCAAGGGCCAGGACCGTAATGAGCCGGAGCACTATTTTGAAGACGTCTTAGATGTCGCCCGCTTGATAGAGGGTCAATGCTCGAAAGATACAATGTTCGAGTGATTTATATAATGATGTAACAGACAACTTTGTAGTTAATCTATTTATAGTTTGCTCAAAAGCTTGAATTCCTCCTCTGTGGCCGTTTTAGTATAATCTGAAAGTTTTCCAGTCGTTAGCTTCAGCCCCCTCTTAGGAAGTATGGGGGTGTTCGGAAAAGCATTTAGTCACTCTTTATCCAACGTCTTGGTCCATAAAGGAGGTGATAATGCGGCGAACCAGGCAATCGGACTATAGGGCGTTAACACTTTCACTTAGCCATAGGAGTTTTATGGTGGGGCTACGACATAGCCCCTGGTATGTATACGGCGCATAGTGCTTTACATATGTTGATCTGAAAAAGATCCCTCATGTGACACAGATAATCACTAAAGACTCGAATAAGTCGTCAAGTGGTTGACCAGCTCTCGCCGCATCATGACATTCAGTTTTCGGCTTTCTCTACTGAGGTGCTCATCCGGTCTAAGCCAGGGCACAATCGCAATAGTTCTCCCTTTACTACCCTAGCTGATAGAGCGGAACGTAGGGTAGCAAGCATAGGAGCCGGGCAACCCTACTATTGACCAAAGACAATGATTCGGAGCTGATGCATATAAGGCCAAGCTTGCGACGCCGAATTACGCTATAGAGTTGTTCGGACTTTTACTGGCGGCTCGTTTGTTCCCATACCAGGCCCCTGGCAAGTTACGCCGAGGCTTGTCTTGTAAGGCAGCCGTCACGGCCGGACTCATTGTAGAAATAGCATAAAAGATTAGTTCGGATAAATTTTACTGGGAGCAGAGCAATATGCCAATGATAAATATATATAAAGAGTAAAAACCACAACCCAGCTATTCGACATGCTCGGGGTTGGGAAGAGAGGAAAAGGGCATGGTACAGGCTCAAAAGAAAGAGTGCGGTCTACAAAAGCTTATTTTGGACCTCCTATCGCACGTCTGCGCCGCCCGTCCTCGGGGAGGGGAATCCTTACCGGGAGTAGCCCTGTAGGTGAGTGTGCGGATCCAAACTTTGAGAGAGTCCGATGTAGATGCTATCTGATGGTCACCTATTTTTAAGAAATGATACAGAAAAATGAGAAAGACGGATAAGAATGTTACGAGGATTCTTGCAGGGTTGTCCATATTGTGCTTCCGCCGATGCCCATGGTATCTTGAGTGCATAGTGACGTACGCGTGGTGTGAACTTTGCCAGTACAGTAGGTGGGCGGTGGAAGCCGAACTGCTATTTCGGTTCTGGGACTTGTCAAACTTCAGAGGGAAAGTGTTTCTGGCCCCTGGTGTTCGGTGATACATCTCCGTCGTATCTACTTTTCCAAACAGTTTTTACCTTGTTTTGGACTCTAAATTGCACGATTTGAATGGAACTAGCCCGGACTTACGTTGTTTTCAGCAGAATTGCCATGGTGTTATTTATGTGTAGAAACAAAAGTTCTCGGAATGACCTGAAACTCCACGGAGATTATTTTTGGAAATATTAAAAAATATTGGCGAAAGAATCAAGGCCAGGGGGCCCACACCCTGTCCACGAGGATGGGAGGCGTGCCTGCCCCCCCTAGGCGCGCCCCCTGCCTCGGGGGCCCCCTGGAGCTCCA
Source organism: Aegilops bicornis (assembly GCA_021605145.1). Taxonomy (NCBI): domain Eukaryota; kingdom Viridiplantae; phylum Streptophyta; class Magnoliopsida; order Poales; family Poaceae; genus Aegilops; species Aegilops bicornis. The sequence goes on from CM038671.1 coordinate 292,077,622, forward strand.
CCAACCTCAACTCCAACTCTATATATTCGTGTTCGGGGAGAAAAAATCAGAGAAAAAGATTCATGCGTTTTACGATACGGAGCCACCGCCAAGCCCTAAACTCTCTTGGCAGGGCTGATCTGGAGTCCATTTGGGGCTCCGGAGAGGGGAATCCGTCGCCCTCGTCATCATCAACCATCCTCCATCACCAATTTCATGATGCTCACCGCCGTGCGTGAGTAATTCCATCATAGGCTTGCTGGACGGTGATGGATTGGATGAGATTTATCGTGTAATCGAGTTAGTTTTGTTAGGGTTTGATCCCTAGTATCCACTATGTTCGAGATTGATGTTGCTATGACTTCGCTTATGCTTAATGCTTGTCACTAGGGCCCGAGTGCCATGATTTCAGATCTGAACCTATTATGTTTTCATGAATATATGTGAGTTCTTGATCCTATCTTGCAAGTCTACAGTCACCTACTATGTGTTATGATCCGGCAACCCCGAAGTGACAATAATCGGGACTTCTGTGGGTGATGACCATAGTTTGAGGAGTTCATGTATTCACTATGTGTTAATGCTTTGGTCCGGTACTCTATTAAAAGGAGGCCTTAATATCCCTTAGTTTCCATTAGGACCCCGCTGCCACGGGAGGGTAGGACAAAAGATGTCATGCAAGTTCTTTTCCATAAGCACGTATGACTATATTCGAATACATGCCTACATTACATTGATGAATTGGAGCTAGTTCTGTGTCACCCTATGTTATGACTGTTACATGATGAACCGCATCCGGCATAATTCTCCATCATCGATCCAATGCCTACGAGCTTTTCACATATTGTTCTTTGCTTATTTAATTTACCGTTGCTACTGTTACAATTACTACAAAACCCAAAAATATTACTTTTGCTATTGTTACCGTTACCTCCATACTACTTTGCTACTAAATACTTTGCTGCGGATACTAAGTTATCCAGGTGTGGTTGAATTGACAACTCAGCTGCTAATACTTGAGAATATTCTTTGGCTCCCCTTATGTCGAATCAATAAATTTGGGTTGAATACTCTACCCTCGAAAACTGTTGCGATCCCCTATACTTGTTGGTTATCAAGACTATTTTCTGGTGCCGTTGCCGGGGAGCATAGCTCTATTCTTTGACTCACTTGGGATTTATATATTCTGGTCACTATGAAGAACTTGAAAGACGAGAAAACAACAATTTATCCCTCAACTACGAGGGGAGGTAAGGAACTGCCATCTAGCTCTGCACTTGATTCACCGTCTGTTTTGAGTAAGCTTGCGACCCCTAAACCTGCTTATGCTATTCATTCTGATATGTCGCATGTTATTGATGATGCCACTTCTGCTATGAATGATACTTATGATGAAACTACTTCTATGCTTGATACTACTGTGCCACTTGGTGAATTTCTTGATGAACAACTTGCTAGGGTTTGAGAGAATGAAATTATTGAAACTGATAATATTGATGAAAGTGATGATGAAGGCTCTCCCAATAAATACGAATTGCCTGTTGTGCCTGAGGGCTATGTTATGGATGAAGAAACTAAAAGAGACTTTCTTGCTTGCAATGATAGAAGTGATCTTAAGAAATTATTAGCTAAGCTTAAACAAAAAACTTTGAATGCTAGAATGAAATATGATCCTGCTTATGCTACTTCACCTATCTTTGTTATTGGTAAGGATTATGAATTCTCTATTGATCCTGGTATAATTACTTTGGTTGAATCTGATCCTCTTTATGGCTATGAATCTGAAACTGTTGTGGCACATCTTACTAAATTAAATGATATAGCCACCCTGTTCACTAATGTTGAGAGAACTCGCTACTTTTATATCCTTAAAATATTTCCGTTTTCATTAAAGAGTGATGCTAAGATATGGTTTAATTCTCTTGATCCTGGTTGTGTGCGTAGTCCCCAGGATATGATTTATTACTTCTCTGCTAAATAATTCCCTGCTCATAAGAAACAAGCTGCTTTAAGGGAAATATATAATTTTGTGCAAATTGAAGAAGAGAGTCTCCCACAAGCTTGGGGGAGGCTTCTCCAATTACTTAATGCTTTGCCAGATCATCCTCTTAAGAAAAATGAAATACTTGATATCTTTTATAATGGACTAACCGATGCTTCCAGAGATTACCTGTAGAGTTGTGCTGGTTCTGTTTTCAGGGAAAGAACACCGGATGAAGCTGAAATTCTATTGAATAATATGTTGACCAATGAAAATAATTGGACACTTCCTGAGCCAACTCCTGAGCCTATTCCTAAACCAACTCCGAAGAAGAGGGGTGTTCTATTTCTCAGTCCTGAAGATATGCAAGAGGCAAAGAAATCTATGAAAGAAAATGGTATTAAAGCTGAAGATGTTAAGAATTTACCTCCTATTGGAGAAATACATGGTCTTAATTTACCGCCTGTTGAAGAAATATATGATCTTAATCCCTCAACTATTGAAGAAACACATGGTCTTGATAACCCGACAGAGGTAGTAAAGGTAAATTCTCTCTATAGATATGATAAAGCTGAAATCCCTCCTACCAAGTTTGCTAGCTAATGTTTGGATGAGTTTGATAACTTTATGGTTAAGAAAGAAGATTTTAATGCTTATTTTGGTAGAAAATTAAAACAAAATGATTATATGATTGAACACTTGGGTGATTATATGTCTAGAGTTAAAGGTGAACTTAAACTCATTTGTAAACATGCATCTATGGTTACCACTCAAGTAGAACAAGTACTTAAGGCTCAAAATGATTTGCTCAATGAATTGAATAGTAAGAATAATGACTATGCTGTTAGAGTGGCTACTAGAACTGGTAAAATGACTCAGGAACCTTTGTATCCTGAAGGCCATCCTAAGAGAATAGAGCAAGATTCTCAGAGAAATAATATTGATGCACCTAGTCCTTCTAAGAAGAAGAAAAAGAAAAATTATAGGACTTTGCATGCTTCTAGTGAACCTATTGCTGAACCACCTGAGAATCCTAATGATATTTCTATCTCAGATGCTGAAACACAGTCTGGTAATAAACATGAACCTAGTGATAATGTTAATGATGATGTTCATGTTGATGCTCAACCCAGCAATGATAATGATGTAGAAATTGAACCTGTTGTTGATCTTGATAACCCACAATCAAAGAATCAACATTATGATAAGAGAGACTTTGTTGCTAGGAAACACGGTAAAGGAAGAGAACCATGGGTTCAAAAACCAATGCCTTTTCCTCCCAAACCATCCAAGAAAAAGGATGATGAGGATTTTGAGCGCTTTGCTGAAATGATTAGACCTATCTTTTTGCGTATGTGATTAACTGATATGCTCAAAATGAATCCTTATGCTAAGTACATGAAAGAAATTGTTACTAATAGAAGAAAGATACCGGAAGCTGAAATTTCCACCATGCTTGCTAATTATACTTATAAGGGTGGAATACCTAAGAAACTTGGAGATCCAGGAGTACCCACTATACCATGCTCCATTAAAAGAAACTATGTTACAACTGCTTTATGTGATCTCGGAGCCAGTGTTAGTGTTATGCCTCTCTCTTTATATCGTAGACTTGATTTGAATAAGTTGACACCTACTAAAATATCTTTGCAAATGGCTGATAAATCAACGGCTATACCTGTCGGTATTTGTGAGGATGTGCCTGTTGTGGTTGCAAATGTTACTATTTTAACAGACTTTGTTATTCTTGATATTCCCGAGGACGATAGTATGTCTATTATTCTTGGGAGACCCTTTTTGAATACTGCAGGGGCTGTTATTGATTGCAACAAAGGCAATGTCACTTTTCATGTTAATGGTAATGAGCATACGGTACACTTTCCGAGGAAACAACCTCAAGTTCACAGTATCAACTCTATTGCAAAAATTCCATCGATTATTTTTGGGGGTTTTGAATTTCCTCTTCCTACTGCCAAAAAGAGATATGATATTCTTATTATTGGGGATGTGCATATCCCCGTTGAGGTAACATAGTGTTATTCGAAATTTCTCCGGCTCCATGTTAGTCGGAATGAGTTTGTTAACAACACTTGATCAACCTTGGTAGTGGATTCCTTTTGATGAGCATGAGATGGATGAAACTAGAAAGCACAACCTTCTGTACCCTCCTTTTACTTTCTGTTATTTAGTTGAAATAAAGTAAAAATAGTATTTTTTTGTCTGTTTTCTGAATTATCCATCCAATATAAAAATACCCCGAAAATAAAAGTTCTCCAAATCCCCTGCCAATTTAATATGATTTTTTCTGGAATATTTGAGAATATTTGGCACTGAGAACACAGCAGGGGGAGCTGGCACCTGGCCACGAGGGTCCAGGCGCGCCCACCCCCAGGCGCCCCGCCTTGTGGGCCCACGGTGGCCCCCTCCACTTATTCCTGCACCACACACTTCTTCTTCCTCCCAAAAAATCACCATCCAGCTCAAGCACGAGTTCTAGCTCATTTTGCTGCGATTTTCGATCTCCTTGCTCAAAGCACCTCTCGTAAAACTGCTCTGGGATTGTTCCTTGGTATGTGACTCCTCCATTGGTCCAATTAGTTTTTGTTCTAGTGCTTTATTCATTGCAAATTTGTGCTGCCTAGGTGAGCATGTTCTTGAGCTTGCATGTCAAATTTATATGGTTCCAAGTAGTTCTAATGCATGATATAGGCTCTAGGCACTTGTAGGAGTAGTTGCTATCAATTTTGTTGAGCTTGGTTCACTCTTATTTTACTAAAAAATTCATAAATTTTCAGAAAACAATGAAGAGATTTTTTGAGAGGCTCATCGAGTCGAAGCTCGAAGGAAAAGCAAAGTGAAGAAGCAGAGAGGCCCAAATATAATCTTCCTCGCACCATGGAGGTTCGGCTGTGTGAATGGCCTTCCGATGATTTCTTGAGACCAGCCGGGATTTATGATGATTTTTATGAATTGGCTGACAATGCAGGCCTCATCGACTTCCTCCACGACCAACGCGAACAGTATCTCTTACGCACCAATCCTTTTGTGCAAAACTTCTACTTTATCCTTAGGAATCACCTCCTTTAGTAGAGTTCCATTTATATGATGTGGTTAAGAAGATGTCCTTATATGAATTTTGTAGGGTTTGCAAAATACCTTTTGAGGGTAGCTTAGAGGAACCACATCGTAAGATGTTGACGGGTTTATTGATACTATTACTGTGGGGGAAACTAGGAAGGTTTCCGATGCAAGAATCACTAGCATACATTTTTACATTTACGCTACTTTGCAATATTTGCTAGTCGTTGCTTAATTGGTCGCGAAACTGTGGAAACCTTAGTGTTCCTGATATTATTATTTTGTTCCATGGTTTATTCCGTGATGACTCTGTTAGTATGGGCGGTATTATTGCCAAACGGTTAAGTCTGAACCGTACAAAGGGCCCCAACTTTGGAGGTGTCTATGCTTCACGCTTTTTTACATACTATAACATACCTATTAGGCACTATGAAAAATAAGAAAAATTGTTGCCTACTGTTTATTTAGATTATAAGAGTATGGTAGCGCATGATTTTATTGTTAAGAATAGGGAAAGGGAGCTTAAATACAAATTGTTCTTTGATAAACATCAACCTGAGACTATTACCTTGCCTGCTCCTTCCTTGCTTGATTTAGCTGCAGGTCAATATCTTGTTCCGCTGGCGGCCATTCACGCCTACCGGAACCCTACGTCAGCCACAGAGCCAGAGCCGGAACCACAATTTGATCCTCCACGACTGTCTAATTACCAGTGGGATCCAGAGATGATTGCCAACCTATGGCAATCAGAGTCTTCCTCATCTCAGTACGACCCCAACTACAACTTTGGATATCTGCCAGGCCATCCGTGGCAATAAACCAACTTAGGCCAAAAGCCTAACTTGGGGGAGTACGTATTTCTCACCGACATTACATTCATGTTTGCACACTCATTGCTAGATGTCGGTGCTCATTCTTTTTCACTATAATATCCATGCTAGTTTATTCTCTTTTTATGCTTTCTTCTTGTGTGTTTGATAAACCTTAAGAAAACCAAAAAATTAGTAATAGTTTTTAGCTAGTTTATTTTCTTGTTGTAGTAGTAATAATTAGAAGAAAACCCAAAAAGATTTCCCATTCTTCTTTTGTTGTTGGGAGCTTTGTCGTGTAAATAGTTTTATTTCTTTTCTTTTCTTTGGGGGTCGATAGGAGAAGACCATGATGAAATTGTTGAAGTGGCTCTTATATGCATTATTGTTGATTTAACCAAGAGCCCATGTTGCCTTGTCTTCTCCTGTTTATTGAATGCTTGCAGATTCCAGCTTAGTCCAATGCATGTGCACTATTATTATTATTCACATCATTCGGTCGTGCAAGTGAAAGGCAATAATGACGATATATGATGGACTGATTGAGATGAGAGAAGCTGGTATGAACTCGACCTCTCTTGTTTTTGTAAATATTATTAGTTCATCATTCCTGATTCAGCCTATTATGAATAAACATGTTTGCAATGACAATTAGAGATTATAGTTACTTATGCCATGCTTAATTAGCTAGGAGTTTATAATGGTTAACCTTGCGTGCCAACATGCCATTAAAATGGTTGTGATGTGGTATGATATGATGGTATCCTCCTTTGAGTGATTCAAGTGACTTGACTTGGCACATGTTCACACATGTAGTTGAAACAAATCAACATACCCTTCATGATATTTATGTTCATGGTGGATTATATCCTACTCATGCTTGCACTCAATGTTTATTAATTTCAATACATGTTCATGACTGTTGTCGCTCTCTAGTTGGTCAATTCCCAGTCTTTTTCTAGCCTTCACCTGTACTAAGCGGGAATACTGCTTGTGCATCCAATCCCTTAAACCCCAAAGTTATGCCATATGAGTCCACTATACCTTCCTATATGCGGTGTCTACCTACCGTTCCAAGTAAATTTGTATGTGCCAAACTCTAAACCTTCAAATGAAATTCTGTTTTGTATGCTCGAATAGCTCATGTATCAACTAGGGTCGTCTGTATCTTCCATGTTAGGCAGGTTATTCTCAAGAGGAGTGGACTCCGCTCCTCGCTCACGATAAAATGGCTGATCATCGGGATGCCCAGTCCCATGCTTTATGCAAATAAAATCAAATTAATTGCAAACAAAACTCCCCCGGGACTCTTGTTAGTTGGAGGCACTCGTTGTTTCGAGCAAGCCATGGATTGATGCTTGTTGGTGGAGGGGGAGTATAAACTTTACCATTCTGTTTGGGAACCGCCTAAAATGTGTGTAGCATGGAAGATACCACCATATCTTGGTTGTTATGTTGACAATGAAAGTATGCCGCTCAAAATATTATTTATATCTGCTTTAAAATCGAGCTCTGGCACCTCTACAAATCCCTGCTTCCCTCTGCGAAGGTCCTATCTATTTACTTTTATGTGGAGTCATCACCCTCTTATTAAAAAGCACCAGCTGGAGAGTACCGCTGCCATTTGCATTCAGTACTATTAATTTATATTGGGTATGACTATGACTGGATCTCTTTTACCATGAATTACAATGTCTAGTCAGTCCTTGATCTTTAAAGGTGCTCTGAATTTACGTTTTGCATTCTTAGAAAGGGCTAGCGAGATACCATCTTGTTATATCATATCATGATTGTTTGAGAAAGTGTTGTCATCCGAGATTTATTATTATTGCTCGCTAGTTGATTATGCCATTGACATGAGTAAACATGAGACCTAAATGTTATTGTGAATATGGTTAGTCATAATCTTTGCTGAAAACTTGAATGGTGGCTTTACATATTTACACAACAAGAGCAAACAGAGTTGGTAAAAGTTTTTCTTTATAACTTTCAGTTTATCAACTGAATTGCTTGAGGACAAGCAAAGGTTTAAGCTTGGGGGAGTTGATAAGTCTCCGTCGAATCTACTTTTCCAAACACTTTTGACCTTGTTTTGGACTCTAACTTGCATGATTTGAATGGAACTAACTCGGACTGACGCTATTTCTAGCAGAATTGCCATGGTGTTATTTATGTGCAGAAACAAAAGTTCTCGGAATGACCTGAAACTCCACGGAGATTATTTTTGGAAATAATAAAAATATTGGCGAAAAAATCAAGGCAAGTGGGCCCACACCCTGTCCACGAGGGTGGGGGTGCGCCTGCCCCCCTGGGCACGCCCCCTACCTCATGGGCCCCCTGGAGCTCCGCCGACCTCAACTCCAACTCTATATATTCATGTTCGGGGAGAAAAAAATCAGAGAAAGATTCATCGTGTTTTACGATATGGAGCCGCCGCCAAGCCCTAAATTCTCTCAGGAGGGCTGATCTGGAGTTCGTTCGGGGCTCCGGAGAGGGGAATCCGTTGCCGTCGTCATCATCAACCATCCTCCATCACTAATTTTATTGTGCTCTACACCGTGCGTGAGTAATTCCATTGTAGGCTTGCTGTACGGTGATGGATTGGATGAGATTTATCATGTAATCGAGTTAGTTTTGTTACGGTTTGATCCCTAGTACCCACTATGTTCTGAGATTGATGTTTCTATGACTTTGCTATGCTTAATGCTTGTCACTAGGGCCCGAGTGCCATGATTTGAGATCTGAACCTATTATGTTTTCATGAATATATGTGAGTTCTTGATCCTATCTTGCAAGTCTATAGTCATCTACTATGTGTTATGATCCGCAACTCAAGTGACAATAATCGGGACCACTCCCGGTGATGAACATAGTTTGAGGAGTTCATGTATTCACTATGTGTTAATGCTTTGGTTCGGTACTCTATTAAAAGGAAGCCTTCATATCCCTTAGTTTCCATTAGGACCCCGCTGCCACGGGAGGGTAGGACAAAAGATGTCATGCAAGTTCTTTTCCATAAGCACGTATGACTATATTCGGAATAGATGCCAACATTACATTGATGAATTGGAGCTTGTTCTGTGTCACCCTATGTTATGACTGTTACATGATGAACCGCATCTGGCATAATTCTCCATCACCGATCCAATGGCTACGAGCTTTTCACATATTGTTCTTTGCTTATTTACTTTACCGTTGCTACTGTTACAATTACTACAAAACCCAAAAATATTACTTCTGCTATTGTTACCGTTACTTCCATACTACTTTGCTACTAAATACTTTGCTGCAAATACTAAGTTATCCAGTTGTGGTTGAATTGACAACTCAACTGCTAATATTTGAGAATATTCTTTGGCTCCCCTTGTGTCGAATCAATAAATTTGGGTTGAATACTCTACCCTTGAAAACTGTTGTGATCCCCTGTACTTGTGGGTTATCATTCGGCTGGCGAGCCGATCCGTCGTCTCTATCGCCTGGTGGCCTCCTCCCCTTGTGATCGGCGCTGAGCTTGCCTGCCTGCTTGAGGACCCAACAGTTTCTGTTGGTATGATTAGCTGGCCTATCAGGGTGACCGTGAATCTTACTAGGTCGGTCCAATATCCTGCCAACGGTGGATGGTCCATCCTGGTTTGCCTTTAGTGGCTTCTTCCGTTGACCGGGCTTCGGATTGTGAAATCCGGCGTTCACCGCTGTGTCGCATGTATTACTGCGACTGTTGTCTTTGGTTCGTCGTGGCTTACCGTTACCGTCTCGAATTTCGGAAGTGCCCGGGTCGTGGGCGTTGTTGCTTTTACGAGCGAGCCAGTTGTCTTCTCCCCCACAAAAGCGAGTCATGAGAGCGGTAAGGGCTGTCATGGACTTGGGTCCTTCCTGGCCGAGGTGACGCGCTAGCCATTCATTCCAGACGCCATGTTTGAAGGCTGCGAGGGCTTCTGCGTCTGGACAGTCGACAATTTGGTTCTTTTTGACTAAGAACCTAGTCCAGAGCTCCCTGACTGACTCGCTGAGCTTCTGGACAATATGACTTAAGTCATCGGCATCTAGAGGCTGGACATATGTTCCTTGGAAGTTGCCTCGAAAGGCGTCTTCCAAGTCTTCCCAGCTACTAATGTAATTTTCTAGTAAATTGTTTAGCCAGTAGCGAGCTGGCCCCTTAAGCTCGAGAGGTGTGTTTTTATTGGCATGAAGGTCGTCTCCGCGAGCCATGTGAATATGGAGGAGGTAATCCTCAATCCATACCGCGGGATCTATTGTTCCATCGTATGATTCGATGTTAATGGGTTTGAACCTGTCTGGGAATTCGTGCTCCATTACCTCATGGGTGAAGCAGAGAGGGTGTGCGGCTCGTCTATGTTGGGCCACACTATGAAGCACCTCCGGCGGGCTCCGCTTACGGAGTTCGGACCGAGCATGGTCGGCTCTGTAGTGTCCGAATGGGTGGCCATCATAGTCGGTCGGGTGTATCTCCGTGATCTATACATCGATCTTGTGCGCCCTGCTCTATCCTCCAGGTCTTGGTTGATGTCACGAGTGTTCCCTCGAGCTGTTTTGCTCTTGATTTGACGGCTAGATGGGTTGGTATGTTGCTCTGTTTGGGCTGCTGCTTTGTCTGGACCGAACTGTGGCCGGCCCGTCGCATTGTTCGATGGTGGTGTGGGCTCCAGCGCCCTGCCATCGTATTGAGGGATCCACCTACCCTTTCGGTGGCTTTTTTCTGGGCTACTAAGGCCATATTCTTCGGCGTCCAAGACCTCGGTCCATCTATCATTGAGCAAATCTTGGCTTGCTTGAAGTTGCAGCTGCTTCTTCCTTAAGGTCCTTGCAGTGGCTATAAGCTGGTGTTTGAAACGCTCCTGCTCGAGAGGTTCCTTAGGCATGATAAAATCCTCTCTGCTGAGGATCTCCTCTTCCTTGGAGGGTGGGAGATAACTGTTGTCCTCCGAGTCTCCATATGTGGCCTGTTCATCAGGGCTGTCTTGTCCGCTTTGATGTTCCTCCTGTTCGGATTCTACCTCAACAGGGTCTTCATTGTCTGGAGTGTTGTATTTTCTTGTGCTAGCATTGTTTTCTCTTGGGCGATGTGGCTTGGAGTGGCGCCGTGGGCGCTGGTGTTCAGACTGTGTACCAGGAGGTTTATTCTCGACTGGATCCTTCTCATCATCGGGTGTGTCTATCATACACACATCATACCAGGAAGTGGCCATCCTGTGTCTAGCGGGTAGCGAGCTCTGGCCCGGCCCCTCACCATCGTCCATACCGGTGATGTCTTCGGAGCGGGGGTCAGGTGTGTTGGTTGGGTCTTCGACGCTGGCTATAAAGTGGGTGGCGGGTGGGAAGCAAAATTCTCCATCATCCGTCGTAAGTTCGAACCGAACATAGGTCAGCGACGAGCCATCTGCCAGGGATAGGTTTTTTAATGAGTTTAGTATGTCGCCCATGGGCGAGTGTTGGAAGACATCTGCGGCGCTGAACTTGAAGATCGATAACTGATCGAGTTCGGCATCCGCGGGCTCGCAGGGTTCGGAACCCGACGCCGGAGAAGAGTCTGGGGTTCCGTTGATGCAGATGCCGTACATAGTGGAATCTGCGAGCGGCTCCAACACCGCAGAATCGGTAGCCCCCGCAATGGGGTTAAGCTTCCCATCTTCCGGGGACTTGATCTGCTCCGGATCTAAGGCCAGAGTTGCTGCAGGAGCTCTCTCCTGATGCGGCCCCATGACAGGTTTAAGCCATGTCCATCGGGGTAGCAAGGAGCGATTGCCGCGGTCTCGAATCCGTCGAAGATCAAGTCTCCACAGATGTCCGCAACGTAGTTCAAGCTTCCAAATCCGACCTGATGGCCAGGGGCGTAGCTCTTGATCTGCTCTAGATGGACAAGCGAGTTGGCCTGCAGTACGAAGCCGCCGAACACGAAGATCTGTCCAGGGAGAAAGGTTTCTCCCTGGACAACATCATCATCGACGATTGAAGGGGCCATCAAACGTTTTGTCGATGGCACAGTGGAACTCTCAATGAAAGCACCAATGTCGGTGTCAAAGCCGGCGGATCTCGGGTAGGGGGTCCCGAACTGTGCGTCTAGGATCGATGGTAACAGGAGACGGGGTACACGATGTTTATCCAGGTTCCGACCCTCTCTATGGAGGTAATACCCTACTTCGTGCTTGATTGATCTTGATGAATACGAGTGTTACAGGAGTTGATCTACCACGAGATCGTAATGGCTAAACCCTAGAAGTCTAGCTTATGTGAATATATGGTAATGAATGTGTCCTATCCGGACTATGGTCTCCGGTTTATATAGACACCGGAGAGATCTAGGGTTACATGGAGTCGCTTAGATAAGGAGGAATCTTCACAGCTGGTCGCCTAGCTTGCCTTCCACGCCAAGGAAAGTCCAATCCGGACATGAGCATGTCTTCGGTCTTCATGTCTTCACAACCCATCAGTCTGGCCCATGGATAACAGGCCGGACGCCCGAGGACCCCTTAGTCCAGGACTCCCTCAATCATTTTATAATGCTACAATCAAACAAAGCAGAATAAGATGCATAAAGGATAAACATCACATGCAATCAATATAAGTGATATGATATGGCCATCATCATCTTGTGCCTTTGATATCCATCTCCAAAGCGCCGTCATGATCACCATCATCACCGGTGTGAAACCTTGATCTCCATCGTAGCATCGTTGTCGTCGCGCCAACTATTGCTTCTACGATTATCGCTACAACTTAGTGATTAAGTAAAGCAATTACAGGGCGATTGCATTTCATACAATAAAGTGACAACCATATGGCTCCTACCAGTGGCCGATAACTATGTTACAAAACATGATCATCTTATACAATAAAATATAGCATCATGTCTTGACTATATCACATCACAACATGCCCTGCAAAAACAAGTTAGATTTCCTCTACTTTGTTGTTGCAAGTTTTACGTGGCTGCTACGGGCTGAGCAAGAACCGTTCTTACCTACGCATCAAAACCACAACGATAGTTCGTCAAGTTAGTGTTGTTTTAACCTTCTCACGGACCGGGCGTAGTCACACTCGGTTCAACTAAAGTTGGACAAACTGACACCCGCCAGCCACCTGTGTGCAAAGCACGTCGGTAGAACCAGTCTCGCGTAAGCGGACGCGTGATGTCGGTCCGGGCCGCTTCATCCAACAATACCGCCGAACCAAAGTATTTCATGCTGGTAAGCAGTATGACTTGTATCGCCCACAACTCACTTGTGTTCTACTCGTGCATATAGCATCTGCGCATCAACCTGGCTCAGATGCCACTGTTGGGGAACGTAGTAATTTCAAAAAAAAATACTACGCACACGTAAGATCATGGTGATACATAGAAACGAGAGGGGAGAGTGTTTTCTACGTACCCTCATAGACCGTAAGCGGAAGCATTTATAAACGCGGTTGATGTAGTCCTACACCTTCACGATCCGTCCCGACCAAGTACCAAACATACGGCACCTCCGCGTTCAGCACACGTTCAGCTCGATGACGTCCTCGCCTTCTTGATCCAGCAAGAGGGGTGAAGTAGTTCACGAGTTCCGGCAGCACGACAGCGTGGTGACGGTGTTGGTGAAGGACAATCTTAGCAGGGCTTCGCCTAAGCAATACGAAAACTATGACGGAGGAGAAATTAGAAGGGACGGGGTTGCCGGCACACAACTTTGTTTTCTTGATATCTCTTGGGTGCTAGCCCTACCCCTCTATTTATATGTTGAGCCTTGGGGTCGAAACTTGGAGTAAAAGCCTCCACAAAGTCGGTTTCACCCGAAAGGCAAGAGTCCCTCTCGGACTCCAGGACCAGACACCATGGTTCCTGGCGTCTGGACCCAGACGCCAAGGACCCTGGCGTCTGGCCCCTGAACTCCGCAGAACTTCCTTTTGCTTTTCCAAAAACCTTGTGGGCTTTCCCCTTTGGCCCAACTAAAGTGTTCTCGTACCCAAACATTTCGGGAAACATCTGGAACCCCTTCCGGTGAATTCTGGAACCCTTCTGGAGATCAAACACTATTATCCCATATATCAATCTTTATCTCCGGACCATTCCGGAGTTCCTCATCATGTCCGTGATCTAATCCGGAACTCCAAACAACATTCGGTCACCAACATACATAACTCATATAATACTATATTGTCAATGAACGTTAAGCGTACGGACCCTACGGGATCGAGAACTATGTAGACATGACCGAGACACTTCTCTGGTCAATAACCAATAGCGGAACCTGGATGCCCATATTGGCTCCTTCACATTCTACGAAGATCTTTATCGGTCGAACCGCATAACAACATACGTTGTTACCTTTGTCATCGGTATGTTACTTGCCCGAGATTCGATCGTCGGTATCTCAATACCTAGTTCAATCTCGTTACCGGGTCTGTTTACCCGTTCCATAATGCATCATCCTGCAACTAACTCATTAGTCACATTGCTTGCAAGTCTTATAGTGATGTGCATTACCGAGAGGGCCCAGAGATACCTCTCCAACAATCGGAGTGACAAATCCTAATCTCGATCTATGCCAACTCAACAAGTACCATCGAAGACACCTGTAGAGCACCTTTATAATCGCCCAGTTACGTTGTGATGTTTGGTAGCACACGAAGTGTTCCTCCGGTATTTGGAAGTTGCATAATCTCATAGTCATAGGAACATGTATAAGTCATGAAGAAATCAATAGCAATATACTAAACGATCAAATGCTAAGCTAACGGAATGGGTCAAGTCAATCACATCATTCTCTAATGATGTGATCCCGTTAATCAAATGACAACTCATGTCTATGGTTAGGAAACATAACCATCTTTGATTCAACGAGCTAGTCAAGTAGAGGCATACTAGTGACACTCTGTTTGTCTATGTATTCACACATGTACTAAGTTTCCGGTTAATACAGTTCTAGCATGAATAATAAACATTTATCATGATATAAGGAAATATAAATAACAACTTTATTATTGCCTCTAGGGCATATTTCCTTCAGGTGGAGGATGTACCAAACCATCAATGGATGGAAAGGAGTAACCACTTGGGAAGAATTTAAGTTTACTCTGCTAAAGTCTCGTCTTGTGTCCCAGAAATTGAAGCCTTATGGAAATGATATGAAGAAAGCTTGTGCATGCAAGCTCTGTGGAGAAATAGGACACAACCATAAAGAACACAAGGATGAAAGCCCTCATTGTGAAGAATGTCACCCAGCTGAAGAATGCCCAACTTAGTAGATTA
Source organism: Aegilops bicornis (assembly GCA_021605145.1). Classification (NCBI taxonomy): domain Eukaryota; kingdom Viridiplantae; phylum Streptophyta; class Magnoliopsida; order Poales; family Poaceae; genus Aegilops; species Aegilops bicornis. The sequence goes on from CM038671.1 coordinate 292,092,716, forward strand.
CTTGTTTATTGTGTGAAATGACTACCCACTACCCTGCTTAGTGTCACATTTACCCCATGGTACAAAGAACCATCCAGCAGAAGAAAGAAGCAATGAACGGAGCCCTCATGGGAATTTTAGAAGAACCTGTGATGAAGGAAGGGGTGAGGGAGTCCTGGACTAAGGGGTCCTCGGGCGTCCAGCCTGCTATCCATGGGCTGGACTGATGGGCTGTGAAGACATGAAGACTGAAGACCTTACTCATGTCCGGATTGGACTTTCCTTGGCGTGGAAGGCAAGCTAGGCGACCAGCTGTGAAGATTGCTTCTTATGTAACCGACTCCATGTAACCCTAGATCTCTTCGATGTCTATATAAACCGGAGAGCATAGTCCGGATAGGACACATTCATTACCATATACACATTGGCTAGACTTCTAGGGTTTAGCCATTCGATCTCGTGGTAGATCAACTCTTGTAATACTCATATTCATCAAGATCAATCAAGCAGGAAGTAGGGTATTACCTCCATAGAGAGGGCTCGAACCTGGGTAAACATTGTGTCCCCCGTTGTCGGTGTACAAAAAGAGGGGTACACTTTTTGTACCCCTATAACTGTGCACGGGCAGTCTGAGCCGCAGGCAACACCGCACTGAGCAAGGCAAGGGAGGTGAGCCAAGTTAAGGCCGAAGCTCGAAAGGAGCAGAACAAAGCCAAGACCAAGACCACAAAGAGCAAAGGGGACGAAGCGGACTCCCCCGGCAAGATCCTTGCCGGGAGGCGGTTTTAGCAAACCCGGCAAGACCCTTGCCGTGGCAGCTCGCCCCACACCTACGGAGTGAATCACCCTTGAGTCCACTGCCCCCATGGGGCAAGGATTCGGGAGACATCCCCGTGGTGGCATGCAGATCTTTGTGAAGACATTCAAGATCAGATACACACTATAGAAGATGACGACCCTTGGCGGGATCCCAGCCAAGGAGGACCACAAGGCCCCGGCAAGAGCCTTGCCGGGATGACAAAGAGCACCATGGTAAGACCCTTGCCGGGCCCCAGAAGACCCTTTGTCGGGGCTAGGGCGAGGCCCTTGCCAAGAACCCCGTAGGGCCACCATCGTGCCCACGCCAATCAAACCTCCACCACTGCTCAGATGCAGCTACCGACCCAACCAGTTGGGCAGGCACTGCGTGGCGGCAAGCGGATCTTCGTGGAGACCCACCATCGCGCCACCTCACCGCCTGCCGCCTACATGGCACCACGGGCATCGCTGGCTGTATGCGCGTGTCGACACGAAAGGGAGCGGCGACGACGAGACAGGCTCTCCCCGTCCCCGATAAAGCAAGGACACCTAAGCAAGACGCATTAAAGGCGCCTTGTCATGTAATGCGAGGGATAATCTCGCATCACTGTACCCTTTCCACCTCCTGTGTGCCTCTATGGCAACCCCTTTCCCTGTAAAAGGAGGCCCAAGGCGACTAGGAGGGGGATTCGTCTTTTTGGAGCTCCTCACGACCCATTGCTAGTTCAAGAACACAGATAAACAAACCACCAAAGAAGGAGTAGGGTTTTACGCATCCTCGCGGCCCGAACCTGGATAAGGAAACCTTGTGCTATCTGTTTGATCTGCTCTTCTCACGACCCCACGCCCCGCGACCGTAGTAGGGATTCTTGTGATCCCATAGGTGTCGTTCCCACCGACACCCGTCTCCTGTTACCATCGATCCTAGACGCACAGTTCGGGAACCCCTACCCGAGATCCGCCGGATTTGACACTGACATTGGTGCTTTCATTGAGAGTTCCACTGTGCCGTCGTCAAAAGGTTTGATGGCCCCTTCAATCGTCGATGATGATGTCCATGGAGAAACCTTTCTTCTCTTACAAATCTTCATGTTCGGCAGCTTCGTACTGCGGGCCAACTCGCTTGGCCATCTGGATCAGATCGACAGCTACGCCCCTGGCCATCAGGTCACATTCGGAAGCTTGAACTACGTTGCGGACATCCGTGGAAACTTGATCTTCGATGGATTCGAGACCACGGCAATCGCTCCCCGCTGCCCCGATGGACATGGCTTAAACCTGTCATTGGGCCGCATCCAGGGGAGAGCTCCTGCAGCAACTCCGGCCTTAGATCCGGAGCAGATCAAGTCCCTCGAAGATGGGAAGCTCAACCCCATCGAGGGGGCTACCGATTCTGCGGCGTTGGAGCCGCTCGCAGATTCCACTGCGTACGACATCGGCATCAACGAAACCCCGGACACTTCTCCAGCGTCGGGTTCCGAACCCTGTGAGCCCGCGGATACCGAACTCGATCGGTTATCGATCTTCAAGTTCAGCGCCGCAGATGTCTTCCAACACTCGCCCATGGGCGACCTACTAAACTCATTAAAAAACCTATCCCTGGCAGATGGCTCGTCGTCGAACTATGTTCTGTTCGAACTTACGGCGGATGATGAAGAATTTTGCTTCCCACCCGCCACCCACTTTATAGCCACCGTCGAAGATCCAACCAACACGCCTGACCCCCGCTCCGAAGACATCACCGGTATGGACGACGATGAGGGGCAGGACCAGAGCCACGGGATGGCCACTTCCTGGTATGATGTGTGTATGATAGACACACCCGATGATGAGAAGGACCCAGTCGAGAATAAACCTCCTGGTACACAGTCCGAACATCGGCGCCCAAGGCACCGCTCCAAGACACATCTCCCAAGAGAAAACACTGCTAGCACCAGAAAAGACAACACTCCGGACAATGAAGACCCTGTTGAGGTAGAATCCGAATAGGAGGAACAACAAAGCGGGCAAGATAGCCCTGATGAACAGGACACATATGGAGACTCGGAGGACAGCAATTATCTCCCACCCTCCGAGGAAGAGGAGATCCTCGGCATCGAGGATTTTATTGTGCCTAAGGAACCTCTGGAGTAGGAGCATTTCAAACGCCGGCTTATAGCCACTTCAAGGAGCTTAAGGAAGAAGCAGCTGCAACTTCAAGCAAGCCAAGATTTGCTCAATGATAGATGGACCGCGGTCTTGGCTGTCGGTGTCAAAACCGGCAGATCTCGGGTAGGGGGTCCCGAACTGTGCATCTAGGATCGATGGTAACAGGAGACGGGGGACACAATGTTTACCCACGTTCAGGCCCACTCTATGGAGGTAATACCCTACTTCCTGCTTGATTGATCTTGATGAATATGAGTGTTACAAGAGTTGATCTACCACGAGATCGTAATGGCTAAACCCTAGAAGTCTAGCCTATGTGAATATGGTAATGAATCTGTCCTATCCGGACTATGCTCTCCGGTTTATATAGACACCGGAGAGATCTAGGGTTACATGAGGTCGGTTACACAAGAGGAAATCTTCATAATAGGTCGCCTAGCTTGCCTTCCACGCTAAGTAGAGTCCAATCCGGATACGGGTATTATTTTTGGCCTTCGTGTCTTCACAGCCCATCAGTCCGGCCCATGGATAATAGGCCGGACGCCAGAGGACCATGTCGGTGTCAAAACCGGCGGATCTCGGGTAGGGGGTCCCGAACTGTGCGTCTAGGCGGATGGTAACAGGATACAAGGGACACGATGTTTTTACCCAGGTTCGGGCCCTCTCAATGGAGGTAAAACCCTACTCCTTCTTGATTAATATTGATGATATGGGTAGTACAAGAGTAGATCTACCACGAGATCGAGAGAGGCTAAATCCTAGAAGCTAGCCTATGGTATGATTGTTGTTCGTCCTACGGACTAAAACCCTCCGGTTTAAATAGACACCGGAGAGGGCTAGGGTTACACAGAGTCGGTTACAATGGGAGGAGATCTACATATTCGTATCGCCAAGCTTGCCTTCCACGCCAAGGAAAGTCCCATCCGCACACGGGACGAATTCTTCAATCTTGTATCTTCATAGTCTAGGAGTCCGGCCAAAGGTTATAGTCCGGCCATCCGGACACCCCCTAATCCAGGACTCCCTCAATAGCCCCTGACCAGGCTTCAATGATGACGAGTCCGGCTTGCAGATTGTCTTCGGCATTGCAAGGCGGGTTCCTCCTCCGAATACTTCATAGAAGATTTTGAACACAAGGATAGTGTCCAGCTCTGCAAAATAAGTTCCACATACCACCGTAGAGAGAATAATATTTACACAAATCCAATCTGCTGACGTATTCCGCAGCATGACATCACACCACGGCCAAGCCTTTATTTGAATCGTTTTTACTGTCCCACCTCAGCGCACTTAGCGAGGCGGTTTCCTTGGCACGTCTTGTCGAAGCAGAGATCGTGTCCCCTTATTCCGGGATTCTCATCAATACGGGCGTGGGTAACCCAACCGTGCCATTAATTACGGCGCTTGGGAGATAAGCGAGTTTTACCAGGCTGGTGGGGGCACATAGTTTCGTCCGCCCATATAAGTGGATAAGGATTCACCTTTTTAATATACGCCTTCTTACTCCTTCGCTTATTCATTTCACAAGACTCGAGCTCCAAATACTAAGTCCGCACTTCCCACCTCAACCTTCTCCAGCCATGTCCGGAGCGGGAGGCAGGTGGATGGCCTCCTCCGTCATGGAGGGGCACATCAAAAAGTTGAGGAAAGCCGGATACTTGTCCAACAACATTGCGCACCGGCTTCCAGACGAGGGGAAACTCATCCCCACCCCCAGGCCCCATGAGAGGGTGGTTTTCCTCACCCATTTCCTCCGCGGACTGGGCTTCCCACTCCACCCATATGTCCGGGGGCTCATGTTCTACTACGGCTTGGATTTCCATGATCTGGCCCCGAACTTCATCCTCAGCATCTCGGCGTTTATCGTCGTGTGCGAGGCCTTCCTCCGCATCAAGTCCCACTTCGGCTTATGGCTGAAGACCTTCAATGTCAAGCCGAAGGTAGTGGGCTGCCAGCAAGTGGAGTGCGGAGGCGCCATGGTGGGCAAGATGCCCAATGTTATATGGCTCGAGGGCTCCTTCGTGGAAACCATCAAAGGGTGGCAACCGGGGTGGTTCTACATCACCGATCCGCGTGACCCTGAATGGGCAGCGGCCCCCGAATTCCAATCTGGCATCCCCACACGGCTCACCTCCTGGAAAGAGAAGGGCCTGTCGTGGGGTAATTCGGGAGAGCTGACCGGACTCCAAACCTGCGTCCAAAACCTTGTGGACAAGAGGGTTAAACTTGTCGACGTAGTTCAGGCCATGCTCATCCGCTGGATCCTCCCGTGTCAATGACGGGCTTTCAACTTGTGGGAGTTCGACCCGGCCCAGCACCAAACTTTGACCAGGATGCCTGGAAGGTGCTATTCAAGGGCTCCGAGGTTCCCCCTCCCATTACCGAGGATCACGGATTCTGCACGAAGCACCAAGCTAGCGTAGTAAGCTTGTTTTACCCTTTACGGGATACTTGTTTTTCATAGTTTGACTCTATGCAGGATCTAAGCTCCAGTTCCTTTGACAGGACTGGCAGAAGAAGACCGAACAGATCAACTGTCCGGCTCCCTTTCCCGAAGGCCCAGAAGATGCCCGCTTGGCAAAGCTGGTGGTCCCGGCACCTTACGTGGTGCCGGAGAAGAAGGCCAAGAAGAAGGCCATGGGAACTCACAAGAGTTCCCGGCACCCGGTGCTGTCGGATTCATCGTCCGATGACTCTGAAGCACATTCCACCCACGAAGACGAGGAGGAGGAAGAAGAGGCCTTTCCCCCTCCAGCGGGGGGAGGAAAGAAAAGGAAGGCCGCCCCAACTAGGGGGGCCGGAGGGTCCAAGAAGGGAAGGACCCTTCCTCCGGACTACTCCACCAACCCCGACGACGGCGAAGAGGGGTGGCCATCCAGGGCCAAGCCCCTGGCAAAATCGTAAGTATCCGGATACCAGAATAACTCATGGCGTTCCTTTATTGCATGGTATCTTATGACCCCGAATATAATCATGCAGTCCGCCCAAGGCCCGGCTCGGCCAACCGTCGGCGGCTCCTGATTAAATCGGATGTGAATAGTCTTTCACTCCCGACTGCTATCTCCCCTCGCCCTACGGATGATGCCGAGGTGGAGTCCCAAAAGGGGCCAAGCTAGGAGGAGGTGGTCCTGGAGGCGCCGCAAGGCGACCTCCCGGACTCCAGGCGCAAAGGGGATAAAACCCCAAAGGGCTCTAAGTCCGGGCCTGGGCCGGACACCGCACCGGAACCTTCAGTGGTTCCGGAGTCCAGCAGGCAGCCCCCTAGTAAGAAGGGCAAGCCTACGACGCCGCTGACCTCCATCCAACTGGAGGCACCTGATAATTTGCTGGAGGTGCTTAAAGGTGCCTCCATGGACGAGGAGCACCGCACTATTATGAGTGCGGTGATCCAGAAGGTTCAGTCCGCCAAGAGTGGGCTGATCGAAGCTCGTGCTGACCTTCTAACAGGCTTTGAGGTATGTATTTAAGATATGTAAAAATATTACCGCATAGACAGTAGCCCCTGATGCTCAGTTTGGTGTTCGGAAAGAAAAGCCGAACTGAGGATCTAAAAGATATACGTAGGAGTCTAACATAAGTATGTCAATATGGGAATGCAGGCTGCGCTGCTGACATCTGCCGCCTTGATCATGGAGGTCGATGCATTGAAGCAGAGCCTCGGCGGTCCGAGAACGAGCTCGGCCTTGCCAAGAAGCAGCTCGAGGACAAGGAAGGTAAGTAATACCTTATGTAAGTATATAAAAAGATGTGGTTGCAAAAAATGACAGGACCAACATGAGTATTACAGGGGCCACAACCGAGGTGGCGACCCTGAAGGAAGCGTTGTCCAAGGCCGAAGACAATGCAGCCGTGGAGTGCACCGAGCGAGAAAAGCAGGAGGCTTGGGTGGCGGAGGTGCAGCAAGAGCTCCAGGCTCTCGTGAAAAAACACGAGAGTTTGGAGCTTCACTCAAAGATTCGAGAGTCCGAGCTCGCCTCGGCCCTTGAGAGCGCCAAATCTGCCAAGGCCGAAGCCCAAAAAGCCCTCCAGGAAATTGAGGCGATGTAGAAGATAGCGGCGGGTAAGGCATTCTTTATGCAAAGCAAGCACGTGAAAGTGAAGTACTTGTTACTTACCCGAGTCCGGAGCTCTCCAGGAGCATTCGCAGATCTGCCCCGCAGTGTGTCCGACGCTGCCACATTCTACCGGGCCGAGGAGGGGAGCTCGACGGAGAAGGTGTTCTGGTCTCAGTATGCTGAGGCCGGACACCCAGTGCCCTTGAGCGACCAGCTGAAGCAGCTGGTCGAGCTCCATAAGGTAGCCGAACAGGCCATGAAGGGCCTTATAGTCCGGCTATGGCCTGGGGAGGTCATGCCTGGGAGCTACTTTGGGCTGGTGAGGCGGCTGGCGGATGCCTGTCCACGGCTTGAAGTCATCAAGCGCTCCGTATGCATCGAAGGCGCCCGTAGGGCCCTTGCCCGTGTTAAAGTACACTGGGGGAAGATGGATGCTGAGAAGCTGGTGACAGATGGGCCACCGGAGGGCAAGGAGCATCGCAAGCCCGAGATGTATTATGAGGGCATCCTGAAGGGTGCCTGCCTTGTGGCGGATGAATGTTCCAAGGATGTAATTTATGAGTAAACTTGCTCGTGTTATCCTGTGCACTGAAAACTTGTTCATATGCGCTAAGCAACGCTTTTTAAATTTAAAATATTACCTTTTGTGCGGCCGTTTATTAAATCTGAGAGATGGCGAGTCGTCGGCTTCTGCCCCCATGCCACGAGTGTTTGGGGTGTTAGGATAAACCTAAGCGCTCTTGTTCCCATTCTTGGGTCCTTCGAGGGAGGCGCTCAGCACAACGAACAAGGCAATCGGACTATAATGCTTTATCACTCTCATTTAGCCATAGAATTCTATAATTTAAAATTTCGGCGAAGCCCCTAGTATTTGGAAGACCGAGTTCGGGGCGCTATCCACGCCTAGGCCGGACAAAGCCAGCTCCTCGCTCTAAGCGGCATAAGTCTTTAGGGACTCGAAACCTCTCGAACAGTGACCAGCTCTCGCCCTATCATGACGGTCAGTTTTAGCTTTCTCTACTGAGGTGCTTAACCCAGCTCAACCGGGGCACAATCGCAGTAGTTCTCCCAGCGCTACCTTAGCCGATATAACGGAACGTAAGGTACCGAAACATGGGAGCCGGGCAAACCCAACTATTAACCTAAGACATGATTCTGAGCCGATGCATATAATGCTATAAGTTTGGGGTGCCGCACTCGTGAGAGTGTTCGGACTTCTCACACCATATTCTGGGGTACTTAAGCCCCTGGTGTATTGGCCGTACCAAAGTGTACGGTTGCATAATGTCATAACTGAACATATTTACATAAAAATGAATGCAATAATAGACAAGAGCTATGTATTGTTTATTAAAAGGCTGTGGTGAAAGCAGAACGATACAAATAGTGCGATAAGCAAGAGATGGGATTATTTGACATGTCCCCCTCCAGGGGCAAGCTGCGAGACTTTATGTAAGACATGTATTTAGCTCGTTATAGAGACCACCTGGACATTCGACGTAGCTTGCTGCCTCCCTGGCAGTTGCATCGTGTGTTCGGCGATTGTACTGCCGGACAGGCCTTCCGGAGAGTGGAGTCCTGAAAGTAAGAAAAAAAGAATAACAAAATCGGGAGCCCCTAGTGCGGTTGAGCCGCATTTTGGGCGTGCCATGGTGGTGCCCCTCCCCTTATGCCCATGGTATTTTCAGAGCGTAATTATGTACGCGTAGTACTGGTTTCGCAATTTCGCGAGGGCTGGGGTTGGGGCCGCCTTTACTCGCTTGCTTTCCGGGCGTGCCAGGCGGTCTTGTTGTAGGTTACTCCGGGCGCGCTTGACGGTGTCCGGACGTTTAATATCCGGATTGGAGAATTGCCTTGAGAGGCTGCTTTGTACTTCCATCGCAAGGGCGCCGTATGCTCCTCCGTTCGGAGAGAGCGTTCGGTGTTTCCATTGATCGTAATGACTCCTCGAGGGCCTGGCATCTTGAGCTTGAGGTATGCGTAGTGCGGCACCGCATTGAACTTTGCAAATGCGGTTCGTCCGAGCAAAGGCGTGATAGCCACTGCGGAACGGGACTATGTCGAAGATTAAATCCTCGCTTCGGAAATTATCCGGGGATCCGAAGACCACCTCAAGTGTAACTGAGCCTATACAGTTGGCCTCTACACCTGCTATGACGCCTTTAAAGGTCATCTTTGTGGGTTTAATCCTTGAGGGATCTAATCCCATTTTCGCATTGCATCCTGATAAAGCAGGTTCAGGCTGCTGCCCCGTCCATAAGGACTCTAGTGAGGTGAAATCCGTCAATGATTGGGTCTAGAACCAATGCAGCGAATCCGCCATGGCGGATGCTAGTGGGGTGGTCCCTTCGATCAAAAGTGATCGGGCAGGAGGACCACGGGTTGAACTTTGGGGCGACTGGCTCCAATGCATATCGTCCACGAGTGCACGCTTCCGCTCCCTTTTGGGTATGTGGGTTGCGTATATCATGTTCACCGTCCGCACTTGTGGGGGGGAAGCCTTTCTGTCCCCTATTGTTCGGCGGCCGGTGCTCCTCCTCGTCATCGCTATGCATCCCCTTGTCTCTGTTTTCGGCACTTAACTTGCCTGCCTGCTTGAACACCCAACAATCCCTGTTGGTGTGATTGGTTGTTTTTTCGGGGGTGCCATGTATCTGGCACGAGCGATCGAGTATTCGGTCCAAACTGGACGGGCCCGGAGTATTTCTTTTAAATGGCTTTTTCCGCTGACTGGGTTTAGAGCCTCTGAATCCGGCATTAACTGTCGTATCCTCAGCATTGTCGCCGTTCATGCGGCGCTTATGCTTGTTGCGACGCGACCTGCCATTGTTGTCCTTGGTATCCGAATTACCAGGGCTCTTGGTCATGTTATTACTACGAGCTAGCCACCAGTCTTCTCCCGCGCAAAAGCGGGTCATGAGTGTTGTGAGGGCTGCCATGGATTTCGGCTTTTCCTGTCCTAGGTGCCGGGCAAGCCACTAAATCCGCGGATGTTATGTTTGAAGGCTGCAAGGGCCTCTGCGTCCGAACAATCGACTATTTGATTTTTCTTGGTTAGGAACCGTGTCCAGAATTGTGCGCCGATTCCTCGGCTGCTGAATTATGTGGCTTAGGTCATCGGCGTCTAGTGGTCGCACATAGGTGCCTTGAAATTGTCGAGAATGCGGCTTCCGTGTCCTCCCAAAGAACCAATTGACTCTCTGGCGGCAAGCTGTTAAGCCAATGTAGAGCTGGTCCTTTAAGCTTGAGTGGGAGGTATTTGATGGCGTGTAGATCATCACCGCGGGCCATGTGGATATGAAGGAGATAATCCTCGATCCATACTGCAGGATCTGTTGTGCCATCATATGATTCGATGTTTACGGGTTTGAAACCCTCGGGGATTTGATGATCCATTACTTCATCTGTGAAGTATAGTGGGTGTGCGGCGCCTCTGTATTGGGCTATATCATGACGTAGCTCAAATGAGCTTTGTCTACAGTGTTTGGCCCGGCCGGATTTGCCATATCCGGCATGACGGGTATCGTCACGTGTCGTGGGGCGCCCGCGCGATCCGTCGAACGATCTTGTTTGCCTTGCCTTGTCCTCCAATATATCTCACAGGTCTGGCGCGTTTCCCCGTGCCTTGGTACTTTTTGAGTGACGACGGGGTGCGGCTTGAGTGGAGGGCCAAGAGGCCTCTCTGTCGCGGCCACGAGGTGGCCGGTCGGCCGCATCATACGTTGGTGATGTAGGTTTAGGTGCTTCCTCCTCTAATCGGGGTAGCAGCTTGCGCTTTGGGTAGCTCTTGGAGGGGCGTTCGAGTTCGTACTCTTTGGCCGCAAGGACTTCAGTCCATCTGTCGGCTAGCAAGTCTTGGTCAGCTCTAAGCTGTTGCTGTTTTTTCTTGAGGCTGCTCGCCGTGGCCATAAGCCTGCGTTTGAAACGCTCTTGTTCGACGGGATCCTCAGGCATGACAAATTCGTCGTCGTCGTGGCTTGCATCGTCTTTGGAGGGAGGCATGTAATTATCGTCCTCTACCTCTCTGTCTGCCGCTCTCTCATGAGGGCTGGCTTCTCCATCCTCCTGTGCTAAATCCTGCTGGAGGGGGTTGTCTTCGGCACTGTCCGGGGTGTTATTATCTCCCGTGCCGGAATCGCCGTTTTTTCTTTGGCAGGATTTAGAGCGGCGCCGCTCACGCCGGCGCTTAGGCTGCTTCTTGGAGGGGTCATCCTCCGTTGCTCCATCACCATTCCCTTCTTTTGGGGTGTCCACCATGTATATGTCATACGATGAGATGGCCTTCCAGTGCCCTATGGGCGCTGGTTCTTGGTCGTCTCCTGCATCGGCGTCCATACCGTCGATGTCTTCGGAGTCGAAGTCGAGCATGTCGGTTAAATCATCGACAGTGGCTACGAAGTGGGTGGTGGGTGGGCTTTGAATTTCTTCATCGTTCGCATCCCAACCTTGCTGACCATAGTCTGGCCAGGGCTCTCCTGATAAAGAGAGCGACTTTAGTGAATTCAGAATTTCGCTGAAGGGCGAGTGCTGAAAGATGTCCGCGGCGGCGAACTCCATGATCGGGGCCCAATCTGATTCGATCGGCAGGGGCGCGGAAGGTTCGGAGTCCGGAGAGGAGTCCGGCACCTTGGATTCACGAGCTTCGCAAAGGACAAGGCTAGTGTTCGGCTCGGTCGTCGTAGAGATTGCAGCCCCTGAGGTGGTGTCCAACCACCCGTCCTCGATTGGCGCAGTCGGCTCCGAGCTAAGGGTCGGAGCGGACAATGGTGCGGCCTCGAGGGCACTGTTCGGTGGCAGAGCTAGATCATGCCCATCGTGACAGTGCGGCGCGCCGCCCGTGGGCTCGAACCCGTCAAAGATCAAGTCTCCATTGACGTCAGCCGTGTAGTTCAAACTTCCAAATCTGACCTGATGGCCAGGGGCGTAGCTTTCGATCTGCTCCAGATGGCCAAGCGAATTGGCCCGCAGTGTAAAGCCGCCGAATACGAAGATCTGTCCGGGGAGAAAAGTCTCACCCTGGACCGCATCGTTGTTGATGATCGGAGGAGCCATCGGGCCTAAAGATGACGACACAGAGGAACTCTCAATGAAAGCACCAATGTCGGTGTCAAAACCGGCGGGTCTCGGGTAGGGGGTCCCGAACTGTGCGTCTAGGCGGATGGTAACAGGAGACAAGGGACACGATGTTTTTACCCAGGTTCGGGCCCTCTTGATGGAGGTAAAACCCTACTCCTGCTTGATTAATATTGATGATATGGGTAGTAAAAGAGTAGATCTACCACGAGATCAGAGCGGCTAAACCCAAGAAGCTAGCCTATGGTATGATTGTTGTTCGTCCTATGGACTAAAACCCTCCAGTTTATATAGACACCGGAGAGGGCTAGGGTTACACAGTCGGTTACAATGGGAGGAGATCTACATATACAGATCGCCAAGCTTGCCATCCACGCCAAGGAAAGTCCCATACGGACACGGGACGAAGTCTTCAATCTTGTATCTTCATAGTCCAGGAGTCCGGCCAAAGGTTATAGTCTGGCCATCCGGACACCCCTTAATCCAAGACTCCCTCAGACCCCTTAGTCCAGGACTCCCTCAGTAGCCCCTGAACCTGGCTTCGATGACGAGGAGTCCGGCGTGCAGATTGTCTTCGACATTGCAAGGCGGGTTCCCCTTCTCCCGAAGTCCAAGATAGTATTCGGACGCGACGATTGTATTCGGACCTATTACACACCATGCACAACCGTAGAGAGAATACATATTCTTTACACGAGTCCCATCTGCTAACAGCTTTCTGCATTATGTTCGTTCGGTCATAATTTCGAACTGTTTGTCCCACATTTCAAGACGCGGTTGCTATTGGCACGTCTTGTCGAAGCAGAGATCGTGTCCCCTTATTGTGGGATTCTCACAATGCGGGTGTCGGTGTCAAACCCGGCGGATCTCGGGTAGGAGGTCCCGAACTGTGCATCTAGGCAGATGGTAACAGGAGACAAGGTACACGATGTTTTTACCCAGGTTCAGGCCCTCTCAATGGAGGTAATAACCTACTCCTGCTTGATTAATATTGATGATATGGGTAGTACAAGAGTAGATCTACCACGATATCAGAGAGGCTAAACCCTAGAAGCTAGCCTATGGTATGATTGTTGTATATTGTGTATCTATCGATTAGCCTGGCCTTGGTTTATATAATGCACCAAAGGCCTAGGATAACAAGAGTCCTAACCCGAATACGCCCGGTGGGGAGGAGTCCTTGTCTTGATCACCAAGTCTTGTGGAATCTTCCTTGTATGCGGCAAGCTATGCGGGCCCGGCCCATGAGTATACGGCCATGGGGGTCATCGGCCCAATCCAACTGATCGGGAGACAACGTGGTGAGTACCCCCTAGTCCAGGACACCGTCGGTAGCCCCCTGAACCGGTCTTCAAGTTAGGGACGCTCCTCGATTCTTCCAAACTGTTCTTCATCCTCGGTCGTCGGTCTTGAAAACTGGTTCAACAAATCTTCTCATCTTCGATCTTGAGGATCGCCGAAATGCATTCTACGAGTTTATACGTCGGGTATCCGAGGAGCCCCTTTAAGTTTGCGGCCTTTATTAATGCCTTGTTATTTTTATGCCACACCTCAGGTTTGAAGTTGTTCCCGGGCGGCAGCGTCCTCTTGCGTCCGAGCTCCAACGCCGGACTGCATTCGAGGTATCTTTTGCTGTCGAGCACCAATGCCGGACCGCTTCCCAGCTCTAATGCCGGAATGTATCCGAGCTCCAACGCCGGACTATGTATCCGAGCTCCAACGTCGGACTGTATCCGAGCTCCAACGCCGGACTATGTATCCGAGCTCCAACGCCGGATCAGTATCCGAGGTGTCGTAAATCACCTTGGTTCAAAGGAGTTTGAAGGAGTTTAGCCGAGCTTAATGCCGAAATGCCCTTGATGGAGCCAGCCACTAGCCGGAGCTTTATGCGGATCGCTTCCGAGGTGGTGCACCACCCCAAATGTGGGCCGATTTTTGTCAATATTTTTGATTGATGCAATTTATTCTCTGCCGAGATACATGGCCAGTAGCCCTCAAGGTGTGTATCGGTCTAAAACCCGAGATGCCCATGAAGGATGACATAAACCGCTGATCCCCGAAGCTGCTGAGACTCAGGTTGATTTGCAAAATCGGTCTGTGGATCAAGTCCTAGCTCGGCAGAATACTTCGGGACACAAAAAGCGACGTGCTCAGTCCTCAAGACTCAGGTTGGGTGCGGCCGACCAACCTGAGGATCAAAATCTCCTTGGAGACTGGATTACACTTAAAATTTTCTACATTGGACAGGCAATGCAGTAGCCCCCGAGACACTGGTTGGGTGGCAATACCAGATCAGGGGATCGATGTGCCCGTTTAATATTTGTAAATAATAAGCCCGAAGCCCAGTAGCCCCCGAGCCTTAATGCGGGCAAGGGAGGCCGAATTAAGGATCGATATCCATAGTAAAATCACAAATTAGGTGTAATGACTCTATGTATCCAAGTACTTTACGTCATTAATGCTCGAATCCGTATTGTACAAAACTTCCTCTTCCTCGGCCAATAGCCGAGGAGTGTTTGTCCTACTTTATAAAGCCTTTATGAGGGCAAAGATTTACAACAAACAAGGCAATCTTGCCATACGGTTTTATAAACAAATGTACGCAGAGAGATATGTTATATTACTGCTAATGTAAGAGATGTCTTCCAAAGAAAATAGTCCCGCTATCGGTTCCTTTCTTTGGGTTGTCATGCTAAGCATGATCATGAAACCTCAGCTCCAATGTAAGAGCAAAATATTGAGGATTTAGTTTGGGAGGCCAGTTACTATCCCCCGGTAGTGTTCGGCGACAGTCGAGGTCAAGCCGGAAACACTTCGGCCAATTTTATGAATGGTCCGTCATTTAATATAGTCATCGGATCGCTGACCAGTTTACACCTATTGTGACAGTCAGTTTTCGGCTTTCTCCACTGAGGTGCTTGACCATGCGAGCTGGAAGCACAATCGCAGTGGTTCTCCCTTTGCACACCTAGCCGAACAAAGCGGAACGTAGGAGGCAAGCACAGGGGCCGGGCAACCCAACTATTGACCGAAGACACAATTCGAAACCGATGCATATATAGCAATATCCGAGAATGCTTTTGCCGAATCTCTAAATGTGTCGGTGTTGCATTTGCGAGACTTGTGCTGAAAACACACAAATAGTTAAAAGTGCCAAAAGCTTTGAAAACCAAAAAACGTCAGTAAAAACATGACATCCGAACAAGATCAAGTGTTCAGTGCCAATCCGAAAATTGGACTTTAGAAAAAAAGTGCTTCTGTCGTGCTTTAACTTTGCAACGACTAAGAAGAAAAACACTTAGTATGAAACGGCTCAAATAAACATAAGAGCCCCTAAGTGACTTGGGTAAAAGTTGACTATAAAATGTAAGGTGACATGTAGAATGCCTTCTAGCCGGATTGTAGATCGTTTGTCGTAGCGGACCTTTTCGCTTCAACCTCTGGACCCAATAGTCCGGAGTGTGTCCGAATACCCTCGCGGTTATAAAAACCGGGGCATGCGTGGAGATTAGGCATAGGGGTCATTAGTGCTTTATCAGACAAGTGCCCAACTAGTTTTGTTATATTACATGGTTAGTGAGAAACATCTTCCAGGGAGAATAGTTCCGTTAGGGGTTCCTTTCCCTGGGTGGCATGCCCTAAAGTGCATGTCCGGATTGCGAAAAGAGCAGAAAAACATCTGGGGGCAGGTAAATAAATAGGTAAGAAATCATCTTTTAGTTCACCGACCGAGTATTCCCTTAAGAATGCTAGCTTTCGGATTCACCCAGTCGAGGTACACATCCGGTGACCCAGTAACAATCGCAGAGGTGCTCCCTTTACCACCTAGCCGAACAATCGGGAACATAGGGGTAAGCACAGGAGCGAGGCAACCCAGCTTGGCCAAAATTTCAGTCATATCGATGCATATAATGGTGAATAAAAGGTACGTGCGGAAGTGTGACACATGTGTTGGGGATAAAGCCCGAATTAATAAGCTTCTGTTAAAGAAGCCCCCAGGTATAATGAGTGCGGGTAGCGCGTCAAGTGTGTGCGAACAAAGTTTCGACAAGGAAAATTTTTACAAGCAACTTTTTTCCAAAAATGTATAATGCTTGGTCGAACCAAACACAGGTTAGAAATTTAAAACTTTGAGCATGAAGGCAACTTAGCTGGTTAATGTGTTCGGTATTGATGATGCGGTCCGAGCTTGATGCGGGACAAGGTTCCATCCCCCAAGTCGGTCTCGAGGTGGCGGAGCAGAGAGCTCGACACTCCGAAGTGGTGACATAGAACAGTCAATGCAGGACGACAGAGTGATGCCGAAGTCCCCTGCATGGGGTAATGAAGTGTTGACGAAGCCCCCCGTCCAGCCGAGGTGACGCCAAAGGATATAGTCCGGCTGGAACATTTTCCTGTGCACAAAAAATAGTGCAGACCGGGGATAATAGTAATAATAGGAATTAAAAAAATGTTGCATAATACATAATTCATGCAAAGTGAGTAATAAAACAAATATGGCCTGGCGCCGAAGTCAATGTCGATGCAGGTCGTCGGCATAATGCAATAAAGGCGTGGCAAAGCCTGGATTCACAGGTCGGTCCGAGTTCCGGATGCGGCGTTCGCCGGACTATGTACGGAAACTGACCGAACCATCATGCGATCGTCGATAATGCGGCCACCATTTGATAGACCTGTGTACATATGATGGATAAACCAGAGTAATAATTCCTTGGGAAAAAGTAACCCAAACAAGAAAAAAGAAATATTAGGATTAATAGCACCTGGTTTATTTGTTGTAGCAATCCGAAGGAAGGTGATTCCCAAAATTGGGACTCGATCCGCGCACCCATTGCCTGGTCGGCTAGTGACGCCGAAGTGTCCGGAATAGGTTGATGAAGAGATGGCGAAGCCCCTGGTCCAGCCGAGATGTCGAAGTAGGTCGGCGTGATGGACACCAGCTTGAAGAAGCAATAGTGCGGCCCTGCCGATGCAGGTCGTGACGTGGTCGATGTCGGCTTGATGAAGCGACCGTGCGGCGATGCCGGTATGCCCGCTCGGTGTAATCCGTGGGGTGGCGATGTTGGTGATAATTTATCCTTCGCGATGCCGGACTCTTGTTCGGCTTGCCGAGATGATTATCCGAAGAAGTTGATCTCGGCTCAACAAAATGACGACGTATCTAGCGCAGGTCGGCAGCTGTGGAGCAATATTGCCGGACTGGTTTGACACGAGCATGATGTCGAAGATCATGTTCAAAAGATCTTAAAGTTAGTCGGATGTGTTCGGAAACAAAACACAATACCCCATCAAAACTTCCTTAAAAAAGGATGTCCGAAATCCCGTTCATAAAAAGTGATCTGAAAAGTGATGCACTAATCGGAAGGTTCCCGGAGTTTGGACGGTCGGATCGAGCTGAAATTTTGAGGGGTGGTAGATATAGGAATTCCGCAGCCGATTAACGGTTGGATCTTCCAAAGGAAGTCCAAGTTAGAAGCTGGACACCATGCCATAAACTCGTCCGAATTCTCGTCCATATTCAATGCGGCTCCGGTATATCGGAGATTGCCAGAGATTCCTCCATCGGAACTCGAAGAAATTTTCCAGGGTTGTTGTAGACTCAATTCCGCACAATTCCACCGAAGCGATCGTCAAACCGATGCTTGAGGAGGCGGTGACGGCAGATACAAGTTCGCTGTCCAGAAAAACAGCGCGGTCGCCCGAGGGCAATGTTGACATTGAGCCCCCGGGCTCCCTGGATGATTCCTCCATGATCTTGATAGAGATCGGAGCTGATGTTGATGAAGGCCTCCATCAGAACATGACGATCGGAGGTAGGGCGCAGTCCTTGGTCGAACCAAGGTGACCAGTCGAGCTAGTGATGAAGATGCCGAAGTCGCAGTTTATCTGCAGGCGAGCCATCGACCTTTTGCCGAACACACAGCGGAACTCTCAATGAAAGCACCAATGTCGGTGTCAAAACCGGCGGATCTCGGGTAGGGGGTCCCGAATTGTGCGTCTAGGCGGATGGTAATAGGAGACAAGGGACACGATGTTTTTACCTAGGTCCGGGCCCTCTCGATGGAGGTAATACCCTACTCCTGCTTGATTAATATTGATGATATGGGTAGTACAAGAGTAGATCTACCACGAGATCAGAGAGGCTAAACCCTAGAAGCTAGCGTATGGTATGATTGTTGTATATTGTGTATCTATCAACTAGCCTGGCCTTGGTTTATATAATGCACCAGAGGCCTAGGATAACAAGAGTCCTAGCCGAATACGCCGGTGGGGAGGAGTCCTTGTCTTGATCGCCAAGTCTTGTGGACTCTTCCTTGTATGCGGCAACTGTCCGGACTGGCCCATGAGTATACGGCCATGGGGGTCCTCGGCCCAATCCAACTGATCGGGAGACGACGTGGTGAGTACCCCCTAGTCCAGGAAACCGTCAGCGGGCATGGGTAACCCAACCATGCCATTTGCACAGCCTTTAGGAATAGGCGAATCTTAAGGCGAGCGAGGAGGCGTTTAATGTTTGATGCCTTTATAAGAGGATAAGGATCCCCTCTTCCTCTTCTCACGCTTTCTCTCCACCTCCGCCTTCCCGACCTCGAGCTCCAGCACCCAAGTTTTCATCTCCTTTCCGCTCAAGCAACCATGTCCGGATCCGTCAAGGAGGAGGACATTACAGAGGTCCGGGCAGCCGGATATTTGGCGAAGGGAATTTCCCACCACTTGCCGATCGAGGGACAAATCGTCCCCACGCCGGAGCCCAACGAGAGGGTAGTATTCCTCCCTCATTTCTTCCGCGGGCTTGGGTTTCCACTCCACCCTTTCGTCCGCGGGCTAATGTATTACTACGGGGTAGATTTCCATAATATGTCCCCAAATTCCTTCCTCAACATCTCGGCGTTTATGATCGTGTGTGAGGCCTTCCTCCGCATCCAACCCCACTTTGGGTTGTGGCTCAAAGTCTTCAACGTGAAGCCGAAGGTGGTGGATGGACAGCACGCGGAGTGCGGAGGGGCTATGCTGAGTAAATTGTCCAATGTCTCCTTTCCCAAAGACACCTTTGTGGATACGGTAAAGGAGTGGCAGAAGCAGTGGTTCTACAACACAGAACCACGCGACACCACCTGGGCCGTAGTTGCCGAATACCGCTCCGGCGCTCCTGTTCGACTCACCTCTTGGGTCGAGAAGAGTCCGGACTGGTGTTCCCCTAACGAGCTGATAGTGCTGCAGACGCGTGTTCAGAGCATGGTAACTAAGAGCGTCAAGCTCGTCGATGTGATCCAGGTGATGTTAGTTCACTGGATCCTTCGGTGCTAGCTCTGAAGCCGCCCGCTGTGGGAGTTCAATCCGAAGAAGCACCAGACCCTGGTGAGGCTCTTCGAGACTATGCACGAAGGCGCATGGAAATTGCACTTCAAGGGCAATGAGAAACCACCGCCACGGATTCAGACCGTGGTCACGATTGTACACACCCTGCCAGCAAGGTATGTTATTTCGACCGTATCCTCAACCTAATTGTTTCGAGGATGATGTCTGAGCTTTTGTTATTGCTCTTTCAGGACTGGATGGAGAGGGCGAAGCGGATCCTGTGTTTGGCTCCGCTGCCTGACGAACCAGTCATCCCGCGTCTGGCGAAGACGCTGGTTCCGGCGCCATATAAGGCGCCGAAGAAGAAGGCCAAGAAGAAGGCAAAGGGAGCCACGAGTAGTCTCCGCTGCAAGGGTACTTCGTACGTGGCGTCCGAAGACGATGAAACTCATTCCTCTGTCCCTGGGGACAATGACAGGGAAGAGGAGGAGTAGGAAGAAAACAATCCTCCCCCTGAGGAGAGGAAGAAGAAGAGGGCAGCTCCGGCACATGTGGAGGCGGAGATGCCCAAAACGGGGAAGGGAGTTCCGGCGGACAACACCGTGTGGGACATCGACAGTAGTCCGGAACGACGCCCCCGCACTAAGCCCCAGGCCGCATCGTAAGTGATATGGCTTATTTCTGCTCGCATCCAGCCCTTTCTCTCCATTATCTTTATGTAGTTAACTGTACCATTGCAGTCTGGCCTGCGACCTAATCCAGCGATCCTCGTCCGGAAGTTCGTTGGCTCCGTCGGAGATGGCGAGCCAGTCGCCACCGCCTGCTTATTCCCCCGGGGCCAGGGGCGACACCGAAGTGCTATCCCGGAGGGTCGATCCGAACCGTGGGGGAGCCCAGGACGCTTTCCGGGATGCGCCACCAGGCGAAGCCTCCACTGCCGGACACATGGAGGAAACGATCCCCATGAGGACTGGTGAAGAGGGCCGCACCCAGCTTGGCCCTCAGCCGAATACGATTCCGGAGACCCATATGGCTCCGGAGTCGGGCGGGCAGCCCTCTTCGAAGGAGGGGGGGTACGCCACTTCCGCCGGTCGTCCCTGTCCATCCAGGGGCGCCGGATAACCTAATGGAGGCGTTACGAGGCGCCTCCGTTATGGACGAGCACCGTGTTCTTATGAGCGCGGTGATCGAGAAGGTTCAGTCCGCCAAGAGTGGACTGAACGAAGCCTGCAACAACCTGTTGACAGGTTTCGAGGTAAGTGATAGAGAAAAAACCCTATAGTGAGTAACCCCTGAGACATTGTCCGGTGCTCGTTAAGAGGAACCGGACGGAGGATCAATCCTCTAGTGTACGAGACTAGCGTGATATGTGTGCATGAATAGGCGTCGTTGTTGGCCGCGACCTCACGTCTTTGCCAAGTCTCGTAATCTGAAGCGTAGGTCGAGTGCATCGAGAACGAGCTCGGCGAGGTTAGAGTGCGGCTGCAGGAGAAGCAAGGTAAGTAACGTCTTGCTGTGTGTTCGGAGAGCGGAGACGATGTGTATTGACTGTAATGTCGAAATGTATGTAGGGGCCGCGACCGAGGTCGAGGCCCTGAGGAAGACCCTGGACGAGGCCGAGGAGAAGGCTGTCCGGCAGCAAGCCGCCCGTAAGAAGCTCAAGGCCCGTGTCAAGGAAATCCAGCAGGAGCTCCAAGATGCAGTGAAAAAATGTGAGACCTTGGGGAATGATGCGTCGGCTCTGGAGGCCAAACTCACCAAGGCTCGGCAGGGTGCGGAAACCGCGCGAAATGAGGCCCAGGCTGTCATCCAAGAGATCCGAGAGGCCAGGAAGATCACGGCGGGTAAGGCTTTTAAGATGCAACGCAAGTATGCGGAGAGGCTTTACCTTTTACTAACCCGGGTTCGGAGTTCCCCAGGAGCTTTTGCGGATCTACCACGCAGCGTATCAGATGCAGCAGCATTCTATCGAGCCGAAGGACGAGGTTCTACGGTGAAGCTATTCTGGTCGCAGTATGCGACACCAGAGCATCCCGTGTCCTTCACCAATCAGCTGAAGCAGTTGGTGGAGCTGCACAGGGTGGCCAAACTAGCCATGAAGGATTTGACAATCCGGCTATGGCCAGCCGAAGCTATACCCGGCAGCTACTTCGGACTCGTGAGGCGGCTGGTGGAAGCCTGTCCATGGCTGGACGTCGTCAAGCGCTCTGCATGTATTGAAGGCGCCCGTATGGCCTTCACTCCCTGCAAGATGTGGTGGGCGAAGATGAACGTTGTTGAAGTGGCCAGCGGGCTGCCGGAGGGCAAGGAGCACCGCACACCTGAGAAATATTTTGCGAATGTCATAGAAGGGTCTCGACTTGTGGCAGCTCAATGTTCACATGACGTTATTTTCGAATGAATACATTCGTGTTGTCCTTTGCCTTGTGTTATAAAGACAAAGCTTTGTTTTGTAATGTAATTTCGTTATGCTTTAAATTGTTTCCTCCTGTGCGGCCGTGTTATATGCAATCTGAGGGTTGGCCAGTCGCCGGCTTCTGCCCTCACGTAATTAGTACGGAGGGTTTCGGGATGGGATCTAAACAATCTTGATCCAATTATATGGTCCTTGAAGGAGTTGTTTAGCGCAACGAACAAGGCAATCAGACTATACGGCTTAAACACCCTCACTTAGCCATAGGAGTTTTATAATTAAGCAAGTGTGGAGCCCCTGGTCTAAGCCAGGGTGTTGTCAGCATCTGATCGGGAAGTGCCGATCCTTCGCGTGACGCGGAAAAAATCGCCAACGATTTTGTAACCCTCGTGGAGCTGACCAGCTCTCACCGTATCATGACAGTCAGTTTTCGGCTTTCTCTAATGAGGTGCTCATCCGGTCAAGGTCAGGGCACAATCGCAGTAGTTCTCCCTTTACTATCCTAGCCGATAGAGCGGAACGTAGGATAGCAAGCACAGGAGCCGGGCAACCCAACTATTGACCAAAGACATGATTCGGAGCCAATGCATGTAATGCTAAATTCGGGGTGCCGAACTTATATATAAGAAGTGTTCTGACTTTGCTGCCGTATTGTAGGGTGATAAGAAGCCCCTGGCGAATATGAAACGTACAAAAGAGTATCGATGTAGCTAATAAGCAGATCGAAATGAAATGGAGTAAGGGGCAAAAGCCACAAAAACGGGCCGCACATCATTTTTATTATAACTGAATGGATACGTCAAGGCGTATCTTATACAAATAGTGCGATAAGCACCCATACTATTTAACATGCCGGGATCAAGAGGGAGCAGCGTACGGGTCCTGGGAAATAAGTAAAAATACCGTCAAGAAGAACGTATGGAGGTTACCCTGCACACCTATGCTGCATGCCCCCTTTGTATGCCGATCCTTCAAAGGGGCTGGTGATCAGGCTCGCGGAAAAAGGAACCTGAAACAGAAAGGAAAAAGTGTGTCCGGGGTCGGTCTAGCCGAACTGTAGATCCCGGGTTAGCTCGTGCCTCCATCGATGTCCATGGAATTTCGAGTGCGTAATTATGTACGCGTGGTACGAATGCCACTACTTCATCAGGACCGGGACGGAGGACAAATTGCTAGTCGAGCTCTTGACGAGACTTGCTGTCCTGCTATAGTGTAGTTCGGAACTTCTTGATGGTGTCCAGGGGCTCGGCAGCCGCACTATGGTGCTGCTTGAGAAGGCCGCTCTATACCTCTGCTGCTAGGGCGGCGGTGTGCTCCTCTGTTTGGAGGGAGCGTTTCGTGTTGCCATTGACTGTTATGACGCCGTGTGGGCCGGGCATCTTGAGCTTGAGATAAGCGTAGTGTGGCACTGTGTTGAATCCAGCAAACGCTATTCGTCCGAGCAGTGTGTGGTAGCCGCTGCGGAATGGGATAATGTCGAAGATTAACTCTTCGCTTCGGAAATTGTCCGGAGTACTGAAGACCACTTCAAGCGTGATTGAGCCCATACACCGGGCCTCGACGCCTGGTATGACTCCTTTGAAGGTAGTCTTTGTTGGTTTGATTCGTGAGGGGTCAATGCCCATCTTCCGCACCGTGTCTTGATAGAGCAGGTTGAGGCTGCTACCACCGTCCATCAGGAATCTGTTAGGTGAAACCCGTCAATAATTGGGTCCAGGACTAGTGCGGCTGAACCGCCGTGGTGGATGCTAGTTGGGTGGTCTCGTCGATCGAAGGTGATCGGGAATGACGACCACGGATTGAACTTTTGGGCGACTGGCTCTACCGCGTAGACGTACCTGAGTGCTCGCTTGCGCTCCCTTTTGGGGATGTGTGTAGCGTATATCATGTTCACCGTTTTGACTTGAGGGGGAAATTTCTTCTGCCCTCCAGTGTTCGGCTGCCGGGGCTCTTCGTCCTCGTCCTCACTTTGTGATTCCTTTTCTTTGTTTTCGGCATAAACTTGCCAGCCTGCTTGAAAACCCAACAATCCTTATTGGTATGATTGGCTTGCTTATCCGGGGTGTCGTGTATTTGGCACGGACGGTCGAGTATGCGGTCCAAGCTGGAAGGTCCTTCATTGTTTCTTTTGTAGGGCTTCTTCCGTTGGCCGGACTTGGAGCCACTGAATTTGGTGTTGACTGTGGTGTCATCGGTGTTGTTATCATTGCTTCGGCGTTTTTGCCTATTGTACCAGAGCTTACCAGTGCTATTCTTGGCCTCAGAGGGGCCTGTCTTGCTGGCTGTATTGTTACTACGGGCCAGCCAACTGTCCTCTCCCGCGCAAAAGCGGGTCATGAGTGCCGTGAGGGCTGCCATGGACTTCGGCTTTTCTTGGCCGAGGTGGCATGCTAGCAATTCGTCACAGATGCTGTGTTTGAAGGTTGCTAAGGCCTCGGCGTCCGGACAGTCAATGATCTGGTTCTTTTTGGTTAGGAACCTATTCCAGAATTTTCTGGCTGATTCTCCAGGATGTTGAACTATGTGGCTTAAGTCATCGGCATCTGGTGGCCGGACATAGATTCCTTGGAAGTTGTCCAGGAAAGCTTCCTCCAAGTCCTCCCAGCTACCAATAGAATTTTCAGGCACGCTGTTAAGCCAGTGGCGAGCTGGCCCTTTGAGCTTTAGTGGGAGGTATTTAATGGCGTGGAGGTCGTCTCCTCGAGCCATATGTATGTGGAGAATAAAATCCTCAATCCATACTGCGGGATCGATTGTGCCGTCGTATGATTTGATGTTGACGGGCTTGAACCCCACGGGGAACTCATGGTCCAGTACTTCATCTGTGAAGCAGAGAGGGTGTGCGGCGCCTCTATATCGGGCCGCGTCGTGGCATAGCTCTGATGGAGTCCGTCTGCGGTGTTCGGTCCGGGCGCGGTTAGATTTATCACGTCCGAATAGGTAGCCTTCCTCATGCCTCGAGGTACGACCTCATGATGCTAGATCGATCTTGTGTGTCCTGGTCTATTGTCCAGGATTTGCCGGAGGTCGTATGTGTGACCCCGAACTCTTCCGTCTCTATTTTTACGAGGCGGTGGGGCAGGCTGCTGTTCGGCCTGAGTTGCCGCTTTGTCCCGACCGCGGGTTGGCCGGTCAGCCGCCCTGTGTCGACCACGTGGTGGTCGTTCCGCATTACACGAGGGAGATGTGTGCTCTGGTGCTTCCTCGTCGAATTGAGGAAGCGGTCTGCGTTTCGGGTAGCTCTTAGTTGGGCGCTTTAGGTCGTATTCTTTGGCAGTCAGGACATCAGTCCATCTGTCTACGAGCAGATCTTGTTTGGCTTGAAGCTGCTGCTGTTTCTTTTTCAGGCTCCTTGAAGTGGCTATGAGCTGAAGCTGAAAGCATTCCTACTCCACAGGGTCCTCTGGCACGATGAAGTCTTGGTTGTCGAGGCTTGTCTCGTCCTTGGAGGGTGGATGGTAACTATCGTCTTCCGAGTTATCTTCTGTGGCATGTTCATCACGGTTGTCTTCCCTGTTGTCATGTTCCTCCTGTTCGGATGCCGCACCGACGGGGTCTTCATTGTTTTTGGCGTCCCCCGGATTGCTATTTTCTCCAGTACCAGTGTTTCCATCCTTTGAGAGACGAGGCTTAGAACGGTGTTTGGGGCGCCGACGCTTGGACTCCCTCTCAGAGGGTTTGTTCTTATCCGGCTCTTCTTTGTCGTCACCAGATCCTTTGGGTGTATCAACCATGTACACGTCGTACGAGGAGGTGGCTGTCCAACGTCTAGTGAATGGCGGGTCTTGGCCTTGCTCCATATCGGCATCGTCGTCCACACCGTCGATGTCTTCGGAGCCATAGTCAAGCACGTCAGTTAAGTCATCGATAGTGGCTATAAGTGGGTGGCGGGTGGGAAGCAAAATTCCTCGTCATCCGTCTCTAGCTCGACCCGAAAATAGTTCGGCTGTGAGTACTCCTCCAAGGATAAGTTCTTTAAGGAATTTAGTATATCACCAAAAGGTGAGTGCTGGAAGAAGTCTGCCACGCCGAATTCAAAAATCGACAACCGATCCAGCTTGGTGTCCGCGGGCGCGTCTGATCTGGAACGTGCAGCCGAAAACGAGTCTGGAGTTCCATTGGCGCGAATATTGTAGGATGTCGAGTCTGTGTGTGGCTCCAACAGGATCCATCTCCTGGTTGTGCTCCGATGACAGATTTAAGTCATGTTCATCAAATCCCTCGAATATCAAGTCTCCACAAATATCCGCGACGTAGTTCAAGCTTCCGAACCTGTCCTGGTGGCCAGGGGCATAACTATCCATCTGCTCCAGATGGCCAAGCGAGTTGGCCCGCAGTGCGAAGCCGCCGAACACAAAAACCTGTCCGGGGAGGAAGTTCCCTCCCTGGACAGCGTCATTATTGACAATTGAAGGGGTCGTCAAACCTTTCGTCGACGGCACAGTGGAACTCTCAGTGAAAGCACCAATGTCGGTGTCAAAACCGGCGGATCTCGGGTAGGGGGTCCCGAACTGTGCGTCTAGGATCGATGGTAATAGGAGATGGGGAACACAATGTTTACCCAGGTTCGGGCCCTCTCTATGGAGGTAATACCCTACTTCCTGCTTGATTGATCTTGATGAATATGAGTGTTACAAGAGTTGATCTACCACGAGATCGTAATGGCTAAACCCTAGAAGTCTAGCCTATGTCAATATGGAAATGATTTTGTCCTATCCGGACTATGCTCTCCGGTTTATATAGACACTGGAGAGATCTAGGGTTACATGAGGTCGGTTACACAGGAGGAAATCTTCATAATAGGTCGCCTAGCTTGCCTTCCACGCTAAGTAGAGTGCAATCCGGACATGGGTATTATTTTCGGCCTTCGTATCTTCACAGCCCATCAGTCCAGCCCATGGATAACATGTCGGACGCCCGAGGACCCCTTAGTCCAGGACCCCCTCATTGGCCGCCGAAGAATACGGCCTTAGTAGCCCAGAAAAAAGCCACCCAAAGGGTAGGTGGCTCCCTCAATACAATGGCAGGGCACTGGAGCCCACACCACCATCGAACAATGTGGCGGGCCAGCCACAGTTTGGTACAGACAAAGCAGCAGCCCAAATAGAGCAACATACCAACCCATCTGGCCGTCAAATCAAGAGGAAAACAGCTCGAGGGAACACTCGCGACATCAACCAAGACCCGGAGGATAGAGCAGGGCGCAAAAGATCGATGTACAGATCACGGAGATATAGCCTGACCGACTACGATGGTCACCCATTCGGACACTACAGAGCCAACCACACCCGGTCCGAACTCTGTAAGCGGAGTCCGCCGGAGGAGCTTCACAGTGTGGCCCAACATTGAGGAGCCGCACACTGTTGGGTGGTAGGTGCGACATATGCCAACGGGTGGATTATCATTGTGGGAGCCAATAAGACGTCGCCGGTGCCTGGAAACGGGATGAGGCGAAGACATGCACGCCGGCGAATCTTACCCAGCTTCGGGGCTCTCCATGGAGATAACACCCCTACTACTGCTCTGCGGGGTCTCTGCATGATCACTAGATGAACAAGTGGCTACAAGAGGCTCCTTGAGTTGTTCGGTGTGAGGAAGGAGAAGGGCACGGCTAGCTCTCCCCTTCCCTCTATGTGGTGTCTAAAACTCTAAGAGATCAACCCTTTGCATGGGTGCCCTGTGGGGTTTATATAGACCTACCCCCAGGGGTACAATGATAATCCGGCTGGGCGTGGGCCCTAGCCGTCAGTGTCTACGCTCGCCGGCTTTTCCGCGGGCCAATGGGACCCGCCGACTGGTGGGTCCCGCCGGCTGCCGGCCCCTTGGGTGACAAGCTGGCCCCACCGCTAAGGGCCTTGTCGGGGGCTGGTTACTGTTGCCTCAATCCTGATGACGAGAGCTTTGTCGGGGTGAGCATGGCTACAGTGCCGCCGCCTTGGCGGCGATCACTGTAGTCTCCCCTCATCTTGCCTCCTTAATGAGGCGCTTCCTTCAAGGGAGGGAACAAGCCGGCTATGGGTAGCCGGCCATATCTCAGGCCGACTGGGGAGGCCGAGCCACCTTCGGTCTTCTCTCTGACCGAAGGGGCCCACCGCCTGCGGGTCGTACTGACAGCCTGTCGTGGGTGACGTCATGGTCAACATGGTAACAGTGCCGCGCCGGACGGGTGATGGCCGCCCCGTACGGCGCACTGTGGCCAGGCGTGCTCCGGGATACGGGGGTGGCAGGCTTCACTGTAGCCACGCCCCGTCTCATCACCATTATGTGGGTGCAGATTCTGAGGGTGCGGCCTTGGCCGCTTGCCGGGGGGGCCGGCTTCTTGGAGTCGGCCTTCTCGTGGCCAGCTCCGCGGAGTCGGCCCTCTGGTAACCGGCTCCTTTGGAGCCGGCCCTCCCGTGGCCTTCTCCTTGTAGGTTTTGGGGCCGGGCCGCCTCCTGACAGCCAGCCTGAGGGTCGGCCGGCAGGGGGAAGGCGGCCCTGCGTCTTGGATGTTGGATGGCTTGATTGGCTTGTAATTTTTTCAGAAGTCCCAGGGGGAGCCAGCTAGGCTACCCGTGGTCATTTACTCCGACAGTACTCCCCGAAGCTGACTGAGCTTTAAGGCTGAAAGGAGGACGAGAAGCTCGATCAGCTTCCTATCCTGAGGAGCCGGCAGCTAGGAGCCGGCCTTGAGTGGGTGTGCCGTCTTCGGGGAGTTTCATAGCCAGAAGGTGAGAAAGCGAGCCGAATCGAGCGTTGACCGCGCGCCACCCTGGGCGCCACGTGGCCAGAAAGGCATGCCAGCCCACGCGCGCGACGGGACGTCGCTGCAGGCTGGGGCCCACCATACCTAGGCCTCGGCCCACGTGCGGATCCTCTGCGGCCCGAACGGACCGCTCGCCTTCCCGCGGCGGTTTCAGCACGCCTTTAGGGCACAATAATCGCGGGATGTGGGGGGAGTGGGCACAGTTAATCCCACGTTCAACCACGCCTCGCCTCCTCGGCTCCGCCGCACGAGCCTATAAGTAGGGGGAGGAGGGGGAGCGGCAGACGTTCGCACGCTCGCCCTCGCTCCACCTTTCCTTCTGCCTCCTTCTCCTTTCTTCCGCCGCCGAAGCGCCCTCACCACCACGCCGTTCCGGCGTCAACCCTCTTGGCCTATCGCGGCTCCACCGCAGCGTGGCTGTGCTCTCTGCCGCGGCGCCTGTCTCGCTTCCTCTTGTTCCCATGGCGTTGTCTAGCTCGTGGGACGGATCCAACTTCCACGAGGACCATATCGGTTGGCTTCCCAAAACGCGGCGGTTGCCGGGCGAGGACCTCTCGAAGACCCGCCTCGTGCCGGAGGCGGAGGTTTCGCCGACGCCGGAGGAGGGCGAGCGGGTCATCTTCCGCTCGCACTGCCTGCGCGGCCTCGGCCTGCCGGCGAGCGGGTTCTTCCGCTCCTTCCTCGAGTTCTACCATCTCCAGCCGCATCATCTCACCCCCAACACGGTGATGCTGCTGTCGGCCTTCGTCACCCCGTGCGAGGGTTTTCTTGGTGTTCTCCCCACCCTTGAGCTCTTCGGGGAGTTCTTCCAGTGCAAGCTTGGCACTGTCTTCGCGGGTGTGCCCGCCCCCTGTGGCGCCTTCATCGCCATGCGGAGGACAGCCGACAACAACCCCTTTCCGCCTATCCCGCTGATCCAGTCGGTGAAGCTCTGGCAGCAATCATACTTCTACATGAAGAACGTCGCCTCGCAAGGCGACTTCGTCAACCTGCCAGCTTACATAGCCGGCCCGCCGGCTGGGAGGCAGCCGTGTTGGTCCTTCCGAGCCCGGTCGCTCTCCCTGGCCGGGAACGCCGCCGTCACCCGGCTCCGGGTGATGATCCAATCGGAGGGCTTGGTGGGGGCCGACCTGGTCGCCGCCTTCGTGGAGCGCCGGGTGCTACCGCTCCAAGGCCGGCCGCACATGATCTGCCAGATGAGCGGCCGCTTCGACCCATGCCGGCTGAGCACCAGAGAGATGCCTCATGGCGAGGTGTCTTACATGGTGGATTACATCTCCAACTGCAGGCTCACCGAGGAGTGGCAGTATGGCAAGGCGCCGTATTCTCGGGCTGATCCCCCGCCTGTGGTGAGTTTTTCTTCTTTTCTTCTTCTTTTGTTGCTGGGTTCGTGACGGCTGACTTTTGACTAGTCGGCTTATCTTTGAGCAGAACCCGCTTCTTCGACCGGCGGCTGGGGCCGCAGGGCCGGAGCGCCAGTTTATGGCCGACCGCACGGAGGACGACCCCGACGATCCAGATCTGGGGGCGGCCGCTATGGACGATGCCATAGGCGGAGCCGACGGAGAGGCAGGCGGCCCCGAGCTCACGGCCGGCTTCGGGAACTGGCCAGACGATGACGAAGCCGAGGCCATCCCACGCTGCCAGCCGGCGGCCGATCGCCAAGGCGCGGGACCTTCTGCCGCGTCGGTTGCTCGGGGCGGCACGCAAAAACATCGGCTCGGGCTGGGTCTCTTCGGCAGCCGGCCTAAAAACCCAAGGGCTCCGCGGCGGCGACCAAGCGAGACGAGGCGGCCGTGAAAGCGGCCCGCTTTTGCAAGGTGGTGAACCAGCCACAGGCGGTCTCGGCGTTTGGATGTCTCGTACTTTTTGTTGTCTTCTTTGGTTGAGGCTCACCTAAGCCGTCTTCTTAATTTGCTGAACAGGGTGCCGCTTTCCCTCGAACGGATTGACGCCGCCTCCATAGTCGGACCGACGGGAGGGTCTTCTAGCTCCCGCCGCGTGGATCCCCGCGCCGACCTCATGGAGGCAACGGAGCGTAACGCGCGGGAGGCTCGGGAGGAGCGGGAAGCGCGGGAGGAGCGGGAAGTGGAGGGTCGCCAAGGAGGCGACGGAGAAGTCGGCCGAGGCGCAAGCCGACACAACGGCCAAGGCCCGGGCAGAGGCCGCGGCCGCAGAGAGGGAGGCGGAGGCTCTGCGCAATCAGCCTATGCGGCTCGTTATTCCTCTTCACGCCATGGCTCCCAACATCCCCGTGCCCCCATCGGAGGAAGCCGACCGCGACCAGCCAGTGATGGAAAGGAGGGAGGATGATGTGACCATTCTGGGGGAGGCGCCATAGTCGGCGCCGACTGGAACGAGCCAAGGCGGCCGACCTGCTGCGGCGCCTGAGCAGCCGGCTGGGGGCGAGTCGGCGGCGGGGGCGGATCTTGTGGTGCAGTCGCCGCCTTGCCGGTGTCAGGACCCCGATTCCAAGTCACATCAATCTAGCCGGTAACACCTCATATCACTTTGCGTCCTCACGCATGGTATTCCCACGGGTGTCGCCTTACCATGGCCCGGGACCGTTTGCGCCTTTTGGCTCACGTATATGATAGTGTTGCTAGCATCCATATGACAGAGAACACGGGCCGACATGGCTAGTCGTGAACCCAAAGCGGCACTAACCCATGGGGTCAGGCATACATGAATCAACTTCGAGCATGTCGGTCAGCAGCGTGTGAATCCGGGCTATAGCACTGGGCTAACAGGACTCCGGGAACACGGGCTGCAGCAGGCTAGGCAGGACTCGGATGTCACCGCGTGACATTTCCCGAAGGACAGAACCACGAGAACAAAGTGAAACACATGCTGGCCAAATCAAGTGTTAGGAAGCAGTAGTGCTGGGCTAGCAGGACTCCGATGAACCGGGCTGTAGCGGACTACTATGGCTCATGGAAGCACAAGACTACATTTTCACATAAGAGAGGCTACCAAGGATAAACAACTAGATTGTCGGATCCCACACATAGCAAGCATTTCAATCATACACACAATATGCTCAATATGTGTAAATACAACATGGCATCACAACATAACTCTACGACTCAAGTATTTATTCATTAGGCTCTGAGGAGCGAGATATTACAAACATGGGTCTCTCGACCCAGCATTCAGAGCATACAAGTCAAACACACGCGGAAGCTTAACATGTCTGAA
This sequence comes from Aegilops bicornis, assembly GCA_021605145.1. Classification (NCBI taxonomy): domain Eukaryota; kingdom Viridiplantae; phylum Streptophyta; class Magnoliopsida; order Poales; family Poaceae; genus Aegilops; species Aegilops bicornis. The sequence continues at coordinate 292,124,424 of CM038671.1, forward strand.
TACAGACATCTACAAATGAAAAAGGTTGATAAGCCTGACTAACTATCAGATCCTGCCGAGGGCACAAGATCGTAGCTGAGGTAACAAGCTAAACGTCGGAGTCCACGCGGAACTACTAGCGAGACGGAAGTCTCTCTGCAAAAACATAAATTAAGCAAACGTGAGTACAAATGTACCCAGCAAGACTTACACCAGAACTATCTACATATGCATCAGTATCAACAAAGGGGGTGGTGGAGTATGACTACAACAAGCCAGCTTTGACTCGGTGGCTATCCTACACTACGACTACAAGTAACTCTTTTGAGGTGGCGCACACGAGTCCACATATTCACCATATCAATACACCACTATGGATCTGCTCCCGTCTGCCTATGAGAACGCCATCCATAGCACTCACGCTTATCTTGCGCATTTTAGAGTATCCACTTTCACTTGTCTACTAACTGTAGAGGCAACCCAGTAGTCCTTTACCACGGACACGGCTATTCGAATAGATCATATTAACCCTGCAGGGGTGTACTTCTTCACACACGCTCTCGACACTTACCACCATGTACACGTCGTGAATCTTGGCAACCTTCAAGCGGAAGCCTGGCGAGGGAGTTGGCCACGACCTGACTAACCACACAAGTCTCTCGTCCAGCTTTATCGCCTATTCGGGTTCCATCCGCAAGGAGATCCGGCCGGGGTGTCGCTCACGGCCCCGAACGATGTGTACCTGGTTCCAAGCCCACCAAACGGGCGACGCTTGGCATACTCGGCCACGGTGCCTACTCTGTCCCAAGCCCACCTGTACCGGGTGCCACTTGGTAGACTACTAACACAACCTACAAACACCAGAAACTAGTTGCAACTCCTGGACAGAGATCGAGTTGATTAATAAGTCGAGAGGGGTCGAGTTACCGGAACCCATTGTGTGGTAGTAACTGTTCATGGATCACAAACACAGAACTTCAGTTCACGAGGACGGCTGCAATGAGACAACCCACCATGTACTCCTACATGGCCTCTCACCGCTACCTTTACCAAATCGTGTTCACACACTTAGCTCTCACACAAGATGGGACATGTTCACACACCTCCAATTCATCCCGATGAATCAGACCTGACTCAACTCTAAGCAGTAGCAGGCATGACAAACAAGCATGAATGAGTAGGCACATCAGGCTCAAACAACTCCTACTCATGCTAGTGGGTTTCATCTATTTACTTTGGCAATGACAGGTCATGCAGAGGATAAAGGGGTTCAACTACCGCAGCAAGTAACAGATGAATCGTTGTTGTCCTAATGCAGTAAAAGAGAGCAGGAAAGGGAGAGTGCGATTGTATCGGAATGAACAAGGGGGTTTTGCATGCCTGGCACTTCTGAAGATAGTATAGCTCTTCATCAGTGTCATCGATCTCATCGTCGAAACCTCGTCTACTGAGAGGGGACAAACACCGACAACTGAGAAAGAAACACAATCAATGCAATGCAACAATATGATGCATGAGTGTGACATGGCAAGATGGTGTGGTTTGATCTAATGCAACTAGCAACCAGATTAAATGAAGTTGGTTTGAATCAAAGATTCAAATTCAAACTCCATATGTGTTTTTTTAAATGCCATTTAATTGAATTGTCCTAACGGTTGTCATAAGTTGTTCTATCATGCATGAAAATGGTACAGATGGATAGCTTGTATTTTTGTGATCATTTTTCATATATAAATTATTTCATTTGGAGTTACGGTTGAATTTCTATGATTTTTAGAAGTTTGTAGCATTTTCTAGAATTTCCTATATAAGAATAAATCCAGTAAATGCTTTATGCGGCATGACGTCACTGTGATGTCATCAAGTCAAGAGGGGCGGTCCAGGTCAAACTGACCAGTGGGGTCCACTGGTCAGTGACACGGTGCTGGTTAGTTTCGTTGACAGGTGGGCCGGGTCAACTGACACGTCAGCAAGTCAATTCTGACATGTGGGGTCAGTCAACGTGTGACGTGGCCAGGTCAAACTGACCTGTGGGGCCCGTGGGGGTTAGTTTAAACTAAACATGAGCTAAACTAGGTTAATTAGGCAGTGGGGCCCTTAAGTCAGTGAGAGAGGGGCTAACTAGCGGGGTCATTAGCGTCTAATGACGGTGCCACGTCGACTTCACCGGAGTTCGGCCGGCGACGACCAAACCAACGGCGGAGGCTCGCCGGAGTTGAGCTACAGGCAGCGGTTTGAGCCGCGGTTGGTCTCTATGGCTAGTGGAGCTCGCGTGCATCTAATGGAGAAAGCAGTGTGTGTGGGGGTGGCCGGAGATGACGCCGGCGAGTAGTGTGGTGGCGGCCGGAGCTCGAGGGTGCACGGAAACGCGATTGCAGCGTGCAAACGCACGAACTAATGCGCTCAAGAGCCTCTAAGCAATGTGACAAGCACAACGAACGCACACACGGGGCCGCTGGTCACTGGGGCCACGCCGGCGACGAGCTCGTGCGGCGGAGCGTCTCGGCTCCGATGGAGGAGGCGGCTAGAGGGAGGGGTTGATCTCGGGGAGAGGGGGAAAATGCTCGAGGGCTCACTACGGTGCCGTAGGGATGGCCAGCACGCTCGGGGAAGCTCGGACGGCGGCGGAATCATGGCGGCGATCGTCGGGACCCGAGGATGAAGATGACATCGATGGCGGCACTCCGAGGGCCTTCCAGTCGCGTGGATCGGCGGGGACGGCGTAGCGGATGACGGCGGAGCTCGTGGACTACACGGGGAGGCGAGAGGAGCATGGTGGGCGTGGTGGCAGCGAACGACGGCGGCGGCTCTCTGTTCGGCCGAAGAACAAAGAGGGAGAGGGGGAAATGGCCAGGGAAGAAGGGGAGGTCGGCACGGCCTCGTCCACGTCTCCTGGCGCAGGGTTGGGGGAGAAGGAGCCGTCGACACGGCGAAGCAGGAGGTGGTAGGGGCGCGCCTGCGTGCGTCGGCCACGCGCGCCCGTCCCTCTAGCAAGAAGACGACAGGAGGAGGTGGGCTGGGCCAGGTGGCTTGGATGGCCGACTGGGCCGGCCATGTGGGCTGCGGTAAATCAGGTGAGGTTTCCTTACTTTTCTAATTTTCTTCTGTTTTCTATTCTGCTCTTTTGTTTTGAATTTGGTTTGCTAACCAAATTATTTTTGCAGCTTCTGGACACAAATTTGGATGCAATTGGTTTATCCAAGAGCTCCACAAAAGTCTCAGAATTATTGGAGCAATAAAAATATTTATAGGATTTATTTGCCCCAACTCAAATACATTAGTGATTTAATTCAAAGTCCCAAATAATTCCCTAAAAATGTTCACTATTTTTGGTTTGGACCAAAACCCTTGCCAAAGTTATCAAACATTGATGAAGGCATTTTTGGGTTTATTGAAAATATTTTTAACTTGAACCTAGTGGAGTTCCATTTGGTGCTAGGGTTTGGACATCCCCCATTTCAAGTTTCTGAGAAATGTAAACATGATGCACACATGAAGGCTAGCCTAGAGCATACCAGAACTAGGGATGTGATAACTCACCCCTACTAAACAAGAATCTCGTCCCGAGATTCAAGTCGTGATGTAAGAAGTCAGAGGGGTCACAAGCTAACACGATCTTCACGATCCAACTGTCCTTCTCAAGATGTTGATTCATTGCTTCATATTGATCTTGACGTCTTTGCTTTCTTGATCTTCATCCAACTCGATGACGTTAGAAAGAAACTCTATCGGAAAGGATCATTGAAACTCTCCATACGAGGCTAAGGCAATTCACAACGATCGTTTGAAAGTGGTTCGGGGAAATGGCATACTTAGTTCGGAAAGGAAACTATGGTTATAGAACAACTCGGCAAACGGGAGGCACATTCCAATTGGTACCGAGGATATAACCTAGTGACTGAGTGTGCTCTCAAGAACTTGAGCATTTCCATATTCATCAAGGTTTTACCAACATCCAAGCCAAAGATCTTGGCAACACATCATACTACCATGATGAATAGTGATGGACGATGCAGATGCAAAAGAAGACATGACTTTCTCAGAATTTTCCTTAGCAATGCCAAAGAAGCAAATCTGGATGATCGACCGAGAGACATTTAGCACTCCGCTTCTAATGTTCTCCTTGATGTACCAGTTTAACCCAATACCAGTCGGTATCTGGAACATCAAGTAAAGGTCTGGCTTCGGGACAACAAAGGATCCATAAGGAACAACTTCTAAATAAGTCACTCGAAATCCTCACGGAGACGATGGTCGATTTGCTCAATCAAGATGCTACAATGATAGATCTTCCGGCTAGGTGTGTCGGCCAGAACATCAACCTTGTCGGGACCTACATCATAGATCTTGGAAAGGTTCCAACCATCATATCTGCCTGAGATTCAGATCTGGTTGGTAACATGATACTCCAGACTCATCAAGTCTAGAAAGAAAAATGAAAGTTTGCAACACAAACCGATGAGATGACGTTGCGAGATTCTCGTGAAATAAACTACGATAGCAAGCTCCAAAACATGAGCTGGTTCTGCTACACACATGTGAACATGTTGTCTTAGAAAAACATGATCACATGGTAGTCTTACAATAAAACACTACCGATTTCCGGTGGGGAATCATCATCGAGGATATCGAAGTCTTTGCATAAGGTATACTCTTAAGAAGGAACTTCTTCTCCTTGAACAAGTCAATCAGTGGCTTGGTGTGCTAGGGAACACATATGGATTGGAGGCGGCCAACCTATCAAACCATAGAGTACTTCGCACATGGGCATGACTAACTTGGAATGATTCCAGGGGAAACAAAACAAACCTTTCTCGAACTCACGGCGGCAACTTGCATCAAATGCACGTGAATCAGAGAAAGTCACTTCTTTCATCCAACATATGCTTCATGAGCGGGACACGACGGCAATGTTTACAAAGTTTCCAACACTAGCTCAATGTTCAACATGAATCATGGAGGATACAAGATGCTGCTATTGGGCTCAACAACAACTCATCGGAATTTCCATATCACTGGACTTCCACCATTATGTGAACAATGTGTTAGTATTGGTCAGACAAAAAGATGTAATGGTGTATGCTCGAGGGATCAACCACGAGTAAGACAACATTACGAACATCGTTGGTACTGATTTGATTTGACGATAGCCCACACTCAAATCAAATGATTGATAAGACAATAGGTCCAACAACTGATCACAGGGACCAATCGATGAAGATATCATCTTTCTTCAACACACACTACACAAGAATACCCCTTTGGTACGAACTAAGTTAGGCAAGCTTTTATCTTCCAACTCTCCAAGTTGTTGTTCAGCCTAACCAACTAGCTCAGGGTATTCGACACGGATTCTTGGAGAATGGGTGGTTTAGAAGAAAACCAACATGATCACGAGCTCAACATAACAGTCAGGAAACAACCCGGTAATACTTCTGAGAAGATATTCGGAAAATCACGAACCACCGATATGTTATTAAGCTTGAGAACAATCTTGCTTTCCAGGGCAAGACGATATGATCAAATAAGCAAGGGATTGATTAATCCTAACTCATTGATCGAAGAGTGCACCAGAAATAAGGACTAGGTAGCACAATCTATCCTAGAATGATGATTCAATACCAACACGCTAAGAATGAGATTATTGTCCATTAACTACCAAGCAACGGGGTTCCTAGCAGTATTGATTTCACACATCATGATTCACTTGTCGGCATTCCGGTTGCAACAACACGGGAACCGAGGAATGAATAATGATGGCGAGAGGTATCACTGTATCAAGAGTTCATAGAATGGTTTGCAATTCCCATGATAATCTTAATATAAATATGGTAACACTCCAAGGTAGAATAGAACAAAAGCTGGATTGGCAGTTGTTCTGCAGAATACAACTACTTTGACCCAATCCTGGATATGGATGAGGTTCTGGAGTTTGTTTGTCCTAGTTATTCCGGAATAGAATGGCTTGATGGACCACAAGAATAATAGGCATCGATAACACGAATGCACAACTAGTCCTGGCTATCAATTGATAGACAAAGGTCAGAATACAACTAAAGAGAGACAACTCAAAGGGACATATATCTTTTCTGAGTTGTGGATGCATAGATTAGTATGTCGAGCAAAGCTCAACATTTCTTTCAGATAACCCATGCAGAAAGGTAGAACTGGCAGATTCACAATGTAGAATGGAGAACTCATCAAGAGCACTCTTGTTGTGACCTTTTGGTTCAAAAGAACTTCTGCCAAGAATGGTTCATAGTATTTGGAAGAATGATATACCATGAACCTCGAGGACTATCGCAAAGGTTACTAATATCCTAAAGGAACTAGCAAACACTATCAACATGAAGTAGGTAGGGTGAATCTCGGGTTCAAGAACCCAGGAGTAGAATACCTACTACTAAATGGCATCACGGGATGCTTTCGAGAATGACGGCCAGAATCATCACACTGGGAACACAAAAACATGGCCATATTACCAGGTGATCCTCTAAGATGCCTAGGGTCATAATACTAGTTCCAACATATATGTCAAGGCAAGGAGTACCTCAATAGACGATTAGTGTGCTTATTCTGACCTAAAGGACACCGTGAACAGGAAGGAAGAATTTGCAAATGCATCAGATAGTTTAGAAACACAGGATGACTCGACATAGCATGACGGCTGTAAATGCTCAAAAAGATTTGAGACATGATGCAAAATGGTGGCATAACCACTCAACAACATCATATCAAGGTTCCGAGGCCAGCTATGAACATACGGAAGTAATAGAAACTGAACTGGGGCTTAAATCCAACAATCTTGCAAGTCTATAGATTAGTAACACGTGATCCGGATAGAAAGATGAGAAGCCTAGTTCTTAATCCCCGTAGAGGAGAAAAGGATGACTCAGATTAGAAGGCCATGAGGTATAAGCAGTAAAAAGAGCCTTACGTTCCCTTCCACAATCAATTCCCTTACATAACTAAAGCATTTCTAGACACAACTTCGACCGGTTTGGCTTGGTAATCCTATAAGCGATCGAACTCTCGATACCAAAGCTGTCGGGACCCCAATTCCAAGTCACATCGATCTAGCCGGTAACACCTCATATCACTTTGCGGCCTCACGCACGGTATTCCCAATTGTCGCCTTACCATGGCCGGGGACCGTTTATGCCTTTTGGCTCACGTATATGATAGTGTCGCTAGCATCCATATGACAGAGAACACAGGACGACATGGCTAGTCGTGAACCCAAAGCGGCACTAACCCATGGGGACAGGCATACATGAATCAACTTCGAGCATGTCGGATTGACAGCGTGTGAATCCGGGCTGTAGCACTGGGCTAACAGGACTCCGGGAATCCGGGCTGTAGCAGGCTAGGCAGGACTCCGGATGTCACCGCGTGACATTTCCCTGAAGGGACAGACACAGGAACGAAATGAAACACATGCCGGCCAGTGAAGTGTTCCAGAGCAGTAGTGCTGGGCTAGCAGGACTCCGGTGAACCGGGCTGTAGCGGACTACTATGGCTCATGGAAGCACAAGAGTACATTTCCCCATAAGAGAGGCTACCAAGGATAAACAACTAGATTGTCAGATCCCACACATAGCAAGCATTTCAATCATACACACAATATGCTCGATATGTGTAAATACAACATGGCATCACAACATAACTCTACGACTCAGAGTATTTATTCATTAGGCTCCGAGGAGCGAGATATTACAAACATGGGTATCTCGACCCAGCATTCAGAGCATACAAGTCAAACACATGCGGAAGCTTAACATGTCTGAGTACAGACATCTACAAATGAAAAAGGCTGATAAGCCCGACTAACTATCAGATACTGCCGAGGGCACAAGATCGTAGCTGAGGTAACAAGCTAAACGTCGGAGTCAACGCGGAACTACTAGCGAGATGGAAGTCTCTCTGCAAAAACATAAATTAAGCAAACGTGAGTACAAATGTACCCAGCAAGACTTACATCAGAACTATCTACATATGCATCAGTATCAACAAAGGGGGTGGTGGAGTATGGTTGCACCAAGCCAGCTTTGACTTTGTGGCTATCCTACACTACAACTACAAGTAACTCTTTTGAGGTGGCGCACACGAGTCCACATATTCACCATATCAATACACCACTATGGATTCGCTCCCGTCTCCCTACGAGAACGCCATCCATAGCACGCACGCTTATCTTGCACATTTTAGAGTATCCACTTTCACTTGTCTATGAACTGTACAGGCAACCCAAGTCCTTTACGCGGACACGGCTATTCGAATAGATCATATTAACCCTGCAGGGTGTACTTCTTCACACGCTCTCGCCACTTACCACCATGTACACGTCGTGTATCTCGGCAACCTTCAAGCGGAAGCTTTGGCGAGAGTCGGCCATGACCTGACTAACCACACAAGTCTCTCGTCCGGGTTTATCGCCTATTCGGTTCCATCCGCAAGGAGATCCGGCCGGGTGTCGCCACGGCCCCAAACGATGTGTCTGGGGTTCCAGGCCCACCAAACGGGCGACGCTTGGCATACCCGGCCACGGTGCCTAGTCTGTCCCAAGCCCACCTGTACTGGGTGCCACTTGGTAGACTACTAACACAACCTACAAACACCAGAAACTAGTTGCAACTCCCGGACAGAGATCGAGTTGATTAATAAGTCGAGAGGGTCGAGTTAGGAACCCAATGTGTGGTAGTAACTGTTTCATGGATCACAAACACAGAACTCAGTTCCTGAGGACGACTGCAATGAGACAACCCACCATGTACTCCTACATGGCCTCTCACCGCTACCTTTACCAAATCGTGTTCACACACTTAGCTCTCACACAGTAGGACATGTTCACACATCTCCAATTCATCCCCGATGAATTAGACCTGACTCAACTCTAAGCAGTAGCAGGCATGACAAACAAGCATGAATGAGTAGGCACATCAGGGCTCAAACAATTCCTACTCATGCTAGTGGGTTTCATCTATTTACTGTGGCAATGACAGGTCATGCAGAGGATAAAGGGGTTCAACTACCGCAGCAAGTAACAGATTAATCGTTGTTGTCCTAATGCAGTAAAAGAGAGCAGGAGTGGGAGAGTGGGATTGTATCGGAATGAACAAGGGGGTTTTGCTTGCCTGGCACTTCTGAAGATAGTATAGCTCTTCATCAGTGTCATCGATCTCATCATCGAAACCTCGTCTACTAAGAGGGGACAAACACCGACAACTGAGAAATAAACACAATCAATGGAATGCAACAATATAATGCATGAGTGTGACATGGCAATATGCTGTGGTTTGAGCTAATGCAAATAGCAACCAGATTAAATGAAGTTGGTTTGAATCAAAGGTTCAAATTCAAACTCCATATGTGTTTTCTTAAATGCCATTGAATTGAATTGTCCTAACAGTGGTCATAAGTTGTTCTATCATGCATGAAAATGGTACAGATGGATAGATTGTATTTTTCAGATCATTTTTCATATATAAATTATTTCATTTGCAGTTACAGTTGAATTTCTATGATTTTTAGAAGTTTGTAGCATTTTCTAGAATTTCCTATATAAGAATAAATCCAGTAAATGCTTTATGCGTTAGCATGACGTCACTGTGATGTCATCAAGTCAAGAGGGGCGGTCCAGGTCAAACTGACCAGTGGGGTCCACTCGTCAGTGACACGATGCTGGTTAGTGTCACTGACAGGTGGGCAGGGTCAAGTAACACGTCAGCAAGTCAACTCTGACATGTGGGGTCGGTCAACGTTTGACGTGGCCAGGTCCAACTGACCTGTGGGGCCCGTGGGGGTTAGTTTAAACTAAACATGAGCTAAACTAGGTTAATTAAGAAGTGGGGCCCTTAAGTCAGTGAGAGAGGGGCTAACTAGCGGAGTCATTAGCGTCTAATGACGGTGCCACGTCGACTTCACCGGAGTTTGGCCGGCGACGACCAAACCAACGGCGGAGGCTCGCCGGAGTTGAGCTACAGGCAGCGGTTTGAGCCGCGGTTGGTCTCTATGGCTAGCTGGTCCTCGCGCGCATCTAATGGAGCAAGTAGTGTGTGCGGGGGTGGCCGGAGATGATGTCGGCGAGCAGTGCGGCGGCGGCCGGAGCTCGGGGGTGCACGGAAACGCGACTGTAGCGTGCAAACGCACAAACTAATGCGCTCAAGGGCCTCTACATAATGTGACAAGCACAACGAACGCACACACGGGGCCGCTGGTCACCGGGGCCACGCCGGCGACGAGCTCGTGCGGCGGAGCGTCTCAGCTCCAGTGGAGGAGGCGGCTAGAGGGAGGGGTTGATCGCGGGGAGAGGGGGGAAAATGCTCGGGGGCTCACTGCGGTGCCGTAGGGATGGCCAGCGTGCTCGGGGAAGCTCGGACGGCGGCAGAATCACGGCGGCGATCGTCGGGACCCGAGGATGAAGATGACATCCATGGCAGCACTCCGAGGGCCTTCTAGTCGCGTGGATCGGCGGGGACGGCATAGCGGATGACTGCGGAGCTCGTGGAGTACACGTGGAGGCGAGAGGATCATGGTGGGCATGGTGGCAGTGAATGGCGGCGGCGGCTCTCTGTTCGGGCGAAGAACGAAGAGGGAGAGGGGAAAATGGCCAGGGAAGAAGGGGAGGTCGGCACAGCCTCATCCACGTCTCCTGGCGCGGGGTTGGGGGAGAAGGAGCCGTCGACACGGGCGGGAGAGGTGGCGGGCGCGTCAAGGCGTCGCCACGCGCGCCCGTCCCTCTGGCAAGAAGACGACAGGAGGAGGTGGGCTGGGCCAGGTGGCTGGGATGGCCGACTGGGCCGGCCAGGTGGGCTGCGGTAAATCAGGTGAGGTTTCCTTACTTTTCTAATTTTCTTCTGTTTTCTATTCTACTCTTTTGTTTTGAATTTGGTTTGCTAACCAAATTATTATTTTTGCAGCTTCTGGACACAAATTTGGATGCATATTGGTTTATCCAAGAGCTCCACAGAAGTCTCAGAATTATTGGAGCAATAAAAATATTTATAGGATTTATTTGCCCCAACTCAAATACATTAGTGATTTAATTCAAAGTCCCAAATAATTCCCTAAAATGTTCAATATTTTTGGTTTGGATCAAAACCCTTGCCAAAGTTATCAAACATTGATGAAGGCATTTTTGGGTTTATTGAAAATATTTTTAACTTGAACCTAGTGGAGTTCCATTTGGTGCTAGGGATTGGACATCCCCCATTTCAAGTTTCTGAGAAACGTAAACATGATGCACACATGAAGGCTAGCCTAGAGCATACCAGAACTAGGGATGTGACAGCCGGCACGGGAGAGGCGTCCTCGGCGCCGGAGCCGCAGATGGCTGCGGGCGCCAGCTCGATGGCTCAGGACCTGGAGGCGGCCAGCGCCAGCACGTCCGAGTGTACACCCAGCGGTGGAACGACCGAGCTGAATGTGGCGGCGCATGAGGTCCGACGCCGGCTTCAGACCCAGGCCGCCTCGCTGCAACGGTACACCCAGGAGTTTCTTGCTACGCTAGCGGTCATCCGGGTGAGTCTTCTGTCCTTGGTCGAATTCTTTCTTGATTTCTTCCGTGGGGGCGCGTCAGCGCGCCCACTGGGTGTAGTCCCCGAGTTTCGAGTCGGCTGCTGAGAAGGCGGCTTGGAACTTTTAGCAGGCCTTGGCAGCAATCTTATTCTTATTCGCACTCCGTCTGATTTTCAGGAATATCATAATCTTCGAACGGCTGCCTTCAACTCCCAGGCCCAGGAGCTGATCCAAAAGGCCGCGGATCTGACTAATAGCCAGAGTGAGTGCTTTGTTTCTTTTATCTCATGTGGGGGCGCGCCAGCGAACCCACTGGGTGTAGTCCCCGAGATTCGGGCTGACTGCTGAGCAGTCGGATCGGATCTTCTCTGACGACTTCTTCCTTATTGCCTTTTCCTTTTTTCTCCACACTTGAAGAGGCTAATGTCGACTTGAGGGAGTAGCTAGGCGGGGCCCAGACCGCCCTTCGCGCCAAGGAGGCTGAGTGCAGCGCCTTGGCCCAGGAACGCGACCGCCTGGCCAAGAGACTGGCCAACCAGGAGGAGAGCCATAAGGCGGCCCTGAAGATGGTGCGGGACAGCAAGGCCGCCCTTAAGGCCGAGTTCGAGACCGGGGCGGCGGGCTGGGCTGAAGCGAGGCAATCGCTGAGCGAGGGCTATGGACGGGTTGAGAATCTGATCGACGGTAGGCCGCCTTCCTTTTCATCCCTTTGCTTGCCCCTTGCCCTCTTGTTTATTCTTCTAATTTTTGTGTTGTTTCTTTGTTCTTCACGCAGATTACTTCCCTGGTTACTCCGTCACCGCCAGCCAAGCCATCAAGGCCCACCGTGAGGCACGCCGGCAAGCAGGTATTGAGATCGCGCCAGATGCCAGCCGGACGCTTGAGGAGCAACTTTTGGCGATCCAGGCCCGGCTGCAGCCGGCTCACCGCATGCTCCGCCGGCTTCAGCGTGCCGAGGCGCAAGTGTTGACCGCCCTCTGGCCTGGCGAGGCGATTCCCCATACCCCCAGTCGGACTGCTGACTGGTTGGAGGTTGCGGTTGGCCGCTTCGAGGCCCGGAAGGCTTCCGCTGCTCGGTCCGGCGCCAGGCGGGCGTTGGAGTTCGTTCGAGCCTGGTATCCTGGGCTGAGCTTGCGCCAGCTGAGCACCTGGAGGCAGGAGGCCAACGAGGAGCTGGTGGCGGTGCGGCCGGCTATCATCCAGCGTGCCTCGGCTATCGCTGAATATACCGACTCCAGCATTTTTGCTCCTGAAGTGAATGACAACGGCATCGCCCAGCCGGAGGAGTGGTTCGGGCTGAACCCGGCGAAAGGTGAGGACTCGGCGGAGGAGATCACTTCCAGCGACGAAGGCAAAGACGAAGAAGGGGAGGGCGGCGAAGACGTCGTGCCCGACGGCGAAGCGACCAACCAGCTTCAGCTTGATCGTGCCTCCAGCAACGAGGCGCGCGCGAGTGCGCCGTCTGCCAGGGGTGATGATCAGGCCGAGACCCGCCGGCCTGCCACTCCTCCGTCCAGCACTGCCGTCTCTACTGACCTGCCCGACTCGCCTATCGCTCCCTTGGCCTGATCTGCCGCTCTTACTTTCCTGTTGTTACTCTTTAAACAACTTTTTATTAAATTTGCGCAGCTCCACCCACTGGGGGTGTATTCAAACTATGTTGAATGCCGGCCTTTCGAAGGCCTTTGTGTAAGTATAATTATGCATGTGTTTGGCTTCCATTCGAATTTGCCTTTTTTCCTTAGGCTGTTTCCTTTGCCGCCTTCCCTTGGTCACCGCCTTCCCAGCCGAACAACTGCTCTGCAGTCTGTGGCTGGGGAGGAACTTGGTTATTTGTGGGAAGGCAAGTACTTGAGCTTTCTTGGATTGTGGCAAGGTGGAATGGGAAGCCGGCCGGCCGGCTACTCTGGTATTCGGTCGGTGATGGGAGGAAGCCGGCTTTTGTTATACGAGTTCGTTAGTCCTTAGCCGTTTTTCGTGTGGGCATCCTTTCCTGCCTTTGACTCTTGCCAGCCGGACAGTCGGTTCTTCGAGCTGCGACTTTTGACAAGAGAGGGCTAGGGTGCCGGCACACTACTTGTCTGACTGCAGGTGGAACTTGAATATAACTCAAGGCGGCCAATCCCCGGGCCGGCTAGTCGAACCCGGTGCCGGACGAGGAGGAAGAGTGTAATGACAAAATCCTAAACATGATACTTCGTCATTCATAGATAAAAGGTGGCAGTCCCCGAGTGCTCCTCGGGGGGCCCATTGTCTCATACTTAGTACAAAAGGCAGCGTGATACATACTGCATTTTAACTGTAAAATCTTCGGAGGAGGTTGGCGTTCCATGGTCATTCCGACTCCTTGCCGGAATCATCTCTCTTTCGTGCTTTCGGCTTCTGTGCGTCGATTAGGTAGTAGGAGTCATTCCCCAATGCTCTGCTGATGACGAAGGGGCCTTCCCAAGGGGCCGAGAGCTTGTGCTGGCGGCTGTTATTTGGAACAGCCGGAGCACAAATCGCCCTCTTGAAAGGATCTTGGCTTGACCTTCCGGATGTGGTAGCGGCGCAAACCCTGCTGGTAGATGGCAGACTGGCTGAGGGCTAACAGCCGGCTTTCTTCCAGCAGGTCGACGCCGTCTTCTCGTGCTTCTTTGGCCTCTGCTTCCGTGTACATGGTTACCCGAGGTGAGTCGAACTCGATGTCAGTTGGGATGACGGCCTCGGCACCATATACAAGGAAGAAAGGGGTGAAGCCGGTTGACTTGTTCGTGGTAGTCTTGCAGACTCGAGAGGACGGCCGGCAGCTCGTCGAGCCAACAGCCGGCCGAACGCTCCAGTGGCATGACCAGCCGGGGCTTGATGCCGGAAAGGATGAGGCCTTTGGCTCGCTCAACTTGGTCGTTTGACGGCGGGTGGGCAATGGACGCTAGGTCCAGTCGGATGCCCTGCGTCGCGCAGAAACGTGCCAATGCTCCCTTGGCAAAATTCGTGCCGTTGTCGGTGATGATGCTTTGTGTACGCGCCGCATCGAGTTGTAATGTCTGCGATGAATGTCATGCCAGTCGGCCCATTCAGCTTCTTAATCGGCTTTGCTTCGATCCACTTGGTAAATTTATCCACGGCGACGAGCAGATGTGTCATGCCACCGAGCGCCGTCTGGAACGGGCCCACCATGTCCAGTACGCAGACGGCAAAAGGCCAGGTGAGGGGAATGGTCTTGAGTGCCGAAGCCGGCAGGTGTTGCTTGGAGCTGAAGACTTGGCACCCTTTGCAATGTTTGACCAACTCCTTGGCGTCGTCCAAATCAGTCGCCAAAAGAATCCATGGCGGAAAGCTTTGGCGACAAGTGATCTTGAGGCCGCGTGGTGGCCGCATTCGCCTTGGTGAATGTCCTTGAGGATTGCTATGCCCTTCTCTCGGCTCGGACGCACTGGAAGACTCGGTGACACTGCGTCGACGAGCCTCTGTTAGCAATTGTATATGCTCCGGCTCGGCGTTGGACTTGTCTTGCCGCGATCTCGTCAGCCGACAGTTCTCTGTCTACCAGGAAGTTGAGGATGGGCTGAGACCATGATGGAGCTATGACTTCTTCTATAGCCAACATGGCTACTGCAACCAGGGCGGGTGGGCTGGGTGGTGAAGAGCTGGAGTTGGCCACCGCCTGTGGTGTTGATGCAGTCCCCGGGCCGACTACCTTAGTCCCCGAGTCGGGTTCTGAAGTCCCCGGGCCGGGTGCGACTATGGCAGTCCCCGAGCCGCCTATCAAAGTCCCCGGGCCGCCTTCTTGGTTCCCCAAGCCGGATCCGGCTGTGTTGGGGTTAGGCGGCATGAAGATGGAGTCGGATTCTGGAGATGGCTAGATAGACGGCTTGAGGAGGCGTTGGAGAGAGACGCCGGTTGGTATAAAATGTCGAGCGGAGCCTATTCGTGCCAGGGCATCTGCTTGATCGTTGTCGGCCCGTGGCACGTGGAGGAACTCGCATCCTTCAAAGTACCCGCTGATTTGCTGAACAAGGAAGCGGTAGCTTGCCATATTTGCGTCCTTGGCGTCCCAATCACCAGATGACTGCTGGACCACCAAATCCGAGTCGTCATAGCACAGGATCCGGCGGATGCCGAGCTCTTTGGCTAGCCGGAGCCCGTGTATGAGCGCCTTGTACTCGGCCACATTGTTGGAGGCGGCAAAGTGAATTTGCAATGTGTATCTGAGTTTGTCGCCTTTGGGAGAGGTGAGGACGATGCCGGCTCCCAAGCCGGTGCGCATCTTAAATCCATCGAAGTTCATCCGCCAATGAGTGGAATCGGGGGCCGGTGGCAGGTACTGGGTCTCAGCCCAGTCGACGAGGAAGTCGGCCAATGCTTGGGACTTGATGGCGGTGCGAGGCTGGTAGAAGATCGTGTAAGGCGCCAGCTCAATGGCCCATTTTGCCACCCGGCCGGATGCGTCCCGGCTGCCTATGATCTCGGCGAGCGGGGTGGTGCATACGACCGTGATGGGGTGCTCTTGAAAGTAGGGCTTCAACTTCTTGGCGACTGAGCTCGGCCTTCTTCTAGGCACTGGGGTGCTCTTGAAGTACACGCCATAGCACATCTTCTGGTAGTGCGGCTAGTTCTGCTTCGAGGTGGACAGTACTTCACTTAAGTAATACACCGGTCTCTGGACTGACTGAGCTCAGCCTTCTTCTAGGCGCTGGACCACAATGACGGTGCTGACTACCCGGCTGGTGGCGGCGATATAAAGGAGCATGGGCTCTTTCTCAGTCGGCGCCGTCAAGACAGGCAGCGTGGCAAGCATCTTCTTTAGCTCATGAAAAGCTTGGTCGGCTTGGTCGTTCCACTCAAAGTGAGTGGTTTTCTTCATGAGTCGGTAGAGGGGGAGAGCCTTTTCTCCAAGCCGGCTGATGAAGCGGTTCAGGGAGGCCAGGCACCCGGTAAACTTCTGGACGTCTCGCGGCTTGGTGGGAATCTCCACTCTCTCAATGGCCTTGATCTTTACTGGGTTGCATTCAATGCCGCGTTCGGAGACCGGGAAGCCTAGAAGCCGGCCGGCTGGTACTCCGAACACGCATTTCTCGGGGTTGAGCTTGATCTGAAACCGGCGCAGGTTCTCAAATGTTTCCTTGAGGTCTTCTAGCAAGGTTCCGCGCTTCTCCGTCTTCACCACGATATCGTCTACATAGACGTGGGCATTTCTACCGAGTTGCTTGAGGAGGCATTTCTGCATGCAACGCAGAAAAGTGGCACCGGCATTTCTCAAGCCGAATATCCTAGTCAAGTAACAGAAAGCTCCGAATGGCGTGATGAAGGCAGTCTTCAGGTGGTCAGCTGGGTCCAACTTTATCTGGTGGTAGACCGAGTAGGCATCCAAGAAACTCAGCAGCTCGCATCCGGCTGTAGAGTCTATCACTTGATCAATCCTTGGCAGGGCGAAGGGATCTTTCGGGCAGGCTTTGTTGAGGATTGTGCAGTCTATACACATGCGCCACTTGTTATTCTTCTTCAGCACGAGCACCGGGTTGGCAAGCCACTCCGGAAAGAACACCTCCATTATGAAGCCGGCCGCCAGGAGCCGGGCTATCTCTTCTCCTACAATCCTTCTCTTCTCCTTCGACAGCCGGCGGAGGGGCTGCTTGACTGGTTTTGCCTCCACTCAGATGTGTAGCTTGTGCTCGGCGAATTCCTTCGGAACACCCGGCATGTCCTTGGGGGACCATGCAAAGATGTCCCGATTCTCACGGAGGAAATCGACGAGCTCGCCTTCCTATTTGATGTCCAGGTTTGCCCCAATGACGGCAAACCTTTCTGGGTGCTCTGGGTCCAGAGGTATCTTCTTTGTTTCCTTGGCCGGCTGGAAAGAACCTTGGGCATCACATTCTTTGGGGTCAGGGGACAGGGCCGGCTGCTTGCCGGCCATGGCTGAGACTTCGATCAATATCCTCTTCTCTTGGCGGTCACAAGGACTCGGCCGGTAAGGCTGCGGCTCGGCGCTTAGAGGATTTCTAGTAATCACCGGCTATGGTGATGATGCCCTTGGTGCTTGGCATCTTCATCTTGAGGTAGGCGTAGTGGGGTACAGCCATGAACTTGGCCAGAGCAGGTCGGCCAAGCAGCGCATGATAGGGGCTCTCGAGGTCCACCACTTCAAACCAGATTGCTTCTCGGCAGAAATGATCCTTGTCTCCAAAGAGAACATCTACCTTGATCTTGCCGCTTGGTGAACAGGACAGGCCGGGCTCTTGGGAGTGAGAACCCTTTAGGGAAGGGCTCATCACGGATGCGGGGGCCGAAGCAAGGCGGACCGACATCGTCTTCTTCTTCCAATGCCAAGGATCGCGCTAGGTGGTCGATCCGGTGGCGGGCGTCGTTTTCGCCGACTCCTTCGCGGTGGCCTAGTCAGCCCCTGAGAGTCAGATGCGTGACAGGCGGCGGGGTGGGATATCTTTCCCCGCGAGGCGGAGGAGGAGGTGGGTTGCCTCGCCACTCCACGGCTCGAGAACGGACTTCTGCGCCATGCTCTATGGAGATCTGGGTTTGGCTGCGGCTGGCAGCCGGCTCCTTTTCTCGTCGTGTGCGGGTGTTGCCCGCGGTCGGTGTTCGGGACGTCGCGTCGTGCTCTCAGCGTGGGGGAGGGCTTTCGGCGCGGGCGCTGTCTTCATGCCGCTCGGCGGCCGTGCCAATCAGTTGCTGGATGCGCCTAGCCATATAGGGGAGCTCGTCGGGCCCTAGTCCGTTCAGCTCTTCTACGGCCGCCTGGGCGGGCGCAGAGGTTCTCGAGGGGCGTGGCGAGACGGGCGGTCCACTCCAAAGCATGTTGGCGATAGCGTACTGCGTTCTTGACAACGCCGATTCGGCTCGCCCGTCGAAGTGGCGTGCCAAAGGTGGCGCGGTCGACTTCGCGCTGGTGAGCCTCAGTGAGGCGTCTCATGGAGGCTATTCTCTGGCCCTCCGCGTGGAGGGCGAGGCAGCGCACCTCCAGTGCCTCGGCGCCGGCGTCGGCCGGGAAAGGGGCGGACAAGTCGTGCAGTGCCGCTTGCGGGGCGTCGTGGGCGTTCTCGCCAGAGGGGCCACCGTGACTGATGACCAGCACCTCGGTGATGGCACTGCCACAGCTGTCGGCTTGGGGGAGCGGGTCGTTGAAGATCACAACATTGGTGGGGAAAGCGTCGAGTGATGCCGTGTCGGAGTCGACAAGCATCGGGTCGGTGGAGCCGACCGACTCCAAATCCACAGCAAGCTCGCCGGAGATGTGGAGTTGGTTAAGGAGGCTGACGAGGTGGCTCTTGGGGCAGCCTGTGCCCACGTCGGAGGCGGGCTCGTCGGAGATGCGAGCTTCGCCGAGAAGATTGGCGAGGCAGCTCGCCGCCCAAGCGTCAGCGACGCCTTGCAGCGCGTCGGGGCAAACGCCATCGGGAGTGTCGGGCTGGCTACGCTTGCTGGGAAGGAAGAGGGTTCCCGTCCAGAATAGGTCTCCGGACGACGGTGCACCTGGCCCCATGGTGGGCGCCAAATGTCGGGTGGTAGGTGCGACATATGCCAACGGGTGGCTTATCATTGTGGGAGCCAATAAGGCGTCGCCGGTGCCTCGAAAGCGGGATGAGGCGAAGACATGCGCCTTGGCCGAATCTTACCCAGCTTCGGGGCTCTCCGTGGAGATAACACCCCTACTGCTACTTTGCGGGGTCTTCGCATGATCACTAGATGAACAAGTGGCTACAAGAGGCTCCTTGAGCTGTTCGGTGTGAGGAAGGAGAAGGGCACGGCTAGCTCTCCCCTTCCCTCTATGTGGTGTCTAAAACTCTAAGTGATCAACCCTTTGCATGGGTGCCCTGGGGGGTTTATATAGGCTTACCCCCTAGGGGTACAATGGTAATCCGGCTAGGCGCGGGCCCTAGCCGTCAGTGTCTACGCTCGCCGGCTTCTCCGCCGGCCAATGGGGCCCGCCGTCTGGTGGGTCCCGCCGGCTGCCGGCCCCTTGGGTGACAAGCTGGCCCTACCGCTAAGGGCCTTGTCGGTGTCAAAACCGGCGGATCTCGGGTAGGGGGTCCCGAACTGTGCGCCTAGGCGGATGGTAACAGGAGACAAGGGACCCGATGTTTTCACCCAGGTTCGGGCCCTCTCGACGGAGGTAATACCCTACTCCTGCTTGATTAATATTGATGATATGGGTAGTACAAGAGTAGATCTGCCACGAGATCAAAGAGGCTAAACCCTAGAAGCTAGACTATGGTATGATTGTTGTTCGTCCTACGGACTAAAATCCTCCGGTTTATATAGACACCGGATAGGGTTAGGGTTACACAGAGTCGGTTACAATGGTAGGAGATCTACATATCCGTATCGCCAAGCTTGCCCTCCACACCAAGGAAAGTCCCATCCGGACACGGGACGAAGTCTTCAATCTTGTATCTTCATAGTCTAGGAGTCCGGCCAAAGATGATAGTTCGGCTATCCGAACACCCCTAGTCCAGACTCCTCAAGAGCTCCTGAACTAGGCTTCAGTGACGACGAGTCCGGCGCGCATATTGTCTTCGGCATTGCAAGGCGGGTTCCTCCTCCGAATACTTCATAGAAGGTTTTGAACACAAGGATAGTGTCCGGCTCAGCAAAACAAGTTCCACATACCACCGTAGAGAGAATAGGTTTTGCACAGATCTGCTGACGTATTCCGCGGCGTGACATCACACCACGGCCAGACCTTTATATGAATCGTTTTTTACTGTTCCACCTTAGCACGTTTAGCGAGGCGGTTTCCTTGGCACGTCTTATCAAAGCGGAGATCGTGCCCCCTTATTCCGGTATTCCCATCAATACGGACGTGGGTAACCCATCTACGCCATTGATTACGGCGCTTGGGAGATAAGCGAGTTTTACCAGGCTAGCGGGGGACGCATAGCTTCGTCCGTCCATATAAGGGGATAAGGATCCGCCTTTTTGCCTACGCCTTCTTCCTCCTTTGCTCATCCATTTCGCCAAGACTCGAGCTCGGCGCCCAAGTCCGCACACCCCACCTCAACCTTCTCCAACTATGTCCGGAGCGGGAGGCAGGTGGATGGCCTCCTCCGTCACGTAGGGGCACATCACAAAGCTGCGGAGGTCGGATACTTGTCCGGCGACATCGCGTGTCGGCTCCCCAACAAGGGCAGCTCGTCTCCACTCCCAGTGCCCCATGAGAGGGTGGTGTTCCTCACCCACTTCCTCCGCGGACTAGGTTTTCCACTTCACCCATTTGTCCGGGGGCTCATGTTCTACTACGGCCTGGATTTCCATGATCTGGCCCCAAACTTCATCCTCAATATCTCGACATTTATCATCGTGTGCGAGGCTTTCCTCTGCATCCAACCCCACTTCGGTTTATGGTTGAAGACTTTTAGCGTCAAGCCGAAGATAGTGGGCGGCCGACAGGCGGAGTGCGGAGGCGCCATGCCGGGCAGGATGCCCAATGTTCTATGGCTCGAGGGCTCCTTCGTGGAGACAATAAAGGGGTGGCAATCGGGGTAGTTCTACATCACCGAGCCGCGCGACTCCAAATGGGCGGCGGCCCCCGAATTCTGATCTGGCTCCCCCACACGGCTCACATCATGGAAAGAGACGGGCCTGGCGTGGGGGGATTCGGACGAGCTATCCGGACTCCAAACCTGCATCCGAAACCTGGTGGACAAGAAGCTCAAGCTTGTCAACGTAGTCCAGGTGTTGCTCATCCGCCGGATTCTCCCATGCCAACAACGGGCCTTCAATTTGTGGGAGTTTGATCCGGCACAGCACCGGATCTTGAGCCGGCTCTTCGACACTACGTACGAAGATGCCTGGAAGGTGCTGTTCAAGGGCGCCGAAGCCCCTGCATCCGCTACCGAAGATCGCGGATTCAGCTCACAGCGTCAAGCCAGCGAGGTAAGTTATTTTACCCTTTATGGGACTCTTTTTTCATAGTTTGAATCTATGCGGGATCTAAAACTCCCTAAACTTTGACATGACTGGCTGAAGACGTCCGAGCAGATTAACTGTCCGACCCCCTTGCCAGAAGACCGAGCGGACGCCCGATTGACAGGGCTGCTGGCTCCGGTACCTCACGTGGTGTTGGAGAAGAAGGCCAAGAAGGAGGCCACGGGAACTCAAAAGAGCTCCCGGCGCCAGGTGCCGTCGGACTCACCGCCCGACAACTCCGAGGCGGAATCCTCCTCTGAGGAAGAGGAGGAGGAAAAAGAAGCCTCTCCCAAATGAAGGAGAAGAAAAGGAAGGCCGCCCCACCTGGGGAGGCCGGAGGGTCCAAGAAGGGAAGGACCCTTCATCCGGACATCTCCACCAACGCCGACAACGACGAGGAGGAGTGGCCAACAAGAGCCAAGCCGCTGGCGAGATCGTAAGTGTCCGGATACCCATGGTTTTTTTTCATTGCATAGTGTTCTCTAATGCCGAACAATCATGCAGCCCGCCCAAGGGCGAGTTCGCCGCTTCGTCGAGCGGGTCCCTGAATTCGTCGGAAGTGGAGAGTACTTCACTTCCGGCCGCCTACTCACCTCACACTGCGGACGACGCCGAGGTGGGGCCCCGAGGGGGGATTGCTCAAGAGGAGGTGGTGCAGGAGGCGCCGCAAGGCAGCCTCCCGGACTCCAGACGCGAGGGGAGCGAGACCCCCAGGGGCTGTAAGCCCGACCCTTGTCCGGACTTCATACCGGAACCTTCAGCGGTTCCGAAGTCCGGCAAGCGGTCCCTTCATAGGAACGGTAAGACGCCGGTGTCCTCCGTCCAACCGGAGACACCGGATAGCTTACTGGAGGAGCTTAACGGCGCCTCCATTAACGAGGAGCACCGCACTATTATGAGTGTGGTGATCCAGAAAGTTCAGTCCGCCAAGAGCGGGCTGACTGAAGCCTGTACCAGCCTTCTAACAAAGCTTTGAGGTAAGTTTAGAATATGTAAAAATATTACCGCATAGACGGAGTCTCTCGATGCTTAGTTCGGTGTTCGGAAGAAAAGCCGGACTAAGGATCTAAAAGATATACGCAGGAGTCTAACATAAGTATGTCAATATGGGAATGCAGTTGCTTTGCCGACCTCTGCCCTTGAATGCGGAGGTCAATGCATTGAAGCAGAGCCTCGAGCGGTCCGAGAACGAGCTCGGCCTTGCCAAGAAGCAGCTCGAGGACAAGGAAGGTAAGTAATACCTTCTTAAAGAAATACCTTATAGAAAGGATTTGGTTGCAAAAGATAACATGGATAACATGGGTACTGCAGGGGCCACGAGCGAGGTGGCGACCCTGAAGGAGGCGGTGTCCGCGGCCGAAAATAAAGCGGCTGCGGAGCGCACCGAGCGAGAGAAGGGGGAAGCGCAGCTGGCGGAGGTACGGCAAGAGTGAAGGAAATATGCCCTAGAGGCAATAATAAAGTTATTATTTATTTCCTTATATCATGATAAATGTTTATTATTCATGCTAGAATTGTATTAACCGGAAACATAATACATGTGTGAATACATAGACAAACAGATAAGTCACTAGTAAGCCTCTACTAGACTAGCTCATTAATCAAAGATGGTTATGTTTCCTAACCATAGACATGTGTTGTCATTTGATTAATGGGATCACCTCATTAGAAGAATGATGCGATTGACATGACCCATTCCGTTAGCTTAGCACTTGATCGTTTAGTATATTGCTATTGCTTTCTTCATGACTTATACATGTTCCTATAACTATGAGATTATGCAACTCCCGTTTACCGGAGGAACACTTTGGTACTACCAAACGTCACAACGTGAATCGGGTGATCATAAAGGAGTACTACAGGTGTCTCCAAAGGTACTTGTTGGGTTGGCGTATTTCGAGATTAGGTTTTGTCACTCCGATTGTCGGAGAGGTATCTCTGGGCCTTCTCGGTAATACACATCACATAAGCCTTGCAAGCATTGCAACTAATGAGTTAGTTGTGAGATGATGTATTACGGAGCGAGTAAAGAGACTTGCCGATGTGAGATTGAACTAGGTATTGGATACCGACGATCGAATCTCTGCAAGTAACATACCGATGACAAAAGGAACAACGATGTTGTTATGCGGTCTGACCGATAAAGATCTTCGTAGAAAATGTAGGAACCAATATGGGCATCCAGGTCCCGCTATTGGTTATTGAACGGAGATGTGTCTCGGTCATGTCTACGTGTTCTCGAACCGTAGGGTCCGCACGCTTAAGGTTTCGATGACGGTTATATTTTGAGTTTGTGTATTTTGATGTACCAAGGTTGTTGAGTCCCGGATATGATCACGGACATGACGAGGAGTCTCGAAATGGTCGAGACATAAAGATTAATATATTGGACGGATATATTTGGACACGGAAAGGTTCCAAGAAGTTTGGAGCTCGGAGGTTACGGAACCCCGGAGGTATATGGGCCTTATTGGGCCCATATAGGAGGAAGGAGAAGGAACAAGGGAGGCGCGCCCAAGCCCAATCCGAATTGGGGAGGGGCGGCCCCTTTCCTTTCTCCTTCCCCTCTTCCTATTCCTACTACTAGTACTACTTCCTAATACTAGTACTCCTTCCTTCCCCTCCAAATAAGATAAGGAAAGGAGGAAACCTACTTGGAGTAGGTTTCCCCCTCCTATGGCGCGCCCCTTGTGGCCGGCCACCTCCTCCCTCCCTCCTTTATATACGGGGTGGGGGGCACCCTAGGACACACAAGTTGATCCTTGAGATCGTTCCTTAGCCGTGTCTGGTGCCCCCTCCACCATATTCCACCTCGGTCATATCGTGGCGGTGCTTAAGGCGAAGCCACTGCATCGGTGAAACATCAAGATCGTCCTGCACGCCCGTCGTCTTGTGGAACTCCCTCTCCCGGAGCTTTGCTGGATCGGAGCCCGAGGAGGCGTCATCGAGCTGAACGTGTGCCAAGAACTTCGGAGGCGCCGGAATGCTGGCGCTGGGATCGGCTGGATCATCGCGAGGAGAACGTCTGACTACTTCCTCTACATCATCATCGACTCGGAGGTGCCGGAGTATGGCAACCTGGGATCGGCAGGATCGCGAGGAGAACGTCGACTACTTCCTATACGTTGTGATCGCTTCGCTTTGGTCTACGAGTGCGTAGACAACACTCTCCTTCTCGTTGCTATGCCATCACCATGGTCCTGTGTGCGTGGGAAAATTTTGAAATTACTACGTTCCCCAACAGTGGCATCCGAGCCTGGTTTTATGCGTTGATGTCATATGCACGAGTAGAACACAAGTGAGTTGTGGGCGATACAAGTCATCGCCTACCGGCATGTCATACTTTGGTTCAGCGGTATTGTGGAGATGAAGCGGCCGGACCGACATTACGCGTGCGCTTCTACGAGACTGGTTTCACCGTTCTGAGCACTCGTGCTTAAAGGTGGCTGGCGGGTGTCTCTCTCTCACTTTAGTTGAACCGAGTGTGGCTACGCCCGGTCCTTGAGAAGGTTAAAAGCGGAGTCTATTTGACGAAGTATCGTTGTGGTTTTAATGCGTGGTAGAAACTGTTCTTGCTCAGCCAGTAGCAGCCACGTAAAACTTGCAACAACAAAGTAGAGGACGTCTAACTTGTTTTTGCAGGGCATGTTGTGATGTGATATGGTCAAGACTTGATGCTATATTTTATTGTATGAGATGATCATGTTTTGTAACCGAAGTTATCGGCAATGGCGAGAGCCATATGGTTGCCGCTTTATTGTATGAAATGCAAGCATACATAATTGCTTTACTTTATCACTAAGCGGTAGCGATAGTCGTGAGAAGCAATAGATGGCGTAAACGACAACGATGCTACGATGGAGATCAAGGTGTCGCGCCCGGTGACGATGGTGATCATGACGGTGCTTGAGATGGAGATCACAAGCACAAGATGATGATGGCCATATCATATCACTTATATTGATTGCATGTGATGTTTATCCTTTATGCATCTTATTTTGCTTTGATTGACGGTAGCATTTTAAGATGATCTCTCATTAAAATTATCAAGCAGTGTTCTCCCTAAGTATGCACCGTTGCCAAAGTTCGTCGTGCCGAGACACCACGTGATTATCGGGTGTGATAAGCTCTACGTCCATCTACAACGGGTGCAAGCCAGTTTTGCACACGCAGAATACTCAGGATATACTTGACGAGCCTAGCATATGCGTATATGGCCTCGGAACACGGAGACCGAAAGGTCGGCGTGAATCATATAGTAGATATGATCAACATAAGATGTTCACCATTGAAAACTACTCCATCTCACGTGATGATCGGTTATGGTTTAGTTGATTTGGATCACGTGATCACTTAGATGACTAGAGAGATGTCTGTCTAAGTGGGAGTTCTTTAGTAATATGATTAATTAAAAACTTAAATTTATCATGAACTTAGTACCGATAGTATTTTGCTTGTCTATGTTTCTTTGTAGATAGATGGCTCGTCTTTGTTGTTCCGTTGAATTTTAATGCGTTCCTTGAGAAAGCAAAGTTGAAAGATGATGGTAGCAATTACACGGACTGGGTCCGTAATTTGAGGATTATCCTCATTGCTGCCGTAAGAATTACGCCCTGGAAGCACCGCTGGGTGCGAACTGCTTTGCAGAGCAACGCCAGTTGTGAACGTCTGGCGAGCAAAGTCGATGACTACTCTATAGTTCAGTGTGCCATGCTTTACGGCTTAGAACCGGGTCTTCAACGACGTTTTGAACGTCATGGAGCATATGAGATGTTCCAAGAGTTGAAGTTAATATTTCAAGCAAATGCCCGGATTGAGAGATATGAAGTCTCCAATAAGTTCTATAGCTGCAAGATGGAGGAGAACAGTTACATCGGTGAGCACATACTCAAAATGTCCGGGTATAATAATCACTTAATTCAGCTGGAGTTAATCTTCCGGATGATAGTGTCATTGACAGAATTCTCCAATCATCGCCACCAAGCTACAAGAGCTTCGTGATGAACTATAATATGCAAGGGATGACTAAGACAATTCTGAGCTCTTCGCAATGCTAAAAGCCGCGGAGGTAGAAATCAAGAAAGAGCATCAAGTGTTGATGGTCAACAAGACCACTAGTTTCAAGAAAAAGGGCAAAGGGAAGAAGAAGGAACTTCAAGAAGAACAGCAAACAAGTTGCTGCTCAAGGGAAGAAACCCAAGTCTGGACCTAAACCTGAAACTGAGTGCTTCTCGCAAGCAGACGGTCACCGGAAGCGGAACTGCCCCAAGTATTTGGCGGATAAGAAGGATGGCAAGGTGAACAAAGGTATATGTGATATACATGTTATTGATGTGTACCTTACTAGAGCTCGCAGAGCACCTGGTATTTGATACGGGTTACATTGCTAATATTTGCAACTCAAACAGGGACTACTGATTGCGAACACCGGCAAAGGACGAGGTGACGATGCGCGTGGGAAATGGTTCCAAAGTCGATGTGATCGCGGTCGGCACGCTACCTCTACATCTACCTTCGGGATTAGTTTTAGACCTAAATAATTGTTATTTGGTGCGGCGTTAAGCATGAACATTATATCTGGATCTTGTTTGATGCGAGACGGTTATTCATTTAAATCAGAGAATAAAGGTTGTTCTATTTATATGAATAATATCTTTTATGGTCATGCACCCTTGAAGAGTGGTCTATTTTAATGAATCTCGATAGTAGTGATACACATATTCATAATGTTGAAACCAAAAGATGCAGAGTTGATAATGATAGTGCGACTTATTTGTGGCATTGCCGTTTAGGTCATATCGGTGTAAAGCGCATGAAGAAACTCCATACCGATGGACTTTTGGAGTCACTTGATTATGAATCACTTGGCACTTAAGTAACCGTGCCTCATGGGCAAGATGACTAAAACCCGTTCTCGGTACTATGGAGATAGCA
The DNA here is from genome assembly GCA_021605145.1 of Aegilops bicornis. Classification (NCBI taxonomy): domain Eukaryota; kingdom Viridiplantae; phylum Streptophyta; class Magnoliopsida; order Poales; family Poaceae; genus Aegilops; species Aegilops bicornis. Next base: position 292,151,760 of record CM038671.1, read on the forward strand.
CCAGATTTGTAGGAAAACATACATACAGATGTATGTGGTCCAAAGAAAGTTGAGGCTCGTGTCGGATATCGTTATTTTCTCACCTTCACAGATGATTTAAGCAGAGATGGGTATATCATCTTAATGAAACATAAGTCTGAAACATTTGAAAAGTTCAAAGAATTTCAGAGTGAAGTTGAAAATCATCGTAATAAGAAAATAAAGTTTCTACGATCTGATCGTGGAGGCGAATATTTGAGTTCTGAGTTTGGTCTACATTTGAAACAATGCGGAATAGTTTCGCAACTCACGCCATACCGGAACACCACAAGCGCAATGGTGTGTCCGAACGTCATGTCGCACTTTACTAGATATGGTGCGATCTATGATGTCTCTTACAGATTTACCGCTATCGTTTTGGGGTTATGCTCTTGAGACGGCCGCATTCACGCTGAATAGAACACCGTCAAAATCCGTTGAGACGACACCTTATGAACTGTGGTTTAGCAAGAAACCAAAGTTGTCGTTTCTTAAAGTTTGGGGATGCGATGCTTATGTGAAAAAGCTTCAACCTGATAAGCTCGAACCTAAGTCGGAGAAATGTATCTTCATAGGATACCCAAAGGACAGTTGGGTACACCTTCTATCACAGATCCGAAGGCAAGACATTTGTTGCTAAGAATGGATCCTTTCTAGAGAAGGAGTTTCTCTCGAAAGAAGTGAGTGGGAGGAAAGTAGAACTTGATGAGGTAATCTGTACCTTCTCCCTTATTTGAAAGTAGTTTATCACGTAAACCAGTTTACTGCGATATCTACACCAAATAGTGAGGAAGTTGATGATGTTGATCATGAAACTTCAGATCAAGTTACTCTGAGAACCTCGTAGATCAACCAGAATAAAATCCGCACTGTAATGGTACGGCAATCCTGTTCGGAAGTCATGCTACTAGATCATGATGAACCTACGAACTATGAAGAAGCGATGGTGAGCCCAGATTCCATAAAATGGCTTGAGGCCATGAAATCTGAGATGGGATCCATGTATGAAAACAAAGTGTGGACTTTGGTTGACTTGCCCGAGGGTCGACAAGCAATAGAAAACAAGTGGATCTTCAAGAAGAAGACCGACGCCGACGGTAATATTGTCAGTCTACAAAGCTCGACTTGTCGCAAAGGGGTTTCGACAAGTTCAAGGGATTGACTACAATGAGACCTTCTCACCCGTAGCGATGCTTAAGTCTGTCCGAATCATGTTAGCAATTGCCGCATTTTATGATTATGAAATTTGGCAAATGGATGTAAAGACCGCATTCCTGAATGGGTTTACGGAAGAAGAGTTGTATATGATGCAACCGTAAGGTTTTATCGATCCAAAGGGAGCTAACAAAGTGTGCAAGCTCTAGCGATCCATTTATGGACTGGTGCAAGCATCTCGGAGTTGGAATAAACGCTTTGATAGTGTGATCAAAGTATTTGGGTTTATCTGAGACTTTTGGAGAAGCTCAGATTTACAAGAAAGTGAGTGGGAGCTCAGAGCATTTCTGATATTATATGTAGATGACATATTACTGATCGGAAATGATATAGAATTCTGGATAGCATCAAGGGATACTTGAACAAGAGTTTTTCGATGAAAGACCTTGGTGAAGCTGCTTACATATTGGGCATCAAGATCTATAGAGATAGATCAAGACGCTTAATTGGACTTTCACAAAGCACATACCTTGATAAAGTTTTGAAGAAGTTCAAAATGGATCGTGCAAAGAAAGGTTTTTCCTGTATTACAAGGTGTGAGATTGAGTCGGACTCAATGCCCGACCACAGCAGAAGATAGAGAGAAAATGAAAGATGTTCCCTATGCTTCAGCCATAGGCTCTATCATGTATGCAATGCTGTGTACCGGACCGACGTATGCTTAGCATGTAAGCTTGGCAGGAAGGTACCAAAGTAATCCAGGAGTGGATCATCGGACAGCGGTCAAGAACATCCTGAAATACACGAAAAGGACTAAGGATATGTTTCTCGTATATGGAGGTGACAAAGAGCTAGTCGTAAATGGTTACGTCGATGCGAAGCTTTGACACCGATCCCGGACGATTCTAAATCGCAAACCGGATACGTGTTTTTGTTAAACGGTGGAGCTGTCGGTTGGCGCGATTCTAAACAAAGCGTCGTGGCGGGATCTACATGTGAAGCGGAGTACATAGCTGCTTCGAAGCAGCAAATGAAGGAGTCTGGATGAAAGAGTTCATTTCCGATCTAGGTGTTATACCTAGTGCATCGGGACCAATGAAGATCTTCGTGACAATACTGGTGCAATTGCCTTGGCAAAGGAATCCAGATTTCACAAGAGGACCAAGCATATCAAGAGACGCTTCAATTCCATTCGGGACCAAGTCCAAGTGGGAGACATAAAGATTTGCAAAATACATACGGATCTGAACGTTGCAGGCCCGTTGACTAAGCCTCTTCCACGAGCAAAACATGATCAGCACCAAGACTCCATGGGTGTTAGAATCATTCTTGAGTAATCTAGATTATTGACTCTAGTGCAAGTGGGAGATCAAGGAAATATGCCCTAGAGGCAATAATAAAGTTATTATTTATTTCCTTATATCATGATAAATGTTTATTATTCATGCTAGAATTGTATTAACTGGAAACATAATACATGTGTGAATACATAGACAAACAGATAAGTCACTAGTAAGCCTCTACTAGACTAGCTCATTAATCAAAGATGGTTATGTTTTCTAACCATAGACATGTGTTGTCATTTGATTAATGGGATCACCTCATTAGAAGAATGATGTGATTGACATGACCCATTCCGTTAGCTTAGCACTTGATCGTTTAGTATATTGCTATTGCTTTCTTCATGACTTATACATGTTCCTATAACTATGAGATTATGCAACTCCCGTTTACGGAGGAACACTTTGGGTACTACCAAAGCGTCACAACGTGAATCGGGTGATCATAAAGGAGTACTACAGGTGTCTCCAAAGGTACTTGTTGGGTTGGCGTATTTCGAGATTAGGTTTTGTCACTCCGATTGTCGGAGAGGTATCTCTGGGCCTTCTCGGTAATACACATCACATAAGCCTTGCAAGCATTGCAACTAATGAGTTAGTTGTGAGATGATGTATTACGAAACGAGTAAAGAGACTTGCCAGTAATGAGATTGAACTAGGTATTGGATACCGACGATCGAATCTCGGCAAGTAACATACCGATGACAAAAGGAACAACGTATGTTGTTATGCGGTCTGACCGATAAAGATCTTCGTAGAAAATGTAGGAACCAATATGGGCATCCAGGTCCCGCTATTGGTTATTGACCGAGATGTGTCTCGGTCATGTCTCGCATTGTTCTCGAAGCGTAGGGTGCGCATGCTTATGGTTTCGATGACGGTTATATTTTGTGTTTGTTTATTTTGATGTTCAGAAGGTTGTTCGGAGTCACGGATATGATCACGGACATGACGAGGAGTCTCGAAATGGTCGAGACATAAAGATTAATATATTGGACGGATATATTTGGACACCGGAAAGGTTCCGAGAAGTTTGGAGCTCCGGAGGTTACCGAACCCCGGGAGGTATATGGGCCTTATTGGGCCCATATAGGAGGAAGGGAGAAGGAACAAGGGAGGCGCGCCCCCAAGCCCAATCCGAATTGGGGAGGGGGCCGCCCCTTTCCTTTCTCCTTCCCCTCTTCCTATTCCTACTACTAGTACTACTTCCTAATACTAGTACTCCTTCCTTCCCTCCAAATAAGATAAGGAAAGGAGAGGGAAACCTACTTGGAGTAGGTTTCCTCCCCATGGCGCGCCCCTTGTGGCCGGCCACCTCCTCCCTCCCTCCTTTATATACGGGGTGGGGGCACCCTAGGACACACAAGTTGATCCTTGAGATCGTTCCTTAGCCGTGTCTGGTGCCCCCTCCACCATATTCCACCTCGGTCATATCGTGGCGGTGCTTAGGCGAAGCCTGCGTCGGTGAAACATCAAGATCGTCACCACGCCGTCAGGTCGACGGAACTCCCTCTCCCCGGAGCTTTGCCGATCGGAGCCCGAGGAGCGCCATCGAGCTGAACGTGTGCCAAGAACTCGGAGGCGCCGGAGTAACGGCGCTGGATCGGCTGGATCGCGAGGAGAACGTCTGACTACTTCCTCTACGTCATCATCGACTCGGAGGTGCCGGAGTAACGGCACTGGGATCGGCAGGATCGCGAGGAGAACGTACGACTACTTCCTCTATGTTGTGATCGCTTCCGCTTTGGTCTACGAGGGTACGTAGACAACACTCTCCCTTCTCGTTGCTATGCCATCACCATGGTCCTGTGTGTGCGTAGGAAAATTTTGAAATTACTACGTTCCCCAACAAAGAGCTCCAGGCTCTCGTGGAAAAACACGAGGATTTGGAGCATGACTCGAAGACCCGAGAGTCCGAGCTTGCCTCGGCTCTTGAGAGTGCCAAAGCTGCTAAGGCCGAGGCCCAAAAAGCCCTCCAAGAAATTGAATCATTAAAGAAGATATCGGCGGGTAAGGCATTCTTTATGCAAAGCAAGCATGTGAAAGTGAATTACCTATTACTTACCCGGATTCGGAGCTCTCCAGGAGCATTCGCAGATCTGCCCCGTAGTGTGTCTGATGCTGCCGCGTTCTACTGCGCCAAGGAGGGGAGCTCGACGGAGAAGGTGTTCTGGTCTCAGTATGCTGAGGCCGAACGTCCGGTGCCCCTGAGCGACCAGCTGAAGCAGCTGGTCGAGCTCCACAAGTTCGGCTGTGGCCATTGGAAGCCATGCCTGGGAGCTACTTCGGGTTAGTGCAGCGGCTGGTGGACGCCTGTCCATGGATTGAAGTCATCAAGCGCTCCGTCTACATTGAAGGTGCCCGCCGGGCCCTTGCCCATGCTAAAGTGCACTGGGGCAAGCTGGATGCGGAGAAGCTTGTGACGGACGGGCCACCGAAGGGCAAGGATCATCGCAAGCCTGAAATGTACTATGAGGGCGTCCTGAAGGGTGCCCGCCGTATAGCGGATGAGTGCTCCAAAGATGTAATTTTTGAATAGACTCGCATTTGTTATCCTGTGCGCTGAAAACTTGTTCATATGCGCTAAGAAATGCTTGTTAATTTAAAATATTACCTTCTGTGCGGCCATTTATCAAATTTGAGACATGGCAAGTCGTTGGCTTTAGCCCCCATGCCATGAGTGTTGGGGTGTTCGGGATAAACTTGAGCGCTCTTGTTCCCATTCTTGGGTCCGTCGAGGGAGGCGCTCAACGCAAAGAACAAGGCAACCGGACTTATAATGCTTGAACACTCTCACTTAGCCATAGAATTCTATAATTTTAAATTTCAGCGAAGCCCCTAGTATTCGGAAGGCCGAGTTTGGGGCGCTATCCACGCCTTGGCTGGACAATGCCGGTTCCTCGCTCTAAGCGGCATAAGTCTTTAGGGACTCGAAGAAACCTCTCGAACAGCGACCGGCTCTCGCCCTATCATGACGGTCAGTTTTAGCTTTCTCCACTGAGGTGCTCAACCCAGCTCAACCGGGGCACAATCGCAGTGGTTCTCCTGGTGCTACCTTAGCCGATATAACGGGCGTAAGGTACCAAAACATGGGAGCCGCAAACCCAACTATTGACCCAAGACATGATTCGGAGCCGATGCATATAATGATATAAGTTCGGGGTGCCGCACTTGTGAAAGTGTTCGGACTTATCACACCATACTTTTGGGGTACTTAAGCCCCTGGTGTATTGGCTGTACCAAATTATACGGTTGCACAATGTCATAAATGAACATATATAATGGGAAAGAATGCAATAATAGGCAAGAGCTATATATTGGTTATTAAAAAGAAACTGCAAATAAAAGCAGAACGATACAAATTGTGTGATAAGCAAGGGATGGGACTATTTAACATGTCCCCCTCCAGGGGTAAGCTGCGGGATGGTATGTAGAACAGGTATAATGCTCGTAATAGAGACCACCTGGACACTCGACGTAGCTATCTGCTTCCCTGGTTGTTGCATCGTGAGTTCGAAAATTCAAGTGCCGGACATGGCTTCTGGAAAACGGAGCCCTGAAAGTAAGAAAAAAGAAAAAAGAAAAATAATGACACAATCGGGAGCCCCTGGTGTGGTTGAGCCGCATTTTGGGCGTGCCGTGGTCGTGCCCCTCCCCTTATGACCATGGTATCTCCAGAGCGTAGTTATGTACGCGTAATCGCTTCAGCGGTTTCATGAGGGCTGGGGTTGGGGCCGGATTGCTACGCTGCGTGCTTGAATCGTGCAGGCGGTCTTGTTGTAGGTTACTCGGTAGCGGCAGATGTTGTCCGGAAGTTTAGTGGCCGGACTCGAGAATTGCTGTGAGAGGCTGCTTTGCACCTCCGCCGCGAGGGCCGCCGTGTGCTCCTCCGTTCGGAGAGAACGTTCGGTGTTTCCATTGACCGTGATTACTCCTTGAAGGCCTGGCATCTTGACCTTGAGGTATGCGTAGTGCGGCACCGCATTGAACTTTGCAAATGCGGTTCGTCCGAGCAGTGCATGATAGCCGCTGCGGAACAGGACTATGTCGAAGATTAACTCTTTGCTTTGGAAGTTATCCGGGGATCCGAAGACCACTTCGAGTGTAACTGAGCCTGTACAATTGGCCTCTACACCTGGTATTACGCCTTTAAAGGTCATCTTTGTGGGTTTAATCCTTGAGGGGTCTATGCCCATTTTGCGCACTGTATCCTGATAAAGCAGGTTCAGGCTGTTACCGCCGTCCATCAGGACTCTGGTGAGGTGAAATCCGTCAATAATTGGGTCAAGAACCAATGCGGCGAATCCGCCGTGACGGATGCTAGTGGGGTGGTCCCTTCGATCAAAGGTGATCGGGCAGGAGGACCATGGGTTGAACTTCGGGGCGACTGGCTCCATCGCATATATGTCCCTTAGTGCACGCTTCCGCTCCCTTTTGGGTATGTGGGTTGCGTATATCATGTTCACCGTCCGCACTTGTGGGGGGAAGCCCTTCTGTCCTCTACTGTTCGGCGGCTGGGGCTCTTCCTCGTCATCGCTATGCAGCCCCTTGTCATTGAGTACAACACTTAGCTTGCTTGCTTTCTTGAACACCCAACAATCCCTGTTGGTGTGATTGGCTGGTTTTTCGGGGGTGCCATGTATCTGGCACAAGCGATCGAGTATTCGGTCCAAGTTGGACGGGCCCTGGGTATTTCTTTTGAATGGCTTCTTCCGCTGACCGGGTTTAGAGCCTCTGAATCCGGCATTAACTGCCGTATCTTCATCATTGTCGCCGTTAATGCGGCGCTTGTTCTTGTTGCGACTCGACCTACCATTGCTGTCCTTGGTATCCAAAATACCAGGGTTTTTGGTCAAGTTGTTACTACGAGCTAGCCAACTGTCCTCTCCCATGCAAAAGCGGGTCATGAGTGTGGTGAGGGCTGCCATGGATTTCGGCTTTTCCTGTCCTAGGTGCCGGGCTAGCCACTCGTCGGGGATGTTATGTTTGAAGGCTGCAAGGGCCTCTGCATCCGGACAGTCAACGATTTGATTTTTCTTGGTTAGGAACCGTGTCCAGAATTGTCTGGCCGATTCTTCTGGCTGCTGAATTATGTGGCTGAGGTCGCCGACGCCCGGTGGTCGCACATATGTGCCCTGGAAGTTATCAAGGAATACGGCTTCGTGTCCTCCCAACAACCAATTGATTCTGGCGGCAAGCTGTTGAGCCAATGCCGAGCTGGTCCTTTAAGCTTGAGTGGGAGGTATTTGATGGCATGTAGATCATCACCGCGGGCCATGTGGATATGGAGGAGATAGTCCTCGATCCGCATCAAGGATCTGTGGTACCATCGTATGATTCGATGTTTACGGGTTTAAAGCCCTCGAGATTTGATGATCCATTACTTCATCTGTGAAGCATAGTGGGTGTCTTGGCGCCTCAGATTGCGCTATATCACGGCGTAGCTCATATGAGCTTTGTCTCTTGTGTTCGCCCGGCGGAGTTGCTGTATCCGGCGTGAAGGTTATCGTCACGTGTCGTGGGGCGCCCACGCGATCCATAGATCGATCTTGTTTTCCTTGCCTTGTCCTCCAATATGTCTCGCAGGTCTGGCACGTTTCCCCGTGCCTTGGTACTTTTCGAGCGATGCCGGAGGGCGGCTTGAATAGAGGGTCTAGAGGCCTCTCTGTCGCGACCACGGGGAGGCCGGTCGGCCGCTTCGTGCGCTAGTGATGTAGGTTTGGGTGTTGCTTCCTCTAATTGGGGTAGCAGCCTGCGTTTGGGGTATCTCTTGGAGGGGCGTTCGAGTTCATACTCTTCGGCTGCAAGGACTTCAGTCCATCTGTCAGCTAGCAAGTCTTGGTCAGCTCTAAGCTGTTGCTGCTTCTTCTTGAGGCTGCTTGCCGTGGCGATAAGCCTGCGTTTGAAACGCCTCCTATTCGGCGGGATCCTTAGGCACGACAAATTAAATGGCCGCCGAGGCTTGCCTCGTCTTCGGAGGGGGGAGCATAATTATCGCCCTCTACCTCTCTTTTCTGCCGACCGTCAGGCGGACTTGCTTCTCCCTCCTCCTGTGCTGAATCCTGCTGGAGGGGGTCTTCTTCGGCACTGTCCGGGGTGTTATTATCTCCCTTGTCGGAATCACCGTTTTTGCTGTGGCGGGATTTAGAACGGCGCCGCTGACGTCGGCGCTTGGGTTGTTTCTTGGAGGGGTCATCCTCCGCCGCTCCATCACCATTCCCATCTTTTGGGATGTCCACCATGTATATGTCATATGACGAGGTGGCCTTCCAGCCCTCGTAGGCGCTGGGTCTTGGTCGCCTCCGCATCGTCGTCCATACCGTCAATGTCTTGAGTCGAAGTCGAGCATGTCGGTTAAATCATCGGCAAGTGGCTACAAAGTGGGTGGTGGGTGGGCGTTGAATTTATTCGTCGTCCGCATCCCAACCTTCTGGCGATCAGTCCGGCCAGGGCTCTCCTGATAAAGAGAGAGACTTTAGTGAATTCAAGATGTCGCCAAAGGGCGAGTGCTGAAAGATGTCCGCAGTAGTGAATTCCATGACCGGCGCCCAATCGGATTCGATTGGCAGGGGCGCGGAGGGTTTGGAGTCCGGAGAGGAGTCCGGTGCCTTGGAATCACAGTCTTCGCAAAGGACAGGGATGGAGTTCGGCTCAATCGCCGTTGAGATCGTAGCCCCCGAGGCGGTGTCCAACCACTCGTCCTTGATCGGGGGAGTCGGCTCCGAGCTAAGGGTCGGAGCGGACGCTGGTGCGGCCTCCAGGACACTGTTCGGCGGCAGAGCTAGATCGTGCCCATCGAGATAGTGTGGCGCACTTGGTTGTGGCTCGAATCCGTCGAAGATCAAGTCTCCGCGGATGTCGGCCGTGTAGTTCAAACTCCCAAATCTGACTCGATGGCCAGGCATAGCTTCGATCTGCTCCAGATGGCCAAGTGAATTGGCCCGCAGTGCAAAGCCGCCGAATACGAAGATCTGTTCGGGGAGAAAAGTCTCACCCTGGAATGCATCGTTGTTGATGATCGAAGGAGCCATCGGGCCTATAGGTGACGGCACAGAGGAACTCTCAATGAAAGCACCAATGTCGGTGTCAAAACCGGCGGATCTCGAGTAGGGGGTCCCGAACTGTGCGTCTAGGTGGATGGTAACAGGAGACAAGGGACACGATGTTTTTACCCAGGTTCGGGCCCTCTCGATGGAGGTAATACCCTACTCCTTCTTGATTAATATTGATGATATGGGTAGTACAAGAGTAGATCTACCATGAGATCGTAGAGGCTAAACCCTAGAAGCTAGCCTATGGTATGATTGTTGTTTGTCCTGGGACTAAAACCCTCCGGTTTATATAGACATCGGATAGGGTTAGGGTTACACAGAGTCGGGTACAATGGTAGGAGATCTACATATCCGTATCGCCAAGCTTGCCTTCCACGCCAAGGAAAGTCCCATCCGGACACGGGACGAAGTCTTCAATCTTGTATCTTCATAGTCTAGGGGTCCGGCCAAAGATGATAGTTCGGCTATCCGGACACCCCCTAGTCCAGGACTCCCTCAGGCCTTGTAGGGGGCTGGTTACTGTTGCCTCAATCCTGATGACGAGGGCTTTGTCGGGGTGAGCATGGCTACAGTGACGCCGCCTTGGCGGAGATCACTGTAGTCTCACCTCGTCTTGCCTCCTTAATGAGGCGCTTCCTTCAAGGGAGGGAACAAGCCGGCTATGGGTAGCCGGCCATATCTCATGCCGACTGGGGGAGGCCGAGCCGCCTTCGGGCTTCTCTCTGACCGGAGGGGCCCGCCGCCTGCGGGTCGTACTGACAGCTTGTCGTGGGTGAGGTCATGGTCGGCCGGTAGCAAAGGTTGCCACGGAGAGGTGATGGCCGCCCGTCTGGCGACCTTGTGTGGCAGGCGTGCTCGGATCTGAGGGTGGCAGGCTTCACTTAAGTCATATTGTCCAGAAGCCATATGAGTCAGTCAGGGAGCTCTGGACTAGGTTCTTAGTAAAAAAGAACCAAATTGTCAACTGTCCGGACATAGAAGCCCTCGCATCCTTCAAACATGGCATCCGGGATGAATGGCTAGCTCGTCACCTCGGCCAGGAAGGAGCCATGTCCATGACATCCCTTACCGCTCTAATGACTCGCTTTTGTGCGGGAGAAGACAACTGCTCGCCAGAAGGCAACAGCGCCCAAGAACCCGCACTTCCGAAATTCGAGACGGCAACGGTAAGCCACGACGAACCAAACACAACAGTCGCAGTAATACATGTGACACAGTGGTGAACGCCAGATTTCACAATCCGGAGCCCGGTCAAGGGAAGAAGCCACTAAAGGCAAACCAGGATGGACCATCCACCCTTGACAGGATATTGGACCGACCTTGTCAGATTCACGGTCACCCTGATAGGCCAGCTAATCATACCAACAGAAACTGTTGGGTCCTCAAGCAGGCAGGCAAGCTCAACGCCGATCACAAGGGGAGGAGGCCACCAGGCGATAGAGATGACGGATCGGCTCGCCAGCCGAACACCAGGGGCCAGAAACACTTTACCTCTGAAGTTCGACACTCCCAGAACGGAAATAGCAGTTCGGCTTCCGCCGCCCACCTACTGTACTGGCAAAGTTCACACCACGCGTACATCACTAGGCACTCAAGATACCATGGGCATCGGCAGAAGCACAATATGGACAACCCTGCAAGAATCTTCGTAACGTTCTTATTCGTCTTTCTTATTTTTCTGTATCATTTCCTAAAAACAGGTGACCATCAGGACAACATCTACATCGGACTCTCTCGAAGTTTGGTTCCTCACACTCACCTACGGGGCCACTCCCATTAAGGATTCCCCTCCCCGTGGACGGGCAGCGCAGACGTGCGACAGGAGGTCCAAAATAAGCTTTTGTAGACCACACTCTTTCTTTTGAGCCTGTACCATGCCCTTTTCCTCTGTTCCCAACCCCGAGCATGTCAAATAGTTGGGTTGTGGTTTTTACTCTTTATAAATATTTATCATTAGCAGATTGCTCCGCTCCCAGTAAACTTTATCCGAAATAATCTTTTATGCTCTTTCTACAATGAGTCCGGCCGTAACGGCTGCCTTACACGACACGCCTCGGCATAACTTGCCAGGGGCCCAGTATGGGAACAAACGAGCTGCCAGTAAAATTCCGAACAGCTCTATAGTGTACTTCGGCGTCGCAAGTTTGGCCTTATATGCATCAGCTCCGAATAATTGTCTTTGGTCAATAGTTGGGTTGCCAGGCTCCTGTGCTTGCTACCCTACGTTCCGCTCTATCGGCTAGGGTAGTAAAGGGAGAACTACTGCGATTGTGCCCTGGCCTGGACCGGATGAGCACCTCAGTAGAGAAAGCCGAAAACTGACTGTCATGATGGGGCGAGAGCTGGTCAACCACTTGACGACTTATTCGAATCTTTAGTGATTCTCCGTGTCACACGAGGGATCTATTTTAGATCAACATATGTAAAGCACTATGCATCGTATACATACCAGGGGCTATGTCGTAGCCCCACCATAAAACTCATATGGCTAAGTGAAAGTGTTAACGCCCTATAGTCTGATTGCCTGGTTCGCCGCATTATCACCTCCTTTACGGACCAAGACGTTGGATAAAGAGCGATTAAATGCTTTTCCGAACACCCCCATACTTCCTACGAGGGGGCTGAAGCCGACGACTGGAAAACTTTCAGATTATACTAAAACGGCCACATAGGAGGAATTCAAGCTTTTGAGAAAAATATAAATAGATTAACTATAAAGTTATCTGTGTCGGATTTCGGGTTCCAACAGACCCTCTAGGTCCAAACTCTGGGGTGCACGCGGAGATCACACCTCCAACCTACCTACGTCTCGTCGCCTCGCAAGGATCTAAACTACACAAAGAACAACACAAGGAACACGAGGTTTATACTGGTTCGAGCCACCATTGTGGTGTAATACCCTACTCCAGTTTGTGGTGTGGTGGATTGCCTCAGGGGTTGATGATGAACAATACAAAGGGAGAACAGCCTCGCGAGGTGCTGTTCTTGAGCTGGTGCGATGAACTGCTTGGGTGAGTTCGATCACCTCTGTCTCTCACTCTGCTAGGGTTCTCTCAGATTGACCCTCTCTAGATCCCCCCTTGCCTTGGTGGTGGCTAGTCCTATTTATAGAGGGAGGCCCTGGGCCTCTTCCCAAATATTGAGTGGGAAGGGCGCCAACAATAGGCCATTTTGAAAGGGAACATCTAGTACACTTATCCTGACTAAAGTCGGTCCTCGCCTGCCAAAGACTCTAACAGTGACGCCGGCTTGGGCTCCACGATGACCTCCTTCCTGCCGTTCAGCTGGTCTTGGTCTTGTTGCACCAAAATGGTTTCGTTTGCTTGATACCCTTGCCTGCGCTTGCCCCCTTTGCACCAAAGGGGAAACAAGGACTCTGCGCAGGCCGGCGCCCGCCTGGCGCCCTCGGTCGTCATGGCTTGCGTCATGGGCACCTCGTGAGGTACCCCACCTTGATCTCTCCACCTCCTCGCGAGCCAGCCTGACGAGGCCGTGCCTGAGGAAGCTTTTCGTCATCCGCCCCGCGAGGCTTGGCCCCTCGCGAGGGTCTTGAGCTTGTGTCGATGAAGATGGGCTGTACTGGGCCACTCCTCGAGCCACGCCGCAGGCCGCAGGCAAGCAAGTCTGGGTAACCCCGTTCCCAGAACGCCGACAGTAGCCCCCGGGCCCAAGGCGCGCCTGGACTTGGCTTAGCAGAGAAGCCAAAGGGCAAGTCGAGCGCCGCGAGCCCCAACAGCTCGACCTTGGGCGCCACGTGGCGGTTGATGGACATGGGCGTCCATGCTTCCCATAGCGCCTCGGCAATCGCATGCAATTGACAAGTCCCTGCATGCAAAGCGGGTCATGATTACCTGTGATCGTGGAGGCCGACGGTTGGCCTCCCTCGGCTATATGTACGGAACGGCGCGAGCCCTTCCATTCCATCTCTTCTTGCTTCTCCTTCTTCTCCATCTTTGCCCTTGCTCCACATTTCGACAATGGCTCTGATCCACCGGTTCTCCGCAGAAGAGAAAGGAAAGGCCCCCCCGAGAGGGTCCCGACCCGCTTCTGCCGAAGAAACGGCTAGTCCTCTGTCGCCGAGATGAGGGCGCCCGGCAGGAGGTGTCGAGGCCATGGTACAAGCGGCCGCCTCCTGGGTTCCCATTGCCCTTGTACGCCCGCATTGAGGGCCCTGAAGGAGTTGACGCCGAGCGCCACGGACGACGCCGCCGTCGGCGTCGGCGGGTCACGGCGGTGCGCGTTGTTCCTCCCGGAGTCCATGCCGAGGGCTCCTCCCGAGAGCTTGTGCTCCACGCCGCCATGCCTCATCAGTCTTGGATTCACCTTCCTCCCTCCTTCACCTTCGAGATCCCGCAGAGGGGCTCTGGAGCTTTGGTTGCAAGATGTCAAGGCTCTGACACCCTTCGCGACCGGAGCGGAGGTTGTGGTCGTCGCTCCGGGCAAGGTCTTCATGACCCGAGGCTGGGGCGAGATCGCCCTGGTCTGCCAGACTAGGGGTGCTCTCATGATCCACCTGGAGTACGATGGCGCTTCCTTGATGTTCTTCAAGGTCTTCGACGCGGAAGGGCGCCGGCTGGAATGCTACCCCGAGAAGGGCGGTCGTGGCGTCGTCGTCGCGAGGACTAGGCCCACCGGTCGCTCCCTCAGCAACTCCTCGAGTAGCAGCGAAGGGGACGGAGGGTCCAGCACCTCTGCCGAGCTTCTGGCGACTCCGAAGACGAGCGATGACAGCTACGAGCCCCCGAGCTCGAGCCGCGCTCGGAGCCGGGCGGGCGCGTCGGGCTCCCTGCGCCGGTGATCTGGATGGGGTTGGCGCAGGTGCCTGACGGCCCACTGTTGATGATGGCGTCCCCAGCAGAGGCCTGCGTAGTAGGCGTTCCTTAGGATTCGCACCTTTTATTTCCTGCAAAGAATTGAAGTAGCACCCCGCAGGGGTATGTAAGGCGCTGGCTATGTTTTTGTGAATATTATGTCCTTATGATGAATTGGTGCGAGATGCTCGTTCTGTCCCAGCTCAGCTCCCCCTTTCTTTCCTCACGAGGGCTTGGTGCTCTGCGCTGACAGGTCCCGGTCCCCAGGTAGGCTTCAGTCGTCGCTGGTATGACAGGTCACGATGCAGTGGGTCAAGGCCAGGAGGTGAGCGGCCCGAGGTCCAGTAAGAGCCCCTAAGTCGCGATGCTCAGGAGGTCCCCTTTAGCGCTCAAGGAACCTCCGCAGGGCAAGAAAGGCAAGCGGATCTGCCGTGACAGAGCAGCAGTAGGCAAGCGTTTTAGCGTGGAGGTAGTTCAGTTTATGGCATGACTTATCTTGCGAGTTTGGAGCGGCGTTCAGTGAGGTGCCATGTTTGTGTGACGGCAACTGCGGTGTTGCTGGGTTGGGACCTCGCGAGCTTTTTCCCTCTCCCCCGCGCTTTCTTTAATGCTCTACGTCCTCAGGTCCCGGCCCTCGAGCGAGCTCAGCCGCCGCTGGTATGACAGGTCGCGATGCCGTGGGTCAAGGCCAGGGGGTGAGGGCTGGAGAGCCAGTAAGAGCCCATGAGTCGCGATGCTCAGGTGCCCCCCTTTTGACGTGCAAGCGGATCGCGCCGGAGAGGAGGAGAGAAGGCTCGTGAGGCCACCAGCGTTAATCCAGGAGCAGGCCCTGCATACCAATCAGAAGGGGAGACAAGGTTCGTCGTTACTGTTGCCAGCCAACCATTGGTCGCTCCAAGGGAGTGATCGGGGGCACTGAGGGCCTGGTGAGGTGGCGCCTTGCGGGGCTGTCGCGGCCAGAGCTCAGCCACCCAGGTTTGTCAGTGTTGCAGGGACGGACCCGTGCGCAAGCACCGTGTTGGAGCGAGCGGCTCCAAAGGTAGGTGTCAATCGAGCAGGCGATTAGGTCAAGCATGTTGCATAGATAAGCAAGTCCAACTAGATAGGTGCGGAGAAAGCATGCGCCACTGGGTCTGGCCCGAGCAGCTTGGGGGGTAATGCAGCCCGAGGGGCGCCCCCAGTCAGATTTCGGGTTCCGGCAGACCCTCTAGGTTCAAACTCTGGGGTGCACGCGGAGATCACACCTCCAACCTACCTACGTCTCGTCGCCTCGCAAGGATCTAAACTACACAAAGAACAACACAAGGAACACGAGGTTTATACTGGTTCGGGCCACCATTGTGGTGTAATACCCTACTCCAGTTTGTGGTGTGGTGGATTGCCTCAGGGGCTGATGATGAACAATACAAAGGGAGAGCAGCCTCGCGATGACCTCCTTCATGCCGTTCAGCTGGTCTTGGTCTTGTTGCACCGAAATGGTTGCCTTCGCTTGATACCCTTGCCTGCGCTTTCCCCCTTTGCACCAAAGGAGAAACAAGGACTCTGCGCAGGCCGGCGCCAGCCTGGCACCCTCGGTCGTCATGGCTTGCGTCATGGGCACCTCGTGAGGTACCCCGCCTTGATCTCTCCGCCTCCTCGCGAGCCAGCCTGACGAGGCCGTGCGTGAGGAAGCTTTCCGCCGTCCGCCTCGCGAGGCTTGGCCCCTCGCGAGGGTCTTGAGCTTGTGTCGATGTAGATGGGTTACACTAGGCCACTCCTTGAGCCACGCCGCAGGCCGCAGGCTGGCAAGTCTGGGGACCCCCGTTCCCAGAACGCCGACAGTAGCCCCCGAGCCCACGGCGTGCCCGAACTTGGCCGAGCAGAGAGGCGAAAGGGCAAGTCTTGAGCGTCATGGGCCCCTAACAGCCTGCGGCCTTGGGCGTCAGCGTGGCGGTTGATTGGACGTGGGCGGCACTGTTCCCCCCGACTCCTTATTTCGCGCCTTGCTAGGCGGACACGCTCTTGTACACATCCGTTCCCCTTCGCTGCTTGAGCGCCTCGCCCTTCCTTTTCTCAAGTCCAGCTCTTGCATCCACTCTGATCTCGAACCTTCCCCATCTCCTTCCTGCCGTCATGGCCCCGGCGAGGAAGGGAAAAGGGAAGAAACCTGTGCCGCCGCCTCGCTCGCCGTCGACGGCGGCCCCCGCCGTCGATTGGCCGGCCATAGTCAACCAAGAGGGCCTGGGCAAGGTCCGCTCGGCCCGGCCACCATCTTCAATGAGTGCGGGAGGACGACGGCCTGGCCTGCGTCTCGCTTCTCCGTTGACAAGATTCCCACTGAGGTCCGGTACTTCGCCGACGCCCTTTGGGCAGGACCGGTTCCCCCCTTCTTAGATTTCTTCAATGTCGTGCTTTCCCATTACCAGATCCATATGATGCATCTGGGTCCTGAATCCATCACCCTTCTCGCGGTATTTGCATTCGTTTGTGAGGCAATGACGGGCATCATTCCTTCGGTTGCCTTGCTGCGCCACTTCTTCTCCATGCGCCTCGTCGACTCCATCCAATGCTCGGGGTGCGTGAGCTTCATCGCTGCGCCCGAGACAGCGGCTTCGGGAATTGACTTCAGCCTTCCCCCGCCCTCGCCTAGGTTTCGCGAGCGGTGTCTGTACGTGGACGTTGGGGTGCCCAGCCCCCTGCTGACGGAGCCATCTTCGCCTGCTGTCCCCAACTCAGGCTGGGGCCAAGTGACACTCGAGGGCCCCCGGTTTGCCTTCGTCTGGCACCGCTTTGAGTTCCTGAGAAAGCTTGGCGTGACGGCGTGTCACGCCCAATATGCGACCTTATCCAAAAGGAACTCGACGGTCCCACCAAGGATAGACCCGCATATTGGAACGCTTTTGCAAGGTGGATATCATTACATCAACATTACATAATACATAGGGATACATACAAAAGGCACAAATGCCACAAGAAAACAACAATACAACATACAAGATCAACATCCGACTACGGATGAAACATAAGCAGAAACTCAAACAATATCCACCACCGCTAACCCGGGCTGCCGACCGGAACCTATCCCTGATCGAAGAAGAAGCGTAAGAAGAACTCCAATACAAGTAAACATCGCTCTCGCGTCATGATCATCGCAAACCTGTACCTGCAATCGGTGGTGTAGTAATCAGTGAGCCACGAGGACTCAAAGCAATCCCATTACCATGGGTATCGTGGACTAGCAAAGCTTAAAGGGAAAGGAAGGGGTAAAGTGGTGAGGTTGCAGCAGCGACTAAGCATATATGGTGGCTAACTTACGCAAATGAGAGCGAGAAGAGAAACAAAGGAACTGGCGTCAACTAGTAATGATCAAGAAGTGATCCTGAACTCCTACTTACGCCGACATAACCCGAAACCGTGTTCTCCTCTCGATCAACCCCCGAAAAGAGACACTCACGGTTACTCACACGGTTGGTGTATTTTAGAAGAGTTTGCTTCAAGTTTACTACAACCGGACATTAACAAATTCCCATCTGCCACATAACCGCAGGCACGGCTCTCGAAAGTTTATACCTGCAGGGTGTCCCAACTTAGCCCATGATAAGCTCTCGCGATCAACGAAGGATATTCCTTCTCCCCGGGAAGACCCGATCAGTCTCGGAATCCCGGCTACAAGACATTTCGACAGCAATAAAACAAGACCAGCAAAGCCGCCCGAATGTGCCGACAAATCCTGATAGGAGCTGCACATATCTCGGTCTCAGGGCACACTCGGATGAGCAGTCCATACAACTAAAACCAGACCTCAAGTTGCCTTGAGGGGGCGCTGCACAGGGCTCTAGTTCGGGCCAGCACTCGAAGGAGCACTGGTCCGGGGGGGCTAAAATAAAGATGACCCTCGGGCTCCGAAACCCAAGGGAAAAAGGGCATAGGTGAGGCCAATGGTAAAACCAATGTTGGGCCTTGCGAAAAGTCTTATTCAAAGCGAACTGTCAAGGGGGTCCCATAAATCACCCGACCGCGTTAGGGACGCAAAATCCGGGAACATAATACCGATACGACGGAAACTAGGGCAGCAAGAGTGGAACAAAACACCAGGCATAAGGCCGAGCCTTCCACCCTTTACCAAGTATATAGATGCATTAATTAAATAAGCTATATTGTGATATCCCAACAAGTAAACATGTTCCAACAAGGAACATCATCTCCATGTTCCAACAAGGAACAAACTTCATCTTCACCTGCAACTAACAACGCTATAAGAGGGGCTGAGCAAAGCGGTAACATAGCCAAACAACGGTTTGCTAGGAAGGGTACAAAAGGTTAGAGGTCGACATGGCAATTTGGGATGGCTTGATAAACAGTAATAGGTAGCGCAGCATAGCGATAGAACGAAGCAACTAGCATAGCAATGGTAGTAATGAGATCCAGGGTAGCGGTCATCTTGCCTGAAATCCCGCAAGAAAGAAGAACGAGTCCATGAAGAAGACGAACGGATGAAGCCGAACCAAGCGTAGACGAACGAATCCTCACGATCGCAACGCAACAGGAACTAACAAGAAGAAGCACACAACATAGGTAAACACACCACACATGAACATGACAAGATGCACAACAAGCATGATGCATGACAAATCTAGATGAAGCTACTCATGGCAAGAGATGATGCAAACAAGAGCAACACATCAAAGCAAGTTTAAATGAGGCCGGAAACAACATATGACAATTCCGGTAAGTCCTCATATGCAAATTTCGAAATGGGTGCAGATCTGAATAAACCTTATGTTCAAGTTGTTAAACAGCAAGTTAATATGCACCACGATGATCTACACGAAATTCTAGTCAAGTTACATATAAAGTTCATTTAATTCGGAGCTACGGCCTAGAAGATATGAGCAAAACAAGTTAAGCATGGCATTGATGCAAAATACATGCAAACATCAAGCAAACACCTCCAAACAAGGATGCAACATGATAATATGAATCTACATGCAAAATCAAGCAAGTTCCATATAGAGCACTCTCAAAACGGAGCAACGGTCCAACACATACACTCTATACAAGTTAAAGCAACAATCTGTCAAAAACAGCAAGTAGGCATATTGCAAGCATCAAAACAATAATCTACAGCATCTCAACATAATAACAAAAGACATGGGCATGATCTACAGGTAAAGCATGACAAAACATGAACACTGAGCTATCTCCAGAAATAACTAGAACATGCTCAAAAACACATGGCAATATTGCAAATAGTAACAGTTTCAGGCATTGGCAGAAATAACATCAGGTTGCAATGTTTAGAGCTATCAAACAACATGCTACAGGAACTTAACATGGCAAAAAGAGGCATGGCATGAATCTACTAATTGCATAAAACAAAAGTCCTTTAATGACCATGAGCCAAAAAGGATCAGAAAATATGATGGCACCCATGTAAACATGGAAAGTTATATTACAGATTTAAACATGGCAGGAACAACAATAAGTAGGCATGTTGGTGAGCTTGAACCACCCACCACAGAGCAATACATGGCATGGCAAGGTAACCAACGGTAAAAAGACATGGCATAGAAGCTATACATGGCAATAACAACATCATAGGGTGCATGGATCAACTACAACAACCTTGGCAAATTTGAATAACATGTAAACAATCTGCCAGGAAACATTTTATAGCAAAAGTAGAGCTCGATTGACTCAAGCTATGGCACTCCATAATTGCAAACAAGGGCATGGATGGATAGAGCAAGACATGTATAACAAAACATCCTTACTGAAGTATCTCAAAATAAGCATGCAACTCTCTGTAGCATCAAGTTAACATGGCAACAAAATATAACAGAATCTGCCAGGAAAACTGCAACAGCAAGTACCCTACTTAACAATCTTGATGCACTCACTACGCAACTCACAAAAATACATGGCAATCACCCCTGGAAAGATGGCATGGCATATGACAAAACACATGTAGGACTCAAATTCATAAGATGCACACATCAATCATGGCAAAAATGACAATAGTGCATGTTCTGTTAAGAAACAGAAACTAACATCACATAGCACTCTTCTAACAGCATTTCGGGCATCAAGTTGAGCTCAAATGAAAATGATGCAATGAGATGAAATGATGAACTCATCGAGGCGAACATTCTGATATATTGCACGCACAAAACGGAGCTATATGCAGAGAATTATGGCATGATGAATATGCAACAAAAATGCAACAATTTCGGGGACGGAGGGATCCGGGCGAGGCAGGGGGCTTTTGGATGGCGGGGTTGGTGGATCTGATCCAACCCCGGCCGGATCCGGCGACGACGAACTCCGGCGAGGGCGGGGTCCGGCGAGGGGGCGACGAGGGGCGGCAGCGGCCGGGCGGGCGGGCGGTTGGCGGCGCTGGCGCGGCGGAGCCGGGGGCGGGCGGAGGCGGCGCCTGTGGGAGGAGCTGGCGGCGGCGCGCTGGGCACTGGGCGAGGCGGCCGGATGGCGGCGACGGCGGAGTTTCGCGTGGCGGCGCTGGGGGCAGCTGGCGCGGCGCAAGGCGCGGGCGACGGGCGGCGAGGGCGGCGCTGTTCGCCAACAGGCGGCGGCTGCCGCCGGGCGGGGCGGCAGAGGGCGGCGGGCGGCGAATGGACGGACGGGCGGCGGCCGGCTGGCGGCTGGGGCCGGGCGGGCGGCGGCGGACTGGGCCGGAGCGGCCTCGCGGGCCGGGCGAGCGGGAGGTGGCGACGGCCACGCGGGCGACGCGCCATAGGTTGCGGGCGGCGGCGGCGGCGCGTCCGCCGGGTTGGACATGTCCGTGGGCGACGGGATGATTTTAGGGTTTGGACTGCGGGATTTCGGGGAGGAAGACATATTTATAGGTAGAGGGAGCTAGGAGACTCCAAATGAGGTGCGGTTTTCGGCCACGCGATCGTGGTCGAATGACCGAGAGCATGGAGAGGAGTTAGGTGGGTTTTGAGCCACTTTGGAAGGGGTGTTGGGCTGCAATACAAAAGAGGCTTTGCGGTTACCCGGTTAACCGTTGGAGTACCAAACGACCTCCAAATGATCCGAAACTTGACAGGCGGTCTACCGGTGCTATACCAAGGCCGCTTGACAAACCTCGGTCCATTCCGAGACCGTTTAACACCCCCACATGAAAAGAGGTAAAAGGGGGCGCCGGGAGACATAGGAGTGCCGGATTGGAAAACGGAGAACGGGGAAAATGCTCGGATGCATGAGACGAACACGTATGCAAAATGAAATGCACATGATGACATGATATGAAATGCATATGATGACATGCCAAAGTGCAACACGCAAGCAAATGACATGGCAAAGACGGCGAATAACTGGCAGACACCTGGCGCATCGAATCCGGGGCGTTACAACACCTCCACTAACAAGAGATCTCGTCCCGAGATCTTAGGACCGAGACGGAAGGGAAAAGGGATGAGGTGAAGTAAGAACTGAAGAGAAGAAGAAAAGATTCGAGAGCACTCGAGAAAACGAGAGGAACGACGAGAATGACGAGAATCGAAAGCTCACGGAAATTATATAGACTAAGAAACAACTCGTTCTAACCGGAGTGGTTAGAAAGAGAAAAGAAACGAATAAGACCGAAGGATTTAGGCAGCACACCGCTGAAAATGGAAGGATAGAACACGAACTTCAGAGATGGAATGACTCGATGAAGACATGACACAAAACCTCCGGAAAGAATTGAAGGAGTTGAATGAAAAGAACGGATAAGAATATGACAACTTGTGCCACGAATGAAATAGAAAGCAACCTTAGAAGAAGGATTGAACGGAGTTATTGAGAAAATCAACCACGAAAGAATAAGCTTGTCGTGGACTTATGGATAACATCTCAAAAATTATGAGGTGATAACCCGCCGCAAACGGAAATGATTGGATAGCTGAGAAGAACGAAGAAATACAAAACTCCACTTCAAAAGAATACGGAGAGTTAATTGCACTTCGAGACGCAAGAAGAAGGATAGTTGAACTCCACCAATAAGAATCTTGATGAACTCTTGAAGAAATGAATTAAATCATGAAGAACCACCATGAAGAACTCCGTAACAAAAGGATGGTGAGATAGAATGAAGGAAGAAAGAATAAGATGAGCGTTATGATGATTTAGATGGATGTTCCGGCCAAAATGGCAGAGGGCATTTGAACTCCGGAAAAGAAAAAGATGAAAACACTTGGAAGTGGAATTTATTCCTCAAGAACAAACTCCGAAGGAAGGGATTAATCACTTGGATGAAATAAGAATAAGATTTATTGTATGCTTATCCTTAATCAAATTAAATTGATGAGAAGCAATGGATTTTTCATAATACTTATTCTTCTTGAAAAGGATTGAGAAGTGACATATCGCAAACTTGAGAAGGTCTTCATGAACCACCGGTAGGATTGGAAAGAACGAATGAATTAATATGATAATCAAAGAAAAGAATCTTGAACGAACCACCGTAAGAAATGAAAATTACGAAGAGAAGAGAACGAATCGCCGGAAAGAATTAGAAAAGCACGAAGATACTTGAGGGAATTTAGAGAAAAGAGATCGAAGTGATCGCGAACTGATTAATGAACGCTTGAACGCATCACCGGAAGAATATTGAGACGAACGAAGGGGCACGAATATGGAATAATTGGAGAACGAATTTGAAAAACTTGGAACGAAGAAATCTTCCGAAAAGATGGCCTCCGGATGATCGAGAGGGAAAGCAACACCTGAATTACTCCGGATTGATGAAAATAATTTGCATGACTCGAAACAATTAGATAGGATAACATCGAGCTAGCACCATGAATCTCCGGGGGAACGGACAAGATTTAGAAGGAACTCTTCTTCGGTCTTCAATGGACGACGATAAACACCACCAAAATTGTTGAGATACTCCGGTAGAATGAAAAACGAAGAGGTTGAGCCAACAATGAAATGATTTGAAATCGATCTTGAAAAGGCATCTGACTGATGAAATTCATTCTTACGTCAAACTCCGAAAAGAATTAGAGAATAACTCCGGGGAAATCGGAAGAGTCAGGTAAGATACTGGGAAAAGACCTGTGGGTTAGGGCCCACTGAAGAGAAAAACACCGTTGGAAAGGATTGTTGAACATATAGATGATGCACCGGAACAAATGAAATACTAGAATGAGGTGACAACCTCGAATTAATTCGAATACGCATTTAATCTCCTGAGATGACTTCGGAACTCCGGAATGATAACCTGGCAAGAGGCGAACGAGCAAAGAGAACACTTCGAAGGAAAATAATATGATCAACACCGAAAAACTTGAATTGAATCCATCGGAAAAAGAAAGGGATGAAGAATGACGAACGAGACGAGAAATCACCGGTTGAGATAATTGAGGGAAGACTGAAGAGGCTCCACACGAATGAAATAGCTGGTCGAGAGAGAGTCGATCAAGGAAGAAAAGGGTGGGAGGGCGGAAAACCAAAGACAACTTGGAAGGGAAACCGACGAATAACTTGAAGAGAAAACACCAATTGAAATAATTGATGAAAGAAAGCAAAGACTTCAAGCACGAGTAGAATGGATACTCGATTACGGACTCCGGTTCCGAGAAGAAGAAGGGTGGGCGGTGGGAAAAGAAAACAACCGAGGATTGAACTTGCAAAAGCGGAGAGGGTCGAATCACTTTGACGAGATATGCACCGGATGAAAAGAGCTGAGAAACCACTATCGGAAAACCAACTGCGTGATCCTAAAGAAAAATTTGAACGGGAAGAGAAGTAATTCAAAACACCTACGTCAAGATTCCTCACTAGAGCGACGAAGGGGCTGAGGAGTAAAAAGAATTCCTACTCTCCGATATAACTAAACTCCGAAAACAGTTTTCTTCTAGACTCAACAACGGCCAAACTACACGATCAATCAAGGGGCTCCTAGGGTCTGTCGAGGCTCGATACCAACTTGTCACGCCTAATATGCGACCCTATCCAAAAGGAACTCGACGGTCCCACCAAGGATAGACCCGCATATTGGAACGCTTTTGCAAGGTGGATATCATTACATCAACATTACATAATACATAGGATACATACAAAAGGCACAAATGCCACAAGAAAACAACAATACAACATACAAGATCAACATCCGACTACGGATGAAACATAAGCGTAAACTCAAACAATATCCACCACCGCTAACCCAAAGCCGACCGAACCTATCCCCGATCGAAGAAGAAGCGTAAGAAGAACTCCAATACAAGTAAACATCGCTCTCGCGTCATGATCATCGCAAACCTGTACCGCAATCGGGTGGTGTAGTAATCATGAGCCACGAGGACTCAAAGAATCCCATTACCATGGGTATCAAGACTAGCAAAGCTTAAAGGGAAAGGAAGGGGTAAAGTGGTGAGGTTGCAGCAGCGACTAAGCATATATGGTGGCTAACTTACGCAAATGAGAGCGACAAGAGAAACAAAGGAACGGTCGTCAACTAGTAATGATCAAGAAGTGATCCTGAACTCCTACTTACGTCAGACATAACCCGAAACCGTGTTCTCCTCTCGATCAACCCCGAAAAGAGACACTCACGGTTACTCACACGGTTGGTGTATTTTAGAAGAGTTTGCTTCAAGTTTACTACAACCGGACATTAACAAATTCCCATCTCGCCACATAACCGCTGGCACGGCTCTCGAAAGTTTATACCTCGCAGGGGTGTCCCAACTTAGCCCATGATAAGCTCTCGCGATCAACGAAGGATATTCCTTCTCCCCAGGAAGACCCGATCAGTCTCGGAATCCCGGCTATAAGACATTTCGACAGCAATAAAACAAGCCCAGCAAAGCCGCCCGAATGTGCCGACAAATCCTAATAGGAGCTGCACATATCTCGGTCTCAGGGCACACTCGGATGAGCAGTCCATACAACTAAAACCAGACCTCAAGTTGCCTTGAGGGGGCTCTGCACAGGGCTCTAGTTCGGGCCAGCACTCGAAGGAGCACTGGTCCGGGGGGGCTAAAATAAAGATGACCCTCGGGCTCCGGAAACCCAAGGGAAAAAGGGCATAGGTGAGGCAAATGGTAAAACCAATGTTGGGCCGTGCTGGAAAAGTATTATTCAAAGCGACCTGTCAAGGGGGTCCCATAAATCACCCGACCGCCGTTAGGGACGCAAAATCCGGGAACATAATACCGATCTGAAGGAAACTAGGGCGGCAAGAGTGGAACAAAACACCAGGCATAAGGCCGAGCCTTCCACCCTTTACCAAGTATATAGATGCATTAATTAAATAAGCTATATTGTGATATCCCAACAAGTAAACATGTTCCAACAAGGAACATCATCTCCATGTTCCAACAAGGAACAAACTTCATCTTCACCGCAACTAACAACGCTTATAAGAGAGGCTGAGCAAAGCGGTAACATAGCCAAACAACGGTTTGCTAGGAAGGGTACAAAAGGTTAGAGGCTGACATGGCAATTTGGGATGGCTTGATAAACAGGTAATAGGTAGCGCAAAGATAGCGATAGAACGAACCAACTAGCATAGCAATGGTAGTAATGAGATCCAGGGTAGCGGTCATCTTGCCTGAAATCCCGCAAGGAACAAGAACGAGTCCATGAAGAAGACGAACGGATGAAGCCGAACCAAGCGTAGACGAACGAATCCTCACGATCGCAACGCAACAGAACTAACAAGAAGAAGCACACAACATAGGTAAACACACCACACATGAACATGACAAGATGCACAACAAACATGATGCATGACAAATCTAGATGAAGCTACTCATGGCAAGAGATGATGCAAACAAGAGCAACACATCAAAGCAAGTTTAAATGAGGCCTAAACAACATATGACAATTCCGGTAAGTCCTCATGCAAATTTCGAAATTGGTCCAGATCTGAATAAACATTATGTTCAAGTTGTTAAACAGCAAGTTAAGATGCACCACGATGATCTACACGAAATTCTAGTCAAGTTACATATAAAGTTCATTTAATTCGGAGCTACGGCCTAGAAGATATGAGCAAAACAAGTTAAGCATGGCATTGATGCAAAATACATACAAACATCAAGCAAACACCTCCAAACAAGGATGCAACATGATAATATGAATCTACATGCAAAATCAAGCAAGTTCCATATAGAGCACTCTCAAAACGGAGCAACGGTTCAACACATACACTCTATACAAGTTAAAGCAACAATCTGTCCAAAACATCAAGTAGGCATATTGCAAGCATCAAAACAACAATCTACAGCATCTCAACGTAATAACAAAAGACATGGGCATGATCTACAGGTAAAGCATGACAAAACATGAACACTGAGCTATCTCCAGAAATAACTAGAACATGCTCAAAAACACATGGCAAGATTGCAAATAGTAACAGTTTCAGGCATTGGCAGAAATAACATCAGGTTGCAATGTTTAGAGCTATCAAACAACATGCTACCGGAATTTAACATGCAAACAAAGGCATGGCATGAATCTACTAATTGCATAGAACAAAAGTCCTTTAATGACCATTAGCCAAAAAGGATCAGAAAATATGATGGCACCCATGTAAACATGGAAAGTTATATTACAGATTTAAACATGGCAGGAACAACAATAAGTAGGCATGTTGGTGAGCTTGAACCACTCACCACAGAGCAATACATGGCATGTCAAGGTAACCAACAGTAAAAAGAGCATAGAAGCTATACATGGCAATAACAACATCATAGGGTGCATGGATCAACTACAACAACCTTGGCAAAATTGAATAACATGTAAACAATCTGCCAGGAAACATTTTATAGCAAAAGTAGAGCTCGATTGACTAAAGCTATGGCACTCCATAATTGCAAACAAGGGCATGGATGGATAGATCAAGACATGTAACAAAACATCCTTACTGAAGTATCTCAAAATAAGCATGGAACTCTCTGTAGCATCAAGTTAACATGGCAACAAAATATAACAGAATCTGCCAGAAAACAGCAACAAAGAAGTACCCTACTTAACAAGCTTGATGCACTCACTACACAACTCAAAAAATACATGGCAAGCACCCCTGGAAAGATGGCATGGCATATGACAAAACACATGTAGGACTCAAATTCATAGGATGCACACATCAATCATGGCAAAAATGACAATAGTGCATGTTCTGTTAAGAAACAGAAACTAACATCACATAGCACTCTTCTAACAGCATTTCGGGCATCACGATGAGCTCAAATGAAAATGATGCAATGAGATGAAATGATGACCTCATCGAGACGAACATTTTGATATATTGCACGCACAAAACGGAGCTATATGCAGAGAGTTATGGCATGATGAAAATGCAACAAAAATGCAACAATTTCGGGGACCTAGTGGGATTTTGGGGAGGGGTAAGTCAACCGGGACGAGGTGGAGCGGGACGGAGGGATCCGGGCGAGGCAGGGGCGTTTGGATGGCGGGGTTGGTGGATCTGATCCAACCCCGGCCGGATCCGGCGACGACGAACTCCGGCGAGGGCGGGGTCCGGCGAGGGGGCGACGAGGGGCGGCAGCGGCCGGCCGGCGGGGAGGGGCGGTTGGCGGCGCTGGCGCGAGGGGCCGGGCCGAGGGCGGGCGGAGGCGGCGCGGGCCTGTGGCGGGAGGAGCGGGCGGCGGCGCTGGGCACTCGGCGAGGCGGCCGGATGGCGGCGGACGGCGCAGCTTCGCGGCCGGGCGGCGCTGAGGGTGCAGCGCTGGCGCGCGACGGGCGCACGACGGCGGGCGGCGCTGTGTTCGCCGGGCGAGGCGGCGGCCGCCGCGGAGGCGGCAGTAAGGCGGCGGGCGGCGAGAGTTGACGGGCAAGGCGGCGGCGGCCGGCTGGCGGCGCCGGGCGGCGGCGCATGGGGGTATATGTGTTTAAACACATATTTCAGGGGTATATACTTCCCAAGGACAACTAGAGCATGATATCCATGACAAGATATAATGTAGAAAACCCTTTAGGTAAGGGGAGAGAAATTTCATGACATTAACCATACAACGGTGTTTGGATAATTGAGTAAGAAACATTTAGCATTGGGCTTCAAATGTTCTTATTAAAGATCAGAGTACCACAGACATGCTTCGAGATAGCATTGACATGGTCTTCAAGCAAAGGTCAGACTACGGATACAAAGGATCCCTCGGAAACAACTTATAGAATAAGTCTTACAATTTCCTCATGGAAGAATGGATAACATGTCTAAAAGGAAGAACTATAACAATAGGGCCTTCGGCCAGGTGTGCTAGGCATGACATCACCTTACTGGGTCATATAGAGACCAACGTTATAACTCTTGGAAAATGCGTCCCAACCATCATATCTGACCAGGATTCATATCTGATTGGTGTTAGGATATCTCAGACTCAGGATGCCTGATAAGAAGAGGTGCAACACAATTGACGAGATGACATTATATGATTCTCGGGAAATGAACTATGGAAGCGAGTACCAAAACCAGAGTTCATCAGTAAACCAAGGAGAGGATGAGGAGGTGGTTTATGAACTCAGTGACAATTCAACGAGATTTCCAAAAGATGGATTTCCACAATTATGTGAACAAGGAGATAACATTTGTCAGATCAATGATATTATGAGGTATGCTCGAGGAAAACATACACAAATAAACATTGGTTGAAAGGTACACCCGAGATATGGGCTTAGGTAGCATGAACGATTTCAAAATGGTGTTTCAATAACCAATGGTCTAAGAATGAACTGTCGACCATTAACTTCAAAGTAATAGGGTTACTAGAACTTTTGACTTCACACATCATAGCTCAATTGTCGGTATTCCGGTTAAAAACAACACGGGGACCAAGGCATGAACGGATATGGCGAGAAGTATTATTATATCAAGAATTCTTAAGAGGTTGTGAAATTCTCACCACATTCTTGACAAAAAAGATGGTAATACTCCAAGGTAAAACAGAACATAAGTTGGATGGCAAGGAACTCAAGGTACAACACAAATCGTGAACCAGTTTTGTGTTGCGGAAATGCAAGAATGTTGTCGATGTTAACACAATCATCAAGGGGGAAAGGATGATATCTCTCATCAAGGATTCGATTGATATCCTGGAAAATCTCAGAATGCTGATGATGATCATAACACAATTGTCAAGGGATTTAATGAAGATGTAATCGATCGGCGATGACATCAAGTCAAAGGAATGATGAAGCAAAAGGTTATGGAACCACGAGTAAGACACAAACTCAAAATGAAGCTTGCTGTTCAAGGCGAAATGATATGACGAGGAAAATCAACGTAAGCTTAGCTCATCGTCGAAAATTGTGCTTCGAGAAGAAGGACCAGGTAGCACAGTTAAAAGTTGCACGATAATGATATAGCTGATCAAGCTATGAATAACTTGAAGGATTATTAAACTCATAAGCAATGAAAATTACTTAGAGTTATTGAATCGGAGTGCGGAATCGGTCCACTTATCGGTGTTCTCAGTTGACCAACAACCCAGAACCCATGAAGTGACATTGACAGGGAAAGGTAGTACTTCATCAAAAGTTCATAAGATGTAGTGCAATGGCATGATATCCTCGAGATACCAGGGGTAATACTCGAAGGTAGATCATAATAGAGGTTGGGCATGCATATTGATCTGTAGAAGACAAGTGCTTTAACTTGTCCGAGAAATGGATCAAAGAAGAACAATCATTGGCGGAACCACGTTTGCAAAGGATCAATTCATAGATACCAGATGATATTTATCAAGAAAATAGTTATTATTACAAGAAGCTTCCATGATAGGATCTACATCGTGTCCATGGGCATGAACACAAAGTTCAAGGTCAACTCCCACTTCTTCAATGTATAACCTTCCGTTCACCTCTCGCTTTTCGAAAATGACATTAGTTGTTCAAAGTTTTACCTGATGCAATACCAGATAAGTATGACCCGTGAAATCTTTCGGGTTCACACAGAGTAAGGAAGGCATAGGTTTAACCCATCGGGGCATCTTATGAACACATACCACAAACTTCAGGAGCGAATAACTAAAGCTCGAGAGCAGAGCATGGTTGCCAAAAGCAGGGGATACAATTTACCAAAGGCATTATGTATCCGATGAAAGGCTCACAAGGTTGATGAATATGAAGGACGACATCGGACAAAATCGAACAAATGATCTAGGGGTCCATAAGGGATCTGATGTGAGCATCGGTACTCAACCAGAAGAAGAAAGAATGCAAGGAGATCTGATTATAGAAACAACTGACTAATTCAAGCTCAAATGCATAGGGGAATTAAGATTTCCCAATCAACGGGTCAGAAGCAAACTCTCTGATAAAGGATGGATAATTTGAATAGACTTAGGGGTACAATCGACGACAGTTGATTGATCGAGAACCAGCTCATGCTCAAAATGGCGTTTGAGCCGAAAGGATGAATTCTAGGATCTGATTAGGGATTGCAAACATTCGCAACATATTGAATCAAGGGACCCAAGATGATATAGGCAAAGGGCGTCAATGAATATTGCTAGGCATTTGGAATTAACCATAATGCAGGCAAACAAGAATTTCAAGAGCCATAGGCTGCTGAGGATTCTCAAAAGATCGGATAGTATTTCCATGTATCTTGTGAATCATATGAGCAACTAGTAAAGAACGGATACTCGACAAGGGCGAGAAATTATCCGTAGGGGTATTCAGGTGGCAAGGAACTGCAAGGCAGTAGGCACAAAATATTCTTGGAACAATAGAGGGGATTTCAGGGTATCTTGTTATAACAATATCAACTGGGAATAAAAGTAAGAACAACAAGTGTATGTAATTATCCATAGGGATATTTCGGTGGTAGGGAATTGCAAAAGCATCAGACTCAAAGTCTCGAGAGAACATCGGAGAGTATCTTCGAAATCCTTCGGTGGACCAAGTAATCATCTGGAGTAAGGGGCTCTCCGGGTGGAAGTAGTTACGAGAACCTAGAGTCGGCGTTAGTAAAATCATTTAACCCGAATAGAAGAGAGATCAGAGTCCCAGAGTATAGACGAGGGATAAAAGATCCTATTGCCACCCAATGGAGACGTGGGCCTGTAAGGCACACAGCCATGTTAGTAAAAGTTGTGTAATGTCTAGACTCGACTTCGGCCAAGGAGTTGGAAAGGGGGATTCCTACGGGCAGTCGGCTCTGATACCAACTTGTGACGCCCGATTCAATCAGACACTAATCATACACGCAAACGCAGTATGATCAAGATCGAGGACTCACGGGAAGATATCACAACACAACTCTAAAATGAAAATAAGTCATACAAGCATCATAATTCAAGCCGGGGGCCTCGAGGGCTCGAATACAAGTGCTCGATCATAGACGAGTCAATGGAAGCAACAATATCTGAGTACAGACATAAGTTAAAACAAGTTTGCCTTAAGAAGGCTAGCACAAACTAGGATACAGATCGAAAGAGGCGCAGGCCTCCTGCCTGGGATCCTCCTAAACTACTCCTGGTCGTCGTCAGCGGGCTGCACGTAGTAGTAGGCACCTCCGGTGTTGTAGGAGCCGTCGTCGACGGTGGCGTCTGGCTCATGGGCTCCAGCATCTAGTTGCGGCAACCAGGTAGAAGGGAAAGGGGGAAAAGAGGGAGAAAAGACCCCGTGAGTACTCATCCAAAGTACTCGCAAGCAAGGAGCTACACTACATATGCATGGGTATATGTGTAAGGGCCATATCGGTGGACTGAACTGCAGAATGCCAGAATAAGAGGGGGATAACTAATCCTGTCGAAGACTATGCTTCTGGCAGCCTCCATCTTGCAGCATGTAGAAGAGAGTAGACTGAAGTCCTCCAAGTAGCATCGCATAGCATAATCCTACCCGGCGATCCTCCCCTTGTTGCCCTGTTAGAGAGCGATCACCGGGTTATATCTGGCACTTAGAAGGGTGTGTTTTATTAAGTATCCAGTTCTAGATGTCATAAGGTCAAGGTACAACTCCAAGTCGTCCTGTTACCGAAGATCACGGCTATTCGAATAGATAAACTACCCAGGGTGCACCACATTACCCGACACGCCGATCCCTCCGCCGGGCACACTTTCCGGGTCATGTCCGCCTCGGGAGATCAACACGTCGCAGCCCCACCTAGGCTCAACAGAGAGGTCAAGACGCCGGTCTAAATCCTATGGCGCAGGGTGCAGGCCCATCGCCCATTGCACACCTGCACGCTATGCGAGGGCGGCCGAAAGCGCATAGCCTAGCGTGACGCTCCAGCCAATCCGGCCAAGGCCGCCGGCCGACGCCAAAAGAGCTTCGGCTGATACCATGACGCCGGTTGCCCATATCATGTCCCACGTGGCGGTTAGTGCGTATAGGGTCAACGATCCAACTCAGATCAAATACCAAGAACTCGTTAAGCGTGTTATTTTAAAGTAACCACGAACGCCGACCAGGGCCAGGCCCACCTCTCGCCTAGGTAGTCTCAACCTGCCCTGTCGCTCCGCCACAAAGATCCACCCAGAGGGCCGTCGGGACAAAGGTCCTTTCAGTTCCCAATCCGTGAATCACTCGCGGGTGCTCCACGAGCCGACCCGACTTTAGTCACCACATGTATCATGTATAAAGTATATAGTATATACCCGTGATCACCTCCCGAGTGATCACGGCCCGATAGTATAGCACAACAGACGGGCAAGAATGTAGGGCCACAGATGGAATACTAGCATCCTATACTAAGCATGTAGGATTGCAGGTAAAGGTAACAACAGATAGGATTAACGGGAAACAGTAACATGCTACACTACTCTAATGCAAGCAGTATAGAGAAGAATAGGCGATATCTGGCTTGCCTGGTTGCTCTGGCAAGAAGGACGGGTCGTCAACACCGTAGTCGAACTGGGTTTCACCGGCAGCCGTCGGGGTCTACCGGAAAGAAGTAACGGAGGGGGAACACAATAAATAACAGAGCAATCAAAGCTTCACTATGCTAGGGACGCGTGGCAGACGAACGGGCTACTTATTCGGATCCGTCTCGTCGTTTTGAGCAAATTTCATGTACAAAGTATTTTCATCCGAGCTACGGTTTATTTACTAGTAATTCAAAGTTTTAAATCATTTTCTAATTTATTATTAATTATTTTAATGCAACATTATCCAGAATAGTGCTTGCTGACGCCATCATGACGTCAGCATGAGGTCAGCAGTCAACAGGGTTGTTGACTGGTCAAACTGACGTGTGGGTCCAGTGGGACCCACCTGTCATACACTGTTTAGGCTTAATTAGGGCTTAGGATTAATTAGTTAACTAAAATGATTAGGTTAAACTAATACAAAATTAATTAAGTTAATTAATTCTTTAATTAATTAATTATTTTAATTATTATTATTTTGTTTTTATTTTTTTAAATTCCTTTTTTTATAAAATCGTTCTGGGGGCGGTGCCCTCCTGTCATTGGGCCGGGGGCGCCTTAGCGGCGCCCGGCGCTTAGTGGCAATGGCTTGACAAGCAGGCGCCTAATGGGCGAACCTGAGGCTGGCCGAGGCGATTCTTGGCGCGGTGAGGGCATGGCCATGGCGCGAGGATCTTGAGGTTCACGGCCAAGACCCGCCGTGAGCCAGCATCGGCAACATCTTGTGGCTGACCATGGGGCTGCAGCGAGAGGAGCACAGGCGACGGCGCCTGTGTGGCCTGGCCCGACGAAAGCGGAGCTTCGCGACGCTGGACGGGGCCATGGCAAAGCGCGCACGGCAGCGATGAAAGCGAGCTCATGGTCGGGCAGGATGGCGCGTGACCAAGGGGCTCACGGGAGCAACGATGGCGACCGCGACGACGAGCAGGGGAAAGGGGAGGACGAACGTGGTGAGCAGGGGGGCGTCGAGGTGCGTGGAGGCCGTTCGGGGAGGAGGATGGGGACGATAGGGCGACGACGGAGAGGACAGCGGCGTCGTGGTCGAGGCGGCGACGTGCTCCGGCGAGGTGGGTGTGTGGTTTCCCGGCTCGCCGGAGTGAGACGGCGATGTTGCGGCAGGAGTCGGGGCGACCATGGATGGAGCGCGCAGAGCTTGGGGATGAAGGGCGCAGTGCAGGAGAGAGAGGAAGGATGCCAGGAGGGGCGTCGTTGGTCGTCAGAGGCGGGCGACGGGGCCGGAGGTAGGAGGCGCACGGGGCTGGGCGCTACCCGATGCGTGCGCGAGTGTGTGGCAGCGGGTGGGGAGCGAGGAAGGAGAGGAACGGGGTTGGGGGTCTAAGGTTCGGGGGATGGAGAGGTAGGCCACATAGGCCAGGGGCGGGGTGGGCCGGCTGGGCCGCGGTCCGGCAGGGGGGGTCCTTTCTTTTGTTTTGTTTTTACTTTTTATATATTTTAATGTTTCTGCTATAGTTTTGTATCCTATTATTTTAGTTTTAGTAAAATATATACTTAGTATGTAAATTAGTATTTCAACTTAGTCCATACTCAAAAAGTCCAGTCCTCAATAAATTAGTTTGACATTTTATTAATTACAAAAGGTATTCAAATAATTGTTTTTGTTGCTGTTTTATTCATCTCATATTATTTAAACATTTTATAAAGGTGTGCTTTCTCCATCGTAATTATCTATGCAATATTTGGTTCATTCGTACATTTTAATTTTAATATTTGAAAACTTTTATTATTTGCTTGATTTTGGATTTGAATTAGAATTGGTTTCGAACTAACGTGAGATTAGCAACAGTAATCGAAGTTACGTGGCATCATTAGCAGAGAATTACTGTAGCTTAAATATCCGGGCGTCACATGTGGGTTCTTCCTCCTTTTTTTCCCAGGCTTGCCAACTTGCTTCTTATATTTGGGTGGTGCCATTGGAGGGCCATTTGTTTTTGGCCACACTCTAGGATCACTACATGGCATTATGATTTTACTGTAAGTAGCTTTTGAAAACCTGAATGTTGTAGCACTTGTTTACCACATCTTCTGGCTTAATCCTCTCATGCCTTAGACATGCCACTCCATGTCTACATGGAATTCCAGACAGCTGTCAGGCCCTACATGAGCATTCTTCCTTTTGTCTGTTCACTTCCATGTATCAGTATATTCCACTTCAACTATGGCAATTGCAATGGGAAATATACAATCATTGGGATCAACTCCAACAGCTGTCAACATCACTCCACCATACTTGTTCTTAATGTGGCACCCGTCAATGCATATAATTGGCATGCAAGCAAGTAAGAAACCTCTCTTGCATGCATCCAATGACATGTAACAATTCTCAAAAACTCCATCTTTTGCATTCACAAACATTGTACTTCCAGGATTTGACCTTCTAACTTTAGTTGCAAAGTCCCAAAGTAAATTGTACTGTTCTAGTTCATCTCCATTTATTTGCTTCAGTGCAATTTTTCTTGCTCTTGCTAGATTGATTCTAGTAGAAAGCACATTGTAGTCCAACTGAACAAGCCTGGCAAAGTTCTACAAGGACATCTTCTCATATGTTCTGAATGTCTCCACATACTTGGTAGCCAGATATCTTGCTGTGAATTGCTTCAGTGCCCACTCTCTTCACATGTATGTTGTCCCGCATACTTCTTCACAACTCAAGATTTTGTCCTGCTATCAGGTGTAGCAAATAAGAACCAGGGACAATCACCAACACATCCTGCCCTTACTATCTGTTTATTATTTTTTATGTACTTTATTTGCTCTCTTTGTTTCACAATGTACTCTTGAATTGTTGCCCTCAGTTCCGTCACAGTCAAGAACACCATGCCTATGTGAAATTTCACTTCTTTCATGTTCTCTTGCCTCCACCTTTTGAGCTTCATTTTCTTCTTCCTTTTTTCCTTCCTTGAGCATCAACTACTTCCACTTCCTCTGCTGAATCACTCTCTTCAAGGTCTGAATCTTCTAACTCTTGCAACTCATCAGATTCATAGTCACTGTCCTGCTCCCATTTGGATTTCTTATTTTTCTTCTCCTCAAATTTTTCATCCACCCATTCTTCATAAAGATCATCATCATCTTTACCTACTTCATTGTCAAAGTCAACCCAGTTTGAATCCTACTCACTGTCATCACTGTCACTGTCTTTTTCATTGGGAATTTCTTCTTCTACCACAAGCTTTCTCTTGCTTCTTCTGAGCTCATGGCTAACACTTTGTGCCATTGGTGGAACACTGTTACTGCCTACATTGTTGTTGCCTGCATGACACTGGTTGAGATTGCCTTTCTAAGCTTTAACATTAAACCTAGGACTACCCCTAATTCCAGCATTAAATTGAGGAGACTTAGGGCTTAGTACAGGAGGAAGATCGGATGTACCACTAACATGAATGTCATCAGTTACATTGTCAAATGTCATATCTTTATGATCGACAAACAACTGAAAATACTAAAATTTTGGGACAACTGTTGTCATGTGCAATGTGTCAGTATCGCAGTCCACAATCCAAAGACCATCAACTAGATTCTTTCCAGGGAGCAACTAATACAAAGTGAAGTTCGATTGGTCACTATATCCTAATTGTTGCATAAAATCAGTGAGCCTGTGAGGAGACCATGTATCTACTTCACATCCATTGAACACAACATCTTTGCCATCAACATATGATTTGGACTTGCCAAATCCGCAAAAAAACATCATAGTTTATTTCTACACTGAAAAGCTCCTCTTGTGGTCCTAGATTTCAAGGATTCGATCATTGATTCAACCTAAATGAGAAGAAGGGGAACGAAACAGTAGGATTGGGTTTAGGGTTACGAGCACTTACCATATCGTGGAGGAGGATCTCTAGTCGCCGCAGATGTGGCGCCATCCTAGCGCCTCCGTCGCCGGACAACAGCCGGCAACGACCCCTCTTCTCACCGGAGCAGCGTCGCCGCCGTCGATCCCCTTTTTTCGCTAGAGAGGGAGAGGAGAGGGGTGGGGAAGAGGAACGGACCGCGAATGAAAGGGAATTAGGGTTAGAGGGTTTTTCTGCAAATATTCACGGTCGGTCGTTATCCCGCCTGGGCCCTCTGCTGTCTACGTGGCCTGGTCAGCGCCCATATAAGCTGGTTAGCCGAGGCGACAGGATTAGGACCTTGGATGAACAACTTAAAAAGATTTGGGACTCAGATATGCATTTTGAAAGAATTAGGGCCCAATCAACACTTTTAGAAAAGAATTAAGACCGCACTTGCATTTTTTTACTCAAAAAAACATATGTGTGATATGTAAATAACCATGCACATGGATGATGGCAAGAATAGCTGGGGGCGGTGGGTTTTCCAAGTGGTGGCGGAAAGGGGCTCCGTCAGAGGAGAGAGGATATTGATCGAGTAATAAAAAGGAAACGGCCGGACAAATCAAACAAAAACCAACAAGCAAGGAGAGAGAGAGAGGGGCAACGCAGCAACCAACTGGGGAAGGGGAAGGGCGAGGAAGACCGCGTCGTGTTCCTCGTCCCGTCTCCTCTCCTCTCCGCCCCCTTCGCATTGCTCCTGACTTCCGATTAGATCAAGAAAAAAGGAGGAAGAAAGGTATCCGCCTCCGCTCTTCTCCTTTTGCTCGCGTGCTCGTGCCGGTGGATTCTTTTTCGTCTCCCATCTCATGCACCACTGCCCTTCGATTCAGGATTTGTTTGTTTTTTTCTTTCTCGAATGTGCCAATTTTTGCTTGCGCGATCAGCCCATGATGTGGCCGGCCAACACAAATAATGAGATGATATAACCGTCGGGTTTGTGAAACGGCGCAAACAAATACTCCTAATCCCCAAGAACGGGTCCAATTTTTGTTTACCGGTTTCATCATTCATCTTTTTTAGTATGATGATCATTCATCCCATCGCAAATGCTGCCAGCGTTCATATTTACACCATTGATGGATGGCGATTTCTCTATTCGTCTTCCCCTAGGACAAGAGTAAAGAAAATAAATTCCGTTCTGGAAGCAATACCAATATGTTTTGCTTGGCTGGAAGGATCTAATGCCGGATTCACGCAATCTATTTCGCACATCCGTTTTGTTGAATTTCTTTTTTTTGTTGAATTTTAGGAAGAGATGGGGTGCTTTTCCTGCTGCGGAGCCGATGATGTTGGCAAGAAAAAGAAGCGCGATGATCCTTATGTTCCGATTTCTGCCCCAGGTTGTTACTTACTCCCATCTTTGCTTCATCACATATTTCTCATGGTCGCAAAGATTGCTCTGTAGTGATTCTCACTATGAATCCAGTTTGGTTCTTCGATTGTAGATTTGATAGGTAAGTGTAGAGCTAATTGAGCAATGGAAAGGAATAGTGTCTTATTCATCGTCCTATGGGCAGATGATGATGTAACTCTAAATGTGCAAACAATTCTTTCCCATAATAAATACAATTAGCAGCTTCCAGCTAGTTTATTTAGCTGTCTCCAGAAAAATAATAATTCCACTTTCGGCCATGCAACTGTGAAAATATTGACATTATGCATCGCATTTAGCAACGCCAATCCACAAACTGACAGGTTGAACCAGATTCAGTATAGGATTTCAGCTGTAAAATTTGTTGAATTTTGTAAAACCTGCTACCCGTAAATTTGCCTGCAAGCGATAGCAGAACAAGTGCTTACCAAGGGTGCTTGATATACTCAACTGGCTACATAATTTTGTACACTCCCAAGTGCTTCTGGAGCAAAGTTGACAAGATCACGGGAAGTTTCATATGGCAGAAAGACGACCAAGAGAAGGCTTCGGGTGGACACACCTTGGTTAACTGGAAAACTGTGTGTCGCCCAAAGAAGTTGGGGGGGACTCGGAATTGCCGAACTTCATAGATTTGGGAGAGCTTTGCATCTTAGTTGGCCATGGCGGCAATGGACCGACCCTGGCCGGGAACCCAAGTGGGAACAACAACGTGCACTGAGCTGCCCCCTTTTTTTATTCGATGCAAATCTAAACATCTGTGAATCAACAAATTTTGGAAGTGCACCTTGTTTGTTAAAATGTGCATCTTCTGCACCAAATGGCACCACTGAAAGCAATACTTTCCTGAGTACTTTAATTTATTACCTATTTATTTTGAATGCAGGGGGTAACTATGGTTATAACCGGGGGCCAGCACCAACCCATGCCATCTGTACCAGTAGAAGCCAGCCAATTGAAGTACCAGCCATTCCCCTAGACGAAATTAAGGAAATAACCAAGAACTTCAGCAGTGATGCTCTTATAGGAGAGGGTTCATACGCAAGAGTTTTCCTTGGTGTACTGAAGGATGGCAAGAAATCTGCAGTGAAGAGGCTTGACTCCAGCAAACAGCCTGACCAAGAATTCCTTGTGCAGGTTCAAGGCCTCTTTCCTTCATAGATAATCTCTCTTCATGTAGGTGTCCCCTACGGGCTGCCGTTTGACTTTCATTTCTTTTGCAGGTCTCGGCTGTTTCAAGACTCAAGCATGACAATGTGATCCAACTTCTCGGGTACTGTGCTTTAGGGAGCACCCGTATTCTTGCTTATGAGTATGCAACAAGGGCTCCTTGCATGATGTTCTCCATGGTGAGGAACAATTTAAGACTTCTAATTTCGTAAATTATTACGGCATGTTTGTTTGGGCCTTTTAGCTTGATGCATTTATTAAAGAAGATTTCAGCCCCTATTGAGTAACAATACTCACGATGGGATCAGATACCATTTATAGCTGACCTCATTTCTGTCAGTAATATAGAGCCATTCAAGACTATAGCAAAGATGATGAATCTACGGCTCGTGGTCATTACAGGTAAAAAGGGCGTCAAGGGATCCCAACCAGGACCAGTCCTATCCTGGATGCAGCGGGCGAGGATCGCTGTAAGCGCCGCGAGAGGGCTCGAATTCCTCCACGAGAAGGCAGAGCCACGTGTCGTCCACCGTGATATCAAGTCCAGCAACATACTGCTCTTTGACAACGATGTTGCAAAAATAGGAGATTTCGATGTGTCTAATCAGGCCCCTGACATGGCTGCACGCCTTCATTCTACACGTGTTCTTGGCACCTTTGGTTATCATGCTCCTGAGTATGCAGTCAAATAGTTTGAGTGCTTATAGATTGAGATGGGCAAATTGACATGTCCTCTTATACGTGTCGTTTACTTCTCAGGTATGCAATGACTGGGCAGCTAAGCGCAAAGAGCGATGTATATAGCTTTGGAGTGGTGTTGTTGGAGCTTTTAACTGGTCGCAAACCAGTTGATCATACACTTCCCCGTGGCCAGCAGAGCCTTGTGACATGGGTATGGAGCCTTTTCAGATTCTACACTGGTTCCTGACAAGATGAGAAATAAAATCAAGTGTTTGGTATGTGCAGGCTACACCAAGGCTAAGTGAAGACAAGGTGCGGCAATGTGTAGATCCAAAGCTTGGTGTGGATTACCCTCCAAAGGCTGTCGCCAAGGTAAAAACAAAAGAAAAAATTAAGAACACGATGATACTATATGTATATCAAGCAATGCAAACTTTGATGTTTAACTATAGTTTGCAGCTGTTGCTAAATATAATTTTGTTCCAATTACATCGTACACAGAGAAGCTTGTTTAAAACACATGTCCTTGTGAAACCACAACAAAGCTTTGTTATGCTGGAAGTAGACCTGAAACGCATTATTTTGTTCCATATTCACCGTAATGCACATTGATTATTGTTATGACAAGGAACCTTTCTCTTGTGGTTGACAAAGTAGTACACCCAATTAAATTGTCAAAACGTCTTACATCTAGAAAACGGAGGTAGTATGTTGTACTCCCGTCGTCCCATAATGTAAGATGTTTTTTGACACTACACTAGTGTCAAAAAGGTCTTACATTATGGGACAGAGGGAGTAATTAGCAGTGAGAGTGAGACTGACCATATGTTGTGGCAAACAGATGGCTGCAGTGGCTGCCCTGTGCGTGCAATACGAGGCAGATTTCCGGCCAAACATGAGCATCGTCGTCAAGGCTCTGGCCCCGCTGCTGAACACCCGGACAAGCAACCGACCTGCCGGCTCGGCCTCCGCCGTCGCCGTCGAGTGATCTCCAACCGACTGCATTCGCACGATTGCGAAGATCTGGTGATGCTTAGGGTGTCTTGCCCTGGCTTTTGCGGGGTGGTGTTGTACATGTCAACATGTGTGGTGATGTGAGGTGAGGTTTGGTGTGGTGTGGTGTGGTGGGATCTCATTTTCTTTCTCCCTTGGCGGGGGCTCGCGCTGTTGTACGTTGGGCAGGCAGGCATGGTGGCCTCTCGACCTCTCCTAGTGAGCAAAGCAATGGACGATGTGCTCTTGCTTGGTCACTCTTTGCCTTCCGTGAAATGCCAGCAATTTGGGATGGCTATTTGAAAAAAGGACGGACAACAACTTTGCATTAAATTCACACACAAGAGTGCCACTAATGATCCTACAACTGTACTGTACACAGCACTGTTAACAACTTACAGCAGCACATCGTCAAGACAACCGGTGCAGGTACAGATAAATTGTTAAGCAGTACTCCCTTCATAAACTAATATAAGAGCATTTAGATTACTATTTTAGTTATCTAAACGCTTTTATATTAGTTTACAGAGGGAGTAGAAACCAATAGCCTCTACAAATAAATCATACATAAAAATGTTACAACCATCCAGAAACAACACGAAATGCTAGTTTTCTCATCAGCCCTTTCGTAGTCAAAGCTCCCATCGTTGCTAGTTTGTCGGAGAAGTGTAAATGTTTGCGTGCTCATTTGGAAGATGATGCTCTGCTCCTGCTCGGTTTGGAATCTGGTTGTCACTCTTGTCAGTGTCGGAGTTGTCCCGTTGCGAGTCCATTTCGGTGCTCCCCCCGGGGTTACGCCTCGATCTTCTGTCCTGCTCACATCATTTTTCTGCTTTCAGTATCATAATCAATCAATGGTCAACATATCCTTTATAGCACTAAGATTTATAGCACTAAGAGCAACTCCACTCGTTTCAAAAAAAAAAAAAAAAAACAACTCAGCGAAGCGACCGACAGACGGCGTTTTTGTCCGCTTTTCGTTCGTTTGGGTCGGCCGTCCGCTCGGTGTCCGCCCGTTTGAGATTTGGGTCGGCTGTGCGGCCAACTTGCCGACCCATTTCATGTCCGCACGCTATTTTTTCTAAAAAAGGCCTGTGGCCATAGCTCATGCCAGCGGCCATGTCGTTGCCCGAAAGTTCATGCCGGCACCATGCCAGCGCTGGCATACAAATGCCAGCTTCAGAAAACACCGCACAGTTCGGCTGGCACACATGCCAACACAAAAAAAAGGGGCGGTAGTTCGACCACACCATCACAGCTGTGGTCATTGCCAGCACACTTGCCGGCATATAAAAAAAGATGGCGCTCGCCGCATTGGTCACTCGTCGTCGAATTTGAGCATGTCGGCCTGCATCTTCTCGTACCACAACCTCTTCCTTGGCAACACGGTGTTGAGATCCACCTTCATGATCTCCACCCCGGTCATCATGCTCGCGAGAGCCACTTCTTTCCCCTTGGTCTTGGCGTTGGCGGCATCGATCTCTAGCATCTTGGCTTGCTTCTCCGTCTCTATCTCATGCATCTTGGCTTGTTTCTCCGCGTCCATCTCAAGCCTCCTCCTGTGGATCTCCATGAAGGCGTTCATTTTTTCTTCTTTGTATCACCGGCGCTCCTCCTCCCTTGAGTCCTTCTTAGTCATCATGCCCTCCACGCTTGCGATCAAGGCGTTGGTGTTGGGAAACGTTGCATGGAAAACAAAAATAAATTCTACGCACACGCAAGATCTATCCATGGAGATGCATAGCTACGAGAGGGGAGAGCATCTTCATACCCTTGAAGATCGCTAACCGGAAGAGTTTATCAACGCGGTTGATGTAGTCGTACACCTTCACGATCCACCCCGATCAAGTACCGAACGTACGACACCTCCGCGTTCAGCACATGTTCATCTCGATGACATCCTCGCCTTCTTGATCCAGCAAGAGGGGCGAAGTAGTAGATGAGTTCCGGCAGCACGAAGGCGTGGCGACGGTTGGTGATGAAGAGAAATCTCCGCAGGGCTTCGCCAAACACTACAGAAACTAGATGGAGGATAAACTAGAGGGGACGGGGTTGCCGGCACACGTCTTGGTGAATCTTGATGTCTTGGGTGCTAGCCCTGCCCCTCTATTTATATGTTGAGCCTTGGGGTCGAAACTTGGAATAAAATCCTCCTCAAAGTCGGTTTCGCCCACAAGGACGAGTCCTTCTCGGACTTCCAATGTAACACCCCGGATGTAACTTTCCATATTTGTAACTCCAACTCTTGCCATTTTCGGCATTGTGATATGATATTTCCTCCGTGGTTGGGTTTTTCTTCATTTTGCATTTTGTCCATATCATGCATTTCATATCATGTCATCATGTGCATCGCATTTGCTTACGTGTTCGCTCTCATGATTCCGAGCATTTTCCCGTTGTCCGCTTTTGCAATCCGACACTCCTATCTCCCCGTGGCCCTTTTACGTTTTTCCGTAAAGTGGTACTAAACCTTCTCGGAATGGACCGAGGTTTGTCTAGTGGCCTTGGTATACCACCCGTAGACCACCGGTCAAGTTTGGGATCATTTGGAGCTCGTTTGGTACTCCAACGGTTAACCGCACTCTCGCAAAGGCCTCTTTTAAGTTGCAGCCCAACACCCCTCCAAAACAGCCCAATAAC
Organism: Aegilops bicornis; assembly: GCA_021605145.1. Lineage (NCBI taxonomy): Eukaryota > Viridiplantae > Streptophyta > Magnoliopsida > Poales > Poaceae > Aegilops > Aegilops bicornis. The sequence goes on from CM038671.1 coordinate 292,195,673, forward strand.
CCATCTAAGTCACTTCCATGCTCTCCGTCGTTCGATCACTTCCATGCCCAATAACCCATCTAACTACACCTCATTTGGACTCTCCTAGCTCCCTCTATGCCTATTTAAACAAACCCCATTCCAATCTCGGGTCTAACCCTAGCCTTCTCCTACCTCGCGCCCGGACGAAACGTCCGCGCCGCCCGGACACGTCCGCCCCACCAGCGACGCCGCCCTCAGCCAATCAGGGCACGACACCTGTCCCGCCGCCGCCCTTGGCGAGCCACAGCAGCCAGCCGGGCAGGCGAACCCAGCGCCTCCGCCTCCCGCGCCCGGCCACGCCGCCGCCGCGCCGCCCGCGCCCTCCGCCGCCACCGGCCGCGCCCGCCTCCTCCGGCCCTGCCCGCTGCCCCGCCGCCCGGCGCCCGCCGCGCCCGGCCGCCCGCTCCAGTGGCGCCCGCCTCCCTTCGGCGCCGCCTCCCTCGCCGCCGGCCCCGCCTCCTCTCCCTCCTCCGGCCTCGCCCGGGCTCCGGCGAGCCCGCGCCGCCGCCGCCGTCGCCCGATCGGGCCGGATCCCGATCGGATCCGGAGCCGTTGACTTCTTCCCCCCTCCTCTATTTTCTTCTAAGTTTTTAATCCTGTTAACATTTCGTGGCAATTTCATCATAGCATATCTTTGCATCTGTAGCTCCATTTTGCGCGTAAAATATATCTAAATGTTCGGCTCGAAGAGTAGATCATTTCATATCATTGCATCATTTTCATTTATGCTCATCTTGATGCCCGAAATGCTGTTGGAAGAGGGCTATGTGATGTTAGTTTCTGTTTCTTAACAGAACTTGCACTTTTGTTATTTTTGCCATGATTAATGTGTGCACCCTATGAATTTGAGTCCTACATGTGTTTTGTAATATGCCATGCCATCTTTCCAGGGGTGTATGCCATGTATTCTTGTCATCTATGTGGTGACTAGCACACAAGCATGCAAAGTAGGTGTCTTGATGTTGCTGTTTTCAGCTCTGTTTTGCTGATATTTTGATGCCATGTTAACTTGATGCTACCGAGAGATCTATGCATATTTTGAGATACTTCAGTAAGGATGTTTTGAACATATGGTTATGCTCTATCCATCCATGCCTTGTTTGCAATTATGGAGTGCCATAGCTTGAGTCAATCGAGCTCTACTTTTGCTATCAAATGTTTCCTGGCAGATTGTTTACATGTTATTCAATTTTGCCAAGGTTGTTGTGGTTGATCCATGTATGCTATGTTATTGTTCTTGCCATGTATGTCTTCTATGCCATGTCTTCTTGATATATGTATGCTTAGTTTATCATTTAAGGCTCTGTAGTGAGTGCATTGAGCTTGTAAACATGCCTACTTGTTATCAGTTTTTGACATGTCATGTTGCTGAATCTGTTAACAAAACTTCCGATATTGACATGGGTGTTACTATATTTTCTAATCCTTTTTGGCTTATGGTCAGTAAGGGACTTTTGTTCTATGCTTTGAGTTGACTCCTGCCATGCCATGTTTTGCTATTCTAAGGTCCTGTAGCATGTAGTTTTGCTGCTCTGAACATTGCAACCTGATGCTGTTTTTGCCATGTCCAGCCTGATATTTTGTGCACTTTTGCCATGCTTGTTTGAACCTGTTATGATGTGATTTAGCTGAAGCTCAGTGCTCATCTTTTGTCAAGCATCTTGTGTAGATCACTTCCATATACTTTGTTGATACGTTTGGGTGCAGTAGCTTAACTTCTTGTTGCTTGCTAAGTGGCATCATGCTGTTAATGTCAGATTTGTGCCATTCTTGTTTTGCTTGTCATTTCCAAACCGTGCATCCGATTCCGGTGATCTTTATATCGATTTCAACCGAAATCATCTCATCTTTCCAGTGGCATACTTGGTTTGCCAAGTTGATGCCTGGTTCATCATTTTTCCTTTCAGAGCGCCTTTACGCATTGCATATCACATCTCGCATATCATGTCATGTTTTGCATCATGTTGATTGTGCATTGCACCGTGATTTATTGTGGTTCCTTTGTTTGTGTTCTTGCTTTGGGTAGAGCCGGGAGGCGAGTGCGTGAACGAGGAACCCGTTGAGAACGCTTTACGAGGATCAAGCTTTCGACAACTCGAGAACATTGCGAGCAAGATGACCATACCCTCGAAATCACTTCTATCTTTGCTATGCTAGTTGCTCGCTCTTTTGCTATGCCTATGCTACGATGCCTATCACTTGCTTATCATGCCACCCATATTGCCATGTCAGCCCTAACCATCCTTTCCTAGCAAACCGTTGTTTGGCTATGTTACCGCTTTGCTCGGCCCTCTTATAGCGTTGCTAATTGCAGGTGAAGCTGAAGTTTGTTCCTTGTTGGAACATGGAGATGTTGTTCCTTATTGGAACATGTTTACTTGTTGGGGATATCATAATATATATCTGCTATAATTTAATACATCTATATACTTGGTAAAGGGTGGAAGGCTCGGCCTTATGCACAGTGTTTTGTTCCACTCTTGCCACCCTAGTTTCCGTCATACCGTGTTATGTTCCTTGATTTCGCGTTCCTTACACGGTTGGGTGATTTATGGGACCCCCTTAACAGTTCGCTTTGAATAAGACTCGTCCAAAGAAGGCCCAACTTTGGTTTTACCATTAGCCACCTAAGCCTTATATCCCCCGGGTTTTCGCGAGCCCGAGGGTCATCTTTATTTTAACCCCCGGGCCAGTTCTCCTTCGAGTGCTGGTCCAACTTGAGCGATGTCCGGCGCCCCTTGGGCAATCAGGGTTTATGCCAACCCGACGTCTGGCTCATCCGATGTGCCCTGAGAACGAGATATGTGCAGCTCCTATCGGGATTTGTCGGCACAATCGGGCGGCTTTGCTGGTCTTGTTTTATTCTTTGTCGAAATATCTTGTAGTCCGGATTCCGAGATTGATCGGGTCTTCCCAAAGTAGAAGGAATATCCTTCGTTGACCGTGAGAGCTTATAATGGGCTAAGTTGGGACACCCTGCAGGTAATATCTTTCAAAGCCGTGCCCATGTTATGAGGCAGATGGGAATTTGTTAATGTCCGGTTGTAGAAAACCCGAAGTTGACCTCAAATAAAAATACACATCAACCGTGTGTAATCGTGATGGTCTCTTCTCGGTAGTCCGGAAGTGAACACGGTGTTGGAGTTATGTCCGACGTAAGTAGTTCAGGATCACTTCTTGATCGCTACTAGTTTCACGACCGTGCTTTGCTCCTCTTCTCGCTCTCTTTTCTTGAAGTAGCCACCATATCGCTAATTAAACTTGCTGCAGCTCCACTATACTACTCTGTCCTTCCTATAAGCTTAAATAGTCTTGATCTCGCGGGTGTGAGATTGCTGAGTCCCGTGACTCACGAGATACTTCAAAAGCAGTTGCAGTGCCGACGATGCCGGTCAGGTGACTCAACCGAGCTCAAGTGGGAGTTCGACGAGGAACGTGGTCGTTACTATGTGTCTTTTCCTAATGATCAGTAGTGGTGCCCAGCTGGGACGATTGGGGATCTGTGTAGCATTTGGGGTATCTTCTTTTATTTTTGGCTCCGTAGTCGGACCTTGAGTGTACTCTGAATGATGGATGTTTATTAATGTATTGTGTGAAGTGGCGACTGTAAGCCAACTATGTATCTCTTTCCCTTATGTATTACATCGGTTGTGTGAAGATTACCTCACTTGCGACATTGCTTTCAATGCGGTTATGCCTCTAAGTCGTGCCTCGACACGTGGGAGATATAGCCGCATCGAGGGCGTTACATCCAAGACCAGACGGCACAGTCCTTGGCGTCTGGCCCAGACGCCATGGGCCTCGGCGTCTGGCCCAGGGCCAGACGCCATGATCTCCGGCGTTTGGCCCCCTGGCCTCCGCAAAACTCCTTTTGCACCGACCTAAAGCCCCATGGGCTTTACCCCTTGGCCGAACCATATCATCCTATATATCAATCTTTACCCTCCGGACCATTCCGGAGCTCCTCTTCATGTCCGTGATCTCATCCGGGACTCTGGACAACATGTCACCATGTCACCAACATACATAACTCATATAGTACTATATCGTCAACGAACGTTAAGCGTGCGGGCCCTACGGGTTCGAGAACTATGTAGACATGACTGAGACACCTCTCTGGTCAATAACCAATAGCGGAACCTGGATGCCCATATTGGCTCCTACATATTCTATGAAGATCTTTATCGGTCGAACCTGACGACAACATACGTAATTTCCTTTGTCTATCGGTATGTTACTTGCTCGAGATTCGATCGTCGGTATCTTCATACATAGTTCAATCTCGTTACCGGCAAGTCTCTTTACTCGTTCCATAATACATCACCTCGTGACTAACTCCTAGTCGTTTGCTTGCAAGCTTATGATGTTTATTACCGGGAGGGCCCAGAGATACCTCTCCGATACTCGGAGTGAAAAATCCTAATCTCGATCTACGCCAACCCAACAAACACCTTCGGAGATACCTGTAGAACATCTTTATAATCACCCAGTTACGTTGTGACATGTGATAGAACACAAGGTATTCCTCCGATATCCGGGAGTTGCATAATCTCATAGTCAAAGAAATATGTATTTGACATGAAGAAAGCAATAGCAACAAAACTGAATGATCATTATGCTAAGCTGACGGATGGTTCTTGTCCATCACATCATTCTCCTAATGATGTGATCCCGTTATCAAATGACAACTCATATCCATGGTTAGGAAACCTTAACCATCTTTGATCAACGAGCTAGTCAAGTAGAGGCTCACTAGGGACATGGTGTTTGTCTATGTATTCACACATATATTTAGGTTTCCGATCAATACAATTTTAGCATGAATAAGGAAATATAAAATAACATCTTTATTATTGCCTCTAGGGAATATTTCCTTTAGTCTTCCACTTGTACTAGAGTCAATAATCTAGTTCACATTGTCGTGTGAATAACAGCCATAGTTCACATCGCCATGTGATTAACACCTATAAATCACATTGCCATGTGATTAACACCTATAGTTCACATCGCCATGTGACCAACACCCAAAGGGTTTACTAGAGTCAATAATCTAGTTCACATCGCCATGTGATTAAGACCCAAAGAGTAATAAGGTGTGATCATGTTTTGCTTGTGAGAGAAGTTTAGTCAATGGGCCTGTCATATTCATATACGTATGTATTTTGCAAATTTCTATGTCTACAATGCTCTGCATGGAGCTACTCTAGCTAATTGCTCCCACGTTCAATATGTATCCAGGTTGAGACTTAGAGTCATCTAGATTAGTGTCAAAGCTTGCATCGACGTAACTCTTTACGATGAACTCTTTATCATCTCCATAACCGAGAAACATTTCCTTAGTCCTCTTTAAGGCACCTAAGGATAATTTTGACCGTTGTCAAGTGGTCCACTCCTGGATCACTCTTGTACCCTCTTTGCCAGATAAGTGGCAAGACACACATCAAGTGTGGTACACAACATGGCATATCATATAGAACCTATGCTGAGGCATAGGGAATGACTTTCACTCTCTCTCTATCTTCTGTCGTGGTCAGGCTTTGAGTCTTACTCAACTTCGCACCTTGTAATACAGGTTAGAACTCTTTCTTTGACTGATCCATTTTGAACTCCTTCAAACTCTTGTCAAGGTATGTACTCATTGAAAATCTTATCAAGTGTATTGATCTATCTCTATAGATCTTGATGCTTAATATGTAAGAAGCTTCACCGAGGTCTTTCATTGAAAAATTCTTATTCAAGTATCTTTTTATGTTATCCAGAAATTATGTATCATTTCTAATCAGCAATATGTCATCCACATATAATATCAGATATGCTACAGAGCTCCCACTCACTTTCTTGTAAATACAGGCTTCACCGTAAGTCTGTATAAAACCATATGCTTTGATCACTTCATCAAAGCGTATATTCCAACTCCGAGATGCTTGCACCAGTCCATAGATGGATTGCTGGAGCTTGCACACTTTGTTAACACCTTTAGGATCGACAAAACCTTCTGGTTGCCTCATATACAACTCTTCTTTAAGATATCCATTAAGGAATGCAGTTTTGACATCCATTTGCCAGATTTCATAATCATAAAATGTGGCAATTGCTAACATGATTCAGACAGACTTAAGCATCGCTACGGGTGAGAAAGTCTCATCGTGGTCGACTCCTTGAACTTGTTGAAAACCTTTTGTGACAAGTCGAGCTTTGTAGATAGTGACATTACTATCAGCGTCAGTCTTCTTCTTGAAGATCCATTTATTCTCAATGGCTTGCTGGTCATTGGGCCTATCCACCAAAGTCCACACTTTGTTTTCATACATGGATCCTATCTCAGATTTCATGGCCTCAAGCCATCTATCAGAATCTGGGCTCATCATAGCTTCTTCATAGTTCGTAGGTTCGCCGGGTCTAGTAACATGACTTCCAGGACAGGATTAACGTACCACTCTGGTGCGGAACGTGCTTCGTTCGACCTACGAGGTCCAGTAGTAACTTGATCTGAAGTTTCATGATCATCATCATTAGATTCCTCTCTACTTGGTGTAGGCATCACGGGAATGGATTTCTCTTATGTGCTACTTTCCAAATTGAGAGAAGGTACAATTACCTCATCAAGTTATACTTTCCTCCCACTCACTTCTTTCGAGAGAAACTCCTTCTCTAGAAATGTTCCATTCTTGGCAACAAAGATCTTGCCTTCGGATCTGTGGTAGAAGGTGTACCGCTGGTACGCGTCGGTGCTATACAAACTGTTTTTAACCCCTTTCCGTGACGACATTTGGAATAGTCGCCAAGTGAGTGTGGGCGATAGGGGGGGGGGTCCTTGCCACACGACCCAGAAACCGTCAGGGATAGGCCCTCCTGTCACACAGGCTGGGGCAAAATGAGCTCGTGTACGATCGGGCGAGGCATCGAGACCCAATCGTTTCCGTTCGTATGTACATCCCACACGTTGAATCCCAGAAAAACATTTCTGTTCTTATGTATATCGCACAGAGTCAATCCAAGGAATATGTTTCTGTTCTTATGTACATCCCACACAGTCAATCCAGGGAAAACGTTTCCGTTCGCATGTATATCACACACATTCAATCCAAGGAATACGTTTCCGTTCTTATGTACATCCCACACAGTCAATCGAGGGAAAACGTTTCCGTTCGTATGTACATCCCACAAATTTTATGTATAGGCTCGTGTGTGAAAGGTGTAACTATCACACACGCTCTGCCTTGGTTAACCATTTGCTTTCATCAACTACATCACACACGATTTGATGAAGAAAACTGTGTGGCTTTGGGCTATCCACATCAAGCGCTTTTACTACCAAAACTGTTTGCAAAGTTCCATGACCCATTTAGCAGGTTTATTAGTTTACAATTAATAATTCCAGTATTATGCAAATTCACATTTCATATCGAACAGCGGTTTGCCAATTTCATATCAGGCACATAAATATATTTTAACATCACAATACGATAGCTACCTGAAAACAGCACATTATAGCATATAGCTAGTTCAACTTCATAAGAACAATATTATAACAATATATACATTTATCTAATCGAGATCATCCAGGCACGTCTTATCCACCTCTGCTTTCAGTTTAGTAAGAACCTATTTTGCACTGTCCAACTGAGAAAGTGCCTCCTCCTTCGCCAACACTATCTTAGCAAAGTCTGATTTAGAAAATCTGAGCTCATTCTCCACCTTCCTCTTTTTATCCTGCATCTTCAAATATTCTTCAGTGTTAACAACACTTTCTCTAAGCCTACATCTGTTCTCTTCCTCATACATGCTCCAGAGCTTTGCTAGACACATAGAATGTGGCCACTCTTGATCAACCCACTCCAAGTAAGAACACTTCCTTTCATCCTATAATATTTAAAACTAGATCAGTAACAATTGTAGGGGAAATGGGTTTATAGCAACATAGAAAATCACCAATACTTATTTTGAAAACTGAAGAAACAGGTTCATTATGACATATCTTCTCAAAAAGATCAATGTGCAAATGAATTAATTGCTACTGAGACAACAACCAAATTCTGAAACATCAAAAGCTATAATTAACTAGAACAACGCTACATGTTCTTACTCATGTACTATAAATAACAAATTGAACATTTTATGAGGAAGATAAATATAACTACAACAGCATAGTGACATTGTTTGGATGATAGCAAATTGATACTAACAGGTGTGTACATGCACAAATTTAGTAACAAAGAACTAATAGCACTAAGGTCGTCCACTATGTATGCCAAAACCGGTGTAAAGACAACTGTTGCTACATCTCGCACCGGTGCCCTGCACTGGCGAGCCGATGTAGCGGAAAAAAATCAGGGACCTGGACTCCGGAGCACCTAGTTGCTCCGATGCCCGATTCCTTCATGCCATAGAGATTTAGTATTTTACTGCTTGGCTGCTCGGATGTGTAGACCAAAGTTGGCTGCACAAACTGCTGAAGCGGTGCCAAATAATTTTCTAATGGCACTGTTGATGAGATGGCAACATTTTTAGATACTAGGTACAAACTGTGACACTGTCTTAGGATGCGTTTGGTTGAAGGTGTGGTATGAATGGGTTGGGACCGCAACAGTGTCTGAATCACATCTAACAAATGATTTGTAACAACGAAAGAGGGTCTCACCTTCTCTACACATGCCAGAAAGTTCCTCCCACTATCCACACATTCAAACGCAACTAGCTTCACGCATGGAGATTGATGGTGAAAACAAGCAGACAGATCTTCAGCCACCCCGCTCAATTCATTGCAACTGATGGTCCTAGGGAGCTACAAGAAATGACTCAAATTGACCGCCGGGTTAAAATCCTTCATTCCAAGCCATAGCCTGAGAGAGAGAAGAGAGGCATACCCAGGTGGTGAAGGAGTCGTCCAAGGAGGAGGAACCGCTGGAGAGGTCATTGAAGAAGACCATGGCGACCCTGGCGGTAGGATGTGAGACGACAAGAGCGAGGAAGCAAGCAAGGAAGCGGCTATAGCTTAGGAAGGAAGGAATGAGGAAACATCGGAAATGTGACTTGTGGTCGGGGAGAAAAGGGGTGGGGAAGGGGGCGGGGGCGGGGGTAGATATTTTAGCGTTAGGCCAAAATTTTGGAAATGTGGAGGGAAACTTTGCGCGCGGTGCCGCTGAACACCATTCACTTTGAACAATTTTGTGCATCGCAAACGATTCTTGTGCTTTACGCGCATGGGATGAGTTTGATAATTCAAATTTTGGTGGAAATTTCCCCGGGTACGTCATTGCATAATTTAACATCGCTTGCTAATTTGGGCAAACAAAAGAGCGTATAGCACACCGACCACACTTACTAAATCGAGACATTTTAGTAAATAAACAGAGCCAGTTGACCTAAACATTGGTCTAACAAAAGACCAGCATTAAAAATAAAGCCTAAGTAAGCATAATTTTAACAAATCCGCCGCCGCGCCGGCCTATGCATCGCCGGTGTGAGATGAGATGTCAATGACTTGTCCTGGCGAAATGATGCCGTTGGTGGACTCCGCGTCCCCCTGCTAAAGTCGAGCGCGTCCTCATCCTCGTCCTCGGCGTCGTCCTCCAGGTTCTAGTACTCGTAGTAGTGGCTGCGTCACAGCTCACGTTGGTACTCCACTGCCGATTCCTCGACAGACAGACTCTTCTCTACCTCGACCTCGGCCACGCGCAACTCCTCCTCCCAACGCTCCTTGATCTCCGCCACCTCCTACATATCGAGCTCCTGCTCGGAGATCTCATGAGGAAGCAGGTGCTCCATGGCCACAGCCTATTTTCGTACGTGGGTTGCTTGCTGGATTCCGAGGTGGCCTGGAATATCTTGGAGTGTGCGTCCTCGATCTTGGCGTGGATGGCCTCCACTCGGGCCAGGGCGACATCGGCGGCACGGATGGCAGCTCGAGCGCTCTTGGCGTTTGCGGCAAATCCGTCACAGCAGCTGCAACTGTCTCTATTGATTGCCACTGTCGGCTATCACAGACTCCCTCTCGGCCCGGATCTTGGCGCGCTCAATCTGATCTTGGCATCACTCTCGGCATAGGTGGTCGCGCTCTCGGCGCATGCGGCGGCGCTCAGGGAGGACATGGCCATCGCACGGGCCTTCACGAGGCGTTTCCACGACGTCATCTTTGCAAGAAGGGGGTGCGTGAATGGGGATTGGGATTCATGGATTTCGGGGTTGCCGGCACTAGAGCAAATGAGACGGCGAAGCTTAAGGATGAAGACTTAAATAGACCCAGAAATTTTCATCGCAAATGGTTCCTACAAAAAAAATTGTGTGTGATGTTGTGGATATTTTTATTAGCTGTGAAAGATGAATTTGGAGTAAAGTGGCAACGAATGGTGTTTTAAATGTACGAGAAAATTTGTAGTACTAATACAACTGTCATGTAAAATTTTGGAAAATTTCAGGGGTCATTTGACCTTTTAAGACATTTTAAGTGATTTTATAGCCATTTAATGACCGTAATTCAAATTTGAACTATATGTACACACAACAGCTAACCATAATGGTTTGAAAAGTCACAGTTTGTGTACTTGTGTGCGATTTAATTCCGTGTGCAGTAAATTGGAAGGCATTTTCAAACATATTGGTCTAAGGGCTATGACACAATTAAGCATGGAGTGCCATGGCATTTAAATTCCAAAAAAATAAAAAAAGATCAGAAACACATGAAATCTTACTTGATGTAATGTCATGCCACCAAGATGATGTGGTAAATTTTTTGCCATGTTTGGCGAAAGTTTGGACACACACCCCTAACAAACCGAAGCAACTCACTAGAGGGCTCGTGTTTCCGAGAGGGAATAATGCATGTTTGATCACGAACGGGAGATAGCTTCCCCTTACGGCCTTCAATTTTTTTCTATATTTAACGTGCACTAATACAATTGTCATGTGAAAATTTGGAAAATTTCAGCGGCCATTTCACCTTTTAAAAACATTTAAGTGATTTTCTAGCCATTTAATGACCGTAATTCAAATTTGAACTACATCTACATGCAACGGCTAACCATAACGGTTTGAAAAATAATATTTGTATACTTGTGTGCGAGTTAATTCCATGTGCAGTAAATTAGAAGGAATTTTCAAACATATTGGTCTCACGACATGGACACATGCATGGAGTGCCATGGCATTTTAATTCCAAAAATTAAAAAATGGTCAGAAAAACATGAAACCTTGCTTGATGTAATGTCATGCCACCAAGATGATTTGGTAAAAAAATTGGCATGTTTGACGAAAGTTTGGACACACACCCCTCACAAACCGGAGCAACTCACTAGAACGCTCGTGGTTCCGAGAGGGAACAATGAGTGTTTGATGACGAATGGGAAATAGCTTCCTCTTACGGCCTTCAAATTTTTTATATGTTTATTAACGTGCACTAATACAATTGTCATATGAAAATTTGAAAAAATTCTAGGGTCATTTGACCTTGTAAAGACATTTAAGTGATTTTCTAGCCATTTAATGACCGTAATTCAAATTTGAACTACATCTACATGCAACGGCTAACCATAACGGTTTGAAAAATCATATTTGTGTACTTGTGTGCAAGTTAATTATTTGTGCAGTAAATTAGAAGGAATTATCAAACATATTGGTCTCACGACATGGACATGTGCATGGAGTGCCATGGCATTTAAATTCGAAAAAATAAAAAAATGATCAGAAACACATGAGATCTTGCTTGATGTAATTCATGCCACCAAGATAATGTGGTAAAAAAATTGGCATGTTTGACGAAAGTTTGGACACACACCCCTCACAAACTGAAGCAACTCACTAGAAGGCTCGTGTTTCCGAGAGGGAACAATGAATGTTTGATGACGAACGGGAGATAGCTTCCCCTTACAACCTTCAATTTTTTCTACATTTAACGTGCACTAATACAACTGTCATGTGAAAATTTGCAAAATTTCATGTGTCATTTGACATTTTAAAGACATTGAAGTGATTTTCTAGCAATTTAATGACCGTAATTCAAATTTCAACTACACCTACATGCAACAGCTAACCATAACGGTTTAAAAAATCATATTTGTGTACTTCTGTGCGTGTTAATTTCATGTGCAGTAAATTAGAAGGAATTTTCAAACATATTGGTCTCACGGCATGGACACATGCATGGAGTGCCATGGCATTTAAATTCCAAAAACTAAAAAATGATCAGAAAAACATGGAACCTTGCTTGATGTAATGTCATTCCACCAAGATGATGTGGTAAAAAAATTGGCCCATTTGACGAAAGTTTGGACACACCCTGTCGGTGTCAAAACCGGCGGATCTCGGGTAGGGGGTCCCGAACTGTGCGTCTAGGCGGATGGTAACAGGAGACAAGGGACACAATGTTTTCACCCAGGTTCGGGCCCTCTCGATGGAGGTAGTACCCTACTCCTGCTTGATTAATATTGATGATATGGGTAGTACAAGAGTAGATCTACCACGAGATCAGAGAGGCTAAACCCTAGAAGCTAGCCTATGGTATGATTGTTGTTCGTCCTACGGACTAAAACCCTTCGGTTTATATAGACACCGAATAGGGTTAGGGTTACACAGTCGGTTACAATGGTAGGAAATCTACATATCCGTATCGCCAAGCTTTCCTTCCACGCCAAGGAAAGTCCCATCCGGACACGGGACAAAGTCTTCAATCTTGTATCTTCATAGTCTAGGAGTCTGGCCAAAGATGATAGTTCGGCTATGCAGACACCCCCTAGTCCAGGACTCCCTCAGTAGCCCCTGAACCAGGCATCAATGACGACGAGTCCGGCGCGCATATTGTCTTCGGCATTGCAAGGCGGGTTCCTCTTCCGAATACTTCATAGAAGGATTTGAACACAAGGATAGAGTCCGCTCGCAAAACAAGTTCCACAAACCACCGTAGAGAGAATAATTTTTGCACAGATCTGCTGACGTATTCCGCGGCGTGACATCACACCACGGCCAAGCCATTATTCGAATCGTTTTTTTACTGTCCCACCTCAGCGCGTTTAGCGAGGCGGTTTCCTTGGCACGTCTTTTCAAAGCGTAGATCGTGCCCCCTTATTCCGGGATTCTCATCAATACAGACGTGGGTAACCCAACCGTGCCCGTTGGCACGCCTCCTCTATCGAAGGCGAGTCCCAATCGACCACGGGGAGGGCTCTCGGTATGCAACCTCTTTATAATGAGACCAAGGCCCTCTTCTGTTTTTCACCCTCCATCGAGTTCGCCTCGCGCTTCGAGTTCTAACACGCAAAGCTTCAGATTTAGGCGCTTCGGACCTTCGACGATGTCCGGCTCCGACCAGCTCGGCCGATGGATGTCTTCTTCCGTCATAGAAGAAGATGCGCTAAAGCTGCGAGACACCAGGTATCTAACCGGCGAGATTTCGCGTAGACTGCCTGCTCCAGGGCAGGTCATTCCCACTCCCGAGCTCGGCGAGAGCGTGGTGTTTGGATCTCACTTCCTTCGGGGTTTAGGCTTCCCGACGGATCCCTTTGTGCGGGGGCTCATGTTTTATTATGGACTGGATTTCCATGACTTGAATCCGAGTCCATCCTCCATATCTCGTCATTCATTGTCGTATGTGAAGCCTTCCTCCATATTACCCCTCACTTTGGATTGTGGCTCAAGACCTTCAAGGTGGAGCCAAGATGATCGAGGGCAACAAGCAGAAAGTGAGGGGCGGTCATAAGCAAGTGTGTTGATGCTCCGTGGCCCGAGGGCTCTTTTCAAGAGGAGCTTGGTTTGTGGCAACGGGAGTGGTTTTATATCACCGCTCCCAGGGGCACCAAATGGGTGGCGCCACCCGCCTTTCGCTCAGGTCCACCCGGTAGTGGCATCATGGGTCAACCGGGGCTCGACTGGGGCCGTCCCAAGGGCGTTCCTCTGTTGCGGGGCCGTATTCAAGACCTCCAAGAAAGAGAGATCAATCTGGTCGTAGCAGCGCGAGTTATGCTGATTCGGCTTACGCCTGCAAACGTCGCCCCCTCCGTCTGTGGGAGTTTAATCCGGAGGGAACACGAGCTCTCCAACATTTTATGGGCGCTACTCCCGTGGAGATGTACAATCTGTTCTTCGGATCACAAGCAATGTGTCCGGACTTGACCGAGGACGCAGGTCTGAGCTGCAATCGCCAGGATACTCAAGTAAGTAGTCCTGTACCCGGACATGCTTTCCACATATTTATCATAAACTTGCCCTTAAAAGAGCTATCGTTTAAACAGGAGTGGACAGCAAAAGCAAAACTGATCAGGTGTCCGGCCCCCCTCCCTGAGACCATGCCGGATCCCGTATTAACCAAGATGCTAGAGGCTGTTCCTTTTGAAGAAGGCGAAGGGGGGAACGAGGAAGCTACTTCCTCCATGAAGGAGGCTATCAAGAAAGGGGAATCAGGGATCCTCCCCTCCAAGGGGAGAAGAGGACCGCCTCCGAAGACCCGGAAGCCAAGGCCTCAAAACGGGGAAAGAAGTCTTCGTCAGAAAGTCCGGCACTGGGAAGTATCCCAGCCGCACTATTTCCCCAAGGGGATCAGCCCTCCAGCGAGCCGTAAGTAAAAAGAAGGGGTCCTGTGAATAAAGAACATCCTCAGAAGTTATTTACGAAGATAACCAAAATTGTACCTTGTAGTTCGGATCTCGGCGCTTCTCGTGAGCTCGTCTTGAGGATCTTCGTCCGGAGATGATAGAGAGCGAACGCCTCCACCTATCGCGCCTTCGTGCGGTAGGCGACCACAAGTGTTGTCACGGAGAGATTCCCGAGTCCGACGGGGCAGACGGTCCGGCGCCAAGCTGGCGTCTGGTCGGAGGAGTCAAGGACCTGCTCGGGCGGCGTATATCTCAGAAGATCACCGTGCGCTAATGGCTACGGTAATTGAAAGAATTGCATCCGCTGAGAGCGGTATGCATGAAGCCGCCAAGTTCTTGGCGACGGGTTTGAGGTCTGAAAAAAATGATGTACCTTCGACAGTTATGCATATAGAATGCGCCTGTATAGATAGTAGACCACGAGACTCGGTATCTTGTCTGGCAACCGATAGCGTGCCGATGATCATAATCTCAGTACTAACATGTCGCCGTTCCTATGTAAGTGGCGGGGCGTCCGGTGGCTAGCCGGACTGATGAATTTGCCGAGCTGAAGCGGCAACTTGACGTGGTGGATGCGGACATCACGCTTGTTAATAAGCGGCTTGACGAGTCACAAGGTATGCGACTTCTCCGCTGACACCTGGTAAGGGAGCTTGACGCCCATGCCTTACAACATGTATGCTTAATGCAGATGGTGCCGCTGCTATGGAGAGCCTTCGGGCGGAGCTCGCCCGAGCCAAGGAGCAAGCCAGAAAAAGTGATGCGGCTGCTTTAAAGGCGGTCACAGAGCTAAAAGCCGAACAGGCTGCTCACTGCCAAAGCAAGAAAGAGATGGCCGATATGCCCGTGAAATTGAAGAATGCTACTGACCGTTGCGAGCTTCTTGAAAAAGAAGATCGAGCGAAATAAGAGGACCTGAAAAAGGCCACCGCCGAATCCAAGGATGCCCGTTCCGCTATGAGAGCTGCCAAGGAGGAGCTGAAGCAGGCCGGAGATATTGCGGCTGGAAAACCGTTTTCTGCTGCGGAGGAAATATACGGATCCGAAGTATGCTCAGTTGGACAAGCTGTGGAGTTCGGAGGATGCTTATCTGGACTTAGCGGCGAGCGCTGCGGACGCGATTGAGCACTTCCGAGGCGGCGAGGGCACAAAAGGGAAGAGCTATTTTGGTCGCAATTCCATAGTCCGGGCGTCCTCTTCCGCTGACCGATCGGTTGGCGAATGGGCCGAGCTGAGTCGATTATCCGGACTTGCCATGAAGCATGTCATGACTCATTTGTGGCCAGCGGACCCGGCGAAGAGTTATTTTGGCGTGGTGCAGCAGTTCCTTGGTGCGGTACCGCATATCGACGCAATGAAGCGGTCAACATGCATAGAGGGAGCGCGGATGGCTCTTGCCCGTGTCAAGACATACTGGGCGGAGATGAAGGCCACCGACGTTGCATCCCAAGATTCGGACAGAAGCCGAGTACCTGCCGAGAACTATTTTGATTAAGTCCTGCAGGGCGCTCGTTTAATAGAGACGTAGTGCTGGAAGGACATTATGTTTAAATGACATGTATGATTTGTGAAAACAATGTTTCAATATAATATAAGAGCTTTTTATACTTGTGCGTTCAAGTATTAAACGCCTCCTGTGCGTCCATTGATGTATATGTGTATATAACCTGAAAGATGGCAGTCTTGACATTACGCACATAGTGCGGGGTGTTTAAAAAAGGCGCATTTTCACACTTAATCCAACGTCTTGGTCCTGTGAAGGAGGTGATAGCGTAGCAAACTAGGCAACCGGACTATAATGCTTTATCATTTTCACTTAGCCATAGGAGCTCGATGGTGGGGCTACTATATAGCCCCTAGGGGCACCGCGCTCTTCCGAATTCGGGGCGCGTATGTGCCTGACCGGGAAACGGCCCTTCGTCAATGCAGAGGAATTCTAAACATTCCGCTGGGTCATCGAGTGGTTGACCAGTCTCACGCTATATCATGACAGTCAGTTTAGCTTTCTCCATCGAGGTGCTCAACTCAGCTCAACCAGGCACAATCGCATTGGTTCTCCCAAGACTACCTTAGCCGATATAACGGGCGTAAGGTACCAAAACATGGGAGCCGGGCAAACCCAACATTTGACCAAAGTCATGATTCGAGCTGATGCATATAAGGCTCGACTCGAGACGCCGAACACTCCCTAAGGTATTCAGTCTTTATGAAAACGGGCAGAATAATGCCCTAAGCCCCGTGTCCAGTGCACGCCATAAAAATTCAGTGCGGCCGATGCCAAAAGCGCCACCTCCTCCTCGGTTATAGTAAGAAACCGGGGATGTGTATCAACAAGAGATGAAGAAAGGTTTACGCAGGGTCTTAATCTGAAAAGAATCCTTGCGGCGGGTCCCTGTTGCACGTCTGCGCCTGTGTCTCCGCTGTGCCGTATCCTGGACAGGTGTAGCACGGTGTTCATCTGTAAAAGAGAAGAACTTAGTTGAAAAAAATAAAAAATATCGTGCGAGAAATGTACTTTATATTAAATAAACAGAGTACGGTTCTGAAGGTGAATAAAATTGAGCTTTATTGTCTCTTGTTGTACGTGTGTGCAGCCCCTTGTATGGGGGTATGCCGCTAGTAAGGCGCCGGACTCGTCTAGCCGTGTCCGGGATTTGAATGACCTATTCAGGTGCTTTGATTAGCGGAGCCGGATTGGTGTGGGGCTGTCAAGGCAGTCTCACGTTCTTCCGTGCTCAAGTAACACTTAATACTCCCCTTTAATGAGATGATGCCGCGTGGACCGGACATTTTAAGTGTAAGAGATGGATAATGCGGTATTGCGTTAAAGCGGGCGAAAGCTTCACGCCCCAGTAGTGCTTGATAGCTACTTTCGAATGGGGCGATGTGGAAGGTTAACTTTTCGCGGCGGGAGTTGTCGGATGAGCCGAACACAACTTCTAGCAGTAGGGAGCCCGTACAATGGGCGTACATGCCTGGCATTACCCCTTTGAAGGAGGTGTTGCTATGGCGAATTTTGGTTGGGTCTATCCCCATTTTGCGAATTGTGTCCTGATATAGCAGGTTTAGATCGCTACCTCCGTCCATTAGGACTTGTGTAAATTGAGTCCGTCGGTTATAGGATCTAATATCAAGGCAGTCCATCCTGCGCTCCGGATACTTCCGGAATAGTCCTGATGATCGAAGGTGATTGGTTTTGACAACCATTGTTGGGACTCTGCTGGGATAGACCGTGCGGCACGTGTTTCTATGGGCGCCGCTCTGTTTTTCCCTTTTGTCACTTGAAGTGAGTTCACTGTTTTGACTTTTTGTGGGAAATTCTTTTGTTTTCCGGGGCTCTGCTTGTGGTGCTCGTCATCATCCTTGCTTGGTGTGTCGAGCCCCTTATGTTCGGTGTTGAGTGTGCCGGACTGCTTGAAGACCCAACAATCTCTGTGGGTATGGTTTGCAGGCTTCCCGGGAGTACTTTGGATTTGGCATATCTTGTCCAAGATTTTGTTTAAGTTGGATAGCTCATCGCTATTGTCCTTAAGGGGTAGTTTTTTATTGTTCTGTCGTGAGCTTTTGAATCCGGCGTTGACTGCCGCGCTCTTTGGACCATTCCCCTTAATCCGGCGCTTGTCCTTGCTGCGTCGTGGTTTTCCATTTCCATCCCTTACTACGGATGTACTTGGGTCGCTGGTACTGCATCTTACCAGCCAACTATCCTCTCCCGCGCAAAAGCGGGTCATGAGGCTTGTTAATGCAGCCATGGTTCTCGGCTTTTCCTGGCCGAGGTGTCTGGCGAGCCATTCGTCTCGGACGTTGTGTTTGAAAGCTGCTAAGGCTTCGGCGTCCGGACAGTCGACTATTTGGTTCTTTTTGGTGAGGAACCTGTTCGAAATTCTTGGGCTGACTCACGGGTTGCTGAGTTATATGACTTAAATCGTCTGCATCCGGAGGACGGACATAAGTCCCCTGAAAATTTGCCCGAAACACATCCTCGAGCTCTTCCCAACTTCCAATGGTGTTTTCGGGAAGGCTTTTGAGCCAATGCCGAGCTGGCCCTTTGAGTTTGAGGGGTAAGTTTTTTATGGCTTGGAGATCGTCTCCTCTAGCCATGTGTATGTGGAGGATGTAATCCTCAATCCAGACTCCAGGGTCTGTTGTTCCGTCGTATGCCTCTATGTTTACGGGTTTGAATCCCGCTGGGAATTCGTGATCCAGCACCTCATCGGTGAAACACAGGGGTGTGCGGCACCCCTATATTTGGGTGTGCCGTGATGTTCGGATATTTGGCGTGTTGCATTGCTTGGAAGAGCTTGCTTTCTCGGCCCATAGATGGACCTAACTGGGCCATCCTTTTGATGAGAATCCTTATGCGGATCGCATACCGGCTTGTGTGCGGCGCCATTTGTCGCTCTCTGTTTGTCGTGGGGTCGTCCATCCGACCGGGTGGCCTTCTTGATTTTTGATTGTGGGGGCTCTACGACCTCCTCATCAAATTCGGGCAGTAGTTTTCTCTTTGGGCAGCTCGTTGTTCGGCGACTATCGCCGTATTTGTCTGCGGTGTTGAGTACTTTGCTCCATCTGATTCTGAGTGCATCTTCCGCTGTTTTGAGCTTCTGCTTCTACTTTTTCAGGCTACGCGCGGTGGCGACGAGCCTTTTGTGGAGGTTCTTCTGCTCCAACAATTTGTCCGCGTGAGATAAATGCGGACTGTTATCTTCTTTGGGGACGGGTTGTTTATCCAAGTTGTCCTGTTCGGACGGTTGCTTTCGATAGCATGTTAAATGCGTCCACAGGTTCGCCCTGCTCTATGGCTGGGTCTTTGTTGAGGCGGGACTTGGTGTGGCGTTTACTTTGCCGTTTTGACTGCTTTTCGAGGGATTTATCCTTCGTAGTGTCCCGTTGTTCCTCGTCGTCACTTCCTTTAGGTGTATCCACCATGTATACATCATGGGATGAGGTGGTTGTCCAGTACCCTATAGGTGCTGGTTCATGGTTGTCTCCTACATCGTCGTCCATACCGTCGATGTCTTTGGAGTCGAAATCGAGCACGTCGTTTAAGCTTTCGACAATGGCTACAAAGTGGGCGGTGGGTGGGCTTTGAATTTCTTCGTCATCCGCATCCCAACCTTCCTGAACGTAGTCCGGCCAGGGCTCTCCTGATAAAGAGAGAGACTTTAGTGAATTCAGGATGCCGCCAAAGGGCGAGTGCTGAAAGATGTCTGCGGCAGTGAACTCCATAACCGGCGCCCAATCGGATTCGATTGGCAAGGGTGCGGAGGGTTCGGAGTCTGGAGAGGAGTCCGGCACCCTGGAGTCACGGTCTTCGCAAAGGACAGGGATGGAGTTTGGCTCAATCGCCGTAAAGATCATAGCCCCCGAGGCGGTGTCCAACCACTCATCCTCGATTGGGGGAGTCGGCTCCGAGCTAAGGGTCGGAGCGGACGCTGCGCGCTCCAAAGACAATCGCTCGTGGCAGAGCTAGATCGTGCCCATCGAGATAGTGCGGCACGCTTGGCTGTGGCTCGAATCCTTCGAAGATCAAATCTCCGCGGACATCGGTCGTATAGTTCAGGCTTCCAAATATGACCTGATGGCCAGGGGCGTAGCTTTCGATCTGTTCCAGATGGCCTAGCGAATTGGCCCGCAGTGCAAAGCCGCCGAATACGAAGATCTTTCCGGGGAGAAAAGTCTCACCCTGGAATGCGTCGTTGCTGACGATTGAAGGAGCCATCGGGCCTATAGGTGACGACACAGAGGAACTCTCAATGAAAGCACCAATGTCGGTGTCAAAACCGGCGGATCTCGGGTAGGGGGTCACGAACTGTGTGTCTAGGCGGATGGTAACAGGAGACAAGGGATACAATGTTTTTACCCAGGTTCGGGCCCTCTCGATGGAGGTAATACCCTACTCCTGCTTGATTAATATTGATGATATGGGTAGTACAAGAGTAGATCTACCACGAGATCAGAGAGGCTAAACCCTAGAAGCTAGCCTATGGTATGATTGTTGTTCGTCCTACGGACTAAAACCCTTCGGTTTATATACACACCGAATAGGGTTAGGGTTACACAGAGTCAGTTACAATGGTAGGAAATCTACATATCCGTATCGCCAAGCTTGCCTTCCACGCCAAGGAAAGTCCCATCCGGACACGGGACGAAGTGTTCAATCTTGTATCTTCATAGTCTATGAGTCCGGCCAAAGATGATGCTCGGCTATCCGGACACCCCCTAGTCCAGGACTCCCTCACACCCCCTCACAAACCGGAGCAACTCACTAGAAGGCTCATGGTTCCGAGAGGGAACAATGCATTGATACGTCTCCATCGTATCTACTTTTCCTAACACTTTTGCCCTTGTTTTCGACTCTAACTTGTATGATTTGAATGGAACTAACCCGGGCTGACATTGTTTTCAGCAGAATTGCCATGATGTTGTTTTATGTGCAGAAAAAAAAGTTCTCGGAATGACCTGAAACTCCATGGAATACCTTACAATAAATAATAAAAAATCCTCGCCAAAGATGATGACCAGGGGGCCCACACCCTGTCCACGAGGGTGGGGGGCGCCCCCCCTAGGGCGCGCCCCCCTACCTCGTGGGCCCCCTAGAGACCTCCCCACGCCAATTCCAACTCTATATATTTGCTTTCGGGGAGAAAAAAATAGAGGAGAAGAAATCATCGCGTTTTATGATACGGAGCCGCCGCCAAGCCCTAAAACATCTCAGGAGGGCTGATCTGGAGTCCGTTCGGGGCTCCGGAGAGGGGGATTCGTTGCCGTCGTCATCATCAACCATCCTCCATCACCAATTTCGTGATGCCCACCGCCGTGCGTGAGTAATTCCATCGTAGGCTTGCTGGACGGTGATGGGTTGGATGAGATTTATCATGTAATCGAGTTAGTTTTGTTAGGGTTTGATCCCTAGTATCCACTATGTTACGAGATTGATGTTGCTATGACTTTGCTATGCTTAATGCTTGTCACTAGGGCCCGAGTGCCATGATTTCAGATCTGAACCTATTATGTTTTCATCAATATATGTGAGTTCTTGATCCTATCTTGCAAGTCTATAGTCACCTACTATGTGTTATGATCCGGCAACCCCGAAGTGACAATAATCGGGACCACTCCCGGTGATGACCACAGTTTGAGGAGCTCATGTATTCACTATGTGCTAATGCTTTGTTCCGGTTCTCTATTAAAAGGAGGTCCTAATATCCCTTAGTTTCCATTAGGACCCCGCTGCCACATGAGGGTAGGACAAAAGATGTCATGCAAGTTCTTTTCCATAAGCACGTATGACTATATTCGGAATACATGCCTACCTTACATTGATGAATTGGAGCTAGTTCTGTGTCACCCTATGTTATAACTGTTACATGACGAACCGCATCCGGCATAATTATCCATCACTGATCCGATGCCTACGAGCTTTCCATATACTAGTTTATGCTTAATTACTTTTCCGTTGCTATTGTTACAATCACTACAAAATACCAAAAATATTACTTTGCTTTCATTACTCTTTTGTTACCGTTGCCACCACTATAATATTACTTTGGTTCTAAACACTTTGCTGCAGATACTAAGTTTCCACGTGTGGTTGAATTGACAACTCAGCTGCTAATACTTGAGAATATTCTTTGGCTCCCCTTGTGTTGAATCAATAAATTTGGGTTGAATACACTTCCCTCGAAAACTGTTGCGATCCCCTATACTTGTGGGTTATCAAGACCTTTTTCTGGCGCCGTTGCCAGGGAGCATAGCTCTATTCTTTGAGTCATTTTGGATTTATATCTGCTGGACGCTATGAAGAACTTGAAAGACGAGAAAACAAAAATCTATCCCTCAACTACAAGGGGAGGTAAGGAACTGCCATCTAGCTCTGCACTTGATTCACTTTCTGTTATGAGTAAGCTTGCGACACCTAAACCTGCTTCCGCTATTCGTTCTGATATGTCGCATGTTATTGATGATGCCCCTTCTGCTATGCATGATACTTATGATGACACTACTTCTGTGTCTGATACTACTGTGCCCCTTAGTGAATTTCTTGATGAACAAATTGCTAGGGCTAGAGTGGAAGAAATTGTTCAATCTGCAAATATTGATGAAAATGATGATGAGGATAGGCCTGTTATTCCTGAAGGATATATTTTTGATATAGAATCTTCTGCCGCTATTTTAGCTTGCAATGATAACGATGAGCTTAGAAGGTTAATAGCTAAATGGAACAAAGAATCACTTAGAGATAAAATGAGGCCTGATCCTGCTTTTGCTACTTCACCTATTTGTGTTCCTGATAAGGATTATGAATTCTCTGTTGATCCTGATATAATTACTTTGGTTAAATCTGATCCTTTTCATGGTTATGAATCTGAAGCTGTTGTGGCACATCTTACTAAATTAAATGATATAGCCACCCTGTTCACTAATGATGAGAGATCACGCTACTTTTATATCCTCAAAATATTTCCGTTCTCATTAAAGGGTGATGCTAAGATATGGTTTAATTCTCTTGATCCTGGTTGTGTGCGTAGTCCCAAGGATATGATTTATTACTTCTCTGCTAAATATTTCCCTGCTCATAAGAAACAAGCTGCTTTAAAGGAAATATACAACTTTGTGCAAATTGAAGAAGAGAGTCTCCCACAAGCTTGGGGGAGGCTTCTCAAGTTACTTAATGCTTTGCCTGATCATCCTCTCAAGAAACATGAAATACTTGATATCTTTTATAATGGACTAACCGATGCTTCCAGAGATTACCTGGAAAGTTGTGTTGGTTCTCTTTTCCGGGAAAGAACACCGGATGAAGCTGCAATTCTATTGAATAATATGTTGACAAATGAAAATAATTGGGCACCTCCTGAGCCAGCTCCCGCTCCAATTATCGAGCCTATTCCCAAACCAACTCCGAAGAAGAGAGGTGTTCTATTTCTCAGTCCCGAGGATATGCAAGAGGCAAAGAAATCTATGAAAGAAAAAGGTATTAAAGCTGAAGATGTTAAGAATTTACCTCCTATTGAAGAAATACATGGTCTTGATTTACCGCGTGTTGAAGAAACATATGATCTTAATCCCTTATTTATTGAAGAACCTCTAGACCTCGATAACCTGACACAGGTAGTAAAGGTAAATTCTCTCTATAGATATGATAAAGCTGAAATCCCTCCTACTAAAATTGTTAGCCAGTGCTTGGATGATTTTGATAACTTTATGTTTAAGCAAAAAGACTTCAATGCTTATTTTGGTAGACAATTAAAACAAGATGCTTATATGATCAAACGCTTGGGTGATTATATGGCTAATATTAGAGGTGAATTAAAACTTGTTAGCAAACATGCTTCTATGGTTACCACTCAAATGTAGCAAGTACTTAAAGCTCAAAAAGAATTGCTTGATGAAATGAATAGTAAGAAAAATGATTATGCTGTTAGAGTGGCTACTAGAACTGGTAGAATGACTCAGGAACCTTTGTATCCTGAAGGCCACCCTAAGAGAATTGAGCAAGATTCTCAGAGAAATAATATTGATGTACCTAGTTCTTATAAAAGGAAGAAAAACAAAAATGATAGAACTGTGCAAACTTCTAGTGAACCTATCGCTGAACCACCTGAGAATCCAAATGATATCTCTATGTCTGATGCTGAAACACAATCTGGTAATGAACATGAACCTAATGAAAATGTTAATGGTGATGTTCATGATGATGCTCAACCCAGTAATGATAATGATGTAGAGGTTGAACTTGCTGTTGATCTTGATAACCCACAATCAAAGAATCAACGTTACGATAAGAGAGACTTTGTTGCTAGGAAACATGGTAAGGAAAGAGAACCTTGGGTTCAGAAACCCATGCCTTTTCCTCCCAAACCATCCAAGAAAAAGGATGATGAGGATTTTGAGCGCTTTGCTGAAATGATTAGACCTATCTTTTCGCGTATGCGATTGACAGATATGCTCAAAATGAATCCTTATGCTAAGTACATGAAAGATATTGTTACAAATAAAAGAAATATACCGAAAGCTGAAATTTCCACCATGCTTGCTAATTATACTTTTAAGGGTAGAATACCAAAGAAACTTGGAGATCCAGGAGTACCTACTATACCATGCTCCATTAAAAGAAATTATGTTAAAACGTCTTTATGTGATCTTGGAGCCGGTGTTAGTGTTATGCCTCTCTCTTTATACCGTAGACTTGATTTGAATAAGTTGACACCTACTGAAATATCTTTGCAAATGGCTGATAAATCAACTGCTATACACAACGGTATTTGTGAGGATGTGCCTGCTTGCAGTTTGCAAACGTCACTATTTTAACGGACTTTGTTATTCTTGATATTCCTGAGGATGATAGTATGTCTATTATTCTTGGAAGACCTTTTCTTAATACTGCAGGGGCTGTTATTGATTGCAACAAAGACAATGTCACTTTTCATGTTAATGGCAATGAGCATATGGTACACTTCCCGAGGAAACAACCTCAAGTTCATAGTATCAACTCTATTGGAAAAATTCCATCGATTATATTTGGAGGTTTTGAGTTTCCTCTTCCTACTGTCAAGAAGAAATATGATATACTTATCATCGGGGATGTGCATATCCCCGTTGAGGTAACCTAGGGTTATTCAAAATTTCTCCGGTTTCATGTTAATCGGAATGAGTTTGTTAACAAGACTAGATCAACCTTGTTAGTGGATTCCTTTTGATGAGCATGAGATGGATGAAACTAGAAACACAAACTTTTGTACCCTCTCTATACTTTCTATTATTTAGTTGAAATAAAGTAAAAATAGTATTTTTCTGTCTATTTCCTGATTTATCTGTGCAATATAAAAATATCCCGAAAATAAAAGTACTCAGAATGACATGCCAATTTAATATGATTTTTTCGGGAATATTTGAGGATTTATGGTGCAAAAAATCACCATGGGAGCTGCCACTGCCACGAGGTGGAGGCGCGCCCTACCCCCCTAGGCGCGCCCCCTGCCTCGTGGGCCCACGGTGGCCCTCCTCCACTTATCCCTGCACCCATCATCTTCTTCTTCCTCCCACAAACATGAAAAACCAACTCAAGCACGAGTTCCAGCCCTCTTTGATGTGATTTTTGATCTCCTTGCTCAAAGCACCTCTCGCAAAACTTCTTGGGCAGATTGTTCCTTGGTATGTGACTCCTCCATTGGTCCAATTAGTTTTTGCTCTAGTGCTTTATTCGTTGCAAATTTGTGCTGCATAGGTGACCATGTTCTTGAGCTTGCATGTCAAATTTATATGGTTCCAAGTACTTCTAATGCTTGGTATAGGCTCTATGCACTTGTAGGAGTAGTTGCTATCAGTTTTATTGAAGTTGGTTCGCTTTTGTTTGAAGTTACTAAAAATTTCAGATTTTTCAGAAAATAATGAAGATACTTTTGAGGGGCTCATCGAGCCGAAGCTCGAAGGAAAAACAAAATGAAGAAGCACAGAGGCCCAAATATAATTTGCCTCGTACCGCGGAGATCCGACCGTGTGAATGGCCTTCCGATAATTTCTTGAGACATGCTGGGATTTATGAGGATTTCTATTCATTGATTGAGAATGCCGACCTCACCGACTTCGTCTGCGACCAACGTCATCAGTATCTCTTACTCACAAACACTTTTGTGCAAAACTTCTACTTTTTCCCTAAGGAATCACCTCCATCAGTAGAGTTTCATTTATATGACGTTGTTAAGAAGATGCCATTGTCTGAATTTGGTGAAGTCTGCAACATACCCCCTGAGGGTACCTTAGATGAACCACATCATAACGAAGTGGAATCATTTATTAACACTATCTCTGTGGGAGAAACCAGGAAGGTTTCTGATGCAACAATCACTAGCATACATTTTCCTGTATTACGCTATTTTGCCTTATTTGCTAGTCGTTGCTTGATTGGTCGCGGGTACTGTGGGAACCTTAGTGTTCCTCATATTATTATTTTTTTTCCATGGTTTATACCGCGATAACACTGTTAGCATGGGCGGAATTATTGCTAGACGGTTAAGTCTGAACCGTACTAAGGGCCCCATCTTTGGAGGCATTTATGCTTCACGCCTCGCTGCACATTTTAACATAGCTATTAGGCATCATGAGAAAGAAGAGAAATTGCTGCCTAGTGCTTATTTAGATTATAAGAGTATGCTAGCGCATGATTTTATTATTAAAGGCAGGGGAGGAGAGCTCAAACATAAATTATTCTTTCATAAACATCACCCTGAAACTATTACCTTGCCTGCTCCTTCTTTGTTTAATTTTGTAGGACCCTATCTCGTTACGTGGGCTGCCGTCCAAGCTTACAAGAATCCTGCACCAGCCCCAGAACCGGAACCACAAGAGGAGCCTCCACGACAATCTGTTTATTCTTGGGATCCAGAGATGGCTGTCAGCCAATGGCAGTAAGAGTCTTCCTCATCACACTATGATGCCAACTATTCTTCGTCGCAGTACGACCCCAGCTACACCTATGGGTATCCGCCAGGCTATCCCTGGCAATAGACCAACTTAGGCCAAAAGCCTAAGCTTGGGGGAGTACGTATATCTCACCGACATTACATTTATGTTCACAACACTCATTGCTAGGTGTCGGTGCTCATACTCTTTCACTGTAATATACATGCTAGTTTATTTTCTTTTTCCTGCTTTCTTCTTGTGTGTTTGATAAACCTTGAGAAAAAAAATAGTAGTAGTTTATTTTTCTGCTGTAGTAGTAGTAATTAAAAAGAAAACCCAAAAATATTTCCCGTTCTTCTTTTGCTTGTTGGGAGCTTTCCCGTGTAAATAGTTTTATTTCTTTTCTTTGGGGGTCAGTAGGAGAAGACCATGATTAAATTTTTGAAGTGGCTCTTATATGCATTATTGTTGATTTAACCAAGAGCCCATATTGCCTTGTCTTCTCCTGTTTATTGAATGCTCGCAGATTCCATCTTAGTCCAATGCACATGCACTCTTATCATTATTCACATCGTTCAGTCGTGCAAGTGAAAGGCAATTATGATGATATATGATGGACTGACTAAGATGAGAAAAGCTGGTATGAACTCGACCTCTTTTGTTTTTGTAAATATGATGAGTTCATCATTCTTGATTCAGCTTATTATGAATAAACATGTTTGCAATGACAATTAGAGATCATAGTTGCTCGTTCCATCCTTGAGTAGCTACGAGTTATAATGGTTTACCTTGCGCGCCAACATGCTATTAAAATGGTTATGATGTGGTATGATGGAGCGGTATCCTCCTTTGAATGATTTAAGTGACTTGACTCGGCAGATGTTCACGGATGTAGTTGAAACAAATCAACATAGCCTTCACGATATTTATGTTCATGGTGGATTATATCCTACTCATGCTTGCATCCAATGTTTATTAATTTTAATGCATGTACATGGCTGTTGTCGCTCTCTAGTTGGTCGCTTCCCAGTCTTTTGCTAGCCTTCAGTTGTACTAAGTGGGAATACTTCTTGTGCATCCAATCCTTTAAACCCCAAAGTTATTCCACATGAGTCCACCATACCTTCCTATATGCGGTATCTACCTGCCGTTCCAAGTAAATTTGTATGTGCCAAACTCTAAACCTTCAAATAAACATTCTCTTTTGTATGCTCGAATAGCTCATGTATCAACTAGGGCTGCCCTTATCTTCCATGTTAGGCGGGTTATTCTCAAGAGGAGTGGACTCCGCTCCTCACTCACAAGAAAATGGTTGGTCACCGGGATGCCCAGTCCCATGCTTTATGCAAACTAAATCAAAATTAATTGCAAACAAAACTCCCCCTGGGACCTGATGTATGTTGGAGGCACTCGTTGTTTCGAGCAAGCCATGGATTAATGCTTGTTGGTGGAGGGGGAGTATAAACTTTACCATTTTGTTTGGGAACCGCCTATAATGTGTGTGACATGGAAGATATCGCCATCTCTTAGTTGTTATGTTGACAATGAAAGTATACCGCTCAAAATATTATTTATCTCTATTTCAAAACCGAGCTCTGGGACCTCTACAAATCTCTGCTTCCCTCTGCGAAGGGCCTATCTATTTACTTTTATGGTTAGTCATCACCCTCTTATTAAAAAGCACTAGCTGGAGAGCACAACTGTTATTTGCATTCATCACTATTAATCTATATTGGGTATGACTATGATTGGATCTCTTTTACCATGAATTACAATGTCTAGTCAGTCCTTGATCTTTAAAGGTGCTCTGCATTTATATTTTGCGGTCTCAGAAAGGGCTAGCGAGATACCATCTTGTTATATCATATTATGATTGTTTTGAGAAACTGTTGTCATCCGAGATTTATAATTATGACTCGCTAGTTGATTATGCTATTGATATGAGTGATCATGAGACCTGAGAATTATTGCAAATGTGGTTAGTTATGATCTTTGCTGAAAGCTTGAATGCTGGCTTGATATATTTACAACAACAAGAGCAAACAGAGTTTGTAAAAGTTTTTCTTTCTTTCTTTCAGTTTGTCAACTGAATTGCTTGAGGACAAGCAAGGGTTTAAGCTTGGGGGAGTTGATACGTCTCCGTCGTATCTACTTTTCCAAACACTTTTGCCCTTGTTTTGGACTCTAACTTGTATGATTTGAATGGAACTAACCCGGACTGACGCTGTTTTCAGCAGAATTGCCATGATGTTGCAGAAAACAAAAGTTCTCAGAATGACCTGAAACTCCACGGAATACCTTGCAATAAATAATAAAAAATCCTCGCCAAAGATGAAGACCAGGGGGCCCACACCCTGTCCGCGAGGGTGGGGGGCGCCCCCCTAGGGCGTGCCCCCTACCTCGTGGCCCCCTGGAGACCAACCGATGACAATGCCAACTCTATATATTTGCTTTCGGGGAGAAAAAATCGAGGAGAAGAAATCATCGCGTTTTACGATACGGAGCCGCCACCAAGCCCTAAAACCTCTCGGGAGGGCTGATCTAGAGTCCGTTTGGGCCTCCGGAGAGGGGGATTCGTCGTCGTCGTCATCATCAACCATCCTCCATCACCAATTTCATGATGCTCACCGCCGTGCGTGAGTAATTCCATCGTAGGCTTGCTAGACGGTGATGGGTTGGATGAGATTTATCATGTAATCGAGTTAGTTTTGTTAGGGTTTGATCCCTAGTATCCACTATGTTCTGACATTGATGTTGCTATGACTTTGCTATGCTTAATGCTTGTCACTAGGGACCAAGTGCCATGATTTCAGATCTGAACCTATTATGTTTTCATGAATGGTAGCGACCCGACCTCAGACGGTCAAGCCTCTGTGTTACTGTGCCATCCCTGGATCAGTATGCTAGCACACACAGTACATCAATGTATATATCAAAGTGCAATCACATGCATAAATAACGTAAAACTGATATATACCTCATAATACTCAGCGGAAACAATCAAACGGGTGTGGAGTCCCATCAACGCCATCGGCAGGTTGAGTGTAGACCGTAACCACCATCGTAACTCTTACTGTCGAGGAAAAGTCTGCAACATGATACGTTGCAGCCGTGTAGGTCAAGACATTGAATGTACCGCAAGATCACAATATGAGAAAACAGATGATAAAACTATACTATATGCAATATGGCTTTATGGCTCAGATCTCGAGTTTTGTTTTGCGTAAAAGCTGATTTTATTTTACCTACATCAAAGGAATAGAATGAAGTCTGTACTAAGGAGTTTTCTATCATGACATGGTTCCGCCAACCGATGTCTCGTAGCCCAAAATCATCATAAGTTACCCACAATTAAGTTATCAGTCCGGTGTTGAGAGTTCCGAGATAGATCCAAGTCCAGATGCTCAAATTGTCCGTGAATCGGGACACGGCTAATCGATTAGGTTATAACCCTCTGCAGAGGTTTGTACACTTTACCCGCAAGATTCGATCCCTCTTTTACGTTCTCGCACTTCAGGTGTTTGAGAACAAGACGATCAAACATGGTCTTCCGAAGAGTTCCTCGACCACCGTCCGGTACTCATCCCATCCTACCGTAGTTCTACATCTGCTAGTACCGTCGGCCAGAGTCACCACTAAGGTCAACCAAGCGAGCCCATAATGACTTACGGTTGCCGCAGGTAAGCTTCCGGCATGAAGTATTCTTCCGTCTCTTTGAGTCCAGGTGAAGCTTTCCGCAAGATGTCATGGCGCTTCTCCATGCATCCCGGCCAACCACTGGGTTCTCCAGGTGCCCGTCGGCAACCGTCCTTCACCCAAAGAGTGTGTATTGAATTCTTGTCTCGAGTCTTGAAGTCTTCAGGCCTTGAAGATGCGATCCTTGCAGCTTTCATCATGGTGTTGTCGTCATTGACGTAGATCCTTCATTCTCACACCACTCCTGAGCACTCATACCAAACCCCGTCTACTATAGCGTAGCATTAAAATAAATAACGTCCGGGCTTGGTAACAGGTGATGGGTTCCTACCTCATGCATACTACTCAACTACAAGGATTCAATAACACTATCGAGGGGTGGTTGCAAGGATGCCACTAAATGCAATAAAAACATAGGTATGAAAGCAATGATCAAAGTGAACTTGCACGGTTGACGATCTTCGAAAACTAGGGATTCAGAGTAGCAAATTCCGCACTCCGGAAAATTCTACCGAGACAAACAAATAATCACAATAAGCACATAGCATAGGACCACATAACACAATAGCATAGCAATAGCAACATAACACATCAAAATCAAACGAATCAAAACCAAATCCAAAGGAAAACTCAAAGAAAACCAATTCAAAGTTTTTCCTACTTCAAGCAACAACTAAAATAGTTTTATATAACAAAATTTTCTCAACATAACCTAATCATGGTTTTAGGTTAACTAAATAGAAAAGGATTTCATTAATCAACTAGGAGCAAAAAGAATTAATTGAAAAGCTATTATAAAACTCCTTTTAGGCCTAATCCAATTTCCATTAAGAAAAATAAAATAAAGCTTTTATTAATTATAAATAAAAGTTCATCCTATAAAGTGACGTAAACTATCCTAGAATAATCAATCACATGTTAAAAATAAATTAATTTACTAATTAAAATAATAGGAAAACAGTAGCTAGTTAATAAATTTGGATTAATAAGATTCAGCTTAAAACTAATTATTTATTAATCATAAAATACCCAAGTTAAATTTTATGGTTTGGCAATGTCAAAATAAAGTTGGGACAAAAAGAATCATCCAAAAATAATTTTTCTAACTCAAGTTATATCAGATTTACTATTCTGACTAAAACTAAATTAAAGCAATTTAAATTAATTTTAACATAGCTAAATATATATTATACCGAAATTACATAAAATTTGCAATCCAACAAAAAAAGAATCATCTAAAAATAATAAACAGAATAAAATATATCATGTTTTCAAAACAGAAACTATTCTGCTAAAACAGAAAATCAAAATAAAAGAAAAAAAGGCCTAATGGGCCTATCTTTACATACTGAGCGTCAAATAGTCTAAACGCTCCTCGGGTTAAAACTAAAAAACGGGCTGGCTAAATACTAAAAAACCTAACTAATAAACCGGACTAATCGGGCCGGTATTCTTAATAAAAACATAACCCTGCGGGGTCTAATCCTAGCCGTTCACTAGAGATCGGACGAAGTGTCTCCGGCGACTTACATGCGTTCGGCACGGCGGGCGGCGGCGAGCGTGCGTCGAGGGTTCCGGTCGTCGGTGAGCTCGGGGAAGTGGCCGGTCGGGCGCGGGGAAGCTCGGGGAGGGGTTTGGTGGGGTCGGGGGTGGTCGGGAAGGGCTAGGGCGTCGACGGCGGAGCCTCGGGTCTCCGGTGAGCTCGAGCAAGAGAGGGAGAGGGTCCGGCGAGGGCTAGGGGGGGGGGGAGAATGGGGTGCGGGGGGGGGGGGGGGTCGACTTAAATAGGCGGGGCCTCGGGTCTCGCTTGGCGATCGGAGGATCGGCATCCGGATCCTTCGATCCGGCGATCCATGGCGGCGGCAGCGTGGCGTGGGGCGAGGTAGACGATGGGGGTGGGTCCGATGGTCGGTGAGAGGGAGAGGGGAGAGCGAGCGGGTGGCGAAGCGGAGGAGTTCGGGCCTTGAGGTGAGTGAGGTCAGGCTGAGCTGGCCAGTTGGTGGGCTGGCTGGGCCAGTGGGGTTTCGGGGAGGGTGCACTGGTCAGGTGGGTGCTTCTGGCCGGGCTGGGGGGTGGCCTAGTGGCCTCGGGGTTTTTTTTTGAATTTTTTTTGATAAAACCAAAACAGAAATAAAACAAAATCTATAAATATTTTATATAGGGTATATATATACCAAAATGATCAGGGGAATATTCCCTATCATTTGAACATTTTTCCAAAGGCATAATCCAAACTTTATAAAAATCCATTTTTTTCAAATTCAAATAAAATTCAGATTTGAATCCAAAACTTTGGCAATGTTTTTCCTCTGATATTTTTGGAGTGTCATATTTACTCCTCTCATACTTTTCAAGTATTTATCAGGCATATATTTTGAAATGATTCCCACTTGCCAATGTTTGAATTCAAATTCCAAAACTCAATTTGAAAGAGGGTTTCAAGGCACTTTCAATTGACTTTCAATTTGATACTTTTTAACTTCCAACTCATATTTCATATAATTGAAGAAGTCATTTTATCTTCCCTCATGAAAATCATTGAGTTGCATAAAGCTTTGAATTTGAAATATTCCCAAATGAAATTTAAATCTTTTCCAAAACCCTTTTCATTTCAAAATGGAAGAAGTCATGTCATCTTCACTCTAGGGTTTGGTGTTGGAATGAACTTGAATTCATGGGGACCCAAAAGGCAAAGGGGAAAGTTTGGGAAAGTCGTTTCATTCCCTCTCATTCAACTTTCAAAAGTTTTCAAATTCCACTCAGTTTCACTCAATCAATCAAACCATCAATCAGACAACAGGCATAGTTATTTATCTAATATAACATTCCAAAATTTAGAATTTTGGGATGTTACATGAATATATGTGAGTTCTTGATCCTATCTTGCAAGTCTATAGTCACCTACTATGTTTTATGATCCGACAACCCTGAAGTGACAATAATCGGGACCACTCCCGGTGATGACCATAGTTTGAGGAGTTCATGTATTCACTATGTGCTAATGCTTTGTTCCGGTTCTCTATTAAAAGGAGGCCTTAATATCCCTTAGTTTCCATTAGGACCCCGCTTCCACGGCAGGGTAGGACAAAATATGTCATGCAAGTTCTTCTCCATAAGCATGTATGACTATATTCGGAGTACATGCCTACATTACATTGATGAATTGGAGCTAGTTTTGTGTCACCCTATGTTATGATTGTTGCATGACGAACCGCATCCGGCATAATTATCCATCACTGATCCGATGCCTACGAGCTTTCCATATACTGGTTTACGCTTATTTACTTTTCCGTTACTATTGTTACAATCACTACAAAATACCAAAAATATTACTTTGCTTTCATTACTCTTTTGTTACCATTGCCACCACTATCCTATTACTTTGCTACTGAACACTTTGCTGCAGATACTAAGTTTCCAGGTGTGGTTGAATTGACAACTCAGCTGCTAATACTTGAGAATATTCTTTGGCTCCCCTTGTGTCGAATCAATAAATTTGGGTTGAATACTCTACCCTCGAAAACTGTTGCGACCCCCTATACTTGTGGGTTATCATGCATGTTTGATGACGAACGGGAGATAGCTTCGCCTTACGGCCTTCAATTTTTTTTCTACATTTAACATGCACTATTACAACTGTCATGTGAAAATTTGGAAAATTCCAGGGGTCATTTGACCTTTTAAAGACATTTAAGTGATTTTCTAGCCATTTGATGATCCTAATTCAAATTTGAATTACATCTACATGCAACAACTTACCATAACGGTTTGAAAAATCATAGTTGTGTACTTGTGTGCGAGTTAATTCCATGTGCAGTAAATTAGAAGGAAGTTTCAAACATGTTGATCTCACGACATGGACACATGCATGGAGTGCCATGGCATTTAAATTCCAAAAAATAAAAAAACAATCAGAAAAACATGAAACCTTGCTTGATGTAATGTCATGCCACAAAGATGATGTGGTAAAAAAATGGCCTATTTAATGAAAGTTTGGACACACCCACATCACAAACCAGAGCAACTCACTAGAACACTCGTGGTTCCGAGAGGGAACAATGCATGTTTGATGACGAACGGAAGATTACTTCCTCTTACGGCCTTAAATTTCTTTTCTAAATTTAACGTGCACTAATACAACTATCTTGTGAAAATTTGGAAAATTTCAAGGGTCATTTGACATTTTAAAGACATTTAAGTGATTTTCTATCCATTTAATGACCTTAATTCAAATTTTGAACTACATCTACATGCAACGGCTAACCATAACGGTTTGAAAAATTATATTTGTGTACTTGTGTGCGAGTTAATTCCATGTGCAGTAAATTAGAAGGAATTTTCAAACATATTGGTCTTACGACATGGACACATGCATGGAGTGCCATGGCATTTTAGTTCCAAAAAATTAAAAAATGATCAGAAAAACATGAAACCTTGCTTGATGTGATGTCATGCCACCAAAATGATGTGGTAAAAAAATTGGCTTGTTTGACGATAAGTTTGGACACACACCCCTCACAAATCGGAGCAACTCATTAGAAGGCTCGTGGTTCCGAGTGGAAACAACGCATGTTTGATGACAGACAGGAGATAGCTTCCTCTTACGACCTTCAAATTTTTTCTACGTTTAACGTGCACTACTACAACTGTCATCTGAAAATTCGGAAAATTCTAGGGGTCATTTGACCTTTTAAAGACATTTAAGTGATTTTCTAGCCATTTAACCACCGTAATTCAAATTTAAACTACGTCTACATGCAACGGGTAACCATAATGATTTGAAAAATCATATTATTGTGTACTTGTGTGCGACTTAAAAAATCATTAGATGATGTAAATATCTTGTGTTCAAAAAAGAAAATGTAAAGATCTGGCAAGACAACCGCCCACCACATGATTGGCACTCTATTTCGCGACTCGAGGTTTGGTAGGTGAGTGGCGGGGGTCATTAATCAGACACGGTTCTGTATTGCAAATCGTCAACTATTAAGTTCTCACACGGATTTTGCTGCGGGAATCGTGTGTAATTCAAACTACAGTACTCGTAAATTCCGGCGACCGGCGTGTGTACTATTCTCGTTGATCTAGATTCTGGCAGCCAATAAATACTACCTAGCTCATGTCGTACCACCTGCATTCTCATGTACATCCTCCCCTCACTCCCCCCCCTCTCTCTCTCTCTCTCTCTCAAATCTCTGCCATGGCGCCGCCGGTCTACCCACGCACCGATGAGGATTCACCGCCCCCTGAGGACGCTCACTCGAATAGCAGCGACGAGGACCCCTACACGCCGCCGAACGAGGTTGTGCTGGACCCCCCAACTTTGGATTGGTTTTGGGGCCAGTACAATCTTTGTCTATGGAAGTTGCTGCCGCCGACTGAGAAAGCCAGGCAAGTGGCATTCAAGAAGGAGATGGCGGAGGAGGAAGCCGGGTACCATGCGGCCTGTGAAGCCCGTGATGCCGCCTGGAAAAAGGAGGTGGCGGAGCTTTGGGGGCGGGTGCGTCATCGTGCGGAGGAGGTGTACGAAGACGGGTACTTCGCGATGAAGGTCAAAGGAGCTGGGCGCCTCATCACTGCGTGGAGTGCTACCTCTCGAGCATGCGTTGGTTTTCCCTTGAAGAGGAAAGGGTGATGCAGGAAAATAGCGTAAGTATTTCCCTTAGTTTTTGAGAACCAAGGCATCAATCCAGTAGGAGATTACACGCAAATCCCTAGTACCTGCACAAACAAATAAGAACCTTGCAAAAACGCGATAAAGGGGTTGTCAATCCCTTCAAGGCTACTTGCAAAAGTGAGATCTAATAGAGATAATAAGATAAATATTTTTGGTATTTTTATGGTATAGATTGGAAAGTAAAGATTGCAAAATAAAATAGATCGGAAACTTATATGATGGAAGATAGACCCGGGGGCCACAGGTTTCACTAGTGGCTTCTCTCAAGATAGCAAATTCTACGGTGGGTGAACAAATTACTGTCGAGCAATTGATAGAAAAGTGCATAGTTATGAGAATATCTAGGCATGATCATGAACATAGGCATCACGTCCGGTACAAGTAGACCGAAACGATTACGCATCTACTACTATTACTCCACACATCGACCGCTATCCAAAGCATGCATCTAGAGTATTAAGTTCATAATAAGCGAGTAACACATTAAGCAAGATGACATGATGTAGAGGATAAACTCAAGCTATATGATATAAACCCCATCTTTTATCCTCGATGGCAACAATCCAATACGTGCCTTGCTACCCCTAACATCCTTTGGGAAAGGACACCGCAAGATTGAACTCAAAGCTAAGCACTTCTCCCATTGCAAGAAAGATCAATGTAGTAGGCCAAACCAAACTGATAATTCGAAGAGACTTGCAAAGATATCAAATAATACATATAAGAATTCAGAGAAGAATCAAATATTGTTCATAGATAATCTTGATCATAAACCCACAATTCATCGGATCTCGACAAACACACCACAAAAAGTAATACATCGAATAGATATCCAAGAGAATCGAGGAGAACTTTGTATTGAGATCCAAAGAGAGAGAATAAGCCATCTAGCTAATAACTATGAACCCGAAGGTCTGTGGTAAACTACTCACACATCATCGGAGAGGCTATGGTGTTGATGTAGAAGCCCTCCTGAAGGAAATATGCCCTAGAGGCAATAATAAAGTTATTATTTATTTCCTTATTTCATGATAAATGTTTATTATTCATGCTAGAATTCTATTAACCATAAACTTAGTACATGTGTGAATACATAGACAAACGGAGTGTCACTAGTGTGCCTCTACTTGACTAGCTGGTTGAATCAAAGATGGTTAAGTTTCCTAGCCATAGACGTGAGTTGTCATTTGATTAACGGGATCACATCATTAGAGAATGATGTGATTGACCCATTCCGTTAGCTTAGCACTTGATCGTTTAATATGTTGCTATTGCTTTCTTCATGACTTATACATGTTTCTATGACTATGAGATTACGCAACTCCTGAATACCGAAGGAACACTTTGTGTGCTACCAAACGTCACAACGTAACTGGGTGATTATAAAGGTGCTCTAAAGGTGTCTCCAATGGTACTTGTTGAGTTGGCATAGATTGAGATTAGGATTTGTCACTCCGATTGTCGGAGAGGTATCTCCGGGCCCTCTCGGTAATGCACATCACTATAAGCCTTGCAAGCAATGTGACTAATGAGTTAGTTGTGGGATGATGTATTACGGAACGAGTAAAAAGACTTGCCGGAAACAAGATTGAATTAGGTATTGAGATACCGACGATAGAATCTCGGGCAAGTAACATACCGATGACAAAGGGAACAACGTATGTTGTTATGCGGTTTGACCGATAAAGATCTTCGTAGAATATGTGGGAGCCAATATGAGCATCTAGGTTCCGCTATTGGTTATTGACTCGAGATGTGTCTCGGTCATGTCTACATAGTTCTCAAACCAGTTGGGTCTGCACGCTTCATGTTTGATGACGATTTGTATTAAAGAGTTATGTGATTTGATGACCGAAGATAGTTCGGAGTCCCGGATGAGATCATGGACATGACAAGGAGTCTCGAAATGGTTGAGACGTAAAGATCGATATATTGGAAGGCTATATTCGGACATCGGAAAGGTTCCGAGTGATTCGGGTATTCTCGGAGTACCGGAGAGTTAAGGGAATTCGTATTGGGCCTTAATGGGCCATATGGGAAAGGAGAGAAAGGCCTCAAGGGTGGCCGCGCCCCTTCCCCATGGACTGGTCCGAATTGGACTAGGGAAAGGGGCCCCCCCTTCCTTCCTTCTCCTTCTCCCTTCCCCTTTTCCTATTCCATGTGGGAGGTGGAATCCTACTAGTACTAGGGAGTCCTAGTAGGACTCCACACTTTGGGCACGCCCTATGAGGGCCGGCCTCCTCCTCCCTCCATCCTTTGTATACGTGGCCAGGGGTCACCCCATAGACACACAAGTTGATCACTGATTTCTTAGCCGTGTGCGGTGCCCCACCTCGGTCATATCGTCGTAGTGCTTAGGCGAAGCCCTGCGTCGGTAGCTTCATCATCACCGTCATCACGCTGTCGTGCTGACGAAGCTCTTCCCCGACACTCTGCTGGATCGTAAGTTCGTGGGACGTCATCGAGCCAAACATGTGCAGATTGCGGAGGTACCCTACCTTCGGTGCTAGGATCGTTCGATCTAGAAGACGTACGACTACATCAACTGCGTTGTCATAACGCTTCCGCTTATGGTCTATGAGGGTACGTAGAGAATACTCTCCCCTCTCGTTGCTATGCATCACCATGATCTTGCGTGTGCGTAGGATTTTTTTTGAAATTACTACGTTCCCCAACAGTGGCATCCGAGCCTGGTCTATGCGTAGATGGTATATGCACGAGTAGAACACAAAGAGTTGTGCGCGATAATAGTCATACTGCTTACCAGCATGTCATACTTTGATTCGGCAGTATTGTTAGATGAAGAGGCTCAGACCGACATTACATGACCACGTTCATGAGACTGGTTCTACCACCGTGCTTCGCACACAGGTGGCTAGTGGGTGTCTGTTTCTCCAACTTTAGTTGAATCGATTGTGGCTACGCCTGGTCCTTATTGAAGGTTAAAACAACACATACTTGACGAAAAATCATTGTGGTTTTGATGCGTAGGTAAGAACGGTTCTTGCTCAGCCCGTAGCAGCCACGTAAAACTTGCAACAACAAAGTAGAGGACGTCTAACTTGTTTTTGCAGGGCATGTTGTGATGTGATATGGTCAAGACGTGATGAGATATAAATTGTTGTATGAGATGATCATGTTTTGTTAAAGTTATCGGCAACTGGCAGGAGCCTTATGGTTGTCTCTTTATTGCATAAGATGCAAGTGCCATGTAATTGCTTTACTTTATCACTATGCGATAGCAATAGTTGCAAAAGCAATAGCTGGTGAGACGACCATATGATGACACGTTGATAGAGATCAAGATGATAGAGATCATGGTGTCATGCCGGTGACGATAGAAATCATGACGGTACTTTGGAGACGGAGATCAAAGGCACAAGATGATCATGGCCATATCATGTCACATATTTTGATTGCATGTGATGTTTATCTTTTATACATCTTATTTTTCTTGGTTCGGTGGTAGCTTTATAAGATGATCCCTTACTAAAATTTCAAGGTATAAGTGTTCTCCCTAAGTTTGCACCATTGCGACAGTTCTTCGTGCTGAGACACCACGTGATGATCGGGTGTGATAAGCTCTACGTTCACATACAACGGGTGCGAGCCAGTTTTGCACATGCAGAATACTCAGGTTAAACTTGACGATCCTAGCATATGCAGATATGGCCTCGGAACACTGGAGACCGAAAGGTCGAACGTGAATCATATAGTAGATATGATCAACATAGTGATGTTCACCATTGAAAACTACTCCATCTCACGTGATGATCAGACATGATTTAGTTGATATGGATCACGTGATCATTTAGATGACTCGAGGGATTTCTATCTAAGTGGGATTTCTTAAGTAATATGATTAATTGAACTTAAATTTATCATGAACATAGTCCTGATAGTATTTGCATATCTATGTTGTAGATCAATAGCTCGCAAATAGCTTCCCTGTTTTATTTATGATATGTTCCTAGAGAAAACTAAGTTGAAAGATACTAGTAGAAATGATTCAGACTTGGTCCGTGATCTGAGGATTATCCTCATTGCTGCACAAAAGAATTATGTCCTTGATGT
The DNA here is from genome assembly GCA_021605145.1 of Aegilops bicornis. Lineage (NCBI taxonomy): Eukaryota > Viridiplantae > Streptophyta > Magnoliopsida > Poales > Poaceae > Aegilops > Aegilops bicornis. Next base: position 292,236,128 of record CM038671.1, read on the forward strand.
ACAAATGCAGACGTAAATATGTCCGTGACAGACCTATCGCAGGAGCAGATGCAGACGTTATGAACGTTTGACAAAGCTAGGTATGATGAGTACTTGATAGTTTAGTGCACCATGCTTTAAGGCTTAGAACCGGGATTTCAAAAATGTTTTGAACGCCACGGAGCATATAAGATGTTCCAAGAGTTGAAATTGGTATTTCATACTCATTCCCGTGTCAAGAGGTATGAGACCTCTGACAGTACTTTGCCTACAAGATGGAGGAGAATAGCTCAACCAGTGAGCATGTGCTCAGATTGTCTGGGTACTACAATTTCTTGAATCAAGTGGGAGTTAATCTTCCAGATAAGATAGTAATTGACAAAGTTCTCTAGTCACTATAACCAAGTTGCTAGAACTTCGTGATGAACTATAATATGCAAGGGATAACGGAAACGATTCCCAAGCTCTTCGCGATGCTGAAATCGGCGAAGGTAGAAATCAAGAAAAAGCATCAAGTGTTGATGGTTGACAAGACCACTAGTTTCAAGTAAAAGGGAAAGGGAAAGAAAGGAAACTTAAAGAAGAATGGAAAGCAAGTTGCCACTCCCATGAAGAAGCCCAAAGCTAGACCCAAGCCTGAAACTGAGTGCTTCTACTGCAAAGGAAATGGTCACTGGAAGTGGAACTGCCCTAGATATTTGGCGGATAAGAAGGATGGCAAAGTGAACAAGGTATATTTGATATACATGTTATTGATGTGTACTTTACTAGTGTTTGTAGCAACCCCTCAGTATTTGATACTGGTTCAATTGCTCAGAGTAGTAACTCGAAACGGGAGTTGCAAAATAAACAGAGACTAGTTAAGGGCGAGATGGTGATGTGAGTTGGAAGTGATTCCGAGGTTGATAAGATCACCATCGCACAATCCCTTTTACCTTCGGGATTAGTGTTGAACCTAAACTAAATGTCATTTGGTGTTTGCGTTGAGCATGAATATGATTTGATCATGTTTATTGCAATACATTTATTCATTTAAGTTAGAGAACAATTGTTGTTCTGTTTACATGAATAAAACCTTCTATGGTTATACACCCAATGAAAATGGTTTGTTGGATCTCGATCGTAGTGTTACACATATTCATAATATTGAAGCCAAAAGATGAAAAGTTAATAATGATAGTGCAACTTATCTGTGGCACTGCCGCTTAGGTCATATTGGTGTAAAGAGCATGAAGAAACTCCATGCTGATGGGATTTTTGAATCACTTTATTATGAATCACTTGATGCTTGCGAACCATGCCTCGTGGGCAACATGACTAAGACTCCTTTCTCCGGAACAACGGAGCGAGCAACTGACTTATTGGAAATAATACATACTAATGAATGCAGTCCGATGGGAGTTGAGGCTCGCGGCGGGTATTGTTATTTTCTGACCTTCACAGATGATTTAAGCAGATATGGGTATATCTACTTGATGAAACATAAGTCTGAAACATTTGAAAAGTTCAAAGAATTTCGGAGTGAAGTAGAAAATCATGATAACAAGAAAATAAAGTCTCTACGATCTGATCGCGGAGATGAATATTTTAGTTATGAGTTTGGCCTTCAATTAAAACAATGTGGAATAGTTTCACAAACTCATGCCACCTTGAACACCACAGCATAATGGTGTGTCCGAACGTCATAACCATACTTTATTGGATATAGTGCAATCTATGATGCCTCTTACCGATCCACCACTATCGTTTTGGGGTTATGCATTAGAGATAGCTGCATTCACATTAAATAGGGCACCATCTAAATCCGTTGAGACGACACCATATGAACTGTGGTTTGGCAAGAAACCTAAGTTGTCATTTCTTAAAGTTTGGGGCGGCGATGCTTATGTGAAAAAGTTTCAACCTGATAAGCTCGAACCCAAATCAGAGAAGTGCATCTTCGTAGGAGACCCAAACAAAATTGTTGGGTACACCTTCAATCACAGATTCGAAGGCAAAATATTCGTTGCTAAGAATGGATCCTTTCTAGAGAAGGAGTTTCTCTTGAAAGAAGTGAGTGGGAGGAAGGTAGAACTTGATGAGGTAATTGTACCTTCTCCCGAATTGGAAAGTATTTCTTCACTGAAATCACTTCAAGTGATGCTTACACCAATTAATGAGGAAGTTAATAATGATGCTCTTGAAGCTTCAGATCAAGTTACTACCGAACCTCGCAGGTCAACCAGAGTACGTTACGCACCAGAGTGGTATGGTAATCCTGTTCTGGGAGTCATGTTACTAGACCATGACGAACCTACGAACTATGAGGAAGCGATGATGAGCCCCGATTCCGTGAAATGGCTTGAGGCCATGAAATCTGAGATGGGATCCATGTATGAAAACAAAGTGTGGACTTTGATTGACTTGCCCGATGATCGGCGAGCCATTGAGATTAATGGGATCTTCAAGAGGAAGACGGACGCTGATGGTAGTGTTATTATCTACAAAGCTAGAATTGTTGCTAAAGGTTTTCGACAAGTTCAAGGTGTTGACTATGATGAGAGTTTCTCACTCGTACCTATGCTTAAAGTCTGTCCGAATCATGTTAGCAATTGCCGCATTTTATGAAATTTGGCAAATGGATGTCAAAACTGCATTCCTTAATGGATTTCTTAAAGAAAAGTTGTATATGATGCAACCAGAAGGTTTTGTCAATCTGAAAGATGCGAACAAAGTGTGTAAGCACCAGTGATCCATTTATGGACTGGTGCAAGCATCTCGGAGTTGGAATATACGCTTTGATAAGTTGATCAAAGCATATAGTTTTATACAGACTTGCGGTGAAGCTCAGATTTACAAGAAAGTGAGTGGGAGCACTTTCTGATAAGTATATGTGCATGACATATTGTTGATCGGAAATGATGTAGAATTTTCTGGAAAGCATAAAGGAGTGTTTGAAAGGAGTTTTTCAAAGAAAGACCTCGGTGAAGCTGCTTACATATTAAGCATCAAGATCTATAGAGATAGATCAAGACGCTTGATAAGATTTTTTCAATGAGTACATACCTTGACAAAGATTTTGAAGTAGTTCAAAATGGAACAGTCAGAGAAGGAGTTCTTGCCTGTGTTGCAAGGTGTGAAGTTGAGTAAGACCCAAAGCCCGACCACGGCAGAAGATAGAGAGGAAATGAAAGTCATTCCCTATGCCTCAACCATAGGTTCTATAAAGTATGCCATGCTATGTACCAGACCTATTGTATACCCTGCCCTTAGTTTGGCAAGGGAGTACAATAGTGATCTAGGAGTAGATCACTGGACATCGGTCAAAATTATCCTTAGTGGAATAAGGATATGTTTCTCGATTATGGAGGTGACAAAAGGTTAGTCGTAAAGGGTTACGTCGATGCAAGTTTTGACACTGATCCAGATGACTCTAAGTATCAATATGGATACATATTGAAAGTGGGAGAAATTAGCTAGATAGCTCCATGCAGAGCATTGTTGACATAGAAATTTGCAAAATACACACGGATCTGAATATGGCAGACCCGTTGACTAAACTTCTCTCACAAGGAAAACATGATCACACCTTAGTACTCTTTGAGTGTTAATCACATGGCGATGTGAACTAAGATTACTTACTCTAGTAAACCCTTTGAGTGTTGGTCACATGGGGATGTGAACTATGGGTGTTAATCACATGGTGATATGAATTATTGGTGTTAAATCACATGGCGATGTGAACTAGATTATTGACTCTAGTGCAAGTGGGAGACTGAAGGAAATATGCCCTAGAGGCAATAATAAAGTTATTTTTTATTTCCTTATTTCATGATAAATGTTTATTATTCATGCTAGAATTGTATTAACCAGAAACTTAGTACATGTGTGAATACATAGACAAACAGAGTGTCACTAGTATGCCTCTACTTGACTAGCTGGTTGAATCAAAGATGGTTAATTTTACTAGCCATAGACATGAGTTGTCATTTGATTCACGGGATCACATCATTAGAAAATGATGTGATTGACTTGACCCATTTCGTTAGCTTAGCACTTGATCGTTTAGTATGTTGATATTGCTTTCTTCATGACTTATACATGTTCCTATGACTATGAGATTACGCAACTCCCGAATACCGGAGGAACACTTTGTGTGCTACCAAACGTCACAACGTAACTGGGTGATTATAAAGGTGCTCTACAGGTGGCTTTGATGGAACTTGTTGAGTTGGTATAGATCGAGACTAGGATTTGTCACTCCAATTGTCGGAGAGGTATCTCTAGGCCCTCTCGGTAATGCACATCACTATAAGCCTTGCAAGCAATGTGACTAATGAGTTAGTTGCGGGATGATGTATTATGGAACGAGTAAAGAGACTTGCTGGTAACAAGATTGAAGCATGTATTGCGATACCGACGATCGAATCTCGGGCAAGTAACATAGCGATGACAAAGGGAACAACGTACGTTGTTATGCAGTTTGACCGATAAAGATCTTCGTAGAATATGTGGGAGCCAATATGAGCATCCAGGTCCGCTATTGGTTATTGACTCGAGATGTGTCTCGGTCATGTCTACATAGTTCTTGAACCCGTATGGTCCGCACGCTTAACGTTTGATGACGATTTGTATTAAAGAGTTATGTGATTTGATGACCGAAGATAGTTCGGAGTCCCGGATGAGATCATGGACATGACAAGGAGTCTCTAAATGGTCGAGACGTAAAGATTGATATATTGGAAGGCTATATTTGGACATCGGAAAGGTTCCGAGTGATTCGGGTATTTTTCGGAGTACCGGAGAGTTACGGGAATTGGTATTGGGCCTTAATGGGCCATACGGGAAAGGAGAGGAAGGCCTCAAGGGTGGCCGTGCCCCTTCCCCATGGACTGGTCCGAATTGGACTAGGGAAAGGGGGCGCCCCCTTCCTTCCTTCTTCTTCTCCCTTCCCCTTTTCCTATTCCATGTGGGAGGTGGAATCCTACTAGGGCTAGGGAGTCCTAGTAGGACTCCACACTTTGGGCGCGCCCTATGAGGGTCAGCCTCCTCCTCCCTTCATCCTTTATATACGTGGCCAGGGGGCACCCCATAGACACACAAGTTGATCATTTATTTCTTAGCCATGTGCGGTACCCCCTCCACCATAATCCACCTCGGTCATATCGTCGTAGTGATTAGGTGAAGCCCTGCGCCGGTAGCTTGATCATCACCGTCAGCACACCGTCGTGCTGACGAAGCTCTTCCCCGACACTCTGCTGGATTGTGAGTTCGTGGGACGTCACCGAGCCGAACATGTGCAGATCGCGGAGGTGCCGTACCTTCGGTGCTAGGATCGGTCGATCGTGAAGACGTACGACTACATCAACCGCTTTGTCATAACGCTTCCTCTTGCGATCTATGAGGGTACATAGACAACACTCTCCCCTCTCGTTGCTATGCATCACCATGATCTTGCGTGTGCATAGGAATTTTTTTGAAATTACTACGTTCCCCAACACCTCTGTGATCGATTCCCCCTTCGACTGAGAGCCGTAAAAGGCCCCAAGATGGGATCTCACGGGTACAGAAGGTTGCAGCGGTGGAAAAATTGTTTCGTGGTGCTCCTGGATGTTTTTAGGGTTTTAGAGTATATATAGGCGAAGGAAGTAGGTCGGTGGAGCCACGAGGGGCCCACAAGGGTGGGGGGCGCGCCTACCCCCTGGGCGCGCCTCCCTACCTTGTGGTCGCCTTGTTGCTTCCTTGACGTCCACTCCAAGTCTCCTGGACCGCGTTTATTCCAAAAACGATCATCGCGAAGGTTTCATTCCGTTTGATATTCCTTTTCTGCGAAACACTGATATAGGAAAAAAACAGCAATTTGCACTGGGCCTCCGGTTAGTAGGTTAGTCCCAAAAATAATATAAAAGTGTATAATAAAGCCCATTAAACATCCAAAACAGATAATATAATAGCATGGAACAATCAAAATTATAGATACCTTGGAGACGTATCAAGCATTCCCAAGCTCAATTCCTGCTTGTCCTCGAGTAGGTAAATGATAAAAACAGAATTTTTGGCGTGGAATGCTACCTAGCATAATTCTCAATGGAATTTTCTTTATTGTAGAATGAATGTTCAGATCCGAAAGAATCAAGACAAAAGTTTAATATTGACATAAAAATAATAATACTTCAAGCATACTAATAAAGCAATCATGTCTTCTCAAAATAACATGGCCAAAGAAAGTTATCCCTACAAAATCATATAGTCTAGCTATGCTCTATCTTCATCAAATAAAATATTTAAATCATGCACAACCCCGATGACAAGCCAAGCAATTGTTTCATACTTTTGATGTTCTCAAACTTTTTCAATCTTCACGCAATACATGAGCATGAGCCATGGACATAGCACTATATGTGGAATAGAATGATGGTTGTGGAGAAGACAGAAAAGGAGAAGATAGTCTCTCATCAACTAGGCATATCAACGGGCTATGGAGATGCCCATGAATAGGTATCAATGTGAGTGAGTAGGGATTGCTATGCAACATATGCACTAGAGCTATAAGTGTATGAAAGCTCAACCAAAGAAACTAAGTGGGTGTGCATCCAACTCACTTGCTCACGAAGACCTAGGGCATTTTGAGGAAGCCCATCATTGAAATATACAAGACAAGTTCTATAATGTAAAATTCCCACTAGTATATGAAAGTGACAACTTAGGAGACTCTCTATCATGAACATCATGGTGCTACTTTGAAGCACAAGTGTGGTAAAAGGATAGTAACATTGTCCCTTCTCTCTTTTCTCTCATTCATTTTTTTGTTTGGGCCTTTCTCTTTTTTATGGCCTCTTTTCTTTCTCTCTTTTTTCTCAGTACGGAGTCTCATCCGACTTATGGGGGAATCATAGTCTCCATCATCCTTTCCTCACTTGGGACAATGCTCTAATAATGATGATCATCACACTTTTATTTACTTACAACTCAAAAATTACAACTCAATACCTAGAACAAAATATGACTCTATGTGAATGCCTCCGTGATGTCTTTGGGATATGCAATGAATCAAGAGTGACATGTATGAAAATCATGAACGGTGGCTTTGCCACAAATACGATGTAAACTACATGATCATGCAAAGCAATATGACAATGATGGAGGGTGTCATAATAAACGGAACAGTAGAAAGTTGCATGGAAATATATCTCGAATGGCTATGGAAATACCATAATAGGTAGGTATGGTGGATGTTTTGAGGAAGGTATATGGTGGGTGTATGATACCGGCGAAAGTTGCACGGTATTAGAGAGGCTAGCAACGGTTGGAGGGTGAGAGTGTGTATAATCCATGGACTCAACATTAGTCATAAAGAACTCACATACTTATTGCAAAAATCTATTAGTTATTGAAATGAAGTACTACGCGCATGCTCCTAGGGGGATAGATTGGTAGGAAAATACCATCGCTTGTCCCCGACCGCCACTCATAAGGAAGACAATCAATAAATAAATCATTGCTTCGACTTCATCACATAACGGTTCACCATTCGTGCATGCTACGGGAATCACAAACTTTAACACAAGTATATCTCAAATTCACAACTACTCAACTAGCATGACTCTAATATCACCATCTTCATATCTCAAAACAATCATAAAGAATCAAACTTCTCATCGTATGCAATGCACTTTATATGATAGTTTTTATTATACCTATCTTGGATGCTCATCACTTTAGGACTAAAATTTTAGCCAAAGAAAATTACCATGCTGTTCTAAAATACTCTCAAAATAATATAAGTGAAGCATGAGAGATCAATAATTTCTATAAAATAAACCACCATCATGCTCTAAAAAGATATAAGCGAAGCACTAGAGCAAAATGATCTAGCTCAAAAGATATAAGTGAAGCACATAGAGTATTCTAATAAATTCCGATTCATGTGTGTCTATCCAAAAGGTGTGTACAGTAAGGATGATTGTGGTAAACTAAGAAGCAATGACTCAAATCATACAGGACGCTCCAAGCAAAACACATATCATGTGGTGAATAAAAATATAGCATCAAGTAAAGTTGTCGATAGACGAAGACGAAAGAGGATGCCTTCCGGGGCATCCCCAAGCTTAGGCTTTTGGTTGTCCTTGAATTTTACCTTGGTATGCCTTGTGCATCCCCAACCTTAGGCTCTTGCCACTCCTTGTTCCATAATCCATCAAATCTTTACCCAAAAACTTGAAAACTTCACAACACAAAACTCAACAGAAAATCTCATGAGCTCCGTTAGCGAAATAAAAAAAACCACCACTTTAAGGTACTGTAATGAACTCATTCTTTATTTATATTGGTGTTAAACCTACTTTATTCCAACTTACCTATGGTTCATACCCCCTGATACTAGTCGTAGATTCATCAAAATAAGCAAACAACACACAAAAAACAAAATCTGTCAAAAACATAACAGTCTGTAGTAATCTGTATCAAACGCAAATTTATGTAACTCATAAAAATCTTAAATAAATTGGTGGACGTGATGAATTTATATATTAATCATCTGCAAAAAGAATCAACCTAAAAGCACTCTCCAGTAAAAAAATGCAGCTAATCTTGTGAGCGCTAAAGTTTCTGTTTTTTACAGCAAGATCGCAAAGACTTCACCCATGTCTTCCCAAAGGTTCTACTTGGAACAAACACTAATTAAAATATAAAACCACATATTAACAGAGGCTAGATGAATTATTTATTACTAAACAGGAACAAAAAACAAGGAACAAAAATAAAATTGGGTTGCCTCCCAACAAGCGCTATCGTTTAACGCCCCTAGTTAGGCATTGGGATTTCAATGATGCTCACATGAAAGATAATAATTGAAACACAAAGAGAGAATCATAAAACATGTGACAAACATATTTAAGTCTAACATAATTCCTATGCATAGGCACTTTATAGGCAAAAAAATTATCAAGGCAAGCAAATCCTAGCATATGCAAAGGAGAAGAAAGAAACAAGATCAATGTCAACAAGAAGAGATGTAATTTAGTAACATGAGAATTTCTACAACCATATTTTACTCTCTCATAATAATTACATGTAGAATCATAAGAAAATTCAACAACATAGATATAACATAAAATATTCTCTTTATGAACCACATGCATGCAAAGTTGACACTCTTCCTAAATAGTGGGATTAACTTTAGCTAAAGTCATGAACTCTCCAAACCGACTTTTATCAAAAAATTCATAAGATTGAATATTCTTCAAATATGTGGGATCTAAAGTTGACACTCTTCTAAAACCACTTTCAATATTATTTCAAGCACTATTATCAATCTCATATTCATCATGGGGCTTAAATAAATTTTCAAGATCATAAGAAGAATCACCCCAATCATGATCATTGCAACAAGTAGTAGACATAGCAAAACTAGCATCCCCAAGCTTAGGGTTTAGCCTATTATTAGCACAATTGAAATCAAGAGAATTTATAGTAAAATCATAGCAATCATGCTTTTTATTCAAGGAGCTATCGTGAATCTCTTCATAAATTTCTTCATCACAATTTTCAGATTCACGAATTTCAAGCAAACCTCATAAAGATAATCTAGTGCACTCAAATCACTAGAAATTGGTTCATCGTAATTGGATCTCTTAAAAAGATTAGAAAGGGGATGAGGATCCATAAACTTTTAGCAAGCGAAGATGCAAGCAAAAAGAAGGCACATGGTAACATGAGATCGAACGGAAGGAGGGCGAAGAAAAGGCAAAGGTTTTCGAAAATCGTTTTAAAAGTGGAGGAGAGGAAAACGAGAGGCAAATGGCAAATAATGTAATGCGAGGGATAAGAGTTTGTGATGGGTACTTGGTATTCTTGACTTGAGAGTAGATCTCCCCAGCAACGGCGCAGAAATGGCTAGTTGCCAGGAGATCAAATCTTGACTTGACTTGGTGCAAATCGCCCCAGCAACGGCGCCAGAAATCCTTCTTGCTACCTCTCGAGCATGTGTTGGTTTTCCCTTGAAGAGGAAAGGATGATGCAACAAAGTAGCGTAAGTATTTCCCTCAGTTTTTGAGAACCAAGGTATCAATCCAGTAGGAGATTACACGCAAATCCCTAGTACTTGCACAAACAAATATGAACCTTGCAACCAACGCGATAAAGGGGTTGTCAATCCCTTCACGACCACTTGCAAAAGTGAGATCTAATAGAGAAAATAAGATAAATATTTTTGGTATTTTCATGGTATAGATTGGAAAGTAAAGATTGCAAAATAAAATAGATTGGAAACTTATATGATGGAAGATAGACCCGGGGGCCATAGGTTTCACTAGTGGCTTCTCTCAAGATAGCAAATTCTACGGTGGGTGAGCAAATTACTGTCGAGCAATTGATAGGAAAGTGCATAGTTATGAGAATATCTAGGCATGATCATGAACATAGGCATCACGTCCGCGACAAGTAGACCGAAACGATTATGCATCTACTACTATTACTCCACACATCGACCGCTATCCAACATGCATCTAGAGTATTAAGTTCATAAGAACAGAGTAACGCATTAAGCAAGATGACATGATGTAGAGGGATAAACTCAAGCAATATGATACAAAGCCCATCTTTTATCCTCGATGGCAACAATTCAATACATGCCTTGCTGCCCCTGCTATCACTGGGAAAGGACACCACAAGATTAAACCCAAAGCTAAGCACTTCTCTCATTGCAAGAAAGATCAATCTAGTAGGCCAAACCAAACTGATAATTTGAAGAGTCTTGCAAAGATATCAAATCATACATATAAGAATTGAGAGAAGAATCAAATATTGTTCATAGATAATCTTGATCATAAACCCACAATTCATCGGATCTCGACAAACACACCGCAAAAAGTATTACATCGAATAGATCTCCAAGACAATCGAGGAGAACTTTGTATTGAGATCCAAAGAGAGAGAAGAAGCCATCTAGCTAATAACTATGGACCCAAGGTGCAGTGGTAAACTACTCACACATCATCGGAGAGGCTATGGTGTTGATGTAGAAGCCCTCCGTGATCGATTCCCCCTCCGGCGGAGTGCCGGAAAAGGCCCCAAGATGGGATCTCACGGGCACAGAAGGTTGCGGCGGTGGAAAAAGTGTTTCGTGGTGCTCCTGGATGTTTTCAGGGTATACGAGTATATATAGGCGAAGGAAGTAGGTCGGTGGAGCCACGAGGGGCCCACGAGGGTGGGGGCGCGCCTCCCTACCTCGTGGCCGCCTTGTTGCTTCCTTGACATCCACTCCAAGTCTCCTGGATTGCGTTTGTTCCAAAAACAATCCTCACAAAGGTTTCATTCCGTTTGGACTCCGTTTGATATTCCTTTTCTGTGAAACACTGAAATAGGCAAACAAACAGCTATTTGCACTGGGCCTCCGGTTAGTAGGTTAGTCCCAAAAATAATATAAAAGTGTATAATAAAGCCCATTAAACATCTAAAACAGACAATATAATGGCATGGAACAATAAAAAATTATAGATACGTTGGAGACGTATCATGGAGGTGGGCCGATAAGCTCCAGCGTGCCACCGACGTGGAGCTCCGGTGGGTGCCCAACGAAATGGCAAGATCATTCGCGCTCGTCCGCCAACAAGAGGCAGATCGGTACGTCAAGCGCTACGAGGCGGAGGAGGCGGAGTACTGCCTCCGCACTAGGAAGACGCCACGCACCAGGGAGCTGCTAGCGAGGGGCTGCCAGAATACTGGCCCAGGAGGGATTATTAGTTTTAGTATTGTTTGTTTTCAATTTTATGCATTGTACCTAGCAGTTAAGTATCATCACGTATATGTGATGATATTATATATATTCTGTGATGAACTAATGAACAATTAATATATATATATATATATATATATATATATATATATATATATATATTATGAATTCCATTTTCTATCTGTTTTTGTATACTAATTTGAATCTAGCAGTTATCATCCACATATACAGAATGGAAAGCGTATATACACACATTGAAACAGAACATATAAGAACGGAAAACAGAGTACACACATTGAAACAGAGCAATACTATGATTGCTGTGAATACATAGCTATCCACGTCGAAACGACTCAACAAAATAAAACGCGTCCATGAGACCATGACCAGCAGCCCTTGCCTACGGTAGCTCTTGGCTATGCCTGAACTCGTGCAAGCATTCGTCCAAGTGGTCGACACGCTCGTGGTACATCTGGAGCGCGATCTCGAGCTCCAAGTTGGCTATTTCATCGGAGATCACCAGCTCGAGGATGCGACAGCCATGTTCCTCTACTACGCCCAGGTGGACACTTGGGACAAGGAGACAGTCGAGCCTATCGACCAGCGTGTTGGCATCGAGCTGGCCGCGGACAAGGCGAATGACGTGACCCATGCGAACGGCACGGCGGGCGTCCGGTGCAAGTACATCGCGGCCGGCCTCTGGTGCAAGTACGACGTAGAGGGCCTCTGCCCAGGCGAGGAATGGGGGTACTGACATGACGTGTACTGTCGGTGTCAAAACCGCCGGATCTCGGGTAGGGGGTCCCGAACTATGCGTCTAGGCGGATGGTAACAGGAGACAAGGGACACGATGTTTTTACCCAGGTTCGGGCCCTCTCGATGGAGGTAAAACCCTACTCCTGCTTGATTAATATTGATGATATGGGTAGTACAAGAGTAGATCTACCACGAGATCAAAGAGGCTAAACTCTAGAAGCTAGCCTATGGTATGATTGTTGTTCGTCCTACGGACTAAAACCCTCCGGTTTATATAGACACCGGAGAGGGCTAGGGTTACACAGAGTCGGTTACAATGGGAGGAGATCTACATATCCGTATCGCCAAGCTTGCCTTCCACGCCAAGGAAAGTCCCATCCGGACACGGGCGAAGTCTTCAATATTGTATCTTCATAGTCCAGAGTCCGCCAAAGGCTATAGTCCGCTATCCGGACACCCCTAATCCAGACTCCTCGGTAGCCCCGAACCAGGCTTCAATGACGATGAGTCCGCGCGCAGATTTGTCTTCGGCATTGCAAGGCGGGTTCTTCTCCAAATTCTGTGTACCTGTTGAATAGTGTCCGGCTTCTCGTGAATATTGTGCTCCTTGGCTTCCACGCCCAATAATGGCCGTCTTCCACGTGTGAAAAGCCAGGGTGTTTTTACTTTTACCCCCTAGCTGCGCAAATAAGCTGCCTTATAAAAGAGACGAGGATTTAGATCCGAATCACACCATCTTCCCTTTGCGAGCATTCATCGGAGCGCATCCGACAGAGATCCATTCCATCATGGCCAGTCGACGCAGCTCCTCCTCTCGCCCTCCCAGTCCTCAGCCTGGAGGTTGGGAGAGATGTTCCGTCCCGCACAGCGAGCTAGTGATGCTCCAAACCAAGGGATTCCTTCCCCCAGCCTTCATGGTCCCGGTTCGAGCCAGACTTGCCACCTATAATGGCGGAGAGCATCCCCAGTCCTTCCAAAGGAGAGCGGGTATGCCTTGTCCCTTATCTGATAAGAGGGCTCGGATTTCCAATTCATCCGTTTCTCCGGGGGCTCCTGGAGTTCTACGGCCTCCAGCTGCACAACCTTACGCCTGCCTCCATATTGCATATTGCGGGCTTCGTAGCCCTTTGCGAGCTGTTCTTGGGCGTCGAGGCTCATTTCGCGCTGTGGAAGAAGTTGTTCTGCCTTGTGCCCCGTTCTCAGCAGGGGTCGATATATCAAGTGGGCGGAGCCGAACTATGGCGCATCGCCGGGACCGGATATCTATCCGGAACCCCAAGGAAGGCGTCCGAAGATTGGCCTTCAGAATGGTTTTATATAGAAGATGTCCCCCTGCCGGACCCTGTTTGGGTCGGCCTCCCCGAGTTCAAGAATGCTCCCTTGAAGAAGCGCCTAAGCTGGCATCCACGGAGCCCTCAGAGGGAAAATGACAAGGACGTCCTTTACCTGATGAGCCGGATAAGGTTGTTAGCTCATTCTGGACTGACCATGATCGGGGTCATGGCCACATGCATTATGCGGGGGGTGCAGCCGCTTCAGTATAGAGGCCACCCCATGTGGGATTTCAACGGGGAGGATGATGTGAAGGAAATATGCCGTAGAGGCAATAATAAAGTTATTATTTATTTCCTTATATCATGATAAATGTTTATTATTCATGCTAGAATTGTATTAACCGCAAACATAATACATGTGTGAATACATAGACAAACATAGTGTCACTAGTATGCCTCTACTTGACTAGCTCGTTTATCAAAGATGGTTATGTATCCTAACCGTAGACAAAAGAGTTCTCATTTGATTAATGGGATCACATCATTAGGAGAATGATGTGATTGACTTGACCCATTCCGTTAGCTTAGCACTTGATCGTTTAGTATGTTGCTATTGCTTTCTTCATGACTTATACATGTTCCTGTAACTATGAGATTATGCCACTCCCGTTTACAGGAGGAGCACTTTGGGTGCTACCAAACGTCACAACGTAACTGGGTGATTATAAAGGAGTACTACAGGTGTCTCCAAAGGTAAATGTTGGGTTGGCGTATTTCGAGATTAGGTTTTGTCACTTCGATTGTCGGAGAGGTATCTCTGGGCCCACTCGGTAATGCACATCACTATAAGCCTTGCAAGCATTGCAACTAATGAGTTAGTTGCGGGATGATGTATTACAGAACGAGTAAAGAGACTTGCCGGTAACGAGATTGAACTAGGTATTGAGATACCGACGATCGAATCTCGGGCAAGTAACATACCGATGACAAAGGAAACAACGTATGTTGTTATGCGGTTTGACCGATAAATATCTTCGTATAATATGTGGGAGCCAATATGAGCATCCAGGTTCCGCTATTGGTTATTGACCGGAGACGTGTCTCGGTCATGTCTACATTGTTCTCGAACCCGTAGGGTCCACACGCTTAAGGTTTCGGCGATGCTTATATTATGAGTTTATGAGTTTTGATGTACCGAAGGAGTTCGGAGTCCCGGATGAGATCGGGGACATGACGAGGAGTCTCGAAATGGTCGAGACGTAAAGATCGATATATTGGACGACTATATTCGGACTTCAGAAAGGTTCCGAGTGATTCGGGTATTTTTTGGAGTACCGGAGAGTTACGGGAATTCGCCGGGGAGTATATGGGCCTTATTGGGCCATACGGGAATAGAGGAGAGAGGCCAAAAGGAAGGAGGCCTGCGCCCACCCTTTGGTCCAAATTGGACAAGGGGGGCAGCCTACTTTTCCTTCTCCCTCTCCTCCTCTTTCCTTCTCCAACAAGGAAAGGAGGAGTCCTACTCCTCCTCTTTCCTTCTCCTACAAGGAAAGGAGGAGACCTACTCCCGGTGGGAGTAGGACTCCCCCCCTTGGCGCGTCTCCTCCATAGGCCGGCCGCCTCCCCCCTTGCTCCTATATATATGGGGGCAGGGGGGCACCCCAGAGACACAACAACAATTGATCCTTGAGATCTATTAGTCGTGTGCGGTGCCCCCCTCCACCATAGTCCTCCTCGATAATATTGGAGCGGTGCTTAGGCGAAGCCCTGCGACGGTAGAACATCAAGATCGTCACCACGCCGTCGTGCTGACGGAACTCTCCCTCGACACTCGGCTGGATCGGAGTTCGAGGGACGTCATCGAGCTGAACGTGTGCTAGAACTCGGAGGTGCCGTAGTTTCTGTGCTTGATCGGTCGGGCCGTGAAGACGTACGACTACATCAACCGCGTTGTTCTAACGCTTCCGCTTATGGTCCACGAGGGTACGTGGACATTACTCTCCCCTCTCGTTGCTATGCATCACCATGATCTAGCGTGTGCGTAGGAAATTTTTTGAAATTACTACGTTCCCCAACAGTGGCATCTGAGCCAGGTTTTATGCGTTGATGTTATTTGGACGAGTAGAACACAAGTGAGTTGTGGGTGATACAAGTCATACTGCTTACCAGCATGTCATACTTTGGCTCAGCGGTATTGTGAGATGAAGCGGCCCGGACCGACATTACGCCAGACGCTTCTGGCGAGACTGGTTTCACCGTTACGAGCACTCATGCTTAAAGGTGACTGGCGGGTGTCTGTCTCTCTCACTTTAGCTGAACCGATGTGGCTACGCCCGGTCCTTGCGAAGGTTAAAACAACACTAACTTGACGAATTATCATTGTGGTTTTAATGCGTAGGTAAGAACGGTTCTTGCTAAGCCCGTAGCAGCCACGTAAAACTTGCAACAACAAAGTAGAGGACGTCTAACTTGTTTTTGCAGGGCATGTTGTGATGTGATATGGTCAAGACGTGATGCTATATTTTATTGTATGAGATGATCATGTTTTGTAACCGAAGTTATCGACAGCGGCAGGAGCCATATGGTTGTCGCTTATTGTATGAAATGCAACGCATACATAATTGCTTTACTTTATCACTAAGCGGTAGCGATAGTCGTAGAAGCAATAGATGTCATAACGACAACGATACTACGATGGAGATCAAGGTGTCGCGCCGGTGATGATGGTGATCACGACGGTGCTTCGGAGATGGAGATCACAAGCACAAGATGATGATGGCCATATCATATCACTTATATTGATTGCATGTGATGTTTATCCTTTATGCATCTTACCTTGCTTTGATTGACGGTAGCATTTTAAGATGATCTCTCACTAAAATTATCAACAAGTGTTCTCCCTGAGTATGCACCGTTGCGAAAGTTCTTCGTCTTTGAGACACCACGTGATGATCGGGTGTGATAGGCTCTACGTTCAAATACAACGGGTGCAAAACAGTTGCACACGCGGAATACTCGAGTTAAACTTGACGAGCCTAGCATATAACAGATATGGCCTCGGAACACGGAGACCGAAAGGTCGAGCGTGAATCATATAGTAGATATGATCAACATATTGATGTTCACCATTGAAACTACTCCATCTCACGTGACGATCAGACATGGTGTAGTTAATGTGGATCACGTAATCACTTAGAAGATTAGAGGGATGTCTATCTAAGTGGGAGTTCTTAATTAATATGATTAATTGAACTTAAATTTATCATGAACTTAGTACCTGATGGTATTTTGCTTGTCTATGTTTCATCGTAGATAGATGGCTCGTCTTTGTTGTTCCGTTGAATTTTAATGCGTTCCTTGAGAAAGCAAAGTTGAAAGATGATGGTAGCAACTACATGGACTGGGTCCGTAACACGAGGATTATCCTCATTGCTGCCTGAAGAATTACGTCTGGAAGCACCGCTGGGTGCCGAACTGCTGGCGATGTAACCGGCGGCGTTAGAACGTCTGGCGAGCAAAGGCGATGACTACTCGATAGTTCGAGTGCCATGCTTCTGGCTTAGAACCGGGTCTTCAACGACGTTTTGAGCGTCATGGAGAATATGAGATGTTCCAGGAGTTGAAGTTAATATTTCAAGCAAATGCCCGGATTGAGAGATATGAAGTCTCCAATAAGTTCTATAGCTGCAAGATGGAGGAGAATAGTTACATCGGTGAACACTTACTCAAAATGTCCGGGTATAATAATCACTTGATTCAAGCTGGAGTTAATCTTCCCGATGATAGTGTCATTGACATAATTCTTCAATCATCGCCACCAAGCTACAAGAGCTTCATGATGAACTATAATATGCAAGGGATGGACAAGACTATTCCGAGCTCTTCGCAATGTTAAAAAGCGGAGGTAGAAATCAAAAGGAGCATCAAGTGTTGATGGTCAATAAGACCACCAGTTTCAAGAAAAAGGGCAAAGGGAAGAAGAAGGGAACTTCAGAAGAACAGCAAACAAGTTGTTGCTCAAGAGAAGAAACCCAAGTCTGGACCTAAGCTGAGACTGAAAGTGCTTCTACCGCAAGAAGACTGGACCTTTGAAGCGGAACTGCCCCAAGTATTTGGCGGATAAGAAGGATGGCAAAGTGAACAAAGGTATATGTGATATACATGTTATTGATGTGTACCTTACTAATGCTCATGATAGTACCAGGTATTTGATCTTTGGTTACATTGCTAATATTTGCAACTCAAACAGGAACTACAGATTAAGCGAAGATTGGCTAAGGGCGAGGTGACGATGCGCGCGTGGGAAATGGTTCCAAAGTCGATGTGATCGGCTGTCGACGCTACCTCTACATCTACCATCGGGATTAGTTTTAGACCTAAAGAATTGTTATTTGGTGCCAGCGTTAAGCATGAACATTATATCTGGATCTTGTTTGATGTGAGACGGTTATTCATTTAAGTCAGAGAATAATGGTTGTTCTATTTATATGAATAATATCTTTTATGGTCATGCACCCTTGAAGAGTGGTATATTTTTATTGAATCTCGATAGTAGTAATACACATATTCATAGTATTGAAACCAAAAGATGCAGAGTTAATAATGATAGTGCAACTTATTTGTGGCACTGCCGTTTAGGTCATATCGGTGTAAAGCGCATGAAGAAACTCCATACCGATGGGCTTTTGGAATCACTTGATTATGAATCACTTGGTACTTATGTAACCGTGCCTCATGGGCAAGATGACTAAAACGCCGTTCTCGAACTATGGAGCGAGCAACTGATTTATTGGAAATCATACATACTGATGTTTGTGGTCCAATGAATGTTGAGGCTCATGGCGGTATCAAGTTATTTTCTCACCTTCACAGATGATTTGAGCAGATATGGGTATATCTACTTAATGAAACACAAATCTGAAACATTTGAAAAGTTCAAAGAATTTCAGAGTGAAGTAGAAAATCATCGTAACAAGAAAATAAAATTTCTACGATCTGATCGTGGAGGAGAATATTTGAGTTATGAGTTTGGTTTACATTTGAAACAATGCGGAATAGTTTCGCAACTCATGCCATACCGGAACACCACAAGGAAATGGTGTGTCCGAACGTCAGAATCGTGCTTTACTAGATATGGTGTGATCTATGATGTCTCTTCTTGATTTATCGCTATCGTTTTGGGGTTATGCTTTAGAGACGGCCGCATTCACGTTAAATAGGGCACCATCAAAATCCGTTGAGACGACACCTCATGAACGGTGGTTTGGCAAGAAACCAAAGTTGTCGTTTCTTAAAGTTTGGGGCTGCGATGCTTATGTGAAGAAACTTCAACCCGATAAGCTCGAACCCAAATCGGAGAAATGTGTCTTCATAGGATACCCAAAGGAGACTATTGGGTACACCTTCTATCACAGATCTGAAGGCAAGATTATTGTTGCTAAATTCGGATCCTTTCTAGAAAAGGAGTTTCTCTCGAAAGAAGTGAGTGGGAGGAAAGTAGAACTTGATGAGATAATCAGATTCTGCTCCCTTATTGGAAAGTAGTTCATCACAAGAACCGGTTCTGTGACAACTACACCAATTAGTGAGGAAGCTAATGATATTGATCATGAAACTTCAGATCAAGTTTCTCTTGAACTTCGTAGGTCAACCAGAGTAAGATCCGCACTGTGAGTGGTACGGTAATCCTATTCGGAAGTCCTGTTACTTGACCATGGCGAACCTACAAACTATGAAGAAGCGATGGTGAGCCCAGATTCCGCAAAATGGCTGGAAGCCATGAAATCTGAGATGGGATCCATTTATGAGAACAAAGTATGGACTTTGGTTGACTTGCTCGATGATCGGCAAGCCATTGAGAATAAATGGATCTTTAAGAAGAAGACTGACGCTGATGGTAATGTAACTGTCTATAAAGCTCGATTTGTTGCAAAAGGTTTTCGACAAGTTCAAGGGGTTGACTACGATGAGACTTTCTCACCCGTAGCGATGCTTAAGTCTGTCCGAATCATGTTAGCAATTGCTGCATTTTATGATTATGAAATTTGGCAAATGGATGTCAAAACTGCATTCTTGAATGGATTTCTAGAAGAAGAGTTGTATATGATGCAACTGAAGGTTTTGTTGATCCAAAAGGTGCTAACAAAGTGTGCAAGCTCCAAATGATCAATTTATGGTCTAGTGCAAGCCTCTCGGAGGTGGAATAAACGCTTTGATAGTGTGATCAAAGCCTATGGTTTTATCTGAGACTTTTGGAGAAGCCTGTATTTACAAGAAAGTGAGTGGGAGCTCTGTAGCATTTCTGATATTATATGTGGACGACATATTATTGATTGGAAATGATATAGAATTTCTGGATAGCATAAAAGGATACTTGAATAAAAGTTTTTCAATGAAAGACCTCGATGAAGCTGCTTACATATTTGGCATCAAGATCTATAGAGATAGATCAAGACGCTTGATTGAACTTTCACAAAGCACATACCTTGATAAAGTTTTGAAAAAGTTCAAAATGGATCAGGCAAAGAAAGGATTCTTACCTGTATTACAAGGTGTGAAGTTGAGTCAAACTCAATGCCCGACCACAGCAGAACATAGAGAGAAAATGAAAGATGTTCCCTATGCTTCAGCCATAGGCTTACCAGACCTGATATATGCTTAGCAATAAGCTTGGCAGGAAGGTACCAAAGTAATCCAGGAGTGGATCACTGGACAGCGGTCAAGAACATCCTGAAATACCTGAAAAGGACTAAGGATATGTTTCTCGTATATGGAGGTGACAAAGAGCTAGTCGTAAATGGTTACGTCGATGCAAGCTTTGACACTGATCCGGACGATTCTAAATCGCAAACCGGATATGTATTTTTATTAAACGGTGGAGCTGTAAGTTGGTGCAGTTCTAAACAAAGCGTCGTGGCGGGATCTACATGTGAAGCGGAGTACATAGCTGCTTCGGAAGCAGCAAATGAAGGAGTCTGGATGAAAGAGTTCATTTCCGATCTAGGTGTCATACCTAGTGCATCGGGACCAATGAAGATCTTCTCGTGACAATCTTGGTGCAATTGCCTTGGCAAAGGAATCCAGATTTCACAAGAGGACCAAGCACATAAAGAGACGCTTCAATTCCATCCGGGACCAAGTCCAGGTGGGAGACATAGAGATTTGCAAGATACATACGGATCTGAATGTTGCAGACCCATTGACTAAGCCTCTTCCACGAGCAAAGCATGATCAACACCAAGACTCCATGGGTGTTAGAATCATTACTGTGTAATCTAGATTATTGACTCTAGTGCAAGTGGGAGACTGAAGGAAATATGCCCTAGAGGCAATAATAAAGTTATTATTTATTTCCTTATATCATGATAAATGTTTATTATTCCTGCTAGAATTGTATTAACCGGAAACATAATACATGTGTGAATACATAGACAAACATAGTGTCACTAGTATGCCTCTACTTGACTAGCTGGTTTATCAAAGATGGTCATGTTTCCTAACCATAGACAAAAGAGTTGTCATTTGATTAACGGGATCACATCATTAGGAGAATGATGTGATTGACTTGACCCATTCCGTTAGCTTAGCACTTGATCGTTTAGTATGTTGCTATTGCTTTCTTCATGACTTATACATGTTCACGTAACTACGAGATTATGCAACTCCGTTTACGGAGGAACACTTTGGGTGCTATCAAACGTCACAACGTAATCGGGTGATTATAAAGGAGTACTACAGGTGTCTCCAAAGGTACATGTTGGGTTGGCGTATTTCGAGATTAGGTTTTGTCACTTGATTGTCGGAGAGGTATCTCCGGTCCACTCGATAATGCACATCACTATAAGCCTTGCAAGCATTGCAACTAATGAGTTAGTTGCGGGATGATGTATTACAGAGCGAGTAAAGAGACTTGCAGTAGCGAGATTGAACTAGGTATTGAGATACCGACGATCGAATCTCGGGCAAGTAACATACCGATGACAAAGGGAACAACGTATGTTGTATGCGGTTTGACCGATAAAGATCTTCGTAGAATATGTGGGAGCGAATATGAGCATCCAGGTTCCGCTATTGGTTATTGACCGGAGACGTGTCTCGGTCATGTCTACATTGTTCTCGAACCCGTAGGGTCCGCACGCTTAAGGTTTCGATGACAGTTATATTATGAGTTTATGAGTTTTGATGTACCGAAGGAGTTCTGAGTCCCGGATGAGATCGGGGACATGACGAGGAGTCTCGAAATGGTCGAGATGTAAGGATCGATATATTGGACAACTATATTCGGACTTCTGAAAGGTTCCGAGTGATTCGGGTATTTTTTGGAGTACCGGAGAGTTACGGGAATTCGCCGGGAGTATATGGGCCTTATTGGGCCATACGGGAATAGAGGAGAGAGGCCAAAAGGAAGGAGGCCTGCGCCCACCCTCTGGTCTGAATTGGACAAGGGGGCAGCCCGGTTTTCCTTCTCCTCTCCTCCTCTTTCCTTCTCCAACAAGGAAAGGAGGAGTCCTACTCCTCCTCTTTCCTTCTCCTACAAGGAAAGGAGGAGTCCTACTCGGTGGGAGTAGGACTCCCCCTTGGCGCCTCCTCCATAGGCCGGCCGCCTCCCCTTGCTCCTATATATATGGGGCAGGGGGCACCCCGGAGACACAACAACAATTGATCCTTGAGATCTATTAGCCGTGTGCGGTGCCCCCCTCCACCATAGTCCTCCTCGATAATATTGTAGCGGTGCTTAGGCGAAGCCCTGCGACGGTAGAACATCAAGATCGTCACCACGCCGTCGTGCTGACGGAACTCTCCCTTGACACTCGGCTGGATCGGAGTTCGAGGGACGTCATCGAGCTGAATGTGTGCTAGAACTCGGAGGTGCCATAGTTTCGATGCTTGATCGGTCGGGCCGTGAAGACGTACGACTACATCAACCGCGTTGTGCTAACGCTTCGCCACGGTCTACGAGGGTACGTGGAGATTACTCTCCCCTCTCGTTGCTATGCATCACCATGATCTAGCGTGTGCGTAGGAATTTTTTTGAAATTACTACGTTCCCCAACAGTATGCCACCCGCTGCGGCCATAAGGGGCCGGGATCGGTTGCTGCTCTGACGAAGGCCTTGTCCGCATTGTACAAGGGAGAAGAGGAGGAGTTCCTCTGCGTGTCCACAGGGCGGATTTTCTATGTACAATCCTCCAAGCTGGGTAAGCAGACACTTCTTTTTGCCCATCCATTCCATATTCCCATAGTTAAGTACCTTATCTTGCGATTTCGACGCAGGAATTGCGTCGGGCCGTAAAGGATATAAACAGCCCTCCTCCACAACCCGAGGATCCGGAACGGTCCCTCGATCCGGCCTCCCAAGAGGATCCGGACATATCCGTGGAGCTGATCGATGGGGTATTTTACCAACTGAGCATCGACAATGCCTTGGTCGCCATTACAGCCGATTACCTCGGAATACTTCCCGCCTCACAAGTAACTGAGACCGAAGTCCCAATACTTTGAAAATGATCCATATGTGCTTATTTTTTATCACCGTATACCAATGGTGTTTTGCAGGGGGAACCCTTGAGGCAGAAGGCCGAGCCTGCGGTGGCTAGCCAACAAGGGGCAGCAAGGCCCAACAGGCTGAAAAGAAGTGCGGTCCGGATTGAGACGCCGGCGCAACGGTATGGCGTGCCATCTTATTCCCAGGTTTTATTCCTGGAAGGCATACTAACACCCGTGCTCTTTTCAGGAAAAAGAGCGCTCGCCGGACTATATCCGGAGAGGTTGCCAATCGAGCCTCCACCAGCCAGGCTCCAAAGCCAGGTCCAGAAGCGGAGGCAAACACGAGGCGTTCGTCGGACGCTCCTTCGAAAGAGGATGCCGACAGACTGTCTGCCACCAATTCCGAGGTGGAGAGTGCCATGAATCACAGGCGTCGCCGGATAGTTCTTTGTGACGCATGTTTCTCCCAAGAGGCATTGGATGCCTTCAATTCAGGAGATGCGCACCTCCGTGCCGCTCAAAATGGTCTAGCCAGAGCCACGGAGCAGTATGTGAAAGACATACGGGTGAGAAAATTTGATGGTTATATATGCCAGTAGCTCCCGAGACTTGAAACAGTTAAAATAACTAATTTAAGGATCATTTGTTATGCATGACCTTACAAAAAATAATACCCAACTGTCCCGGGAGCTGGAAGAGTGCAAAGCCCAACTTGAGGCCGCACTAGCTGCTGCAGGGGAGGCCAAGGAGACCCCCTCTGGTAATATACGCTTCAAAAGATAAGTATGTTGTGAAGTGCGGCGTGTGTGCAAATCTGACAATATCATTGCAGATGGCGCCGGAGTAGATCCGGACAAGCAACAACTCTTGCGCCGGTTAAAGGCCGGCGAGAGCGTGCTTACGAGGGTGAGGCAGGAGAAGAATAATCTCCAGGATGCCAACACCCAGCTGGGTGAGGAACTAAAGGATGTTCGTGCCCAGCTGTCGGACTGCGTGAAGGAGAATCGACGGCTTCGACGCGGCATTTTTAGTAAGTGCTTGAACAAACTTTAAAAAAGAGTTCGGCAAGGTAGTCGACTAACAGAGTTATGTCTGTAGGTATGCTCACATGTCGTCCTACAGAGGAAATGCCCTGTTCTACGAGTGACCTTCTTCCCGAGCTCTTACAACTGCACGAACGAGTTCGGCAGGTGATGAAAGGCGTCGCCCAGACCTTGTGGCCATCTGTCTCCCTGCCCGAAGGCCTTGGAGAGCTTGCAGAGAGGCTTAAGGGAGCACGGAGGCGCTTCCGATTATGGAAGATATCAGCCTGCCATCAAGGCGTCAGGGAGGCCTGGGCCATGGTGAAGACGCGGTACACGAAGGCTGACCCAAACCACATGGCCGAGGTCGGACCTGTGGGGCCCGATGGGAAGGAGATCCCTGTGAGCTTAGTGTACGGCCAAGTAGAATTGGCCGCAAAGTATTCCCAACAGGACTGTAAACTAGACAGCCTATTAGATGGTATTGAGGAGGAATACACCCAGTCAAATTGACTATGTAATTTAAGATGACATGTAAAAATGCCTTCTAGCCGGATTGTAGATCGTTTGTCATGGCGGACCTTTTCGCTTCAACCTCGGGACCCTATAGTCCGGAGTGTGTCCGAATACCCTCACGGTTATGTAAGAACCGGGGCATGCGTGGAGACCGGGCGTAGGGGTCATTAGTGCTTGAACAGACAAGTGCCAGACTAGTTATGTTATATTACATGGTTAGTAAGAAACATCTTCCAGGGAGAATAGTTCTGTTAGGGGTTCCTTTCCCCGGGAGGCATGCCTTAAAGTGCATGTCCGGACTGCGAAAAAACAGAAAAGCATCTGGGGCAGATAAATAAATAAGTGAGAAATCATCTTTAGTTCACCGATCGAATATTCCCTTAAGAACGCTAGCTTTCGGCTTCACCCAGTCTGAGGTACACATCCGGCTGACCCAGCAAGAATAATCGCAGAGGTGCTCCCTTTACCGCCCTAGCCGAACAATCGGGAACGTGGGGTAAGCACAGAGCCAGCAACCCAGCTTGGCCAAAACTTAAGTCATATCGATGCATATAATGGTGAATCAAAGGTACATGCGGAAGTGTGACACATGTGTTGGGCATGAAGCCCATATAAATAAGCTTCTGTTAAAGGAGCCCCCAGGTATAACGAGCGCGGATAGCGTGTCAAGTGTGTGCGAACAATGCGCGAACGAGCCTTTAAAGTCTGTAAGAGAAAAGAGTGAGAAGGAGAGAAATATAAGACAGCTAATGTGTAAAAAATAGACAGAGGAAGGAGACGAACTCAGAATTGGGCGCTAGGCGTAGAATCTTTGGAGACGGGCTGCGTTCCATGGGTTCAAGGTGAAGCGGAGGTCACATTTAAGAGCAGATCGAGGCGGCTAAGCACACGAGCCGGTTTACTCCAAAGCTTCGAGCTCTCCGGAGAGATAACACTCCTAATGCTGCATGTCTGAGTGTATTGGGTTCTTGCTCAGGAGCGCTGAGTGCTACAGTACACACAAGCTGCTAACGAGACCGAGCGTGAGGTCGAGCCCCTCTCTCACGCTATGCATGGGCCTCCTTTTATATGCTAAAGGGTCTCCGGCAGGTGGCAACATAGACAAGGGTAAAATGGAAAAGGAGTGGTTGGTACAGCTACTTGCATGCGGTATCGTACCTAACCCTGACGGCAGGAGACAAAAGCATTAAATGCCCGTCTACGTCGCCCTAATAGTGCAGAAAGGGACCGCCAGGGGCGCCACCGCTTGCCACGATGGCAATCTTGTCAGCGCCGCTTGCCACCAGCTCCGTGGCCGCCTGACCTCTTGCCACGCGCGCCTGGAAAGGTCCCAAGGCGACACGTTAGTGGATTTGCTGGAGCGCAGGTACAGAGTGGTGGTCTGCCGCGGCAAGCGCCTTGCTGCGGCTGTTGTCTTGTCGCGTCCGGAAGCTTGTCGCTCACCGGGCCTTCCCCGCAAGCTCCTCTTGCCGGGGCCTTGTCTCCTAGGTGCCTTGGGTGGCCTTCCCGGCAAGCTCCTCTTGCCGGGGCCTTGTCTCCTAGGTGCCTTGGGTGGCCTTCCCGGCAAGCTCCTCTTGCCGGGGCCTTGTCTCCTTGGCTTGAATACTTTGTTCTTGAACGGCTCCAAGGGAACCACGGAGGACCTTGGCGGTCACCCGGTGAGCCTTGCCGCGGAGGGCTGCAACTGCCTGTGCCCAAGTTCGGGATACTAGGGTACCCCTACTCTAGTACACCAACAGGAGCCCCCGGGCCTGGGCCACACCTGCAGTGCCGAAGCGCTGTTGGGCTGTGCCCAAAAGCAGGGCATCGCAGACACGCGGCACAGAATTCTGCCGTAACTCACCCCGGACCCACCACGCCCTCCACGAAAGGCACGCGTCGAATGCGGCGTTGTGTGAGAGATCGTGGGTGGTTTCTTTATTCGGAAAAACGGAACGTCCGCCCCCTCCCTCTTTATAAGCAGGGGAAACAGGGGCAGTTCGCGCATATCGCCAGTTGCTGTCCAATCTCGAAAAACCCCCGCTGCTTCCCCTTCTTCCTGTGGCTGAAGAGAGAGCAGCGCTCACTTCATCGCCACCGGCATCACCAACGCCGTCGATCTCCTCACCACCTCCGCCATAGCTCCAAAGCCGACAAGGGAAGGCCGTGAAGTCGGCCGAGGCGCAACTTGCGGCGCTTCTTGGAAGGAGTGGGCAATCTTCCCCAGCTGCCGCGAGGGAGCTGAGGGAGTACTACTACCTCTTCTAGTTGGCCGGAGGCGAGCGCATCCAGCGCGACGAAGGTACTCCCAGCTGTCGCTGAACCGGGCTCCGACTGGGTACCCTTTCTTCGCGATGTTCTTCTACTGTGAGCTCTGCCCGCCTTTCTCTGAATTTTTCTGTGATATCATGAACACCTACGGGTTCCGCCTCGTTGACTTCACCCCCAATGCT
The DNA here is from genome assembly GCA_021605145.1 of Aegilops bicornis. Taxonomy (NCBI): domain Eukaryota; kingdom Viridiplantae; phylum Streptophyta; class Magnoliopsida; order Poales; family Poaceae; genus Aegilops; species Aegilops bicornis. The sequence goes on from CM038671.1 coordinate 292,263,306, forward strand.
GTTCTGACTATGGCAGTTTTCGCACATCTCTGTGAAAACTTTGTCGGAGTCCATCCAAACGTAGCCCTTTTCCGCCACTTCTTCATGCCCCGAGTTGAGAGAGGGGAGCCTCTTTCCGATGGGATCGCCTGGATCTCGAGGACCGTCAAGAAGGAAGCTTATCTGGATGGAGAGCTCCGCAGCAAATGGGATGAGTGGAGAGCAGACTGGTGCTGGATTGTCGAGGAGAACCCGCAGCCGTTTACCGCCAGCCAAACCTCGATGAGTCTTGGCAACGATTGGAGCGATCTGGCCCCGGAAGACGCTTAGGCTGAAGATTGCCGTCATCCGGATCTCTACGCTGAGGCTTGCCGGACTCCATGTGGCGCCGTTGGCGCATATTTCCTTCGCTGCATCGCTTCTGCAGGAGAGGAGGAGACACGCCTGGGAGTTCCGGAACGCGGCGGATATAATGAGGCTGCGCCCGGGCCTCAACTTCAATTTCACTGTCTTGGAACTGGACGCGATGCTCTTGGAGCTGTTCAAGCACGATCCTGAGCATCCCGGAGCGCATAAAGGTTCTTTGAAGAATGTCGTCCCCGTGCAACAATTCCTCGCCGACCGCATCCATGCAATGATGCCGTTGTGCGACTCGCATGGAATCGTTCCAACCTGGCAAGAGCCTGCAGATGACGTCGTGCGAGTGTTCTTTGACAGCCTGGTAGAAGTGCTGGTCCGCCCCGATGAACAGAAGAGCCTCACCCGCGACACCACCGATGATGAGATGCAGCGCCACCAGCCGAAGAGGCGGCAAGAAGGCCGCCGCGGCGAAGTTCGGGATTCATTGTGGAGGAGGCAGAGGCAGCAGAGGCGGCAAGCCTTGTCGAGCGAGGGGAGTTTGCCGGCGAGGAAGAGCTTGTCGGGCATGAAGCTGAGTTGAGCGAGCCCGCCGAGGGTGCCTCCTCCCCTCCTTCAGATAGCTTGCCGCGAGCGGAGCCCCCAGCTCCACCAAGAAGGCGTCTCCGCAAGGCCGGAGACGTAGCAGGGCGGCAGACGGGTCAACAGCCATCACCGCGCTGCCGGCGCGCTTCCACCGCTGCAAGCATCAAGCTTAATGGAGCACCTCACGCCATCAAGCTGGCAACTGGAGCGGGGCCCTTGCAGACCACCGCTTCTGCTCCCGCCAAGCGGCCAAGGGAACCTACTCCTCTGCCTCGTCGTATTGGAGGCGGGCCAGAATTTGATCTCTCCGCGCTCAACTCCGACAAGGAAGAAGAAGAGTAAGATTCTTTGCAGCATTTGTAGTTCTTCGGCTCGTTGCTTTGTCTTGTATCTGATTTGCTTCACTCTGAACCCATTCCTTTTCAGGACGCTGGCCCAGAGAGCGTCGAAGAGCCAAAGCCCGGTGATTGTCATCGAGGGCGAACCCATCAGCGACAGCGGAGGCGCGTCGAGACCACCTTGCCGGACGCGACAACTCTTCCTCAAAGCAGCCCCAGCCGTAAGTATATGGTTTACTTCCTGCTGTTAGGCGTGCATGGGTGCCCTTTCTTTGCCGATATCGATCGCTGATTTGTGTAGGAGCAGAGCAGCCTTACCAGAGTGCCACAAGCCGCCTCCCCGACATGCCTTCGCTTCGACTACATCGCCAAGGGAGGATTCCCGTGAAAGGGAGCGTTCTCCTAAGGGAGACTTCTCCGACAAGGGCAGTTCTCCGGCAAGGGATAGCACCAGCGATCCCCAGCGGCGGAGACGATGATCGCAGACCCTAGCACAGTAATCCTCTTGCCTGAAAACTTTCCTTGTGTTCTTCTTCTTCTGATTTTCTTTTTGAATATTTGCTTGACTTTTCTTCATTTTTCGGTCGTCAGATCCATCCGCCACAGAGCCAATGGAGACCGAGGTCGCCGGCGAGGAGGACGCGCGCGGCAATACTGACGACGCCGCTGCCATCGAAGAAGAAGCTGGCGCTGACGAGCCCGCCGGTGAAGAGGCCGCCAAAGCTGCCGCCGCAGAAGCTGGCGAGGGGTCCGGCGATCGCACTGACGGCCCTGAGGCCGCATGAGCGCCAGGCGCTATGCCGACCGCCGATCCCTCGGCAGCTGCGGCAGCGTCCTTTGCTTCCTTGAGATCCCCCGGCGGTCGACGTAGATTAGGCCGCCCGCTTTCTCTTTTTCTTGCCGCTGCTGGTCATGTTACGAGAACAGTCTATTAGAGCTGCGACAAGCTATCTTGTAATATAACTCTATTTTGGGTAGCAATTGCTATGTTATTTCCTTTACTTGGTTCCTTCCTTTGTATGTTTTTGCCCTATGCTTTTAGGGAACTTGTCGTGTGAGCACACTGGGCATGGCCGCGAAAGTCTTGAGACGTCGGCAACTTCTTTGGCCGGGTCTTGCTACCGACAAGAAACCTTGTCGCAACTAGTCGCAGCTCACTTAAGTTGTTGAGCGGACTCGTAACAAAGTAAGGGCGCAATAGCAGCTCACTTAAGTTGTTGAGCGGACTCGAAACAAAGTAAGGGCGCAATCGCAGCTCACTTAAGTTGTTGAGCGGACTCGAAACAAAGTAAGGGCGCAACTAGCTACGAGTTGGTTCCTCCGCGTACAGGTTTTCCATACAAAATACGGTCGTTCGAGGAAGATAACTTAAAAATTTAAAACTGATTGCTCAAACTTTAGCAACTTAGCTTTTCTGTCGTTTGCTTCCCGGTAAGGCTAGACTTCCTTGAGCGACGCTTGGTCCACACCGTTATCTTCTCCTTTCCCCCCGGCAAACTTGTGGGCGAGGGAACCCTCCTTTCTTTGAGAAAGAGAAAGAAGAGAAAATAAAGATATGGAGCTGTCGGGGAGGCTGATTGGACCCACGAACACCTATGGGGCCGGCGGACCGGGCCCCTTGTGGTTCGGAGGGGGGCGGAGATCGCACGAAGAGCGGATCGAGGCGAAGCACACGAGCAGTTTACCCAGCTTCGGAGCTCTCCCGAGAGATAAAACTCCTACTGCTGCTTGTCTGGTTTGTATTGAGTTCTTGCTAGGGAGCGATGAGAGCTACAAAACCTAGCGTGAGTGTCTCTGGTCTCGAATGAGTCGAACTGGCTGAACCCCCTCTACGTTGCGCATGGGCCTCCTTTTATAAGCTAAAGGGGTCTCCGACAGGTGGCAACGTAGATGAGGGTACAAATGTAAAAACAGTAGTTGGTACACCTACTTGTACAGTGCACAGTGTTTTCTACCTAACCCTGACGGCAAGGGACATAAGCATTAATTGCCCATCCGTGTCGCCTAAACAGTGCAACAGAGACCGTCAGGTGCGCCACCGCTCGCCACGATGGCAAGCTTGTCAGCGCCGCTTATCGCTGCTCCCAGCTGGCTGCACAGCCTCTTGACACGCGCGCATGGAATGGTCCCATGGCGACACGTTGATAGATGAGCTGGAACGAAGATGAAGAGAGGTGGCTTGCCGCGGCAAGTGCCTTGCCGCGGCTGAATCCTTGTCGCGCCCGGGGGGCTTGTCGCGCCCCGAGCCTTCCCGGCAAGCTCCTCTTGCCGGGGACTTGTCTTCTGCGTGCCTTGAGTGGCCTTCCCGGCAAGCTCCTCTTGCAGGGGCCTTGTCTTCTTAGTCAAATACTTTGTTCTTGAATGGCTCCAAAGGAACCACAGAGGATCTTGGCAGTGACCGAGGCAAGCCACTCGCCATGGTGTCAAGAATCGCCTGTGCACGAGTTCGGGATACTAGGGTACCCCTACTCTAGTACACCGACAGGAGCCCCCGGGCCTGGGCCGCACATGGTGCCGAGCGCTGTCGGGCCAGGCCCAAAACAGTGCACGGTCACACGCGGCCTCGATCACGCCGTAACTCGCCCCGGACCCACCACGACCCCCACTAACGGCACGCACCGAACGTGGCGTCGTGCGAGAGATCGTGGGCGTGGTCGTGGGGGTTTCTTTATTAGGAAAAGCGGAACGTCCGCCCCCTCCCCCTCCTTATAAACAGGGGAAACAGGGGCAGGTTGTCCACCTCGCTATTGCTGTTTTGTCAAGAAAACCACCGCCGCTCCCCCCTTCTTCTCCAGTGCGAAGAGAGCAGCGCCCCGCCCCCTTTCGCCACAAGCACACCAACGCCGTCAACCTCCTCCGTCGCCTCCGCCATGGCTCCGAAAGCCGACAAGGGGAAGGGCGTCAAGTCGGCCGAGGCGCAGCGGCTCGCGGCGCTGCGCAAGGAGCGGGCCATCTTCTCCCCTCAGCTTGACGCAAAGGAGCTGAGGGAGCTCTTGTACCTCTTCTGGTCGATGGAGACGTGTGCGCATCCGCGCACAAAGGTACTCCCCACCTCCGCTTCGGATTTAGCCCCAACTGGGTATCCTTTCTTTGCCCTTTTCTTCTATTGCGGGCTCTGCCCGCCCTTTTCCGAATTCTTTTGCGATATTATGAACACATACGGGTTCCGCCTCCTTGATTTCACCCCCAACGCCATTCTGACCATGGCAGTTTTCGCAACCTTTGCGAAAACTTTGTCGGGATCCACCCCAACGTTGCCCTCTTCCGCTACTTCTTCATGCCCCGCGTTGAGAGAGGGGAGCCGCTTGCGGAGGGATAGCTTGGGTCTCTGTGGTCGGCAAGAAAGAAGCGTGTCTGGAAGGAGAGTTCCGTAGCAAGTGGGAGGTGGAGAGCCAACTGGTGTTGGATCGTAGAGGAGAACCCGCAGCCCTTCACTGTCGTGCGCCAAACCCCAATAGTGCGCGACAACGATTGGAGTAGCTTGGCGCCGGAGGATGCTAGGTTGAAGATAGCTGTGACCCGGATTTTGCGCCTCAGGCTTGCGGACTCACCGTAGGCGCAGTTGGCGTGAACTTCCTTCGCCGCCCGCGCCGCTTCCCTTGCAGGAGAGGAGGAGACCTGCTTGGGAGTTCCAAAATGCGGCAGACATCATGAGGCTGCGCCCGGGTCTCAATTGGAATTTCACCGCCTTGGAGCTGGATGCGATGCTGCTAGAGCTGTTCAAGAACGACCCCGATCACCCCGAGTGGTTCAGGTTGCCGATGGGGGTCGTCCCATTGTGCAACAACTCTGCACTCGACCGCATCCGCGCCATGATGCCATTGTGCGATTCCCATGGGATCGTTCCAACCTGGCAGGAGCCTTCCGACGAGATCGTGCAGCAGTTCTTCGACAGCCTGGAAGAAGTGCCGATCCGCTCCGACGAGCAGAAGAGGCTCACCCGCGACACCACCGACGAAGAGATGTCGCGAATCGCCACAAGGTTGGAGGCGGGGGAAGCCGCTGCCGCCGCTGGCGTCTTCGGGTACACCGTGGAGGAGGCGGACGCAGCCGCGGCTGCAAGCCTTGCCGAACGAAGAGAGTTCGCGGCGAGAAGAGCTTGCCGCACCCGAGGCTGAGTCGAGCGGACCAGTCGAGGGCACTTCTTCTCCACCACCCAGCGACTTGCCGCAACGAAGCCCCCGGCTCCGCCGAAGAGGCGTCTCCGCAAGGCCGGAGACGAGACGGGGCGGCAGACGGGCCCATAGCCAGAAGCGCCACATGACGCTGGGCCTACCGGCAAGTGATGTTGCCGCGGGAGCACCCGACACTGCTGCGACAACTGGGGCGGGATCCTCCCAGGCCACCGCTGACGCCTCCGTCAAGCGGCCAAGAGAGCCCACTCCTCCGCGAGTCGCACCGGAGGCAAGCCGGAGTTTGACTTCTCCGCGCTTAGCTCCAAGGAGGAAGAAGAAGAGTAAGCTTCAATATTGTGCTTGTATTTCTTCAATTTTGTTGCTTTATGTTGAATCTGACTTGCTTTGTTCCGAACTTTTTCCTTTTCAGGACGCTAGCCTAGAGAGCGTCGAAGAGGGCCAAGACCCCGGTGGTCGTCGTTGAGGATGATCCACCCGTGGCAACAGGAGACGCGTCTGAGGCCCCCTTGCCGGACCCGGCAACCCTTCCTCAGAGCAGCCCCCAGCACAACCCCCAGAGTAAGTATGCAGTTTTCTCCTTACTGTTAGGTGTGCGTGGGTGCTCCTTCTTTGTTGATATCTGACCGTTGGTTTGTGTAGGAGCAGAGCAGCCTCATCAGGAGGGCCCGGAAGCCGCCCCGAAATTTCGCTGCTTCGACCTCGCCGCCAAGGGAGGATTCTCGGCAAGAGGCGTCCTCCGGCAAGGGAGGCTACTCCGACAAGGGAAGCTACCCCGGCAAGGGACAGCACCAGTGATCCTCCAGTGGTCGAGACCACGGCTGTAGATCCCATTGCAGGTAATCCCTTTGCGCGAAAATTTCCCTTGGGCTTGTTTTCTTCTATTCATCTTTGAATATTTGCTTAACTTTCTTTCTTTGTCCGCCACAGAGCCGATGGAGGTCGAGGTCGTCGGCGAGGAGGAAGCGCGCGACAACACTCACGAAGCCGCCGTCATGGAGGAAGAGGCCGTCGCTGACGAGCCTGTCGGCGAGGAGGCAACCGAGGCTGCCGACGCAGAAGCCGGCGAGGGGTCGGGCGATCGCACTGACGGCCCTGAGGCCGCAGGAGCGCCAGGCGCTACACCGATCACGACTCCCCGCCATTGCCAGCTGCCAGTTCGAGGAGCCCCAGCCCGACGCCTACTTGAAGGCCGGGCGACGGCGTTTTCATCAAACTCCCCGAGTCGAGCTCCAGGCACCGGTCAAGGAGAGACCTTCGATGGCGAAGCTACTCGCCTCATTGGCCGACGCTGGTGGACGCGCCAAGCAGCAGCAGCGGCGAGTCTGAGGAGGAGCAGCTGCTGAAGAGGTTGTTGTCGCTCTACCGCGCCCGGCAAGCTAAGTTGGAGTCCCGGGAAGCACTTGTCGCGAGGGCGGGAGCAGACATGGAGAAGCGCGCAGAAGAGCTCCGGAGCGCCAACCAAGAAACTCTCCGGAACGTATCAGAAGCGCGGGAGCAACTTGCAGAAGAGCGCACGGCCTTCATCCTCGAGAAGGCCGCAGCTGAGGAGGAGCAGCGGCTGGCCGCCGAGAAGCTCTCCGCGCAGAAGAGCGAGCAGGCGCAGTGGAAGGTCAACCTGGACAGCCATGAGGAAGATCTTGTCGTGCGCGAGGAGTCACTTGGCGGGGCGCTTAAGGAAGCGAAGGATGCTGCCGCTGCCGCCGAGGCCGCCAAGGAAGAGTTGAAGGCGAAGGTGGCGCAGCTGGAGGCTAGTCTCCAGAAGAGCGGCGAAGAGCTTGCCGCGCTCAAGCACGAGCGCGAGAAGGACGCTTACACCCTTGGCGAGCTGCAGGGCCGTCTCGCTGATAGGGGCAAGGAGCTCGACGCCGCCAAGGATTCCAAGGCGGATCTTGAGCTGAAGCTGACCACTCTGACGCAGACGCTGGACGGCGCCAGAGAGCGGGAGGTGGGCCTGTTGGAGGCGATCAAGGCCAAGGAGGAGCTGCCGGGCGAATGCTGTTGATACCCGTAGCGCCTTGAGGGAGAGTGTGGAGCACTTTGGACCGAAGGTCTTGTGGATATCGCTGCCGACATCCACAACGAGCCGATGGAGCCGGGATGGTGGATCTTGCATACTCCTCTGACGAGCATCTCCAACCCAGCGCCAAGCTCAGCTTATTCTTCAAGGGCGTGGTGACGGGCCTCCAGCGACTCCGGGAAGTGGTCCCAAAGCAGCTGGCCGAGGAATCACGCCAGATCTGTGCAGGAGCCCTCGAGAAGGTGTTGATAAAGGTGGCCTTCCGCAACCCAGGCCTCAACCTCAACGGCGCCCTCAGATCCTTGCCGCCAGATGCCGACGTGGAGGCGCTCAAAGCCCTTGTCGCACCCATTGTGGACAAGGGGAACAAGATCAAGCGGATTGATGGCGACCGCGTGGACTAGGCCGCCAATTTTATCTTCCCTTGTCACTACTGATCATGTTTAGAACACTTTGTTAGATCAGCGACAAGTTATTTTGTAATATACTCTATCTTAGGCGATCAATGCAATGTTATTTCCTCTACTTGACTCCTTCCTTTGTACGTTTCTGCCCTACGCATTTAGGGAACTTGTCGGTGCAGGCACCTTTGCCGCGAGCGCTGAGTGCGGAAGGTCGCCAGCTCATTGGTGGTGCCGCCCGACAAGCAACCTTGTCGCGACTAGCTGCAGCTCACTTAAGTTGTTGAGCGTACTCGAAACAAAGTAAGGGCGCCGACTAGTCATGAAGTTGGTTCCTCTGCCACAGTGTTTTCCATACAAAGTACTACCGTTCGAGGAAGATATCTTAAAAATTTAAGAGCTGATTGCTCAAACTTTGGCAACTTAGCTTTTCTGTCGTTTGCTTCCCGATAAGGCGAAACTTCCTCGAGCAACGCTTGGTCCATAGTATTATCTTCTTCTTCCCCCCCTGGTTAACTTGTGCGCGAGGGAGTCTTCCTTTCTTTGAGAAAAGAGAAAGAAGAGAAAATAAAGTTATGGAGCCTAGTGGCTCGATATTGCTTACCGGGTGTGGGTGCTGCACAAAGTGTTAGCAAAAACATGCAATAAAATGATGAAAGCATGAATTTGACAAGTTGTGCAACACATGAGCTTTATCGATGCATCGGGTCTGCGCCTCGCTTTGTACAAAGGATTACATGCAACAGCGGCAAGACTTGTACAGGTGGTGGTTGCCGGAACAGGTTCCGCAACCGCGCCTCTATGGGTAAAACTTACGAAGATGCTCAATGTTCCAGGAGTTGCTCACCGGAATGCCATCTTCGGTCTCAAAGGCGGACAGCGCCAGGCCCTAGTGACTCGCTTCACCCGATAAGGGCCTTCCACTTTGGCGCCAACTTGTTTGAATTCTTGGCGGACTGAACGCTACCGAAGAACAAGGTCGCCTTCCTCGAGGCTTTCTCGGCACTAACTTTGGCGGCTATATGGTAGCGCCGCAAAGCCTGGTGGTAGCGAGCAGCTCGTACCGCGGCCTGACGACGATCCTCCTCAAGGAGCAGCGCGTCATCTTGTCGCAGCTGCTCTTGCTCAAACTCATCATAAGCGAGCACTCGAGGTGATCCGTGATAACGAAGTTCCATGGGAGAACTGCCTCGCTCCATACACTAGAGCAAAGGGTGTCTCGCCGATGGCTCGATTTGGCGTCATTCCGATCGACCAAAGAACCACCGGCAGCTCCTCAATCCAGCTTTCTTCCGCACTTGTGCAGCCTCGCCGAAAGTTCTCGGGTCTTGAGCCCGCGCAGCACTTCAAGATTTGCCCTTTCGCTTGACCGCTGCTTCTCGGGTGAGCAATGTATAAAGCAGACCTTGGCGCCAAGATCTTGGACGCATCGCATGAAGGTGCGACTCAGAATTGAGTGCCGTTGTCGGTGATGATCCCGTTAGGGATTCCAAACGGCAAACAATCGACCAAGAACTTGATCACGACCGTGGCTGTCACCTTCCTTATCGCTTCCACTTCCGGCCACTTTGTGAACTTGTCGATAGCAACGCATAAGACTCAAAGCCCCGACAGCTCGGGGAAGGGGCCGAGGATGTCGAGCCCCTGCACCGAAAATGGCCGTGATAAAGGGATCGCCCGAGAGCTTGAGCTGGCTGGTGTATCTGTTGGAATGGAACCGCACGCTTCACACTTGGTTACTGGTGCAGTTGCATCCTGGAGGGCTGTCGGCCAGAAGAAACCTTGCCGGAAAGCCTTGACGGCAAGGGCTCTTGCGCCAATGTGGTGACCACATATGCCTCCGTGTATCTCTGCCAACAGCTTTTGTCCATCTTCCCGGCAAATACACTTCAATTTCACACCGTTGAGTCTTCCTCTGTATAGTATGCTGTCGACAAATTGGTACATACTTGACTGCCGAGCTACTCTCTCAGCTTCTTCTTGCTCTTCGGGAAGTTCTCCTGTCTGAAGGAAATGGACAATCTGTCATGCCCATGCCGGAGCTTGTGGCTCGACAACAAGGACTAAAGGCACATTCTGGTCTTTGCGGGAACACCAGCTTCCACGGCAAGGACTCTGCGGTCCTGCCGGAGTTTGATGTTCCCCGGCAAGCTTGCGGAGCAAAACTTGTCGGAGCGCTCGCTTCAACGAAACAAACCTCGGGGCTTGTCGGAGCAGACTGCCCCTCACTCTGCTGGCGCCGATCTTGGGGACCTTCGTGGCGGCTTCGGGAGCTCTGCCGGAAGTAGTCACCAGAGATCAACTTCCTCTTCTTGTTCTGTCCCGATTGATGGTGTTACGGTTGGTTGAGTTAGCTTGAGCACAAAAATCCCTGGTTCCACAGGCAACTTAAGCGCAGCACTTTGACAGGCCATCAGCAATATCATTCTGAGCTCTTGGAACATGTTCCATTTGTAGGCCGTCAAAGTGTTCTTCTAGCTTTCTCACTTCATCAACGTAGGCTTCCATCAACGGACTCTGGCAATCTTTGTTCACTTGGCGGACGACAAGCTGCGAGTCACCCCTGACAATAAGCTTCTTGATCCCAAGGTCCATCATGATCTCGAGACCGGCAAGCAAGCCTTCATACTCTGCAGTATTGTTTGTTGCTTGCTCCTTGGGAAAGTGCATCTGGACTACATACTTGAGGTGCTCTCCGGTGGGTGCTATAAGCAGCACGCCAGCACCGGCGCTTTGCAGCGAGAAGGCACCATCAAAGTACATCAGCCACTCTTTGCTTGCTTCCTTGACGGGAAAGCTTGACAGTTCCAGTGCCCACTCGACAATCCTGCCTGTCGCTTCTGGATTCTGCAGTATCCTCTTCAGCGGAAAGCGAGTGACAACAGTGATCTCATGTGCTTGGAAGTAATGGCGCAGCTTTCTCGAGGCCATGAGGAGGCCGAAAAGCAATTTCTGCACACCGTAGTACCTTGACCTAGCCCCCTGCGCAGGAGGGAACCGACAAAGTAAACTGGGCGCTGCACCATCCTTTTACGTGATCTGCTCTTGCGTCTGCAAGCAGATCCGTCCTTGTCGGGACCCAGCTCGCCGGCGAAGCCCCCTGCTTGTCGCTGGATGTGTCTGCCATGGTTGCTAGCTCATCATCCGCCTCCCTCTCCGCTACTAACGCAGCACTAACCACTTGATTAGTTGCCGCTATATATAGCAGCAATTTCTCTTGTGGCCTAGGTGCGACAAGTGTTGGAGTGGAGGACAGGTATCTCTTTAAGTCCTGCAGTCAGCAGTTCGCTTCGAGTCCATTGCATGGGACCTGCCTTTTTCAAAATTTTGAAAAATGGCGAGGCTGCTCAACAGACCTAGAGATAAACCTCGCCGAGAGCAGCCACGCAACCGCAAGTCTTCGTGACATCCTTGACGCGCTTTGGTGCTTCAATCTGCTCAATGGCCTTGATCTTGTCGGATTGGCTTCAATCCCCGGCCGAGACATTTAAGAACCCGATAAGCTTGCCTGAAGGGACTCCAAACACGCACTTCTCGGGGTTGAGCTTGAGGTTGATCTTGCGCTGATTTGCAAAGGTCTCATCCAAATCTTGAACCAGAGTTGCTTTGTCTTTGCTCTTGACCACTATGTCATCCATGTAGGCTTCTACATTTCTGTGCATTTGTGGCTCAAAAGCATCGTGAACTACCCTTGCGAACGTTGAACCGGCATTCTTCAAACCGAAAGGCATCCGTATGAAACAGTATGTGCCACATGGAGTAATGAATGCGGTCTTCTCCTCATCCTCTTCAGCCATGAAGATCTGATGGTATCCTGAGTATGCATCAAGAAATGAAAGCAAATCACATCCAGTCATGGCGTCAACAATCTGGTCGATGCGCGGCAAGGGAAACGGGTCTTTGGGACAAGCTTTATTAACATCCGTGAAGTCAATACAAAGTCTCCATTTCCCATTTGCCTTGTGCACAACTACAGGATTGGCCAACCACGTAGGATGGAGCACTCCTCTGACAAGGCCAGCTGCTTCCAATTTCTTGATCTCTTCTGCTATGAACTCTTGGCGCTCCACTGCCTGCTTCCTGACTTTTTGCTTGACGGGCCGCGCATGAGGACAAACGGCCAGGCGGTGCTCAATTACTTTCACAGGAACACGGGGATGTCGACGGTTGCCATGCAAACACGTCGACATTCGCCCGCAGGAAAGCAACGAGCGCGCCTTCCTATTTAGGGTCGAGAGAGGCACCGATGGTGAAGGTACCACGAGTGCGGTCCTCCTTGGCGGACACCTTCTTGGTCTTTGGCGGAGCTGCCATCTTCTTCTTGCACTTGCCGGTGGAGCTCGATGGTGCGTCCTCGACGGTAACGCAGCACTCCGAAGAGGTGCGCTTTCCGGAGTGGGCATCAGAGCTCTTGCCGGACTTGGACTTGGTCATCTTCCCCCCGGGAGCTTCAGCGGCAAGTGTTTTGCTTTCTGTCGCGGCTGTTGCATCCCGGTAGATCTTGTCGGCACAGATAAGAGCATCTTTCTTGTCGCCATGGACAGAGATGACGCTTATCGGGCCTGGCATCTTGAGTAAGTTGTAGGCGTAGTGAGAGGCTGCCATGAACTTGGCGAGTCTTTGGGGCCAAGTATCCCATTGTAAGGCAATGGGAAATCAGCAACGCCGAATGTGACCCTCTCGGGCCCTAAAGTTCAGCTCGCTGCCAAATGTTACCGCAACGTGATCTTCCCTTCGGCTTGCTCCTTCCCGGATTGATTCCTTGAAAGTGCCGGTCTCTTCGAGCTCGGCTGTCGAGGATTTGAAGCTTCGGAGCACCGCAGAGGAGATCGATTCAAGCCGACCCGCCGTCAACTAGCATCTTGGTGACCTTGAGGTTGCGTATAGTTGGTGAGACCAGCAGACGGCAAGCACCCGACCGCTTATGCGATCGTGGTGGTCCTCAATATCAAAGATGATAGGCGTCTTGGACCACTTCAGAGGCTTGCGTGACTCTACGGATGGTTCCGCTGCATTGACCTCCCGCATCCACTGCTTGAGTTGGCGGTGGGAGGTATGCAGGGAAGCACCTCCATCAACGCAGAGAACCTCCGTGGCTTTCTGAAACTCCTGCTCGTCGGTGTCATCATCATCCATGTCTTCATCGTCGTCGTCATCTTCATCCTTGTCGCGGCCGCGGGGAGGCCTGTCTCCTTGCCGCTGCTTGGCCTTGCCGCGGCGCCCTCCCCGGCCGGGTCTCTTCTTGCTGGCTCCTCCAAAGACCTTCCTGAGCCTTCTCCTTGTCGCGCCAGATTTCAGCCTTCTCGCTGTTCAACAAGTTGCTCAACTTTCTTGCAGCCTCGAGGTCGTGGCCCTTGGTGCGGTGGATCTTGCAAGATCTTGCTTGCCGGAGCCGTCCTGCTTGTCGGCGGCCGCCACAGACTGGTGGTTGGCGTCAGCGGCAACCTCCTTGCCGGAGCCACCAGCCTTGGCATTCTTGTCGCCACCTCCATTGCCGGACTGCTCAACAGCTAGCACTTCTCTGCCTTTCTTCTTCCTGTTGCCTCGCCGCCTGCTCTTCTTTGTCGGAGCGGTATCCTCACTGTCAGATCCTGCTCCTGCATTTTCTCCTGGGAGTCTCCTCCCCTCCTCAGCATGTGCGCACTTGTCGGCCAAGGCATACAGTTCGCTGACGTCCTTGACTTTGCACATCGCCATCTCCTCCTCATCTCGCGGTTCCGCGACGCTCGATGAAACGCTACCGATCACCGCGGCAGGGTGGACATCTGGGATGTTGTAGTGCACACGGCTGAATCTTCGAATGAACTTGCGCAGGACTCTCCTTCCTTCCGGGCGGCAGATGAAGGTCACTCTCTTGGCCATGAGGCTTGTGGTCACTTTGTGAAGGCGCCAACAAACCGAGATGGCATAAATCTGCCCAAGAGGATATGGAGCTGTCCGCAAGTGCATGAGCCAAGACCTGACGCTGGGCTTGAGCAAGAGCGGGAAGTAGTTGGCAAGGATCTTGTCGTCCTGCCCCCCGCAGCTTGCACCGCGATGGTGTAGATGCCGAGGAACTCCGACGGATAAGGCCCCGCCGTCGTGCATTCTCCGGCATCTCTGGTTTGAAGTTTTTCGCTGGGCCATCGATTCTGCCGCTGCTCACGAGTGAACGCAGGGCAAACTACCGCAGACGGCAAGTCGCCTGGTTCCTCTCCGGGCGCGCGCATGTCAACAGAGGGCCCGGCGCTTGTCGGACCGACGTCGCGCTTTCTCCGCGCCGATGCGAGTTCGAAGGCCCTCTTGTTGTCGCTCATGGAGAACTTGGCGCCGATCGCTACTGACTCGCAGATCCGACGACGCAGTGGAGTCGCTGTCGAGGTGGATCCGGCGAGTTGGCGACCCTGGCCTTCGGGGCGCGGAGTGCATGGTAGTTGCACCCCCACCGATCTCGTCGCCACCGGCTCGCGCTTGGCGTTCTTGCCGCGACAGCGATGTAGTTGGTTGCCGCGGAGCGTCGCCGTTGGCAAAGCCGATGAGGCTCTGGATGGTAGCCCTCCACTCGTCGACCTTGTCGGCCGTTGGAGGGTAGTCCGTATGGTGAGCTCGCCAGAGCTTCGCTGGAGTAGTGGGTGGCAATGGTGAACGGTGCGAGGAGCGGATATGCTCGGACTTCTAACTATGTTAGAAGTAGCGAGATCCCGCCCAGCGCATCAGTATCTCGCCGGATGCCGGCGTGTTGGCGCGGCACGCTGGTCTTGAGGGTCTCGATCCAACGAGCGTATGGCATTGTGAACGCCATGACGCTGTTGGTCCTGCTGCCTCCCGAGATGGCCGCTGGGGTGTGCGGACGCCAGTTTGCGCGGCCTTGTCCTTGGACTTGGCAGCGCCACAAACTCCTTCGCCCGGCGCTTCGTTCTTCCGCCAGCGTCTACTCCACCACCCGTTTGCTCCGGTGATAGTGGGTACGACGCGGACGGCTCCGCTGCCGCCGAAGCCTTCTTCTTCGGTGGCATGTTGATGAAGATGTTGAAGATTATAAAGACGTTGCTCGTGTGAACGCCGGATCAGGTTCACACAGCCTCGACGCCCCCTACCTGGCGCGCCAAAGATGTCGGGGAGGCTGATCGGACCCACGAACACCTATGGGGCCGGCGGACCGAGCCCCTTGTGGTTCGGAGGGGGGCGGAGATCGCATGAAGAGCGGATCGAGGCGGCTAACACGAGCAGTTTACCCAGCTTCGGAGCTCTCCGGAGAGATAAAAATCCTACTGCTGCTTGTCTGGTTTGTATTGAGTTCTTGCTAGGGAGCAATGAGATCTAAAAAACATAGCTTGAGTGTCTCTGGTCTCGAAAGAGTCGAACTGGTCAACCCCCTACGCTATGCATGGGCCTCCTTTTATACGCTAAAGGGGTCTCCGACAGGTGGCAACATAGATGAGGGTACAAATGTAAAAACAGTAGTTGGTACACCTACTTGTACAGTGCACAGTGTTTTCTACCAAACCCTGACGGCAAGGGACAAAAGCATTAATTGCCCGTCCGTGTCGCCTAAACAGTGCAACAGAGACCGTCAGGTGCGCCACCGCTCGCCACGATGGCAAGCTTGTCGCCGCCGCTATCGCTGCTCCTCACCGGGTGCATGCCTCTTGACACGCGACGCATGGAATGGTCCCATGGCGACACACGCTGATAGATGAGCTGGAGCGGAGATGAAGAGAGGTGGCTTGTCAGCGTGTGCCTTGCGGCGGCTGAATCCTTGTCGCGCTCGGGGCTTGTCGCGCCAGAGCCTTCCCGCAAGCTCCTCTTGCCGGGTCTTGTCTTCTGCGTGCCTTGAGTGGCCTTCCCGGCAAGCTCCTCTTGCCGGGCCTTGTCTTCTTAGTCAAATACTTTGTTCATGAATGGCTCCAAAGGAACCACGGAGGATCTTGGCAGGTGACTGTGCAAGCCCTCGGCTGGTGTCAAGAATCGCCCAGGCACGAAGTTCGGGATACTAGGGTACCCCTACTCTAGTACACCGACAGGAGCCTTATAGCTCGTTATTGCTTACCGGGGGTAGGTGCGGAATGCCATCTTTGGTCTCAAGGCGGACAGCGCCAGGCCTAGTGACTCGTTTCACCGGTAAGGGCCTTCCCACTTCGGTGTCAACTTGTTGGAATTCTTGGCGGACTGAACGCGCCGAAGAACAAGGTCGCCTTCCTCGAGACTTCGGCTTTAACTTTACGGCTATGGTAGCGGCGCCAAAGCTTGCCGGGTATCGAGCAGCTCGTGACAAAGACTCAAGACGATCCTCCTCAAGGAGCAGTAGCGTCATCTTGTCGCAGCTGCTCTTGCTCGAGCTCATCATAAGCGAGCACTCGAAAGGATCCAGACACGAAGTTCCGCGGGGAGAATCTGAGCTGTTGCTGCGGGAACATCTGCTTCCACGGCGAGAACCTCGCGTCTCAGCCGAGCTTGACGTTCCCGGCAAGCTTGCCGGAGCAAAACTTGTCGGGAGCGCCTCGCTTAACGGAACAAACCCTAGGGCTTGCTGGAGCAGATCGCTCCCTCAAGACTTGCTGCCGGTGGAGCTCGATGGTGCGTCCTCGACGGTAGCGCAGCACTCCAAGAGGTGCGCTTGCCGGAGTGGGCATCGTAGCTCTTGCCGGACTTGGAGCGCTCGCTTCAACGGAACAAACCCTAGGGTTTGCCGGAGCAGATCGCTTCCTCAAGACTTGCCGGTGGAGCTCGATGGTGCATCCTCGACGGTAGCGCAGCACCGAAGAGGTGCGCTTGCCGGAGTGGGCATCGTAGTTTCACCGGACTCCGGAGCGCTCGCTTCAACGGAACAAACCCTAGGGCTTGTCGGAGCAGATCGCTTCCTCAAGACTTGCCGGTGGAGCTCGATGGTGCGTCCTCGACAAGAGCGCAGCACTCCGAAGAGGTGCGCTTGCCGAGTGGGCATCGAGCACTTGCCGGACTTGGAGCGCCTCGCTTCAACGGAACAAACCCTAGGGCTTGCCGAGTAGACTGCTCTCAAGACTTTGCCGGGTGGAGCTCGATGGTGCGTCCTCGACGGTAGCGCAGCACCCCAAGAGATGCGCTTGCCGGAGTGGGCATCGAGCTCTACGGACTTGGAGCGTCTCGCTTCAACGGAACAAACCCTAGGGCTTGCCCGAGCAGACTGCTCCTCAGCACTTGCCGGTGGAGCTCGATGGTGCGTCCTCGATGGTAGCGCAGCACTCCGAAGAGGTGCGCTTGCCGGAGTGGGCATCAGAGCTCTTGCCGGACTTGGAGCGTCTGCTTCAACGGAACAAACCCTAGGGCTTGCCGGAGCAGATCGCTCCTCAAGACTTGCCGTGGAGCTCGATGGTGCGTCCTCGACGGTAGCGCAGCACCCGAAGAGGTGCGCTTGCCGGAGTGGGCATCGAGCTCTACCGGACTTGGAGCGCCCGCTTCAATGGAACAAACCCTAGGGCTTGCCGGGAGCAGACTGCTCCTCAAAGACTTGCCGGTGGAGCTCGATGGTGCGTCCTCGACGATAGTGCAGCACTCCGAAGAGGTGCGCTTGCCGGAGTGGGCATCAGAGCTCTTGCCGGACTTGGAGCGTCTGCTTCAACAGAACAAACCCTAGGGCTTGCCATAGTGGGTATCAGAGCTCTTGCCGGACTTGGTCTTCTTCTTCACCGCCGGTTTTTCTTTGTCGGGGCGGTCTCCTCACTATCAGATCCTCCTGCTTCAGTATTCTATACGGGGAGTCTCCTCCCTTCCTCAAGACGCGCACACTTGTCGGCCAGACATATAGCTCATCGACGTCTCGATCTTGCACATCGCCATCTCCTCCCGCATCCCGCGGTTTTGCACGCTCGATGGAATGCGCTGATTACTACGCAGCGGGGTGGACATCTGGATGTTGTGTCAGACGCGGCTGAATCTCTGAATGTACTTGCGCAGGGGCTCTCCTTCCTTCTAGGCGAGCAAATGAAGGTCGCTTTCTTGGCCATGGGGCTTGTGGCCGCCTGTAATGGCGCCGACAAACTGATGGCATAGATCTGCCCAAGAGGATATGGAGTTGTCCGGCAAGTGCATGGGCCAGGATCTGACATTGGGCTTGAGCACCGGTGAAGTAGTTGGCCAGGATCTTGTCGTCTTGCCCCGGCAGCTTGCACCGCGATGGTGTAGATGTCGAGGAACTCCGACGGATGCGTCTTGCCGCCGTATTCTCTACGGTACATATCCGGCTTGAAATTCTTCTTCTTTGGGCCATCGACTTGCCGCAGCTCACGAAAGTGAACGCAGGGCAACCTACCGTCAGACGGCAGTCGCTCGTTCTCTGGCGCATGCATGTCGACAGAGGGCCCATCGCGCTGGTTGAATTGACGCCGCGCTTCTCTTCGGTGCTCGATGCGAGTTCGAGCGTCTTCTTGCTGTCGTTCGTGAAGAACTTGACGTTGATCGCGACGAGCTCGTGGATCTGATGATGCGGTGGAGTCGCTGTCGAGGTGGATCCGGCGAGTCGGCGATCTTGGCCTTCAGGCGGAGAGTGCATGGTGGTTGCACCCCCATCGGTTTCTGCCGCCACCGCTCGTGTTTGGCAGTCCTGCCGCGGCAGCGATGCACTCGGCTGCCGTGGAGCGCCGCCATGGCAAAGCCGATGAGACTACGAATGGTGGCCTCCATTCATCGACCTTGTCGGCCGTTGGAGGGTAATCCAGAGAAGTTGAGTTCTCGCCAAAGCTTCATTGGAGTGGTGGGTGGCGATGGCGAACGGTGCGAGGAGCGGATATGCTCGACTTCTAACTATGTTAGAAGGAGCAGATCCGTCGCCCAGCGATCGCAGTTTCGCCAAGGCCAAAGATGTTGGCGCAGTATGGTGGTCTTGAGCATCCCGAGATCCACTACTCGATCTTGGTCCAACGAGCGTATGGTGTTGTGAATACCATGACGCTGTCGGTCCCGCGCCTCCCGAGATGGGCGCGGTGTATGTAATGACGCCGAGGTCTCAAGCACAGCCTTGTCCTTGGACTTGGCAGCACCGTGGGCCTCCCGTCGACGTCCATTCTTCGCCGGCGTCTATCCCACCACCCGCTTGTTCCGTGGTGGTGGGTTCGACGCTGACGGAACATCTGCCGCCGAAGCCTTCTTCTTCGTGGCATGTCGATGAAGATGATGAAGATCTAGCTCGTGTGGACGCCGGATCAGGTTCACACAATCTCGGACGCCCTACCGGGCGCGCCAAAGATGTCGGGAGGCTGATCTCGCCCACTTAACACCTACGGGACCGGCGGACCGAGCCCCTTTCGGTTCGGGGGGCGGAGGTCGTGACGAAGAGCAGATCGAGGCGGCACACGATGTTTACCTAGCTTCGGAGCTCTCCGGGAAGATAACACTCCTACTGCTGCATGTCTGAGTGTATTGGGTTCTTGCTCAGGAGCGCTGAGTGCTACAGTACACACAAGCTGCTAACGAGACCGAGCGTGAAGTCGAGCCCCTCTGGAATCCCCTCCCTATGTTGCGCATGGGCCTCCTTTTATATGCTAAAGGGGTCTCCGACAGGTGGCAACGTAGACAATGGTAAAAATGGAAATGGAGTGGTTGGTACAGCTACTTGTACAGTGTATCACACCTAACCCTGATGGCAGGGGACAAAGGCATTAAATGCTCGCTTCACGCCGCCCTAACAAAGGCGTAAAGGACCGTCGGGCGCCACCGCTTGCCACACGATGGCAATCTTGTCAGCGCCGCTGCCACCGCAAGCCCGCCGGCAAAGACGTCTTTGCCACGCGCTACCGAAAGGTCCTGTATGCGACACGTTAGTGGATGTGCTGGAGCGCAGTGTACAGAGATGGTCTGCATGGCAAGCGCCTTTGCCGCGGTTGTTGTCTTGTCGCGTCCGAAGCTTGTCGCTCACCGGGCCTTCCCGGCAAGCTCCTCTTGCCGGGGCCTTGTCTCCTAGGTGCCTTGGGTGGCCTTCCCGGCAAGCTCCTCTTGCCGGGGCCTCGTCTCCTAGGCTTGAATACTTTGTTCTTGAATGGCTCCGGAGGACCTTGGCGGTCATCTAGTAAGCCTTGTCGCGGAGGGTTGCAACTGCCCGTGCACAAGTTCGGATACTAGGGTACCCCTACTCTAGTACACCGACAGAGACCGTGTAGAAGGGCCTCGTATTCGGCTGCGTTGTTGGAGTCCGTATACATTATCTGGAGTACGTATTGAACTTTACCTCCTGTTGGGGACGCTGTAACGACGCCAGCCCCCAGACCAGCCAACATTTTGGAGCCGTCAAGTGCATGATCCGGTTGGAATATGTGCCGTACTCTTTGGGGAGTTCGGCTTCACCATTCGCGACGAAGTCGGCCAAAACTTCAGCGACTTTAATAGCTCACCGTGGCTTATAGGTTACGCCGAACGGAGGAGCTCAATGGCCCATTTGGCAATCCGCCCGTGGCGTCGCGGTTGTTTATAATGTCGCTAAGAGGTACTTCGAAGCTATCAAGTATCGAACACCGTTATCGGAAGCTTCCGGATGCCATGAACACCTCAGACGCTATCTTTTGATAATGCGGATACCGTGACTTGCATGGAGTGAGGACGGTGGACACGTAGTAAACTGGTTTTTGAAGGGGGAACTTGTGTCCGTCCGCTTTCGCTCGACAACGAGCACCACGCTTACAACTTGATGAGTTGCCGCGATGCATAATAGCATTGGTTCGCTTATGTTGGGCGCTGCCAGACCGGGTTTGTTGCCAATATGGCTTTTATTTCTTCGAGTCCGTCATATGGCGTGATCCGGCCCACTGAAGTGTTCGGGCATGCCGGAGGAGGCGATAAAGGGGTAATGCCTTTTCTCCCAAACGGGAGATAAAGCGGCTTAGAGCCGCCATGCATCCAGTCAATTTTTGTATTTGTTTGAGGTCCTTTGGGATATCCAATTGTGACAGAGCTCAGATCTTGGCTGGGTTTGCTTCAATTCCTCTACCGTATACAATGAAGCCCAAGAGCTTTCCGGCTGGTATGTCGAAAAGCATTTTTCCGGGTTAAGCTTGATGTCATATGTTCGGAGATTATCGAATGTGAGCCTCAAGTCGTCTACTAGAGTTTCGACATGCTTGGTTTTGACGACCACATCATCTACGTATGCCTCCACTATTTTGCCAATCTGGTTTGCCAGACATGTCTGAATCATGCGCTGATATGTTGCGCCAGCGTTTTTGAGGCCGAAGGGCATTGTGTTGAAGCAGAATGGGCCGTATGGGGTGATAAATGTCATTGCGGCTTGGTCAGGCTCTGTCATCTTCATTTGATGGTAGCCGGAGTATACATCGAGGAAACACAATGAATCGTGTCCTGCGGTAGCATCGATAATTTGATCGTTGCGGGGGAGGGGGAAGGGATCCTTTGGGCAAGCCTTGTGGAGGTCCTTGAAATCGACGCATAGGCGCCAGGATTTGTCCTTCTTTGGTACCATCACCAGGTTTGCTAGCCAGCCTGGATGTTTTATATCTTTGATGAATCCGGCCTCCAATAGTTTGGCTAGCTCCTCTCCCATGGCTTGTCTTTTAGGTTCGGAGAAACACCGAAGAGCCTGTTTGACTGGCTTGAATCCTTTTAGGATGTTTAGGCTGTGCTCGGCCAGCCGGCGTGGGATTCCTGGCATGTCTGAAGGTTGCCAGCAAAATGTCCCAATTTTCGCGTGGGGAATTTTCGTGAGTGCGGCTTCTACATCGTGGTTTAATTGTGCCCCGATGGAGGCCGTTTTTGTAGGGTCCGTTGGATGGACTTGGAATTTGACTATTTCGCCTCACCTGGTTTAAAGGAGGTGGACTTGGATCTTTTATCGAGTATCACATCGCCCCTCGCTCACCATGGAGTGCAAAGATACTGTCCTCGGCCGCTAGGGCTTTAGATAGTGCCTCAAGGGCCAGTCGCGGCTGTCTTATTTTCGGCGCTGAGTGCTATGTCCGGTCACTAGCAAGAGTGATGATTCCATTGGGCCCGAACATTTTGAGCTTCATGTACCCGTAATGGGGTATAGCTTGAAAATTGTGAATGCCTCTCGCCCTAATAGAGCGTGGTATCCGGCTGCTGAACGGGCCACTTGGAACGTGACCTCCTCGACCTGTAATTATCCGCGCGTCAACACCACATCCAGCAGTGATTTTTCCCTGCAGCAAAGACGCTTCCCGACCGGGTATTATTCCTCTAAAGGTTGTGCTGCTTCGCTCAATGCGGCTCCAGCCTATTTCCAGTTTTCAAGGGTTTCTCATAAATGAGGTTCAATCCGCCGCCACCGCCAATGAGTACCTTGGTAAGGCGAAGCCGCCCACTATTGGACCGAGGACCAATGTCAGCCGGTGCTCGGGCTATTCGGAATTTAGGTTCATCACTGGCATTAAAGGTAATAGCCGTGTCACTCCATGGGTTTATTGTTGCTACTTGGTAGACTTCGGCAAGGCTGCAGAGTGTTCATTTTCGCATATTATTTGATGCAAAAGTACTGGGCTGGTGCTCTGTGGATGCTGGGGTTAGAAGCCCTTCACCACTTTTGGCCACCTGCCGGAGTATCCAACATGCTCTAAGGCTATGAGTTGGTGTGGCGCCCTCTGTACTATGAAATTTACATGGTCCATTGAGCCGTCCCTCCAGTACGGTTCCATACCCCATAGGGGTTTTTTGTTTTTTGGTGTTTAACCCGGGTGATTGGCGATAATGCACCCTTTTATTTCAGACTGGGTTTGTATTCAGGGCCGGATTGTCCCAAAATCTTACTTCGGTTTTCCAGGCGCTTTCCATCGCACAAGATTTTCGCATTATGGACGCCAAGTCAGCAAAGTGTGTAATTTCACGGCGACCTATGGCGTTGAGGATTCCCTTGTCCATGCAATTATCGCAGAAGAATGAAATTACGTCTTCCTCGCGGCAGTCCTTTATCCTGTTCAAAACCAGGAGGAATCTGGCCCGGTAATGATGTACTGTTTCCTCGGGCTCTTGCCTAATTTTGGATAGATCGCCTATGTTCGGGTGGGTGGTGGAATTACATCCGAAACCTCACCCAATCTGAGACTCAAAGGCCAAGGAGTTTCCGAATTCGGAAGCTTGGATTCTTGGATGTTGTCCAATGAATCTAGCCTATTGCCTGACTCTAAGTTCAGGTCTTGAGTGACGTCCTCCCCTCCGCGGGTATCCGGCTTGGAGGGATCGGGAATCTGGACATAGCTAGTCCTTAAGATCGATGAAGGTTTGCCGCATTGTTCCTCCACCACTTCAACGTGATGGGTGACCTGGGGAGAGTTAATCTCCCTCGGATCGGGTTTAGGCCCAATCTGATCGTAGTCTCAGTGACTCCTGTGGCGGCGACTCGATCCAAGAGCTCGCTTAAAGAAGAGAGCTCCATCGATCTAACCGCCGGCGAAGTTCCGAGTTGACATGAAGATTGCTTTCGATGACCCGAGAAGTCATCGCCGGGCGCTGGCGGCCGAACAGCGGTCATAAGAAAACCGCTTAGTCAAGAGTTTGGCCGATAGCCAAAGCTCCTTTAGCAACAAAGGTCGCCTTTTAAAGACGGGATGATGCATCCTTCCCGATGGCGCATTTACACGGAGGAACTCTCAATGAAAGCACCAATGTCGGTGTCAAAACCGCGGATCTCGGGTAGGGGTCCCGAATCGCGTCTAGGCGGATGGTAACAGGAGACAAGGGACACGATGTTTTTACCTGTGTTCGGCCTCTCGATGGAGGTAAAACCCTACCCTGCTTGATTAATATTGATGATATGGGTAGTACAAGAGTAGATCTACCATGAGATCAGAGAGGCTAAACCCTAGAAGCTAGCCTATGGTATGATTGTTGTTCGCCCCACGAACTAAAACCCTCCGGTTTATATAGACACCGGAGAGGGCTAGGGTTACACAGAGTCGGTTACAATGGGAGGAGATCTACATATCCGTATGGCCAAGCTTGCCTTCCACGCCAAGGAAAGTCCCATCCGGACATGGGGCGAAGTCTTCAATCTTGTATCTTCATAGTCCAAGAGTCCGGCCAAAGGCTATAGTCCGGATATCCGGACACCCCCTAATCCAGGACTCCCTCATGTACCCAGCTGCGACGCCCTGTCGACAGTAGGCAAGCGCCGATGGATCTACTCTTGTTGTGCGGCGCGCTGCGCCTCTCGCTTTGTGGTGCTCCAAAGGTCTCGTCGTGCAGCGAGCCACAACCTATCAGCGCGGATGCGCTTAGCTTGCTCTGCGGCATGCCATCGATCATGTTGTGCGGTGAGCTGCAGCTGTCGGTGCTGACATGCCTATCTTGATCCGTGGTGCTGAAGCACCATGCGCCAAGGGCCTGCTCAACCCTGGCGATGACGCTCATCACGGCGTCGTCCATTGCGTTGCCGGGGAGCGCCTCGGCCTCGACAGTTCGTGGCTCCTGCTCATTTTTCTCGTCGACGAGGTTGATGGCAGAGGCGACGCTTTGGTGGGTTGGCATGCTTGGAAAAGTTTGATGTGCTACAGGCTGCGCCTGTTGCCTCCGTGCGCCGTGCGCCGCCTAGGTTTATGCACAATATCATTGGGTGGCAGGAAACCGGTGAGAAAATGGCGGGAAACGGTGATGTGTTCATGAAATGGCATCAATTAATGGAAACTTAGCATAGAAGGAACATCGAGCTAGCACAAGAAGTAGATGATAATTAGATGATCATTTATCCTAGTTAATTATGCATGTAATATTTTACTTTGGTGTGTGGAAATGTTATGTGTGTATTAGCCACCTATGTAATTGGATGTTTGCCGCGTATTACACATATCTTGTTTATGTGAAACATTTCTGTTCTCTTGGATCAACACAAACAGTTTATCAGAATGAGCATTATGCCCTCCATTGCACACACCTTGATCTGGTTGAACCGTTTCTGATGCGTTACCTAATCGAAAATAGTTCATTCGAATGAACCGTATGCCGTATATCACACACACCTTGATCTGGCTGACCATTTCTTTTGTGTTGCCTAATCACAAACAGTTCATCCGAGTGAACCGTATGCTGTATATCACATACACCTTCATATGGCTGCCTGTTTCTTTTGTTCCTCCTCATTGCAAACAGTTCATTGAACTGATCCGTATGCCCTGCATCGCACACGCAACTAAAATCTGAACTGTATTTGATGCATCCATCATCACAAAAGTTTTGCACCTTTTTTGATGGTTTTTTACACCACCGTTTGCGATTATTGCATCGCACAGAGTTTCATCGAAGGGTCTCTGATCGTAGTGTCGCATTAGCAGTATCCTGCAGTAGTGTACCCAATAGTTTCCTTAGGGCATCCTATGAAGACGCACTTCTTCGATTTGGGTTCGAGCTCATCAGGTTGAAGATTTTTGACACAAGTGTCACAACCCCAAACTTTAAGAAACAACAGTTTAGGTTTCTTGCCAAACCATACTTCATACGGTGTCGTCTCAACGGATTTAGATGGTGCCCTATGTAACGTGAATGCAGTTGTCTCTAATGCATCCCAAAACGATAGTGGTAAATCGGTAAGAGACATCATTGATCGCACCATATCTAATAAAGTACGCTTACGATGTTCCGACACACCATTACGCTATGGTGTTCCAGGTGGCTTGAGTTGTGAAACTGTTCCACATTGTTTTAAATGAAGACCAAACTCGTAACTCAAATATTCGTCTCCGCGATCAGATTGTAGAAACTTTATTTTCTTATTATGATGATTCTCCACTTCAGTCTGAAATTCTTTGAACTTTTCAAATGTTTCAGACATGTGTTTCATTAAGTAGATATACCCATATCTGCTCAAAACATCTGTGAAGATCAGAAAATAACGATACCCGATGTGTGCCTCAACACTCATTGGACAACATACGTCGGTATGTGTTATTTCCAATAAGTCATTGGCTCGATCCTTTGTTCCGGAGAACAAAGTTGTAGTCATCTTGCCCATGAGGCATGGTTCGCAAGTATCAAATGATTCATAATCAAGTGATTCCAAAAGCCCATCTGCCGTGAAATTGTCACGGCAGATGTCCTAGTGAAAGGACTTAGTCGTGGAGCCATTGCAACTAGGAAGCAAGAAGGGGTTAATCGGGACAAAGGACACAAAGTTTATACTGGTTCGGCCCCTTGCGGTGAAGGTAAAAGCCTATGATCCAGTTTTGAGTGGGATTATGTATGTCTCGATAACCAGGGAGCGAATCCGCTTGACCTAGCTCTCGATTTGATGTGACTTGCCCTAAGCCGCCGTTGGGTCGTCCCCTTATATACACGGGTTGACACCCTGCGGCCTACAGAGTCCCGGCCGGCTCATATACAATGTCCAGCTCGGTGACTAGTTAATCTTGCCTTATAATATAAGTCATACCATTACGACGGTTTATCACTATGGGCCTTAAGTCGCCTTTTGGCTTTGGGCCCTTAACTGAACCGCCATCTTCAAGCTCGGTCTTGGGCTTCGGGAGTCTTCGTAGGTATAACCCGGCCCCTCCTAGGCAGGTCATACCTAATAGTTATATCCCCAACATTAGGCCCCAGATTGATTTGAACTGGTTCATGTCAATCTTCAATACTTAAGCAAAATCTTCTGCTCTTCTCTTGTATAAAATTTTTGTAACCCGCCATGACGTCATCCTTTGGATTTATGGTGACCCGCCAGGACGTCATCTGCCATCAATGCATGTTTTGCCCAACGTATCTCAACAGATCTTTATCTTAATAACCATCCCGAGAATCGAGGCATCTTTGTAGTTGGATAATTATGTTTTTGGCCTCCTCGTTTTTAGCGCCCACTTATCAGTCTTCCCCTATAAATAGGCATGACCAGGTCTTTCCTCATTCTCCCCTTTCCCCGTCTTCTTCCTCTCGCAACCCTACTGCCACTCGAGCTCCGCCGCCACCACAGAGCACCTCGTCTTCCTCGACCTTGGCCGCTGCATCAACCTGAATCAGTCCAAGAACGGTAGTGACCCTCCGCGGTAGATCTGCAGCTGTAAGTCTTCGCCTCCCACACCTCAGATCCGCATTAGGGTTTTCAAGTTCCTCTGTGTTCTTCATAGTTCATCGCAATTTCTTCGTAGTTCCTCCGCCGCAGCCTCTTCTGAGCCAAAAAATAATATATAACTCATGCGGTAGTCGTTTTGCGTCCATTTTTTATCATAGCAGATCCCTTTTTCTTGTACGGAGGCCTCATTAGAACTCACGAACTCATCTGTACTAGATTTTTAGGTCTAGAATATTTTCTTTTCTGAACAGCCATTTGATCCAAAATAATAGCTGCAACCTGTGAAACTTGTTTGTGCAACACTTAGGCAAAAACTGTATTTGTTAGATCCACCTAGCCATGGTGACTCTTATCACCGGTTTAAAAAAGGCAATGCTCAATCGATAATCCTGACCACCCATGGCGGTTTAAATAACTTAACTGCTTATGACTCTCATGGCTGTTTAAATAACCTGACATAATAAGCCATATACCATTAGGCTCCTTTGTAAGCAGCCACTTTGAATATGTATTGTAATACTTGTTCTCCGGCTTAAGTTTAAACCAGCAATTTCGCTCTTTGTTAGGCTTCCGTCTTCACAATGCCGCCCAAAGCACCCAAAGCACCTGTTACATGCAATTGGGTCAAATCCATCGTCACAGAAAACTCACTTGCTGATTTTGTGAAGACTGGCTATCTGCCAAAGAAAGAAATCATGTCCTACCGTGCTCCTGATCCAACAGAGGAAAAACCTCAACCCAAAGAAAGGGAAGTCATCAGATTATCGATCACATGAACCGGGTTTTTCTCCACCCGGCTCAAAGTTTTTAGAGACGCCCTACACTTTTTGACCTCCCACCTCAAGACATTGGGCCCAACTCTGTGTCTAACATCTGCAACTTCCAAGTGTTCTGTGAGGTGTACCTTGGAGAAGAACCCAATTTGCTGCTCTTCAGAGAATTATTTTACTTGAACCGCCAGAATGAATGTGCCAACGGGCCTAGCTTGGAACTTGGTGGGATCTCAATCCTACAACGGAGAGAATGCCTTTTTCCGTATGCCGATCCACCGAGTCACCCCAAGGACTGGAACCAGACATGGTTCTATTGTCAAGATACTTCTCCGGCTGGTGAGAACCCTCCGCTTGACTTTTCGCGCCTAGCCTCTAGTCTACCCATCCTCTACCGGATAAACTGTCTCCTGCTGAACGCCAGAAACTTGCCCCCACCCTGAGTAAAGTCAAGGCTCTTTTGGGGAACGGCTTAAATGGCATCGATCTGGTCCGGGTTTGGCTTGCTTGGCGGGTTATCCCATTGAGTCGCCGCCCTGGTTTGATGTGGGACTACACAGGCCAGAAAAATGATCCTTTGCGGTACAACCCTGATGATTTACCTAAAGACGTCATGGATGATATGACAAAGTCACTCCTGAATGAGAGCCTGGCAGACTGTGGCAAAGTAGGCTTAATTCCTTTCTGCAAAGCTAACCCGGCTCCAACGGTAAGCCACTAATTTTAAGCATTTTTACTTTCACCTTTGAAGGTTTTATCCTTACTCAAAACTCTTATTATAATTTACAGGCCACTGAAGAATTTTGGCAGGCCAATTGTGATCATGAAGCTGCAAAGAGAGCCAGAAAGGCCAAGAAAGCTGCCCAGAAGGCCGCTGCCAAGAAGAAGGGGAACAAGCCCAGCGCCTCAGATTTGCTTCATTTCGAAGATACCTCTAAGTCGTAGGTACCCTTGACTCTATTGGCTCCTTTTTTAATTACCTTATTGACACTAATTATCAGCAGGAAGACACAGGAACCAGTCATGGAAAATCTGAAGAGGTAACTATCATTTCTTCTGACTCCGAGCCTTTGCCAAGACAGAAAATCCGAAGAGTAACCCAGAAAGTAAGATTTTCACATCCCTTAGCTTATCACGATCCTCAATTTCTTTTGAAGCGGCAGATTCATGAGAGCCGAGGCGTAACCGGACCAAGAAGATGCGTAACTCTCCTCCGCTTACCCAATGCACCAAGAAAACGCCGTAACGAGGTCACCTCCGATTTATATCCCTTTTATCCTTTGGCGGGTCTCACTCGTCAACCACTCAATTCTTCTGACTCAAATTATCAGGAAACTTCACCTTCTTCCGGAGAATCAATGCCGTCCAATTTGCCGGCTTTTAAAACCGCTCCAGGGTAATGGTAACCTGCTTAATTTGTGCTCAGTTCGATTTGTTGTATTTTTACTAACATCTTGATTTTATGCAGCGGTCAAGCCAAGCCCAGCAAAAGGGTGAAGAAGAACAAGCCGGCCAAAGAGCCAATTTTAAATGAGTCAGAACTTGGAACGGCCGCCCCTGAAACCTCCACTCATGAGCCGCTGCCTGAGCCAGCTCATGATATATCGACGCCTACTGTTGACCCGCCTGTCGAGCAAGCCGTCGATAGTTCTGAAAACCCGAAAGTCCCTAGCCCTGCCAGGACGGATGATCCTCAAGATTCTGATGCCGAAATCACCAAGACTGGCTTTACTGAGCCGGGGAGACCAACCACGCTGGCCAAATGTTCTGCCAAGGAGGAACTTCTAGAACGCCGCCGGGTTAAATTTGACATCACTGATTATACTCACATGAGTATTAGCAAAGTATTTTCTGGCGATATGAGCCAAGTGCATAGCAGTCGTGACACCGAAATTGATATGGTGAAGCAAATGTATCATAAATTTGAGGTACAACCTTTTCTCCACAATCAATTATCCTTACCATGCCAGCACCGAAGTCTATTGCTTATGATGAATATGTTGTAGACTTTAGAAACAAATTTAGCAATATTAGTAAGTTATGTGAATTTAAGATACGGAAGAAATCCGGCTTACTCCATAGTCCCCAAGGGCCGGCTTAAGAAGCATGTTTGAGCTGGTCCTTATCATACTTGAAGTAAATGAAACACTTTGTAACCGCAATCTGCATTAGCCCCCAAGTGCCAAGTATCTTTGCTTGCAAAGTGCTTGGGACATACTATCATGAACCGCCACTTTAAGCAAAAATTCTTCAGTATACATTAGTCCCCAAGTGCCAAGTGTTATTGCTTGCAAAAGACTTGGGACTTAATATTGCCTCATAAAAATCCTGATTTTGACCCGGTATTTGCACAGGCCACCAATAGTCAATTTGAATTGGAAATATCTGACTTATAGAACTACCTGGAAGCTCAGGAGATTTAAACTCAAAAAGCCAACTCCAAATTTGAGTTCAGCGTATCTGAACAAGAAAAACTGAAAAATGGCTTTGAAGTGGAGAAGAAGGCCTGGGCTGATGAGAAGATCGCCTTGATCAACCGAGCTGAGAAGGTAGAGGCGGCTCTTGCAGAAACGACCGCCGAACTATCTGGTTTTAAACGCCATATATCTCAGATGGTCTCAGCAATGTTTGGTAAGCCATTCTACTAGTGTTAGATATGTGAGTCTGTCAAATGAGCATAATATTGTCATCAACTGACCAAACATTGTAATGCAGGCCCCAGGAGTTCCAATCTTAACCAAAGCATGTTGATAAAGCTGAAGGCGGTTTATACGCTGGTGGAGCAACTCTACACCGGGTCTCAGCGTGCTTTAGCTGCAGTGGCCCTATCAAATGAAGTTCCCACTCTCTTGTCAGATGTATTAAAGCGGCTTGATGTGCTACCTCAGCGGTTTAAGGAATTAGGGCGATCTTCTGCAAGGTCGGAGTCAGATTCAGATTAAGCCGGGCCAAGGCGTATACACGAGCTAGACCCGGCCGACATCGCCATTGGGTATCCAAGCTTAAAGGAGGATGTCACACCTTTTGGACAGGAAGACTTCAACACTTGTGTTAAGGAAATACGCCCTGTGGCGACCCTGATTGCTGATGACACGGATCTTACCAAGTATCATCCGTGTTATGACATTGAAAATCGGAGGATTCCAACGCCGCATTCTGAAGTGATCAGCCTGATCCCTCCAATTCGTAAGCATACCTTCATCCCTGAAGTTGACCCAGCCGGATTAATTGATGATGAAGCTGAATTTGAAGCTTTGAGTGGCATTGACTGGTCATCATCAACCTTCCAGGAAAGGGAACAGGATGGAGGAGCGGAAAGGGATGATCCGGAAGCTTCGTGCCAACAACACAATTGATCCATCGGGCGGGTCATATTTATACTTTGCTGAAAAAACAATGTTAATCATTTGGACTCGGGGAGTCATGTAATAACATAGATATAACTTGGTTTTGCCGTGCCTTCGTGCACGTGTTTGGTGCTCAATAATGTTAAGCCGCCATCTTATATTCATCCATATTATGCTTATCATCTGTTTTCCTTATGCTTTAAGAAAGCTTTTAAACTGTCCTGCATACAAAATACATTACAAGTCCCTTGGTGGCTTACCTCAGGGCGGGTCATATATATTACATAGAACCCGGAATATGAAAAAGAGTCATAGATAAGCCAGTAATCAATTATAGCTTTGCAATATAACTATAATATCATACTTGCGATCCTTTGATTTATACTGCCAGTTTATGTGACCCAAACAGTTAAGGGTAACAACCCAATCCTGTAGAAGCCGGTACTTCCACACATATGATTACTATTATATGCTGGCGACTTATTGATTAAGGCCAAGCCGGGTTAAATAGAAGCTACTCGTTATACGGATCAATAAGCACTTAAGACAAACTCAAAAAAGATTGTTTGCAGACAACGTCAGAAGAAATAAACAAAATTTGGAGGCTTCTGATTCAGATACGATCAGTAAACCGTTCCAAAGGGGTTAAGCTAGGATTCGAATACGATCATGGTGCCCCCAGTGGCTTTGGCATTGTGCCGATCAAGAGGGTACCGATAACTATGTTCTCTTTGGTTCAAATACGACCTATGTTTGAACAGGAAGCCCCCAAATGACCTTGAGAGTTTTTTAACGATGCTGATTCGAATACGACCAACGTCGGACCCAAAAGGGGCTGAGCTATGATTCAGATACGATCAAGAAGCCCCCTAGTGAGTTTGGCAGTGTGCCGACCAAAAGGGTATCAACAACTATGTTCTTTGGTTCGAATATGACCTATGTTTGAACAGGAAGCCCCCTAGTGACCATGAGGTTTAACGGCTAGATTCGAATACAATCATGAGCTGGACCAAGAGAGTTAAGCTAGATTCGGATACGATCAGCCCCCAATTGGTCGTTTATGGCTAGAATGATGAGAACATATGATCATTGAGGATGAAAAGGACAGAGGTCCTGCTTTATTATTTATCATATATATACATCTCAAAATATGTACATCATGAGAGCCGGTGGATCAAGTGTAGTAAGGCCAAAGATGAGCAATGTTCCACGGCCGGCGGGTCTCCTCCTCCGACTTACGTGAGTCTTTGTGCTCTCGAACATCGATAAGGTAGTATGACCCGTTGTTCAGGTTCTTGCTGACCACAAAGGGTCCTTCCCAAGGTGGGGATAGCTTGTGCGCATCAGACTGATCCTGGATGAGCCGGAGCACCAAGTCACCTTCTTGAAAGGTTATGGATTTAACCCGGCGGCTGTGATAACGGCGCAGGTCCTGTTGATAAATCACCGAGCGAGCTACTGCTAAATCACGCTTCTCATCCAACAGGTCAAGTGTATCCTGATGGGCTTGTTCATTATCAGCTTCAACATAAGCCACCACACGGGGCAAGTCATGACATATGTCACTCCGTAGAACCGCCTCTGCACCATAAACCATGAAGAAAGGCGTATAACCCGTGGATCTGTTAGGTGTAGTATTGATGCTCCATATCACAGAAGGCAACTCCTCCACCCAACAACCCGGTGTCCGCTGCAAAGGAACCATAAGCCGGGGTCTGATGCCTTTCAAGATTTCCTGATTGGCTCTTTCAGCCTGCCCATTGGATTGGGGGTGAGCTACTGATGAAACATCAAGCTGGATATGCTCACGTTGACAGAACTCTTCCATGGCACCCTTAGACAGATTATTACCATTGTCAGTTATAATGTTGTGTGGAAAACCAAAGCGAAAGATCACCTTTTTCATGAATTGAACTGTCGTGGCTGCATCACACTTACTGACTGGCTTTGCCTCAACCCACTTTGTGAACTTGTCAACCGCCACCAAGAGGTGGGTCTTTTTATCTTTGGACCTTTTGAAAGGCCCAACCATGTCAAGTCCCCAGACTGCAAACATCCAAGTAATTGGAATCATCCTCAATTCTTCAGCCGGCACATGAGCCCGTCGTGAGAATTTCTGGCAACCATCACATTTACTGACTAGATCTTCCGCATCAGCATGAGCAGTCAGCCAATAAAAACCATGACAGAAAGCTTTGGCCACAAGAGATTTTGAACCGGCATGATGGCCACAATCTCCCTCATGTATCTCATGAAGAATTTCTTGACCCTCCTTAGGAGAGACACAACGTTGAAATCCTCCAGTGACACTGTGATGATGTAACTCCCCATTGACAATCGTCATTGACTTAGACCGCCGGGTTATCTGCCTTGCCAAGGTTTCGTCCTCGGGCAACTCGCCCCGGGTCATGTAAGCCAAATATGGCACTGTCCAATCTGGAAAAACGTGAAGAGCCGCCACCAGTTGTGTTTTCGGGTCAGGAACAGCCAAGTCTTCCTCTGTAGGTAACTTGACAGAAGGGTTATGCAAAACATCCAAAAAGGTGTTAGGTGGTACCGGCTTATGCTGAGACCCCAGCCGGCTTAAAGCATCGGCTGCCTCGTTCATTCTTCGATCAATGTGTTCCACCTGGTAACCCTGAAGTGTCCAGCAATGGCATCAACTTCACAGTGATAAGCTGCCATAAGGGGATCCTTAGAATCCCACTTGTCTATTACTTGTTGAGCCACCAAATCTGAGTCGCCAAAGCACCTTACCCGGCTTAAGCTCATCTCTTTAGCCATCTGAAGACCATGGAGCAAGGCCTCATACTCAGCTGCATTGTTAGTACAGGGAAACATCAACCGGAGCACATAACCAAATTTGTCACCTCGAGGGGAAGCTAAAACAACTCCAGCCCCTGAGCCTTCCAATTGCCTAGACCCATCAAAATGAATAGTCCAATATGTGTTGTCCGGCTTTTCTTCAGGCATCTGCAGCTCCGTCCAATCGTAGATGAAATCCACCAGTGCTTGAGATTTAATAGCAGTGCGCGGCACATACTTCAAACCATGAGGCCCAAGTTCAATGGCCCACTTGGCGACTCGTCCCGTGGCCTCTCTGTTTTGAACGATATCGCCCAAAGGAGCAGAACTGGCCACTGTGATGGGGTGACCCTGGAAATACTGCTTAAGTTTCCGGAACTTAAGGATCATCTTGTAGACCCGGAGATTATCAAAGGTTTCCTTCAGATCATCTATCAAGGTTTCCTTCTCTCTGGACTTCACCACAGTGTCATCCACATAAGCATGAACGTTGCGCCCAACCTGATTGTGGAGACAGTTCTGCACACATCGCTAATAAGTCGCCTGGGCACTCTTAAGCCCAAAAGGCATAGACACATAACAGAAGGCTCCAAACGGAGTGATGAAAGTCGTCTTCTTCTGGTCCTTAACTGCCATTTTGATCTGATGATATCCAGAATAAGCATCCAAGAAGCTCAAACACTCACAACCCGCCGTATCATCAATGATTTGATCAATACGAGGGAGAGCGAAAGGATGAGCTGTGCAAGCCTAGTTTAAGTCCATAAAATCCACACACATACGCCAGGTGCCGTTCTTTTTTAGCACAAGCACCGGGTTAGCCAACCACTCTGGGTGAAAAACTTCAACAATAAACCCGGCCGCCAAGAGCCGGGCCACCTCCTCACCAATAGCTTTACGCCTCTCCTCATTAAACCGCCGAAGAAACTGTCTGACCGGCTTAAATTTTGGATCAATATTAAGAGTGTGCTCAACGAGTTCTCTCGGTACACCCGGCATGTCAGAAGGTTTCCATGCAAAGATGTCCCGGTTCTCACAGATGAACTCGATGAGCGCGCTTTCCTATTTGGGATCCAGATTGGCACTAATACTGAACTGTTTAGATGAGTCGCCTGGAACAAAATCAACAAGCTTGGTGTCATCGGCCGACTTAAACTTCATTAACGACTCGTGTTCCGTGGTTGGCTTCTTCAAGGACATCATGTCCGTCGGGTCATCATTGTCCTTATAGAACTTCAACTCCTCTGTTGCACAAACAGATTCAGCGTAAGCAGCGTCACCTTCCTCGCATTCCAAGGCTATCTTCCGGCTCCCATGCACTGCGATGGTGCCCTTGTGACCCGGCATCTTGAGGTGTAGGTAAACATAACACGGTGAAAGAACATGCGGTGCCCCCATGTTTGGTTTTGGTAATTGATGACAATCTCTATGGACTAATGGTTGCCTTGAGTTTATTTGAAGGTTTTGTCCATAGGCTTTTCTTGGAGTACATGTGTTGGTCTCAAGGAGAGTTTGTGTCGACCAAGGTGCTATTCAAGGAATTATCCAAAGATTGGTCATTTAAGAGTTGAGCTTATTGTAAGCATGTCTTGAAGAAGAAGATTGTTTGATCATTCATGTTTACCTTCAAGACATCATCCAAATGAAGAGAGTTGGAAAGAATCAAGGTTGATCAAGACTAAGTCAAGAGTGAATCAAGTTGATCAACACACAAAGCGTACATAAGATGTACAGAGGGATCAAGTGATCCCATGGTATGGTAAGCATTGTCCATTATGCTTTGTGTACTAACCCATGGTCTTCGTGGAGAGTTCCTTGTGGGGTTAGGTTGCGGTGTGCAAATTCAAGTGAAGCATCACGAAGAGATCAAATGCTTGAAGCTTGCCGTCCATTGTGGTGACAATGGACTTGTGAAGATGTGCGGAAGAGTGGCTCACCCATAGTGGAGTATGGGGGAGCAATCAACTAGTCTTCATTGAGCCAACGCAATCAAGAAAGGTGGTCCAACTTGAGGGAGTCAAGATCGTCATCGTCTAGCTCAACTGGACCATGTGCAAGGCAAAGGTTTGCCCTTGATAGGTTTTCTATTTTACCGGTCTCATGATGGTAGTTGGGAGACTGGTTATAGGACCGATTGCCAGATTATCAAGGGGGCTCTCGATGAGTAACTTGATCGTATCATTCGTAGAGAGCTCAAACCATTGCATCCTTGCATCATCTTTTTTGGTTCTTGTTTGGTTCTTCTCCTTGTGAGATTTGGAGCTTATGGTCATTTTTATGACAAGCTCGAGCTCATCGAAAACGGAGCTCACATGCATCTTCTATGATGTTTTTGATGTTGGAGGATATGCCGTTTCTTCTCTGTTGGAGGTTTCACTCCTTTGTTTGTTAGGCATACCTCCTCTGCCTCAGTCGTTGTTTCGATGCTACTCGTTGTCTTGTTTCCAACAAGCTTGAGTTTGCTCAATTCGGAGCTCATTTGTAGAAGTTATGACAGTTCTGGTTTATTGTTTCCCTCTGTTGTCTTCTCTGCAAAATGAAGGACTCCTAGTGTTGCTAATCTGGGGCATGCGGTAGTACTGCTCTCCGGAGCGGTAGTACCGCAGGCCCTTGCGGTAGTACCGCAGTCCACCGCGGTAGTACTGCAGGTGCTCACGGTAGTACCGCTCTGTGGGAGCGGTAGTACCGTGGCCTCAGGCCAGGCGCAGCTACTCGAGCGGTAGTAGGGGCGGATGTAATTTTTTACATCCGTGCCCTACGCGGTAGTACCATGCCGCGGGGCACGGTAGTACCGTGGGCTCTGGCCGGGCTTAGCAGCATGAGCGGAAGTAGGGGTGGATGTAATTTTTACATCCGCGCCCTACACGGTAGTACCGCTCTTTGTGTGCGGTAGTACCGCTCTTTGTGTGCGGTAGTACCGTGCCGGATTTTTGCGCAGGTCCTCCCTCGGCGGAAGTAGGTACGGAAGTAATTTTTTACTTCCGTGCTTTCTCTGCGGCTAGTGTTGCACCTTACGGTAGTACCGTAGAAGGCGCACGCAGTAGTACCGCTCGGCGGTTCTACCGTTCGTTGCCACTGCAACAGGCCTTCATCTGGCGATCTTTGCACTTGTGGTAGTACCGCAACCTGCAGCGGTAGTACCGCTGACCGATCATGTAGTACTCAAGTCTGCGGTAGTACCGCGTCGTGCGGGCTGAGTGAGGGGATAACGGTTGGTTTTTCTCCCCACCTATAAAAGGGGGTCTTCTTCCCCCTTGAGACCTAATCTTTTTGAGCTCGTGTTCTTCCCCATTGTTGACCTTCTTCAAGCTTGCTAACTCTCAATCCCTCCAATGATTCTTGCTAGTTCTTGAGGGAAAAGAGAGAGGAGATCTAGATCCACGTTTCCACCAATCACTTTCTCCTCTAAGTGAGGGGAACCCCTTGGATCTAGATCTTGGAGTTCTTGGTGTTCTCCTTCTTGTTCTTCCTCTCATTATCTTCCCTAGCATTAGTTGCTTCGGTGGGATTTGAAAGAGAAGGACTTGGGCACTCCATGTGCCCTTGCCATTGCATTTGGTGCATCGGTTTGAGTTCTCCACGGTGATACGTGGAAGTTACAAGTTGAGAAGCTTATTACTCTTGGGTGCTTGGTGCCCTTGAGCTTGTTCCTCTTGGGTGCTTGGGCGCCCTAGACGGTTGGTGGTGTTCAGAGCTCAATCATTGTGGTGTAAAGCTCCGGGCAAGCGTTGGGGTCTCCAATTAGGTTGTGGAGATTGCCCCGAGCAATTTGACGGGTACCGGTGACCGCCCCCAAGGGTTGCCAAAGTGTACGGGTTCGGTGACCGCCCCCAAGGGTTGCCATTTGTACGGGTTCGGTGACCGCCCTCAAGGGTCCCTTTAGTGGAATCACGGCATCTTGCATTGTGCGAGGGCATGAGGAGATTACGGTGGCCCTAGTGGCTTCTTGGGGAGCATTGTGCCTCCACACCGCCTCCAAACGGAGATTAGCATCCGCAAGGGTGTGAACTTCGGGATACATAAATCGTCTCCAGCGTGCCTCGGTTATCTCTTACCCGAGCCCTTTAATTTTGCACTTTACTTTGTGATAGCCATATTGTTCTTTGTCATATATCTTGCTATCACATAGTTGATTATCTTGCTTAGCATAAGTTGTTGGTGCACATAGGTGAGCCTAGTTGCTTTAGGTTTTGTTCTTGACAAATTAACCGCTAGGTTTATTCCGCATTTGTTCAAGCCTAAACCGTAATTATTTTAAAGTGCCTATTCACCCCCCCCCCCTCTAGGCGACATCCTCGATCTTTCACACGGCCGTGCCATGAACTTTGCATAAGCCGGCCGCCCAAAACAATGCATGATATGGACTCCAGATTTTGACCACCTCAAAGGTCAACTTCTCAGCCCTGGAATCATGCTCATCCCCAAAGGCTACTTCCAGTTAAATCTTACCCATTGGGTACGCCGACTTACCGGGCACTACTCCATGGAAAACAGTGTTGGATGTCTTGAGATTTTTATCAGTCAATCCCATGCGACGAAAGGTCTCATAATAGAGGATGTTGATGCTGCTGCCTCCATCCATGAGCACTTTTGTGATTTTGTATCCACCAACTTGAGGTGCCACCGCTAAGGCCAAGTGACCCGGATTGTCAACCCGAGGAGGGTGATCCTCTCTACTCCATGGGATAGGCTGCTCAGACCATCTCAGATAACGAGGGACCGCTGGCTCAACAGCGTTCATGACCCTCTTATGAAGTTTCTGGTCCCTTTTGCACAGACTGGTGGCGAACACATAATATTGTCCACTATTCAGTTGTTTCGGGTTACTCTGGTACCTGGATTGCTGCTGCTGCTGACCTCCCTGGCCAGATTGCTAATTATAACCACCTTGGTGACCTTGAGGGCCCTGGCCATGAAAGCCGCAACCAGCTGAGCCGCTGCCCGGGCCATGAAAACCGCCACCGCCCTAGCCACCGCCCGGCCCGTGATTGCCGTCGAACATGCTAGCATTCTTGAAAGCCTTCATAATCCTACAGTCTTTCCACAGATGAGTGGTCGGCTTCTCCCGGGTGATGTGCCTTGGACAAGGCTCATTCAGCAACTGCTCAAGGGTGGGACCTGACCCGCCAGACTGAGGAGGTGGCCTCCCCTTGCGTCGTTGATTGTTGCCCTATGTATTCGCCACAAACTCCGAGCTACCATCAGCCTTACATTTATTATTGCCTCCTTGATTCGCTGGGTTATGCTGAAGACCCTTAGTGTTACCGTTCTTCTTTCCCTTCCCTGTCTTCTCTTCATCAGACGCGGGATCCTTGGTACTATCAGAATCGGCGTATTTGACCAGAGCCGCCATCAGCTGGCCCATGTCATTACAATCGCGCTTGAGCCGCCCTAGCTTCTGTTTCAGAGGTTCAAAACGACAATTTTTCTCCAAGATTAAGACTGCAGAGCCGGCATCCATCTTATCAGATGAATGTATTATTTCCTTCACCCGGCGCACCCAATGGGTCGTGGACTCACCTTCCTCTTGCTTGCAATCAGTCAAGTCCACAATCGACATGGGCTGCTTGCATGTGTCCTTAAAGTTCTGAATGAATCAGGCCTTTAACTCGGCCCAGGAACCAATGGAATTAGGTGGCAATCCCTTTAACCAAGTGCGGGCCGTTCCATCCAGCATCATAGTAAAGTACTTGGCCATTGCCGCGTCATTGACCTCCAGCAATTCCATGGCCATCTCGTAACTTCCAATCCATGCCCCGGGCTGCAAGTCAGCCGTGTAGTTAGGCACCTTCTGAGGTCCCATAAAATCCTTGGGAAACGCTCATTACGCAGTGCCGGCACTAAGCAAGGGACACCTTCGGTTCTCGTGGTCGTGCCCGCCTCAATAGAAGTCGTCGGGTAAACCAGAAAAGGTTGGTAAGCCGCCCGCTGAGCCGCCTGCTCCATCGCCTACTGAGCCACCCGCTCAGCCTCTTGGCGTGCTCTATCCTGGTTAGCCAAGTTAGGGGCTCCATCTCGCGCCGGGTCTCGTCCGCCTGGCTGATCACGGCGCCGGCCGTTGCTTGAAACTGCCGCGAGTCCATATGCCTGATGTAACTCGGGCTCCGGCTTGGACGAGGGGTCGAATGAATCATGTCTCGACTATAAGAGTATGCCTCCTGCTGCACTAGAGCCGTCTGAAGAAGTTGTTTGACCCTTCGTGTTTCAACCGCCGTCGGAGAGTCGCCCTCCACCGGGAGAGCCGCTAATCGAGCCGCCGCAGAGATCATGTTCTCTAGCGGGTTAGAACAATGACCCGGTGGTGTTGGCACATACTGAGGTGGAGCAGTGTTCACTCGGGGAGGTTCCGTCACCCGTGATTGAACTGGCGCCCCAGCTCCACGTGTCGCAGCTGGGTTTACCTCTGGTGGATTACTGGGACCTGCACCGGGTGTGCGAAAAAGATTTCTAGGATCGTAAATCAAAGGCAGACGGGATTGGGACTTCTGGTGCCTTCTCCTCATGACCTCATTTGATGCATTTAAATCCATCGTAAGCTGGAACACTTCTGATTCAAGCTGTTGAGCTCGAGCATCCAAAGTTGCCCATTCTGTGGCCAATCTGGCGCCCTCAGCTGCTAGGTTTTTCTTAGCTTGCACTATCTCCATACGCAATCGAGCCACCTCTACATCATGTTCAGCCTGATCCACCGGATTAACTGTGGCGATTAACAGGGTTGTCAGCCTATCCGTGAGATCAATCAGCACCTGAGCCGGTGGGCGAATAGGGCCTCCTGCCCCGGCTGCCGCTGACCCGGAGGTTATTGCTGCCGCAGATGTAGAGTTTTGAGCTGGTTGGGTGCCAGCCATGAAGATCCCTACCCTGTTTGGCGGCTCAAAGGGGTCTAGAATATTGCTGCCATCGGAACAACTCCCAAGCCCGCCGTCTTGTAATTGATACAACGAAACCGTCTTATCCATGGACGACTCACCGTCGGAATAGATGGCCGTCTCACCGCCAGATTCGGATCCTTCAGGAAGTTCTCCTCCATGGATGCATCCCATGAAGGCACGCTTCACGGCGAGCGGAGCTTGGGCGGGACTCGCATGCTGAGGCGTCTCGACGATGTCGGTGCAGATGTCTGGCTCAGGGCCCGGCTCGCCGATCCGGCCGATGAAGACGTGAATTCCGCCGAAGGGGACCCGGTACCCGTACTCAATTGAGCCGGCGTCGGGGACCCAGCCTGCATCGATGATGTCGAGCTTGCCGCGACGACTCTTGGTCATCTGACCCACATCATATCCCCTGAGCCCTTCGAAGCTGCCCTTCAAGAACTCAAATCCACCATGCGCTAGCCCCACGGTAGGCACCAACTGTCGCGGAATTGTCACAGCAGATCTCCTAGTGAAAGGACTTAGTCGTGGAGCCATCGCAACTAGGAAGCAAGAAGGGGTTAATCGGGACAAAGGACATGAGGTTTATACTGGTTCGGCCCCTTGCGGTGATG
Source organism: Aegilops bicornis (assembly GCA_021605145.1). Lineage (NCBI taxonomy): Eukaryota > Viridiplantae > Streptophyta > Magnoliopsida > Poales > Poaceae > Aegilops > Aegilops bicornis. Next base: position 292,304,497 of record CM038671.1, read on the forward strand.
GTAAAAGCCTACGATCCAGTTTTGAGTGGGATTATGTATGTCTCGATAACCAGGGAGCGAATCCGCTTGACCTAGCTCTCGATTTGATGTTACTTGCCCTAAGCCGCCGTTGGGTCATCCCCTTATATACACGGGTTGGCGCCCTGCGTCCTACAGAGTCTCGGCCGGCTCATATACAGTGTCCGGCTCGGTGACTAGTTAATCTTGCCTTATAATACAAGTCATACCATTATGGCGGTTTATCACTACAGGCCTTAAGTCGCCTTTTGGCTTTGGGCCCTTAACTGAACCGCCATCTTCAAGCTCGGTCTTGGGCTTCGAGAGTCTTCGTAGGTATAACCCGGCCCCTCCTGGGCGGGTCATACCTAATAGTTATATCCCCAACACCATTTGTATGGAGTTTCTTCATGCGCTTTACACCAATATGACCTAAACGGTAGTGCCACAAATATGTTGCACTATTATTATCTACTTTGCATCTTTTGGCATCAATATTATGAATATGTGTATTACTATGATCGAGATTCAATAAACCATTTACATTGGTTGTATGACCATAGAAGGTTTTATTCATGTGAACAGAACAACAATTATTCTCCGACTTAAATGAATAACCGTATCGCAATAAACATGATCCAATCATATTCATGCTCAACGCAAACACCAAATAACATTTATTTAGGTCCAGCACTAATCCTGAAGGTAGAGGGAGTGTGCGATGGTGATTTTATCAACATTGGAATCACTTCCAACACACATCGTCACCTCGCCCTTAACTAGTCTCTGTTTCATTTTGCAACTCCTGTTTTGAGTTACTAATCTTAGCAAGTGAACCGGTATCAAATACCTAGGGGCTACTATGAACACTAGTAAATTACACATCAGTAACATGTATATCAAATATACCTTTGTTCACTTTGCCATCCTTCTTATCCGCCAAGTATTTGGGGCAGTTCCGCTTCCAATGACCATTTCCTTTACAGTAGAAGCACTCAGTTTCAGGTTTGGGTCTAGCTTTGAGTTTCTTCATAGGAGCGGCAACTTGTTTGCCATTCTTCTTGAAGTTCCCTTTCTTTCCCTTTTGCCATTTTTCTTGAAACTAGTGGTCTTGTTTAACCATCAAAATTTGATGCTCTTTCTTCATTTCTACCTTCGCCGATTTTAGCATCGCGAAGAGCTCGGGAATCGTTTTCATCATTCCCTACATATTATAGTTCATCACGAAGTTCTAGTAGCTTGGTTATAGTGACTAGAGAATTCTGTCAATCACTATCTTATCTAGAAGATTAACTCCCACTTGATTCAAGCGATTGTAGTACCCAGACATTCTGAGTACATGCTCACTGGCTAAGCTATTATCCTCCATCTTGTAGGCAAAGTACTTGTCAGAGGTCTCATACCTCTCGACACGGGCATGAGTCTGAAATACCAATTTCAGCTATTGAAACATCCAATATGCTCCATGGCGTTCAAAACATTTTTGAAGTCCGTTCTAAGCCATAAAGCATGGCACACTAAACTATTAAGTAGTCATCATATCGAGCTTGCCAAACGTTCATAATGTCTGCATCTGCTCCTGCAATAGGTTTGTCACCTAGCGGTGCATGAAGGACATAATTCGTCCGTGCAACAATGAGGATAATCCTCAGATCACGGACCCAGCCCGCATCTTTGCTACTATCATCTTTCAACTTAGTTTTCTCTAGGAACATATAAAAAATATATAGGAGCTATATCGCGAGCTCTTAATCTATTTATAACATAATTTGCAAATACTATCAGGACTAAGTTCATGATAAATTAAGTTCAATTAATCAAATTACTTAAGAACTCCCACTTAAATAGACATCCCTCAAGTCATCTAAGTGATACGTGATCCGAATCAACTAGCCCATGTCCGATCATCACGTGAGATGGGGTAGTCATCAATGGTGAACATCTCTATGTTGATCATATCTACTTTGTGATTCACGTTCGACCTTTCGGTCTCCAGTGTTCTGAGGCCATGTCTGTATATGTTAGGCTCGTCAAGTTTAACCCAAGTATTCCGCATGTGCAGAACTTTCTTGCACCCGTTGTATGTGAATGTAGAGTCTATCACACCTGATCATCACGTGGTGCCTCAACACGACGAACTGTCGCAATGGTGCATACTCAAGAGAACACTTATACCTTGAAATTTAGTTAAGGGATCAGCTTATAATGCTACCGCCGTACTAAGCAAAATAAGATGCATAAAAGATAAACATCACATGCAATCAAAATATTTGACATGATATGGCGATCATCATGTCGTGCTTTTGATCTCCATCTCCAAAGCATCATCATGATCTCCATCATCACCATCTCGACACCTTGATCTCCATCGTTGTGTCGTGGTCGTCTCGCCAACTATTGCTTCTACAACTATCACTAACGCACAGTGATATAGTAAAGCAATTACATGGAGTTTGCATTTCATACAATAAAGAGACAACCATAAGGCTCTTGCCGGTTGCCGATAACTTTTACAAAACATGATCATCTCATACAATAACTTATATCACATCATGTCTTGACCATATCACATCACAACGTGCCCTACAAAAACAAGTTAGACATCCTCTACTTTGTTGTTGCAAGTTTTACGTGGCTGCTACGGGCTTCTAGCAAGAACCGTTCTTACCTACGCATCAAAACCACAATGGTGTTTCGTCAAGTTTGTTGTTTTAACCTTCTTCAAGGACCAGCCGCAGTAAAATTGGATTCAACTAAAGTAGGAGAAACTGACACCCGCTAGCCACCTTTATGCAAAATTAGTTGCATGTCTGTCGTTAGAACCGGTCTCATGTGCATGGACATGTAAGGTTGGTCCGGGCCGCTTCATCCCACAATACCGCCGAATCAAAATAAGACGTTGGTGGTAAGCAGCATGACTATCACCGTGCACAACTCTTTGTGTTCTACTCGTGCATATCATCTACGCATAGACCTGGCTCATGATGCCACTATTGGAAATGTTGCGTGGAAAACAAAAAAAATTCTACGCACACGCAAGATCTATCCATGGAGATGCATAGCTCTACGAGAGGGGAGATCATCTTCATACCCTTGAAGATCGCTAAGCGGAAGCGTTTATCAACGCGGTTAATGTAGTCGTACACCTTAACGATCCGTCCCGATCAAGTACCGAACATACGGCACCTCCGCGTTCAGCACACGTTCAACTTGATGACGTCCTCACCTTCTTGATCCAGCAAGAGGGGCGAAATAGTAGATGAGTTCCAGCAGCACGGTGGCGTGGTGACGGTTGGTCATGGAGGGAAATCTCCGCAGGGCTTCGCCAAGCACTACAGAAACTAGAGGGGACGGGGTTGCCGGCACACGTCTTGGTGAATCTTGATGTCTTGGGTGCTAGCCCTGCCCCTCTATTTATATGTTGAGCCTTGGGGTCGAAACTTGGAGTAAAAGCTTTCTGAAAGTCGGTTTTGCCTGCAAGGAAGAGTCCTTCGCGCACTTCCAGGACCAGACGCCACAGTCCTTGGCGTCTGGCCCAGACGACATGGGCCTCGGCGTCTGGCCCAGTGCCAGACGCCAGGGTCTTCGGCGTTTGGCCCCCGGCCTCCGCAGAACTCCTTTTGCACCGACATAAAGCCCCGTGGGCTACCCCTTGGCCGAACCATATAATACTATATATAAATATTTACCTACGAACCATTTCGGAGCTCCTCATTATGTTTGTGATCTCATCTGAGACTCTGAACAACATTCGGTCACCAACATACATAACTCATATAGTACTATATCGTCAACGAACGTTAAGCGTGCGGACCCTATGGGTTCGAGAACTATGTAGACATGACTGAGACACCTCTCTGTTCAATAACCAATAGCGGAACCTGGATGCCCATATTGGCTCCTACATATTCTACGAAGATCTTTATCGGTCGAACCTTATGACAACATACGTAATTCCCTTTGTCTATCGGTATGTTACTTGCCCGGAATTCGATCGTCGGTATCTTCATACATAGTTCAATCTCATTACCGACAAGTTTCTTTACTCATTCCGTAATACATCACCTCATGACTAACTCCTGAGTCGTTTGCTTGCAAGCTTATGATGTGTATTACCGAGAGGGCCTATATATACCTCTCCGATACTCGGAGTGACAAATCCTAATCTTGATCTATGCCAACCCAACAAACACCTTCGGAGATACCTGTAGAGCATCTTTATAATCACCAAGTTACGTTGTGACATTTGATAGCACACAAGGTATTCCTCCGGTATCTGGGAGTTGCATAATCTCATAGTTGAAGGAATATGTATTTGACACGAAGAAAGCAATATCAACAAAACTGAACGATCATTATGCTAAGCTGAGGGATGGGCCTTGTCCATCACATCATTCTCCTAATGATGTGATCCCGTTATCAAATGACAACTCATGTCCATGGTTAGGAAACCTTAACCATCTTTGATCCCGTTATCCTAGGGACATGGTGTTTTTTATGTATTCACACATGTATTTAGGTTATCGATCAATACAATTTTAGCATGAATAATAAATCTTTATCATGAATAAGGAAATATAAAATAACAACTTTATTATTGCCTCTAGGGCATATTTCCTTCAGTTGGACGTTGCATCCCGCTTGTCCTCCTTCTTGGAGTTGGTCTTCCCCCGCGGCTGTCCCTTCTCGCCGTCCCCAACCTCCTCCATGGCTTGCTTCCCCCCACGTGACTTAAGGGTGGCATATTGCGCCTTGAACTTCTCCTCGTCTTTGATGACCCTAAAGCAATGGGACAGGTTGAAGCACTGGCCATTGTGTTGGACCACGAATGCCTCCAAAGCTTGAAATGCCTAAAAATGTACTTCATGCAAGCATGTTGGCAAATGGTATGGAAATGTGTCGGGTGGTAGGTGCGACATATGCCAACGGGTGGCTTATCATTGTGGGAACCAGTAAGACGTCGCCGGTGCCCGGAAACGGGATGAGGCGAAGACATGCACGCCGGCGAATCTTACCCAGCTTCGGGGCTCTCCGTGGAGATAACACCCCCTACTGCTGCTCTGCGGGGTCTCCGCATGATCACTAGATGACCAAGTGGCTACAAGAGGCTCCTTGAGTTGCTCGGTGAGAGGAAGGAGAAGGGCTAGGCTAGCTCGCCTCTTCTCACTATGTGGTGTCTAAAACTCTCTGGGATCAACCCTTTGCATGGGTGCCCTGGGGGCTTATATAGGCCTACCCCCCAGGGGCACAACGGTAATCCGGTTGGGCGCGGGCCCTGGCCGTCAGTGTCTACGCTCGCCGCTTCTCCGCCGGCCGCTGGGGCCCGCCGACTGGTGGGTCCCGCCGGCTGCCGGCTTCTTGGTCGACAAGCTGGCCCCATCGCTGAGGGCCTGGTCGGGGGCTGGTTACTGTTGCATCAATCCTGATGACGAGGGCTTTGTCGGGGTAAGCATGGCAACAGTGTCGCCGTCTTGGCGGCGATCACTGTAGCCTCACCTCGTCTTGTCTCCTTAATGAGGCGCCTCCTTCGAGGGAGGGAGTAAGCCTGCTATGGGAAGCCGGCCATATCTCAGGCCGACTGGGGGAGGCCGAGCCGCCTTCAGGCATCTCTCTAACCGGAGGGGCCCACCGCCTGTGGGTCGTACTGACAACCCGTCATGGGTGACGTCATGGTCAGCATGGCAACACTGCCATCTTTGGGCCGTGATGGCTGCCCATCTGACGCCTTGTGCCATCTTGGCGCTTCGAGGATGTGGGGGTGGCAGGCTTCACTGTAGCCACGCCCCGTCTCATCACCGTTATGTGGGCGCAGATTCTGAGGGTGTGGCCTTGGCCGCCTTCTTGGGAGCCGGCTTCTTGGAGTCGGCTCCTTGGGAGCCGGCTCCTTGGGAGCCGGCCCTCTTGTGGCCTTCTCCCTGTAGGTTTTAGGGCCGGGCCGCCTCCTGACAGCCGGCCTGAGAGTCAGCCGGCCGGGGGAAGGCGGCCCAGCGTCTCAGATGTTCGAGGGCTTGATTGGCTTATAATTTTTCCAGAGGTTCCAGGGGAGCCGGCTAGGCTACCTGTGGTCATTTACTTCGACAGTAGTCCCCGAAGCTGGTTGAGCTTCGAGGCTGAAAGGAGGACGAGAAGCTCGATCAGCTTCCTATCCTGAGGGGACTGGCAGCTAGGAGCCGGCTTTGAGCGGGTACGCCGTCTTCGAGAAGTTCTGCTGCCCGAAGGTGAGAACGCGAGCCGAATCACGCGTTGACCGCGCGCCACCCCGCGCGCCATGTGGCCAAAAAAGGCCTGCCAGCCCACGCGCGCGACGGGACGTCACCGCAGGCTGGGGCCTGCCATACCTAGGCCTGGCCCATGTGCGGATCCTTTGTGGCCCGAACGAACCGCTCGCCTTCCCGCGGCGGTTTCAGCACGCCTTTAGGGTGCAATAATCGCGGGACGTGGGGGAGTGGGCGCAGTTAATCCCACGTTCCCCCACGCCTCGCCTCCTTGGCTCTGCAGCACGAGCCTATAAGTAGGGGGAGTAGGGGGAGCGGCAGACGCTCGCACGCTCGCCCTTGCTCCACCCTTCCTTCTACCTCCTTCTCCTCTCTTCTGCCGCCGCAGCGCCCTTACCTCCGCGTCGTTCTGCCGTCGACCTTCTTGGTTTGCCGCGGCTCCGCCGCAGCATGGCTGCGCTCTCCGCCGCCGCGCCTCTCTTGCTTCCTCTTGCTCCCATGGCGCTATCTAGCTCGTGGGATGGCTCCAACGTCCACGAGGACCACATCGATTGGCTTCGCAAGACGCGGCGGTTGCCGGGCGAGAGCTACGTGAAGACCCGCCTCGCGCCGGAGGCGGAGGTTTCGCCGGCGCCGGAGGAGGGCGAGCGGGTCATCTTCCGCTCGCACTGCCTGCGCGGCCTCGGCCTGCCGGCGAGCGGGTTCTTCCGCTCCTTCCTCGAGTTCTACCGCCTCCAGCCGCATCATCTCACCCCCAACACGGTGATGCTTCTGTCGGCATTCGTCACCCTATGCGAGGGTTTTCTTGGCGTCCTCCCCACCCTTGAGCTCTTCGGGGAGTTCTTCCAGTGCAAGCTCGGCACCATCTCCGTGGGTGTGCCCGCCCCCTGTGGCGCCTTCATCGCCATGCGGAGGTCAGCCGACAACAACTCTTTTCCGCCTATCCCGCTGATCCAGTCGGTGAAGCTCTGGCAGCAATCGTACTTCTACGTGAAGAACGTCGCCCCACAAGGCGACTTCGTCAATCTGCCGGCTTACGTAGCCAGCCCACTGGCTGGGAGGCAGCCGTCTTGGTCCTACCGAGCCAGATCGCTCTCCCTGGCTGGGAACGCCGCCGTCACCCGGCTCCAGGTGATGATCCAATCGGAGGGCTTGGTCGGGGCCGACCTGGTGGCCGCCTTCGTGGAGCGCCGGGTGCTCCCGCTCCAAGGTCGGCCGCACATGATCTGCCAGATGAGCGGCCGCTTCAACTGATGCCGGCTGAGCGCCAAGGAGATGCCTCGTGACGAGGTGTCTTACATGGTGAATTACATCTCCAACTGCAAGCTCACCGAGGAGTGGCAGTATGGCAAGGCGCTGTATTCTCGGGCTGATCCCCCGTCTGTGGTGAGTTTTCCTTCTTTTCTTCTTCTTTTGTTGCCGGGTTCGTGACGGCCGACTTTTGACTAGTCGGCTTGTCTTTGAGCAGAACCCCCTTCTTCGACCGTGGCGGCCGGGCCCTTGAGGCCGAGCGCCGATTTATAACCCGGACCGTACGGTGGATGACCCCGACGACCTAGATCTGGGGGCGGCCGCCATGGACGACGCCATACTCAGAGCCGCCGGAGAGGCAGGTGGCCCCGAGCTCGCGGCCGGCTTCGGGGACTGGCCGGACGATGATGAAGCCGAGGCCATCCCGCGCTGCCAGCCTGCGGCCGATCACCAAGGCGCGGTACCTTCTGCGCATGATAGCTGCTTTCGGGTGGCGCAACGTCGGGCAGGCAGGGTCTCTTGACAGCCAAATTAAAACCCAAGGGTTCCACAGCGGCGACCAAGCGGGACGAGGCGACCGCGAAAGCGGCCAGCTTCCGCAAGGTGGTGAAGCAGCCACAGGCGGTCTTGGCGTAAGTGTGGAACGTCTCATGCTTTATTGTTGTGTTCTTTGGTTGAGGCTCTTCTGAACCTTCTTCTTGATTTGCCGATCATGGCGCCGCTTTCCCTCGAACGGGTTTCTGCCGCCTCCATAGTCGGACCGACGGGAGGGTCTTCGAGCTCCCGCCGCGTGGATCCCCGCGCTGACCTCATGGAGGCAATGGAGCGGAACGTGCGGGAGGCGCGGGAGGCGCGGGAGGAGCGGGAAGCGGAGGAGCGGAGGGCCGCCCAGGAGGCGACGGAGAAGTTGGCCGAGGCGCAAGCCGACGCAACGGCCAAGGCTCAGGCGGAGGCCGCGGCCGCAGAGAGGGAGGTGGAGGCTCTGCGCAATCAGCCTCCACGGCTCGTTATTCCACTTCGCGCCATGGCTCCCAACATTCCCGTGCCCCGTCGGAGGAAGCCGACCGCGACCGGCCGGTGATGGAGAGGAGGGAGGACGACGTGACCATCCTGGGGGAGGCGCCACAGGCGGCGCCGACTGGAACGGGCCAAGGCGGTCGACCTGCTGCGGTGCCTGAGCAGCTGGCTAGGGGCGAGTCGGTGGCGGGGGCGGATCTTGTGGTGCAGTTGCCGCCTCGCCGGCGCGCGGGAGAGGCGTCCTCGGTGCCGGAGCCGCAGAGAGCTGCTGGCGCCTGCTCAACGGCTCAGGACCTGGAGGCGTCCAGCGCCAGCACGTCCGAGTGGACGCCCAGCGGTGGAACGACCGAGCTGAACATTGCGGCGCAGGAGGTCCGACGCCGGCTTCAGACCCAGGCAGCTTCACAGCAACGGTACACCCAGGAGTTTCTTACTACGCGAGCGGTCATCCGGGTGAGTATTCTAGCCTTGGTCGATTTATTTCTTGATTTCTTCCGTGGGGGCGCGGCAGCGCACCCACTGGGTGTAGTCCCTGAGTTTCGAGTCGGCTGCTGAGCAAGCAGCTTGGAACTTTTAGTAGGCCTTGGCTGCTATCTTATTCTTATTCGCACTCCGTCTAATTTTCAGGAATATCACAATCTCCGCGCGGCTGCCTTCAACTCCCAGGCCCAGGAGCTGAGTCAGAAGGCCGCCGACCTGACTAATAGCCGGAGTGAGTGCTTTGTTTCTTTTATCTCATGTGGGGCGCCAACAAGACTCCACCGGGTGTAGTCCCCGAGATTCGGGCCGATCACGGCAGCAATGGGTCGGATCTTCCCTAACGACTTCTTCCTTATTGCTTTTTCCTTTTTCTCCATGCTTGCAGAGGCCAATGCCGAATTGTGGGAGCAGCTAGTCGGGGCCCAGACCGCCCTTCGCGCCAAGGAGGCTGAGTGCAGCGCATTGGCCCAGGAACGCGACCGCCTGGCCAAGAAACAGGCCGACCAGGAGGAGATCCATAAGGCGGCCCTGAAGAAGGCGCAGGACAGCGAGGCCGCCCTTAACGCCGAGTTCGAGACCGAGGCGGCGTGCTGGGCTGAAGCGAAGCAAGCGCTGAGCGAGGGCTATGGACGGGTTGAGGATCTGATCGACGGTAAGCCGCCTTCCTTTTCACCCCTTTGCTTGCCCCTTGCCCTCTTGTTTATCTTCTGATTTTTGTGTTGCTTCTTTGTTCTTCGCAGATTACATTTCACTTACTCTGACATTCGTGCCGCCAGGGGCTTATCGAGGCCCACCGCGAAGCACGCCGGCAAGCAGGGGTTGATCGCGCCAGATGCCAGCCGGACGCTTGAGGAGCAGCTTTTGGCGATCCAGGCCCGACTGCAGCCGGCTCACCGCATGCTCCACCACCTTCAGCGTGTCGGGGCGCAAGTGTTTACCGCCCTCTAGCCCGGCGAGGCGATTCTCCATACCCCCAGTCGGACTGCCGACTGGCTGGAGGTTGCGGTTGGCCACTTCGAGGCCTGGAAGTCTTCCGCCGCTCGGTCCGGCACCAGGCGGGCGCTGGAGTTTGTCCGAGCCTGGCATCCTGGGCTGAGCTTAGCCCAGCTGAGCACCTGGAGGCAGGAGGCTGACGAGGAGCTTGTGCCTGTGCGGCCGGATATCATCCAGCGCGCCTCGGCAATCGCCGACTATACCGACACCAGGGTTTTTGCTCCTGAGGTGAATGACAACGGCGTCGCCCAGCCGGAGGAGTGGTTCGGGCGGAACCCGGCGGAAGGTGAGGACTCATGAGGAGATCGCTTCCAAAGAACGGAAGGCGAGACGAAGAAGGGGAGGGCGGCTGCGACCAGCCAGCCTTCAGCTCGATCGTGCTCTCCCAAGAATAAGCGCGAAGGCGGTTGCCTCGCCAGTGGGTGATGATCAGGCCGAGACCCGCCAGCCGGCCACTCCTCCAGCCAGCACTGCCGCCTCCGCCGACCTGCCCGACTCGCCCATCGCTCCCTTGGCCTGATCTGCCATTCTTGCTTTCCTGCTATTACTCTTTGAACAACTTTTTATTAAATTCACGCAGTTCAACCCACTGGGGGTGTATTCAAACTATGCTGAATGCTGGCCTTTCGAAGGCTTCTGTGTAAATATAATCATGCATGTGTTTGGCTTCCATTCGTATTTGCATTTCATCCTTAGGCTGTTTCCTTTGCCGCCTTCCCTTGGTTGCCGCTTTTCCACCGAACAAATGCTCTGCTCAGCCTGTGGTGAGGGAGGAACTTGGCCATTTTTTGGGAAGACAAGTACTTGAGCTTTCTTGGATTGTGGCAACGTGAATGGGAAGCCGGCCGGTCGGCTACTCTGGTAGCCGGTTGGCGATGGGAGGAAGACGGCTTTTGTTATACGAGTTCGTTAGTCCTGAGCCGTTTCTCGTGTGGGCATCCTTTCCTGCCTTTGACTCTTGCCAGCCGGACAGTCGGTTCTTCGAGCTGCGACTTTCGACAAGAGAGGGCTTGGGTGCCGGCATACTACTTGTCTGACTGCAGGTGGAACTTGAATATAACTCAAGGTGGCCAGTCCCCGGGCCGACTCGTCGAACCCGGTGCCGGACGAGGAGGAAGAATGTAGTGACATAATCATAAGCATGATACTCCTCATTCATAGATATAAGATGGCAGTCCCCGAGTGCTCCTCGGGGGGCCTATTGTCTCATACTTAGTACAAAAGGTAGTGTGATACATACTGCATTTTAACTGTAAAATCTTCGGAGGAGGTTGGCGTTCCATGGTCGCTTCGACTCCTTGCCGGAATCATCTCTCTTTCGTGCCTTCGGCTTCTGTGCGTCGATCAGGTAGTAGGAGTCGTTTCCCAATGCTCTGCTGATAATGAAGGGGCCTTCCCAAGGGGCCGAGAGCTTGTGCTGGCCGGCTGTTCGCTGGATCAGCCGGAGCACAAGGTCACCCTCTTGGAAGGATTTAGGCTTGACCTTCCGGCTGTGGTAGCGGCGCAAACCCTACTGGTAGATGGCGGACCGGCTGAGGGCTAACAGCCGACTTTCTTCCAGCAGGTCGACGCCGTCTTCTCGTGCTTCCTTGGCCTCTGCTTCCGTGTACATGGTCACCTGAGGCAAGTCAAACTCGATGTCAGTTGGGATGACTGCCTCGGCACCATATACGAGGAAGAAAGGGGTGAAGCCGGTTGACTTGTTCGGGGTAGTGCGCAGACTCTAGAGGACGGCCGGCAGCTCGTCAAGCCAACAGCCGGCCGAATGCTCCAGTGGCACGACCAGTCGGGGCTTGATGCCGGAAAGGATGAGGCCGTTGGCTCGCTCGACTTGGCCGTTTGACTGCGGGTGGGCAACGGACGCTAGGTCCAGTCGGATGCCCTGTGTCACGCAGAAACGTGCCAATGCTCCTTTGGTAAAATTTGTGCCGTTGTCGATGATGATGCTGTGTGGCACGCCGTTCCGAGTTGTAATATCTGCGATGAATGTCACGACAGTCGGCCCATTCAGCTTCTTAATCGGCTTCGCTTCAATCCACTTGGTAAATTTGTCCACGGCGACGAGCAGATGTGTCACGCCGCTGCGCACCGTCTTGAATGGGCCCACCATGTCCAATCCCCAGACGGCAAAAGGCCAGGTGAGGGGAATGGTCTTGAGTGCCGAAGCCGGCAGGTGTTGCTTGGAGCTGAAGACTTGGCACCCTTTGCAATGTTTAACCAACTCCTTGGCGTCGTCCAAAGCAGTCGGTCAAAAGAATCCATGGTGGAAAGCTTTGGCAACGAGTGATCTTGAGGCCGCGTGGTGGCCGCATTCGCCTTGGTGAATATCCTTGAGGATTTCTATGCCCTTCTCTGGCTCGACGCAGCGCTGGAAGACTCCAGTGACACTGCGTCTCACGAGCTCTCTATTAACAATTGTATATGCTCCGCCTCGGCGTTGGACTTGTCTTGCCGCGATCTCGTCAGCCGGTAGTTCTCTGTTTACCAAGAAGTTGACGATGGGCTGAGCCCATGATGGAGTTGTGACTTCTTCTATAGCCAACAGGGCTACTGCAACCAAGGCGGGTGGGCTAGGTGGTGAAGCGCTGGAGTCGGCCACCGCCTGCTGTGTCGATGTAGTCCCCGGGCCGACTATCGTAGTCCCCGGGCCGGGTGCGACTATGGCAGTCCCCGAGCCGCCTGCTTGGTTCCCCAAGCCGGATCCGGCTGCGCCGAGGTTAGGCGGCATGTAAATGGAATCGGATTCTAGAGACGGCTTGAGGAGGCGTTGGAGAGAGACGCCGGTTGGTATAGCTTGTCGAGTGGAGCCTATTCGTGCCAGGGCATCTGCTTGCTCATTGTCGGCCCGTGGCACATGGAGGAACTCGCATCCTTCAAAATACCCGCTGATTTGCTGAACGAGGAAGCGGTAGCTTGCCATGTTTGTGTCCTTGGCGTCCCAGTTGCCAGACGATTGCTGGACTACCAAATCCGAGTCGCCATAGCACAGATCCGGCGGATGCCGAAGCTCTTTTGGCTAGCCGGAGCTCAGGTATGAGCGCCTGCATTTTGGCTACATTGTTGGAGGCGGCAAAATGAATTTGCAGTGTGTATCTGAGCTTGTCGCCTTTGGGAGAGGTGAGAATGATGCCGGCTCCCAAGCCGGTGCGCATCTTGGACCCATCGAAGTGCATCCACCAATGAGTGGAGTCGGGAGCCGGCGGCAGGTGCTGGGTCTCGGCCCAGTCGACTAGAAAGTCGGCCAATGCTTGGGACTTAATGGCAGTGCGAGCTGGTAGAAGATCGTGCAAGGGGCCAGCTCAATGGCCCATTTTGCCACCTGGCCGGATGCGTCCCGGCTGCCTATGATCTCGGCGAGCGGGGTGGTGCATACGACCGTGATGGGGTGCTCTTGAAAGTAGGGCTTGAGCTTCTTGCCGGCGAAGTACACACCATAGCACTTCTTCTGGTAGTGCGGGTACTTCTCCTTCGAGGTGGACAATACTTCACTTAAGTAATACACCGGTCTCTGGACTGGCTGAGCTCGGCTTTCTTCTGGGCGCTGGACCACGATGACGGTGCTGACCACCCGGCTGGTGGCGGCAATGTAAAGGAGCATGGGCTCTTTCTCGGCGGCGCCGCCAAGACAAAGGCATGGCCAAAGATCTTCTTTAGCTCGTGGAAAGCATGGTCGGCTTGGTCGTTCCACTCGAAGTGAGTGGTTTTCTTCATGAGTCGGTGAGGGGGAGAGCCTTTTCTCCAAGTCGGCTGATAAAGGGTTCAGGGAGGCCAGGCACCCGGTAAACTTCTGGACGTCTCGCAGCTTGGTGGGAATCTCCATTCTCTCAATGGCTTTGATCTTTACTGGGTTGCATTCAATGCCACGTTCGGAGACCAGGAAGCCTACAAGCTGGCCGGCTGGTACTCCAAACACGCATTTCTCGGGGTTGAGCTTGATCTGAAACCGGCGCAGGTTCTGAAACGTTTCCTTGAGGTCTTCTAGCAAGGTGTCGCGCTTCTCCGTCTTCACCACGATATCGTCTACATAGATGTGGGCATTTCTGCCAAGTAGCTTGAGGAGGCATTTCTGCATGCAACGCTGAAAAGTGGCACCGGCATTTCTCAAGCCGAATGTCATAGTCAGGTAGCACAAAGCTCCGAATGGCGTGATGAAGGCGGTCTTCAGGCGGTTAGCTGGGTCCAACTTTATCGTGTGGTAGCCCGAGTAGGCATCCAAGAAACTCAGCAGCTCGCATCCGGCTATGGAGTCTATCACTTGATCAATCCTTGGCAGGGCAAAAGGATCTTTGGGGCAGGCTTTGTTGAGGCTTGTGTAGTCTATACACATGCGCCACTTGTTATTCTTCTTCAGCACAAGGACCGGGTTGGCAAGCCACTCCGGAAAGAACACCTCCATTATGAAACCGGCCGCCAAGAGCCGGGCTATCTCTTCTCCTGCAATCCTTCTCTTCTCTTCCGACAGCCGGCGGAGGGGCTACTTGACTCGGACGTGTAGCTTGTGCTCGGCGAATTCCTTCGGAACACCCGGCATGTCCTTGGGGGACCATGGAAAGATGTCCCGATTCTCACGGAGGAAATCGACGAGCTCGCCTTCCTATTTGCCGTCCAGGTTTGCCCCAATGACGGCAAACCTTTCTGGGTGCTCCGGGTCCAGAGGTATCTTCTTCGTTTCCTTGGCCGGCTGGAAAGAACCTTGGGCATCACATTCCTTGGGGTCGGGGGACAGGACTGGCTGCTTGCCAGCCATGGCCATGACTCGGTCCAATATCTTCTTTTCTTCAGCAATCACAAGGGACTCGGCCAGCCGGTTGCTGGGTGCAGCGCACTCGGAGGATTTCTTGTAATCGCCGGCTATGGTGATGATGCCCATGGCACTTGGCATCTTCATCTTGAGGTAGGCGTAGTGGGGTATAGCCATGAACTTGGCCAGAGCAGGTCGGCCAAGCAGTGCATGATAGGGGCTCTCAAGGTCCACCACTTCAAACCAGATCGCTTCTCGGCGGAAATGATCCTTGTCTCCAAAGAGAACATCTATCTTGATCTTGTCGATTGGTGAGTAGGATAGGCCGGGTACAATGCCATGGAACACGGTCCGGCTTGGCATGAGGTGCTTGGTCTTGATGTTTAGCTTCTCCATGGTGTCACGGTACAGGATATTGATGCTGCTCCCGCCGTCTATCAGCACGCGGGAGAATCGGGCAGCAAGCTTGTTTGTTGCTACGGTTGCCTCCAGAACCAATGCATAAGAGCTGGGGGACGGCATCACCTCTGGGTGGTCGGCCCGGCTCCAGCTGATAGGCCTTTTCCGACCAAAGGCATGTACTCGGGGTTGTTGGAGGCGACCGCGTTGACTTCTTGGTGCTGTCGGCGCCGGCTGCGCCGGTCTTCAGGCTGGCTTGTAAAGACGATGTAGGCGGCATGCTCGTTGGGAACTCGTGCCTTGGACGGCTCCCGATCACGGGGTCGAGCGACCGATCGCTGAGGAGCCGAGAGGCGCGGCCCAAGCAAGTGAGGTGGCACCAGCCCTTCGCCTTTGGTGATTCGGGTGAGCCAGTGGCATTTCCGGGTCGTATGGTTGGACGGCTTCGCGACGCTGTGGAACTTGCAAGGGGCGTCGAGGGTTTGCTCGTAGGAGAAAGCCGGCTGCCAAGCTGGCCTGCCGCCCTTTGGCTTCTTGGGCGCGGGCCGCCCCTCAGGTTGTTTGTCTTCGACTTTGGCCACATGTCGTCTGGTTGGAGGCGACATTGGGCCCTTGCGCTTGTTATCGTTCTGGTATGGACGTCGGCTGGAGTCCCCAGCCGGCATTCTGGGAGCCGGATTGAGTACCTTCCCGGAGGCGTCCACTCGGAACTCGGTTTTCATTGAGGAATCGGCGGTGGCTTACTTGTCCGCTATGAGTAGCAGCTTGTCGAGGGTAGTCGGCTCGTCGCAGAAGAGCTTGTGCTTGAGGAGGGTGCCTTCTCGACACCCGGCGGTGAAGTACTCTATGGCTTGAACCTCATGCACCCCCTCGCAGGAATTGCGAAGCTCGGCCCAACGCGTGAGGTAGTCGCGAGTTGATTTGGTGGGCCCTTGTACGCACAAGGAGAGCTGTCTGGGCTTGGGGCCCGCTTGTAGGTGCTGGTGAAGTTGCGGATGAAGGCTTCGGTGAAGTCTAGCCAACTGTTGATGCTATACGGCTTGAGGCTGTTGAGCCAGGTTCGCGCCGTGCCTTGAAGCATGAGGGGCACATATTTCACAGCAACGCGCCTGTTACCGTTTGGTATGCTAACTGCGGTGGAGTAGTCGATCAGCCAATCCTCCGGCTTCCGCAGGCTGTGCTTAAGCGTGTCTCTTAGGAGCGAGAACCCTTTAGGGAAGGGCTCGTCGCGGATGTGGGGGCCGAAGCAAGGCGGGCCAACATCGTCTTCTTCTTCCAATGCCAGGAATCGCGCTAGGCGGTCGATCCGATGGCGGGCGTCGTTTTCGCCGACTCTATCGCGGCGACCTAGTCGGCCACCGAGAGTCGGATGCGCGACAGGCGGCGGGGTGGGATATCTTTCCCCGCGAGGCGGAGGAGGAGGCGGGTTGCCTCGTCGCTCCACGGCTCAAGGACGGCCTTCTGCGTCGCGCTCGATGGAGATCCGGGCTCGGCTGCGGCTGGCAGCCGACTCCTTTTCTTGCCCTGCGTGGGTGTTGCCCGCGGTCGGCGTGCGTGACGTCGTGCCGTGCTCTCGGCGCGGGGGAGGGCTTTCGGCGCGGACGACGTCTTC
Source organism: Aegilops bicornis (assembly GCA_021605145.1). Classification (NCBI taxonomy): domain Eukaryota; kingdom Viridiplantae; phylum Streptophyta; class Magnoliopsida; order Poales; family Poaceae; genus Aegilops; species Aegilops bicornis. The sequence goes on from CM038671.1 coordinate 292,321,202, forward strand.
ATGCCGCTCTGCAGCCGCGCCAATCAGTTGCTGGATGCGTCTAGCCATATAGGGGAGCTCGTCGGGCCATAGTCCATTCAGCTCTTCTACGGCCGCCTGGGCGGCGCGTAGGTTCTCGAGGGGCGTGGCGTGGGATCGGGCGGTTCTGCTCCCGGCATGTCGGCGATGATCGCACCACGTTTCTTCACGACGCCGACTCGGCTCGGCCCGTCGAGGTGGCGTGCCAAAAGCGGCGCAATGATCGACTTAGCCGGTGAAGCCTCGGTGAGGCGTCTCATGGAAGCTATCCTCCGCCCTCCGCGTGGAGGCGGTAGCGGGCGCCTCCAGTGCCTCGGCGTCGGCGTCGGCCAGGAGAGGGGAGGACAGGTCGTGCAGCGCCGCTTGCAGGGCGTCGTGGGCGTTCTCGCCAGAGGGGCCGCTGTGATTGATGACCAGCACCTCGGTGATGGCACTGCCACAGCTGTCGGCTTGGGGGAGCGGGTCGTTGAAGATCACAACGTTGGTGGGGAAAGCGTCGAGCGATGCCGTGCCGGATTCGAAAAGCATCGGGTCGGTGGAGCCAACCGACTCCAAATCCACAGCAGGCTCCCTGGAGACGTGGAGTTGGTCAAGGAGGCTGATGAGGTGGCTCTCGGGGCAGCCTGTGCACGCGTCGGATGCGGGCTCGTCGAAGATGCGAGCCTCGCCAAGAAGGTCAGTGAGGCAGCTCGCCGCTGAGCGTCAGCCGACGCCTTTGCAGCTGTCAGGCAAGCGCCATCGGGCGTGCCAGGCTGGCTACACCCGCTGGGAAGGAAGAGGGTTCCCGTCTAGAACAGGTCTCCGGAAGACAGTGCACCTAGCCCCAAGGTGGGTGCCAAATGTCGGGTGGTAGTTGCGACATATGCCAACGGGTGGCTTATCATTGTGGGAGCCAGTAAGACGTCGCCTGTCGGTGTACTAGAGTAGGGGTACCCTAGTATCGCGTACTCGTGCACAGACAGTTGTAGCACCCTGCGGCAGGGTTTGCCTCATCACCGCCAAGATCCTCCGTGGCTCCTTTGGAGCCATTCAAGAACAAAGTATTTGATTAAGAAGACAAGGCCCCGACAAGAGGAGCTTGTCGGGACGGCCACTCCAGGCATGCAGAAGACAAGGCCCCGGCAAGAGGAGCTTGCCGGAAGGCTCGAGCGCGACAAGCCTCCGTCAAGGCAAGGCGCTTGCCGCTGACAAGCAACCTCTCTCCATCTCCGCCTCCAGCTCATCCAGCGACGTGTCGCCATGGGGCCATTCCATGGGCGCTGCGTGTCGAGAGGTCAGGCAGCCGGCGGAGAGCAGCGATAAGCGGCGACAAGCTTGCCATCGTGGCGGCGGAGGCGCACTCGACGGTCTCTGTTGCACTGTTTATGTGCGACAATCGACGGGCATTTATTTCTTTTGTCCCTTGCCGTCGAGTTAGGTATTTTGCACCGTACACCGCTCGGTAGGTGTACCAACTCCTGTTTTTACATTTGTAACCCCGCTTATGTTGCCACCTGTCGGAGACCCCTTGAGCATATAAAAGGAGGCCCATGCGCAACGTAGAGGAGGTTCGGTTCGTTCGATTCACTCGAAACCAGATACACTCACGCAAGGTTTTGTAGCTCTCATCGCTCCCTAGCAAGAACACAATACATCAACAAGCAGCAGTAGGAGTTTTATCTCTGCGAGAGCTCCGAAGCTGGGTAAACTGCTCGTGTGCCTCGCCTCGATCCGCTCTTCGTGCGATCTCCGCCCCCCTGCGAACCACAAATGGGCCTGGTCTGCCGGCCCCATAGGTGTTCGTGGGCACGATCAGCCTCCCCGACATCGCCAGTGCCTGGAAACGGGATGATGCGAAGACATGCACGCCGGCGAATCTTACCCAGCTTCGGGGCTCTCCGTGGAGATAACACCCCTACTGCTGCTCTGCGGGGTCTCCCCATGATCACTAGATGACCAAGTGGCTACAAGAGGCTCCTTGAGCTGTTCGGTGAGAGGAAGGAGAAGGGCTAGGCTAGCTCTCCTCTTCTCTCTATGTGGTGTCTAAAACTCTCTGGGATCAACCCTTTGCATGGGTGCCCTGGGCGTTTATATAGGCCTACCCCCCAGGGGTATAATGGTAATCCGGCTGGGCGCGGGCCATGGCCATTAGTGTCTACGCTCGCCGGCTTCTCCGCCGGCTGCTGGGGCCCGCCGACTGGTGGGTCCCGCCGACTGCTGGCTTCTTGGTCGACAAGCTGGCCCCACCGCTGAGGGCCTGGTCGGGGGCTGGTTACTGTTGCCTCACTCCTGATGACGAGGGCTTTGTCGGGATAAGCATGGCTACAGTGCCGCCATTTTGGGGGCGATCACTGTAGCCTCACCTCGTCTTGTCTCCTTAATGAGGTGCCTCCTTCGAGGGAGGGAGTAATCCGGCTATGGGAAGCCGGCCATATCTCAGGTTGACTGGGGGAAGTCGAGGCGCCTTCGGGCATCTCTCTGACCGGAGGGGCCCACCGCCTGTGGGTCGTACTGACAACCCGTCGTGGGTGACGTCATGCCCAGCATGGCAACAGTGCCACGTCGGACGGGTGATGGCCGCCCCGTACGGCACACTGTTGTCATGCGCGCTCCGGGATGTGGGGGTGGCAGGCTTCACTGTAGCCACGCCCCATCTCATCATCATTATGTGGGCACGGATTCTGAGGGTGTGGCCTTGGCCTCCTTCTTGGGAGTCGGCTTCTTGGAGTTGGCTCCTTGGGAGCCGGCTCCTTGGGAGCTAACCCTCTTGTGGCCTTCTCCCTGTAGGTTTTAGGGCCGGGCCGCCTCCTGACAGCCGTCCTGAGAGTCAGCCGGCCAGGGGAAGGCGGCCCCGCGTCTCGGATGTTGGAGGGCTTGATTGGCTTATAATTTTTTCAGAGGTTCAAGGGGAGCCGGCTAGGCTACCCGTGGTCATTTACTCCGACAAAATGGACACACAAACATTTGAAAGGGTTGTGACAACTCACCCCCACTAAACAAGAATGCCGTCTCGAGATTCAAGACATGAGGTAAGAAGACAGAGGGAACGCAAACTATCACCATCTCCACGATCCAACTGTCCTTCTCGAAGATGTTGATTCATTGCTTCAAGTTGATCTTGACGTATTTGCTTTCGAGATCTTTATCCAACATGATGACGACAGAAGAAAACTCTACAGGAAACGATCTCCTCGAAGATCGAGCACTCAAGATTAACTCACGGAGTGAGACATAAGAACATCTCTTGAGCTGAGACCCAAAACACACATCGAGAGCAATGGCAAGAGGTATATGACAACAATTCGATTGGGTAAGCAAAAATACCATGCTTAAGATGATGGTGCATGGTTTCAAGATAGTGAGGAAGTAATTGTCATGATTCCATAACAGGACACCTTAGGGAAGGTGACTCGTAGAAGTATTCCCTTAAGTGGCAAAAAGAACTACTTTTGATATAGAGATCATTGAGACTCTTTATACCAGCCTAAGGCAATCACAATCGATCATTTGAAGGAGTTAAAAAGAATGACACACTAGGACTAGAATGGATGATGTGGACTACCTTGTTGAAGACAACGCAATGGATGATTTTTGCCTATCATCGGAAATGGATGGGACCCATGGTAGTACCACTTTTGGAGATGATCCTAAATAGTAATTGTTGAGAAGGGCAGCCCATGGGAGATTGGCACAATGGCGGTGCAAGCTAGGAACAAAATGTTCCAACCATCATATCTGCCTGAGATTCAGATCTGGTTAGTAACAGGATACTTCAGGCTCAACATGTCTAAAAAAGAAAGTTTGCAACATAAACCAACGAGTTGACGTTGCGAGATTCTCGGTAAATGAACTACGATAGCAAGCTCCAAAACATGAGGTGATTCTGCTACATACATGTGAACACGTTGTCCAAGACAAGCATGACCACATAGTAGGTGAGGGAGTCCCGGACTAGGGGGTGTCCGGATAGCCGGACTATCGTCACGGCCGGACTCCAAGACTATGAAGATACAAGCTTGAAGACTTCGTCCCGTGTCCGGATGGGACTTTCCTTGGCGTGGAAGGCAAGCTTGGCGATACGGATATGTAGATCTCCTACCATTGTAACCGACTCTGTGTAACCCTAACCTATCCGGTGTCTATATAAACCGGAGGGTTTTAGTCCGTGAGGACGAACAACAATCGAGACCATAGGCTAGCTTCTAGGGTTTAGCCTCCTTGATCTCGTGGTAGATCTACTCTTGTACTACCCATATCATCAATATTAATCAAGCAGGAGTAGGGTATTACCTCCATCGAGAGGGCCCGAACACAGGTAAAAACATCGTGTCCCTTGTCTCCTGTTACCATCCGCCTAGACGCATACGATTCGGGACCCCCTACCCGAGATCCGCCGGTTTTGACACCGACATTGGTGCTTTCATTGAGAGTTCCTCTGTGTCGTCACCGATAGGCCCGATGGCTCCTTCGATCATCAACAACGACGCGGTTCAGGGTGAGACTTTTCTCCCCGGACAGATCTTCGTATTCGGCGGCTTTGCACTGCGGGCCAATTCGCTTGGCCATCTGGAGCAGATCGAAAGCTACGCCCCTGGCCACCAGGTCAGATTTGGAAGTTTGAACTATACGGCCGATATCCGCGGAGACTTGATCTTCGACGGATTCGAGCCGCAGCCAAGCGTGCCGCACTGTCTCGATGGGCCTGATCTAGCTCTGCCGAACAAAGGTTGCCACGGAGGCCGCACCAAGATCCGCTCCGACCCTTAATCCGGAGCGGATTCCCGATCGAGGACGAGTGGTTGGACACCGCCTCGGGGCTACAATCTCTACGGTGATCGAGCTGAATTCCATCCCCTCCTTTGAGAAAACCTCGACCTGTGGTGCCGGACTCCTCTCCGGGACTCGAACCCTCCGCGCCCCTGCCAATCGAATCCGATTGGGCGCCCGGTCATGGAGTTCACTGCCGCGGACATCTTTCAGACTTTTGCGCCCTTTGGTGACATCCTGAATTCATCAAGTCTCTCTCTTTATCCGGAGAGCCTGGCCGGACTACGGACAGAAGGTTGGGATGCGGACGACGAAGAAATTCAACGCCCACCCACCACCCACTTTTTAGCCAACCGATGATCTAACCGACATGCTAGACTACGACTCGAAGACATCGACAAGTATGGGACGGCGATGCCGGAGGCGACCAAGACCCAGCGCCTACGAGGCATCGGAAGGCCACCTCGTCATATGACATATATATGGTGGACATCCCAAAAGATGGGAACGGCGACGGAACAACGGAGGATGACCTCCAAGAAGCAACCGGCGCCGACGCCAAATGGGCGCCGCTCTAAATCCCCGCCACAAAGAAACGGTGATTCCGCACGGAGATAATAACAACTCGGACAAGGTCGAAGAAAACCCTCCCCGCAGGACTCAACGCAGGAGGAGGGAGAAGAAGTCCGCATTGACGGTCTGGCGTAAAGAGAGGTTGAGGACGATAATTATGCGCCTCCCGCCGAAGATGAGGCAAGCCTCGAGGACGACGAGTTTGTCGTGCCTGAGGGTGCCGCCGAACAGAGGCTTTTCAAACGCAGGCTTATAGCCACGGCAAGCAGCCTCAAGAAAAAGCAGCAACAGCTTAGAGCTGATCAAGACCTGCTAGCTGACAGATGGACTGAAGTCCTTGCAGCCGAAGAGTATGAACTCGAACGCCCCTCCAAAAGCTACCCCAAACGCAGGCCGTTGCCTCGACTAGAGGAGGAAGCACCCAAGTCACCAGCACATGACATGGCAGACCGGCCACCCCGTGGCCGCGATAGAGAGGCCTCTAGACCCTCCGTTCAAGCCATACCCCGACGCCGTTGAAAAAGTATCAGGGCACGGGAAAACGCGCCGGACTTGCGAGATATATTAGAGGATAAGGCAAAACATACAAGATCGATCTACGGATCACGTGGGCGGCCCACGACACGTGATGATAACCGTCACGCCGGATATAGAAACTCCGGCAGGGCCGAACACAATAGACAAAGCTCATTTGAGCTCCGTCGTGATATAGCCCAATACAGAGGCGCCGCACACCCACTATGCTTCACAAATGAAGTAATGGATCATCAAATCCCCGAGGGCTTCAAACCCGTAAACATCGAATCATACGATGGTACCACAGATCCTGCGGTCTGGATCTAGGATTATCTCCTCCATATCCACATGGCCCGCGGTGATGATCTACATGCCATCAAATACCTCCAACTCAAGCTTAAAGGACCAGCTCGACATTGGCTCAATACCTTGCGAGCAGAATCAATTGGTTGTTGGGAGGAACTGGAAGCCGCATTCCTTGATAACTTCCAGGGCACATATGTGCGACCATCAGACGCCGATGACCTTAGCCACATAATTCAGCAGCGGAAGAATCGCCGCACAATTCTGGACTCGGTTCCTAACAAAGAAAAATCAAATTGTTGACTGTCCGGATGCAGAGGCCCTTGCAGCCTTCAAACATAACATCCATGACGAGTGGCTTGCCCGGCACCTAGGGACAGAAAAGCCGAAATCTATGGCAGCCCTCACAACCCTCATGACTCGCTTTTGTGCGGGAGAGGACAGCTGGCTAGCTCTAAGCAACAACTTGGCCAAACATCCTGATAGTCCGGATACCAAGGACAGCAATGGCAGGTCGCGTCGCAACAAGAACAAGCGCCGCATCAACTGCGATAATACTAAAGATCTGACGTCAATGCCGGATTCAGAGGCTCTAAACCCGGTCAGCGGAAGAAGCCATTCAAAAGAAATACCCAGGCCCGGCCCAACTTGGACCGAATACTCGATCGCTTGTGCGGATACATGGCACCCCCGAAAAACCAGTTAATCACACCAACAGGACTGTTGGGTGTTCAAGCAAGCAGGCAAGTTAAGTGCCGAACTCAATGACAAGGGGCCGCATAGCGATGACGAGGAAGAGCCCGGCCGCCCGAACAATAAAGGACAGAAGGGTTTTCTGCACAAGTGCGGACGGTGAACATGATATACGCAACCCACATACCCAAAGGGGAGCGGAAGCGTGCACTAAAGGGACGTATATGCGATGGAGCCGATCGCCCGAAGTTCAACCCATGGTCTTCCTGCCCGATCACCTTCGATCGAAGGACCACCCCACTAGCATCATCACGGCGGCTTCGCCGCATTGGTTCTTGACCAAATTATCGACGGATTTCACCTCACCGAGTCCTGATGGACGGGCGGCAGACTGAACCTGCTTTATCGTGGATACAAGGCGCAAAATGGGCATTGACCCCTCAAGGATTAAACCTACAAAGACGACCTTTAAAGGCGTCATACCGGGTGTAGAGGCCAGTTATGCGGGCTCGATTACACTCGAAGTGGTCTTCCGATCCCGGATAACTTCCGGCGAAGAGTTAATCTTCGACATCGTCCCATTCCGCAGCGGCTATCATGCACTGCTTGGACGAACCGCATTTGCAAAGTTCAATGCGGTGCCGCACTACACATACCTCAAGCTCAAGATGCCAGGCCCTCGAAGAGTAATCACGGTCAATGGAAACACCGAACGCTCTCTCCGAACGGAGGAGCACACGGCGGCCCTCCTGCGGAGGTACAAAGCAGCCTCTCACAACAATTCTTGAGTTCGGCCACTAAGCGTCCGGACACTGTCAAGCGCGCCCGGAGTAACCTACAACAAGACCACCTGGCACGATTCAAGCACGAGTAGCAATCCGGCTCCAACCCCAGCCCTCGCGACATTGCGAAGCTAGTATTACGCGTACATAATTACGCTCTGGAGATACTATGGGCATATGGGGAGGGGAAACACAACGGCACGCCAAGAATGCGGCTCGACCGCACCAGGGGCTCCCGTTTGTGTCATTTCTTTTTTTCTTTTTCCTCTTTTCTTCCTTTTTTTTTACTTTCAGGACTCCGTCTTTGAGAAGTCCTGTCTGGCACTTGAATCGCCGAACTCACGATGCAACAGCCAGGGAAGCGGAAAGCCACGTCGAGTGTTCAGGTGGTCTCTATTACGAGCATTATACCTGTTTTACATACCATCCCGCAGCTTACCCCTGGAGGGGGACATGTTAGATAGTCCCATCCCTTGCTTATCGCACTATTTGTATCGTTCTGCTCCCATTGCAATACCTTTTTGAATAAACAATACATAGCTTTCGCTTATTATTGCTCTACTTCCTTTATATATACATATGTTCATTTCACGACATGTTGCAACCGTACACTTTGGTACGGCCAATACACCAGGGGCTTAAGTGTCCCAATATTTTGTTGTGATAAGTCCGAACACTTTCACAAGTGCGGCACCCCGAACTTATAGCATTATATGAATTGGCTCGAATCATGTCTTGGGTCAATAGTCGGGTTTGCCCGGCTCCCGTGTTTTGGTACCTTACGTTCCGCTATATATCGGCTAAGGTAGCATCGGGAGAACCACTTCGATTGTGCCCCAGTTATGCTTTGGGTCGAGCACCGCATGATGGAGAAAGCTAAAACTGACCGTCATGATAAAGGCGAGAGCCGATCGCTGTTCGAGAGGTTTTTTCGTCCCTAAAGACTTATGCCGCTTAGAGCGAGGAACCGAATTGTCCGGCCAAAGGCGTGGATAGCGCCCGAACTCGGTCTTGAATACTAGGGGCTTCACCGAAATTTAAAATTATAGAATTCTATGGCTAAGTGAGAGTGTTCAAGCATTATAAGTTCGGTTGCCTTGTTCGTTGTGTTGAGCGCCTCCCTAGACGGACCCAAGAATGGGAAAAAGAGTGCTCAAGTTTATCCCGAACACCCCAAAGACTTCGTGGCATGGGGGCTGAAGCCAATGACTTGCCATCTATCAAATTTGATAAGCGGCCGCACGTAACGTAATATTTTAAATTAACAAGCATTGCTTAGCGCATATGAACAAGTTTTCAGCGTCTGAGGATAACAAATGCGAGTTTATTCAAAATTACATCTCTGGAGCACTTCATCCGCTATTCGGCGGGCACCCTTCAGAGGCCCTCATAGTACATCTCGGGCGTGCCATGCTCATGGCCCTTCGGTGGTCTGGTCCGTCACAAGCTTCTCCGCATCCAGCTTGCCCCAGTGCACTTTAGCACGGGCAAGGGCCCGACGGACCCCTTCAATGCAGATGGAGTGCTTGATGACTTCAATCCGTGGACAGACGTCCACCAGCCGCTGCACCAAGCCGAAGTAGCTCCCAGACATTGCCTCCAATGGCCACAGCCGCGCTATAAGGCCCTTCATGGCCTGTTCGGCGACCTTGTGGAGCTTGACCAGCTGCTTCAGCTGGTCGCTCGAAAACACCGGATGTCCGGCCTCGGCATATTGAGACCGTAACACCGTCTCCGTGGAGCTCCCCTCCTGGGCGCGGTAGAACGCGGCAGCATCTGACGCACTACGGGGCAAATCTGCGAATGCTCCTGGAGAGCTCCGAGTCCGGGTAAGTAATAGGTGATTGACTTTTACATTCTTGCTTTGCATAAAGAATGCCTTACCCGCCGCTATCTTCTATAGTGCTTCAATTTCTTGGAGGGCTTTTTGGGCGTCGGCCTTAGCAGCTTTGGCACTCTCAAGAGCCGAGGCAAGCTCGAACTCTCGGGTCTTCGAGTCACGCTCCAAACCCTCGTGTTTTTTCACGAGAATCTGGAGCTCTTGCCGCACCTCCGCCACTCGCCTCCCCTTCTCTCGCTCGGTGCGTTCAGTAGCCGCTTTGTTTCGACCCACGGACACCGCTTCCTTCAGGTCTCCACCTCGTTCATGGCCCCTGTAGTACCCAAGTTATTCCTGTTATTTTTTGCAACCAAAACCTTCTCTATAAGGTACTTCTTTAATAAGGTATTACTTACCTTCCTTGTCCTCGAGCTGCTTCTTGGCTTGTCCGAGCTCGTTCTCGGACCGCTTCATGATTCTGCTTCAATGCATTGACCTCCATGATCGGTCTTGGCAGAGGTCGGCGGCGCCTTTGCATTCCGATATTGACATACTTATGTTAGATTCCTCACAGATATCTTCGTGATCCTTAGTCCGGCTTTTCTTTCCAACACCGAACTAAGCATCGAGGGCTACCGTCTATGCGGTAATATTTTTACATATTCTAAACTTACCTCAAAGCCTGTTAGAAGGCTGATGCAGCTTCAGTCGATCCGCTCTTGGCGGACTGAATCGTCGGATCACCGCACTCATAACAGTGCGGTGCTCCTCCTTGATGGAAGCGCTGTTAAGCGCCTCCAGTAAGCTATCCGGTGCCTCCGGTTGGATGGAGGACACCAGCGTCTTACCCTTCTTGCGAAGGATCCGCTGGCCGGACTTCGGAACCGCTGATGGTTCCGGCATGGAGTCCGGACGAGGGTCGGGCTTAGAGCCCCTGGGGGTCTTGCCCCCCGCGCGCCTGGAGTCCGGGAGGTTGCCTTGTGGCACGTCCGGCGCTACCTCCTCTTGACCAAGCCCCCCTTGGGGCCCCAACACGGCGTCATCCGCAGTGTGAGCCGAGGAGGCGGTCGGAAGCGAAGTACTCTCCATTTCCGACGAGCCCAGGGACCCCCTCGATGAATCGGTGAACTCGCCCTTAGGTGGGCTGCACGGTTGTTCGACATTAGAGAACACTCTGCAATAATAAAAAGCCATGGGTATCTGGACACTTACGATCTCGCCAGGGGCTTGGCCCTTGTTGGCCAATCCTCCTCGTCGTTGCCGACGTTGGTGGAGAAGTCCGGAGGAAGGGTTCTTCCCTTCTTGGACCCTCCGGCCTCCCCAGTTGGGGCGGCCTTCCTTTTCTTCTCCTCCCCCGCTGGGGGAGGAGCTTCTTCTTCCTCCTCCTCGTCTTCAGGAGAAGATTCTGCTTCAGAATCTACAGCACCTGGCGTCGGGAGCTCCTTCGAGTTCTCGTGGCCTCCTTCTTGGCCTTCTTCTCCGGCACCACGTACGGCGCCGGAGCCGGCAGCCCCGTCAAATTGGGCGTCCTCCGGATCTTCCGGCAAAGGAGCCGGATAGTTAATCTGTCCGGACGTCTTCAGCCAGTCCTGTCAAAGATTAGGGAGTTTTAGATCCCACGTAGAGTCAATCTATGAAAAAAGAGTCTCGTAAAGGGTAAAATAACTTACCTCGCCCGGCTTGACGCTGCGAGCTGTATCCGTGATCTTTGGTAGCGGATCAGGGCTTGGCGCCTTGAACAAAGCACCTTCCAGGCGTCTTCGTATGTAGTGTCGAAGAGCCGGCTCAAGGTTGTTCTTTGTGCCGGATCGAACTCCCACAAATTGAAGGCCCGTTGTTGGCATGGGAGAATCCGGCGGATGAGCATCACCTGGATTACGTCGACAAGCCTAAGATTCTTGGCCACCAGGTTTCGGACGCATGTATATAGTCCGGATGTCTCGTCCGAATTCCCCCACGTCAGGCCTGTCTCTTTCCATGACGAGAGCCGTGTGGGGAAGCCAGATCTGAATTCGGGGGCCGCCACCCACTCGGTGTTGCGGGGCTCGGTGATGTAGAACCACCCCGATTGCCACCCCTTTATTGTCTCCACGAAGGCGCCTTCGAGCCATGGGACGTTGGCCATCTTGCCAACCATGGCGTCTCCGCACTCCGCTTGACGGCCACCCACTACCTTCGGCCGGACGTTGAAGATCTTCAGCCATAAGCCGAAGTGGGGCTGGATGCAGAGGAAAGCCTACGCACCACGATAAACGCCGAGATGTTGAGGATGAAATTCGGGGCCAGGTCGTGGAAGTCCAGGCCGTAGTAGAACATGAGCCCCGGACAAATGGGTGAAGTGGAAAACCTAGTCCGTGGAGGAAGTGGGGAGAAACACTACCCTCTCATGGGGCACAGGGGTTGGAATAAGCTGCCTCGCATCGGGCAGCCTTTGTGGCCGATGTCGCCCGGACAAGTATCTCGGCTTCCTTGGTCTTGTGATGTGCCCCTCCGTGACGGAGGAGGCCATCCACTTTCCTCCCGCTCCTGTCATGGTTGGATTAGGTTGAGGTGGGATGTGCGGACTTGGGCGATGGAGCGCGAGTCTTGTGAAATGGATAAGCAAAGGAGGAAGAAGGCGTAGGTGAAAAGGTGGATCCTTATCCCCTTATATGGACGGACGATGCTATGTGTCCCCCACCAGCCTGGTAAAACTCGCTTATTTCCCAAGCGCCGTAATCAATGGCGTGGATGGGTTACCCACATCCGTATTGATGAGAATCCCGGAATAAGGGGGCACGATCTATGCTTTGATAATACGTGCCAAGGAAACCGCCTCGCTAAACACGCTGAGGTGGAACAGTGAAACGATTCATATAAAGGCCTGGCCGTGGTGATGCCACGCCGCGGAATACGTCAGCAGATCTGTGCAAAAATTATTCTCTCTACGGTGTTATGTGGAACTTGTTTTGCAGAGCCGGACACTATCCTTGTGTTCAAAACCTTCTATGAAGTATTCGGAGGAGGAACCCGCCTTGCAATGCCGAAGACAATATGCGCGCCGGACTCGTCGCCATTGAAGCCTCGTTCAAGGGCTACTGAGGGAGTCCCGGACTAGGGGGTGTCCGGATAGCCGTACTATCGTCACGGCCGGACTCCAAGACTATGAAGATACAAGATTGAAGACTTCGTCCCGTGTCCGGATGGGACTTTCCTTGGCGTGGAAGGCAAACTTGGCGATACGAATATGTAGATCTCCTACCATTGTAACCGACTCTGTGTAACCCTAACCTATCCGGTGTCTATATAAACCGGAGGGTTTTAGTCCGTAGGACGAACAACAATCAGACCATAGGCTAGCTTCTAGGGTTTAGCCTCCTTCATCTCGTGGTAGATCTATTCTTGTGCTACCATATCATCAATATTAATCAAGCAGGAGTAGGGTATTACCTCCATCGAGAGGGCCCGAACCTGGGTAAAAACATCGTGTCCCTTGTCTCCTGTTACCATCTGCCTAGACGCACAGTTCGGGACCCCCTACCCGAGATCCGCCGGTTTTGACACTGACAGTAGGCTTACAACAAAACACTACCGAGTTCTGGTGGGGAACCAATAATGAGGATGTCGAAGTCCTTGCATAAGTCATGATTAGCTCTTAAGAAGGAACTTCTTCGCCTTGAACAAATCAATCAGTGGCTTGGTGTGCTAGGGAATACATATGGAATGAAGATGATCAGTATACCAGACCATAAAATACTTCGCACGTACATGACTGACTTGGAATTATTCCATAGGAACAAAAACAGGATTTCTCGGATCCACGGCGACAACTTACATCAAATGCACGTGATTTAGAGGAAGTTACTTCTTTCATCCAAACATATACCTCATGAACGGAACACAAAGGCATTGCTCACAAAGTTTCCAACACTAGCTAGATGTTCAACACGAATCATGGAGAAGATAAAAAAAATGTTGCTGATGGGCTCAACAACAATTCATCTAGGTTTCCATATAAGTGGAATTCCACCATTATGTGAACAAGGTGATAGCATTGGTCAGACCCAAAAGATATAATGGTGTATCCTCGAGGAAACAACCACGAGTAAGACAACATTACGAATATCGTTGTTTCTGATTTGATTTGAGGATAGCCCATACTCAAATCAAAGATTGGATAAGATGATAGATCCATTAACTGATCACGAGGGTCAATCGATGAAAATACCATCTTTCTTCAACACACATATACAAAGAGTTATCCCTTTGGAATGAACTAAGTCGGATAAATCTTTTATCTTCCAACTCTCCAAGTTGTTTTTTAGCTTAACCAACTAGCTCAGGAGTAACCAACATAGATCCTTGAAGAAAGAGGTAGTTCATAGAAAACCAACTTGATCACGAACTCAACATAGCGGTCAGGTGAGAACCTGGTAATACTTCCGAGAAGATATTTGAAAAATCATGAACCACCTATGTGTTACTAAGCTCGAGAACAATCTTGCTTTTCAGGGCAAGACGATATGATCAAAAGAGTGAGGGATTGACACAATCCTAACTCATTGATCGAAGAGTGCATCAAAAATAAGGACTAGGTAGCACGATCAATCTCAAAATGGTGACTCAATAACCAACACGCTAAGAATGAGGTTATTGTCCATTAGACTATCAAGCAACGGAGTTTCTAGGAACATAGATTTCACTTATCGCGATTCACTTGTCGACGTTCCGGTTACAATAACACAGGGACTGAGGAATGAATAATGATGGCGAGAAGTATCACTGTATCCAGAGTTCATAGGATGGTGTGCAATTCTCATGATACTCTTAATATAAAGATGGTAATCCTCTAGGGTAGAACAGAGCAAAAGCTGGATTAGCAATTTGATCTGCGGAGTACGACTACTTTGACCCAATCCTGGAAATGGATAAGGTACTAGTGTTTTTTTTTCCTAGTCATTCCGGAATAGAATGGCGTGACGAACCACAAGAGTAATAGGCATCGATGAACGAATGCACACATACTCTTCACTATCAATTGATAGACGAGGGCCGGAAACAGCTAAAGAGGGACAACCCAAAAGAACATATGATTTTATGAGTTGTGGATGTATGGATTAGCATGTCGAAGGAAGTTCAACATTTATTCCGGATAACCCATGCAGAAAGGTAGAACTGGCGGATTCACAATGTAGAATGCAGAACTCATTAATAGCACTCTGGTTGTGATCTTTTGGTTCAAAGGACTTCTGCCATAAGCAGTTCATGGTATTTGGAAGAAGGAAATACCACGGACCTCGAGGACTATCGCAAAGGTTACTAATATCCTAAAGGAACTAGCAAACACTATCAACAAGAGGGAGTGGAGTGAATCTCGGGTTCAAAACCCAGGAATAGAATACCTACTAACTAAATGGCATCACAGGATGCTTTCGAGAATGGCGGCCAGAATCATCACATTGAGAACAAAAATCATTGCTAGATTACTGGGTGATTTTCTAGGATGCCTAGGGTCATAATACTAGCTCCAACATATATGTCAAGGCAATGGAGTACCTCAACAGACCGATTAGTGTGCTTAATCTGGCCCAAAAGGACATCAGAATAGGAGGAAGGGATTTGCGAATGCATCAGATTGTTTAGAAACCTGGGATGACTCGGACAGCATAACGGTTGTAAATGCTCAGAAAAATATTTGAGACATTCACAAGGATTTGCATAGTCACTTAACAACATCATATCACGGTTTTGGTTCAACTGACAACGTACTAAAAGTAGTAGAAACTGAACTGAGGCCTGGAACCAACAATCCTAAGATTCTACGGATTAGTAACATGTGAACCTGATAGAGAGATGAGATCCTAGTCCCGAACCCATGTAGGAAAGAAGAGGATGACTCAGATCAGAAGGGCATAAAGTAAAGGAGTAAAAAGAGCCTTACGTTCCCTTCCACAATCAATTCCCTTATATAACTAAAGAATTTCTAGACTCAACTTTGACCAGTTTGGCTTGGTAATCCCACAGCAACAGCTCGATACTAAAGCTGTCAGACCCGATCCTAAGCCACATTGATCTAGCATGTAACACATCATATAACTTTGCGGCCTCACGCACGGTATCCCCACGGGTGCTACCTTACCTGGCCTGAGACCGTTTGCGCCTTTTGGCTCACGTATATGATAGTGTTGCTAGCATCCATATGACAGAGAACCCGGGCCGACATGACTAGTCATGAACCCAAAGTGGCAATAACTTACAGGGATAGGCATACATGACCCAGCAACGAACGTGTCAGTCATCAGCGAGTGAATTCGGGTTGTAGCAACTGGGCTAGCAGGACTCCGGGAATCCGGGCTGTATTAGGCTAACAGGACTTCGGAAGACACCGTGAGACATTTCCCCGAAGGGACAGACACAGGATCGAAGAAGGACACATGCCGTCCAGTCTAAGTGTTCCGGAGCAATAGCAACTAGGCTAACAGGACTCCGGTAAACCGGGCTATAACAGACTACCATGGCTCAGTGGAAGCACTAGACTACATTTCCCATAAGAGAGGCTACCAAGGATAGACAACTAGGTTGTCAGATCCCACACATACCAAGCATTTTAATCATACACACAATATGCTCGATATGTGTAAATACAACATGGCATCACAACAAAACTCTACGACTCAAAGTATTTATTCATAAGACTCCGAAGAGTCAGATATTACAAACATGGGTCTCATGACCCAGCATTCAAGTCATACAAGCAATAGCACATGCGGAAGCTTATATTGGCTGAGTACAGACAACTACAAATGAAAAAGGCTGAGAAGCCTGACTAACTACAAGACCCTGCCGAGGGCACAAGATCGTAGCTGAGGTATCAAGCTAAACGTCGAAGTCCACACGGAACTACTAGCGAGACTGAAGTCCCTCTGCAAAAATATAAATTAAGCAAACGTGAGTACAAATGTACCCAACAAGACTTACATTAGAACTAGCTACATATGCATCAGTATCAACAAAGGGGGGGGTGGAGTTTAACGGCAACAAGCCAGCCTTGACTCGGTGGCTATCCTGAACTACGACTGCTAGTAACTCTTTTGTGGTGGCGCTACGAGTCCACATATTCACCATATCAATACACCACTATGGATCCGCTCCCGTCTCCCTACGAGAACGCCATCCATAGCACTCACGCTTATCTTGCGCATTTTAGAGTATCCACTTTCACTTGTCTATGAACTGTACAGGCAACCCAGAAGTCCTTTACAGCGGACGCGGCTATTCGAATAGATGATGTTAACCCTGCAGGGGTGTACTTCTTCACACACGCTCTCAGTACACCGAGCGAGGGTGGCGGCCACGACCTGACTAACAACACAAGTCCCTAGTCCAGGTTTATCGCCTATTCATGTTCCATCCGAGGGAGTCCGGCCGAGGTTTCCACATACGGCCCCGAACGATGTGTGCAGGGTTCCCGGGTCACCAAACGGGCGACTCAGTACACCGAGCCACGTGCCTAACGCATCACAGCCCACCCCCTCGGTTCAGCGCTGTGCATGGCCTCTAGCATACTACAAACACCAAAAACTACTTGCAACTCCCGGACAGAGGACAGGGGCGGTTAATAAGTCGAGAGGGTCCATTGGTTTCGGGCCCAACGCGTGGTAGTAGACGTTCATGGATCAAAAACACAGAACTCAGTTCCTGAGGACGGTTTCAATGAGACAACCCACCATGTACTCCTACATGGCCTCTCACAGCTACCTTTACCAAATCGTGTTCAAACACTTAGCTCACACACAGTAGGACATGTTCATCACCATTCCAATTCATCCCTAATGAAACATACCTGACTCAACTCTAAGAAGTAGCAGGTATGAGAAAAAAGCATGAACGAGTAGGCACATCAGGGCTCAGACAACTCCTACTCATGCTAGTGGGTTTCATCTATTTACTGTGGCAATGACAGGTCATGCAAAGGAAAGGGGTTCAACTACCGCAACATGTAACAGATGAATCGTTGTTGTCCTAATGAAGTAATAGAGATCAGGAGCGAGAGAGTGGGATTGTATCAGAATGAACAAGGAGGTTTTGCTTGCCTGGCGCTTCTGAAGATAGTATAGCTCTTCATCGATGTCATCAAACTCATCGTCGGAACACGTCTATCGAGAGGGAACAACCACCGGCAACAGAGAAGGAACACAATCAATGCAATGCACAATATGATGCATGATCATGACATGTCAAAATGAGTGTGTTGGGCTAATGCAACTACAACCAGCTGGGTTTCAGTCATTTTGAACCAAAGGTTCAATCCCAAACTCAACTTATGAATTTAAATAGTGCCTTATCATGTTTTGCACTAAACAGCAAGGTTAAGTTGCTTAAACATGCATGAAACAAGTACAAATGGATAGATTGGATTTTTATGATCATTTTTCATATATAACTTATTTCATTTGGAGTTACGGTTGATTTTCTATGAATTTTAGAAGTTTATAACATTTTTGGAAATTTCCTGGTTATTTAAAAAAACTAGATCCACAAAATGCTTTATTGCATCAGCATTACGTCACTGTGACGTCAGCGAGTCAGCAGGGGCGGTCCAGGTCAAACCTGACCAGTGGGACCCATTGGTCAGTGACCCAGCGTCAGTTAGTGCCACAGACAGGTGGGTCCGGTCAACGGCCACATCAGCGAGGTCAACGCCGACGCGTGGGGCCGCTGTGATTAACTTAACCTAAACAGAGGTTAAACCGTGGTTAGTTGAGGGCATGGGGCCCATATGTCATGGACACGGGTCACTAACTAAACGCGATTAGCACCTAAACTAATGGTGCCACCTCAACCACCGGAGTTTCGCCGGCGACGACCACGGCCGACGATGGAGGTGCACCGTGCGCTCGCTACGGAGCACCATTCGATGTGCGGTTTGCTCCTACGGGTTCCTGGGAGTGCGGCGCATCCAAAGCAACAAGCGGCAGCAGCTGGGGTGGCCAAAGCTGACGGCGGCGAGCTCTTCCGCGGCCGCCGGAGTTCGGGCATCGTCAAAACCGACGATGCAGCGCGCGGGGAAGTCAGTAGTTAGTACCTACGGGTTCTACACATGCTCACGAGGCCAAAGGGCACATGCACGGGACAAAAAGATCACCGGAGCCTTGTCGGCGACGAGCTTGTGCGGCAGCGGTTCTCGGTCGTCAGTGAAGTAGCAGCTACGGCATGCAAACGAGACAACAGAGGAGGTGGGTCGAGGGAGAGGCTCATGACAGTTGCAGCGGTGCAGACGGCGAGCTCGGAGGAGCTCCGGAGCGGTCGGGGCGGTGAGGTGGATCTCCGGTGACCGAGGAGGAAGAAGGGGTCTGGGACAATGCTTGGAGGCGTCCGCCGTCACGTGAGTCATCGAGAAGGCATGGACGACGGAGGCGGAGCTCATGGGCTTGTCAGAGGGGCGAGGGGGTGGCTCTGGCGATGACTACGGCGAACGGCGGCGAGGATGGCGCTCGGCCATCGTGGGAGAGGGCGAGGGAGACGTGGGGGAGAGAGGCGGGGCGGTCGGCTCGATCGAGACGGCTCTGGAGCGTTCACCCAAGCGTTCAGGGGCTCGGCGGCAAGCAGGAGGAGGCGTGGCGCCTCGCGCGCGCGTGCGCTGTCCTGCCTCTGCCTACTGGCAGAGGTTAGGGATGACTGGCACCAGGCCAGGTGGGCTGGGCCAGCACAAGTGAGTGGGTCTGGTCCTTTCTCTCTCTCTCCTTTTGTGTTTTTGTTTATGTTTTCTTTTTCTACTGTTGTTTTTGATTTAGCATAAATGCCAAACCGTTTTATAAAATGCTGAAAATATTTATGGGCACCTCTGAAATTAATATCAACAGCCCAAAAATACTTTTAAGATTATTTGGACATTTAAAAATATTTATAGCATTTAAATGTCCACTAGTAGGAAAACTGCTGTAGCTAATATGAACATTAATGACGCACCATGTATGTGGTGCGCCACTGCTATATAGTAGTGGCGCACCAGATACAGGTACGCCATTATTGACATATTACTAATGGCGCACCTGGTGTGTGGTGCGCTATTACTAGTTTTGAAAAAAAAGAACAAAATGTTAACAGTGGCGCATCAGGGGACAGTGCGCCATTACTAGTTGACATACTAATGGTGCACCTATACAAAGTGCGCTATTACTATGTGTATGACTGGGTCAAGCCTTGATCAAACTTACTAATGGCCCACTTTGCATAGGTGCGCCATTACTATGTCAAACTTAGTAATGGCGCACCTATATAAAGTGCGCCATTACTATGTCAAACTTAGTAATGGCGCACCTATATAAAGTGCGCCATTACTAACTTTGACCAAGTCATACACATAATACTGCCTTTTCAGTTTTTAAAAAATAAAAGAAAATGATGGAATGTCAAAAAAAATAAAAAAATAAGTTTCCCATGTGATATGTTGTCTAGTTGTTGCGAAAATTTACAAATATGAATTTCGACTTTATTAACAAAATCTCTCTGGAATTTACTAAAATGGGCATAACTTTTGCATACGAACTCGGATTAAAAAAAATTATGTGAAAAATCATCTACTCGAAAAGTTACATCCGAATTCAGCCGAGGGAACATCGTTGAAGATATTCAGAATCCCCAAAAACCTAACACAACGAAAGATATGGGGCTTTTAAGATCTAGAGGGGGTGGATGGAAAAAGTTTCAAACTTAGTAATGGCGCACCATTTGCTAGGTGCGCCACTAGTAATAGAAAAAAATTTGGTTTCGATTTTTTTTTTCAAAATATGATATGTAATATGACCGGAAAGTTTGAAATATTTTTTTAAAATTTCATCACACTCATGAACATGAACAAAGTCCTAGATATAAACAATGTTTAATAGGATTGATATGATAGATATATCAACATGTGCATGTTAAGTGAGGTGGTGCTGGGGTTGGATAGAACTGCGAAGTTAACCGTGCTCAGGCTGGAGTAGTGTGAGGATGGGTGACCTTCCGTGAAGTTTGACCACGTAGTGCGATTTGACTTGAGATTAAGCCATAGTGACCCGAGATTAAGAAAAAAACGTAAATAAAAATTTGAATTTTTTTTTTGAAAAAGAATCTGAATTTGTTTTAAAAAAATTGTTAGTAATGGTACGTGTTAATAGTGGCGCACCTATAGTGCCCCATTAATGGCAAAAATAGGTGCACCACTAACAGGCCTTTTCCTAGTAGTGGTTCAAATGCAAATACTTTATGATTTAATTCAAAGATCAAAGGTGTCCTAGAAAAGTGAGCATCATTTTTGGCAGAGGTTCTGGACCAAAGTAAAGATGATGAACATTTTAGAAGGGCATTTCAGGTTCATTGAAAAAATTTAATTTTGACCCTAGTTGAATTTCATTTGCTTCTAGGGTTTAACAGTCCTCATTTCAAATTCATTTGAATTTTAAACATGATGACATGAAGATCAAGGAAAGACAACAGGGGCTGAGCTAGGGCTGTGATAGCGCAGGCGTGGAAGGCGCCACCAACGCTCACCTCGGGTGAGCACTCCCCGGAGAGGCGGGAGGCCTATGGGTAGACGTGGAAGCCGGGCATCGGGTGCAAGCCGATCTGTGGATGAGTCGTCTTGACACCATCCGAGAGAACGGGGATGAGCCGGTGCTGGCCGCGGCCACAGCGGCGTTGATGAGACCGTGCTGGCTAGGGTTTAAACCTAGCATATAGAGCGCCTCCGTTGTTGCCGCCGCGACGTGGGCGTTGGTGACCTCCTGCTACGCGGCATCGGCGACGGCGGCCACCGCCGCGATGGCTTCGTCCCTCGCGTCCGCCGCGTGTCTCCGGCCCTTCCTCTTCGCCACAAGCGACGGTCAACGTGTCCATGGAGGCGCAGATGCATATCTACCTCATGCCATTTTCTGCCACCTAATTTGCCTCAGCACTCCACATCCTCCTTCGAGCATTATTTAATTTGCATGCGTGCTCTTTGGCCAAATCTGGTGAAGATTCGGTTACTAACTTCAGTGTTAATTGACTGATTTGTCATGATTACTTAAATGTTAGATGGCGTTGGCTTGTTCATTTTTCTTTACTTCTTTGGGCATAGTAGCTACGACTGTACATAAGCATACTACTACAGTGAAGAAGCCCTTAAAGCATCTATGCTCCCTACGAATAAGGGGTTGTGAGTGCTTTGCGCTCCGTTGGCCATGAAGGTTAGTCAGAGGAAGTGGTGGTTGACCATTGCCCGTTGGTCAAACCCTACGCCGTGTGTCGAGCATTTGGAATTCTATTGGCTGCGCATTGCTTCCGCTACCCCACATGTCTCGGGACAGAGGGGTGCTGATTTTGAAGAGGGTGGAGCGGCCGGTGGCTGCAGTTGTTGTGGATTGCTGGGTATGTCTGTTCTTGTGGTTGGGTTGGAGGATCTCCGCCCCTGCCATTCCTGTTGTTGACATTTCTTTGTATGGGCTTCGGCAGCTGCTCTGCTGTCCGTCCGGCCTGGTTCGTGCCTCTTCCGCTCTCTGTTTTCTGTGTGGTTCTATTTGGTTGTACTCTGTTGATTGTCATTCTCTGCCGGTCGCCGGTGTAGGGATTTACTGGGCGAGGGTTGATTTTTGCCTTTGTTTTGAGAGATCATTGCAATGTGCTTCTAAAGTTTAACATCCATAGCATTGGTGACCTCAACATGGCGATACGTTTGGTTCCTCGAAAACTCAATAAGTGTTGTTTTAAAGTTTAACATCTGTTGTTTTTTCCAGATCGCTTCAATGCACAAGGTGGTGTCAGGCTGAGACGCCTAGCTGCCATCAAAATTACCCCCAAAACCATATGAGCTGACCTTCTGTCATTTAGTCAGTGCCTAGAGCTAATATATGGCGAACTACATCACGGGTGATCGTAGCAATTTGCAAATCCGATGATGTATGAAGTCTCTGAATAATCGGATAATAAAGGTGGTTACTCCTTGTTTGCTTATGTCATGTTTTGGTTGCTTACCACGAGCCCAGGAGATGTTTTGTTTTGCTACGGTGATCAGCAGATATCTCAATTTTGTTTTACATAATTGAAGCTCACACTGTCAGATTTCTCCGATAAGTATTTCCGGACTGAGGGAGTATTCATCTCTTGCATATTATTTTTTGTTATCAATAGTCTACTTTGAAATGCTCACAAAATTTTCATTTGCGTGCCACATGTACAAATTCTTTGCTAAAGAAACTAAATGGTTTGCATGCTATCAAAGCGCGTCTCTAAGTGATTTGCTTGCAAATTTGTTTTGTTACTATGTAATTTTGTTTTCTGGTAGCTCTACTTTCTGTAGTTTCCATATTTTACCTATGTTTTGAAGTAAAATGATAGAAGTCCTTTATAATTTAACTTTCAGATTATACGCAAGACTCAAGGCAGAAATCTTGTTCTATTAAAATAGAATATAAAGATACAAAGTTCGATGAGTGCTTGCTACATTAATAAAGCCAAGCAGCATGATAGCCAAAAATAGAATATAAAGATACAAAGTTTTGGTGAGTGCTTGCTATATTAATAAAGCCGAGCAACATGATAGCCAGAATTAGAGCTCAAGCGAAAATAGTGTTTACATATCCTTTTGATTAGCCTACGCAAGTATCAAGCTAATTTGAGTAGATGTCACCATGTGAGTATGTCATGTGTTAAACCCTATATGGATGTTGGCATGTTGCTCCCATGCAGTGAACCTAAGAGCATCTCGAGCTGTTCGGCCCCCCAGGGTGCCTAAAAAGAGCCGTTTGGGGGCGAGCCGGCGCTAGATTGGCGTGTGGGGGCTACTTTGTTCCCAGTCGTTGGCCCGCATTCGCCCCGGGTTCGGCGATATTCCATACAAATATATGCAAACTCGGCGATTTTGGTACAACTCCGCGAAACTTCATTGAAATTTGTATAAATACATGAAAACATGCAAACTACGCCTAAACTACGTCTAGCCGCGACCGTCGCTGTCGTCTACATGCCGAGAAGCCTATAGAAGTGGGTGTAGTCACCGCCGTCGTCGTCGCCGTGTGCATCGCCAGTGCCGCCGCCGGCCCTGCTGCAGCCTGATCAGGGTCGCCGACACGCGGTGGGGCGCTGGACGGCCCGGCCTCGTCCTCCTCGTCGCTGTCGAGAACGATGACGCCGCCCTCCTCGCGCCAGCAACAAAGAGCCTGGAGCTCCGCGTACGCCCGACTCTGGCGGCGTACCTGCTCCCGGACGTAGTCCTCCTTCGCCCACTTGAGGTCGGACTCGTCGTCCGGGGCCACCATCTCGACGTGCTCCGGCTTCACCGGGAGCAGCCCGGATCGGGCTTCGGCGGACCAGCGGAGGAGCAGCCTTGAGGCCGGGCACCCTCGTGATGTCTAGGGCGCCGCTGCGGGTGCGGCGCCCGAGCAGCGTCCCCTCCGGCTCAGGCTTGACGGGGCGGAGCGCCGGCGAGCAGCAGCCCGATGACGAGGACGACCCCGGCTCCATTTGCCGCGGCGTCCAAGAGCTACCACGGCGGCGAGAGAAGGACAGTCGCGGCGGGTACTCGAGGCGCGGTACGTTGCCGGCCTCGATGTGGTCGAGGACAGCCTCGAGGGTGCGGCCTGGCACGCCCCACCATTCGCGCCGCCCGTCGGCATTAAGGCGGCCGCGGGGGATGATGCCGTTGGTGGAGGTGATCTACTCCTCGCGGCGGCGCTGGAAGTACATGATCCAGAGGGTGTGGCTGTCGGCTGCGTAGCGCGGCTCGTTCCGCTGCTTCTCCGCCAGGTACGAGTGGATGTAGGCGATCTCGGCCCGCCGCGCCGCCCCTTCGGGCACCGGTGGCACCGCGATGCCGCCGGCGCTCAGGCTCCACGTCCCGGCACTCGCATGTCTGGGGACGCCGGGTACACGGCCTTGTAGAGCAAGCGCGCCTCCGCCTCTTGGAGGTGGCGGCGGCCGAAGCCGTTTGCCGCCGCGCCGTCGCCTAGGAACCTTTGGGCCATCTGTTCGTCGGCGGGAAGAGGGGAGAGTATTGCTTTCTGCGCCGGAAAGGAGGGAAATGAGAGCTGTGGCGTCCATAGGCGGGGAGGTCGCCTTTTATAGCCGCAGCTGGGGTGGTGACGGACTGCATGTCGAGCGACGCGTGGCGGGAGAGGGCGGGACGCGCGTCATGGTGCCTTCACTGCGCCGCCCGCGAGGCATCAATGAAGGCTGACCGGTGCGGGAGCCTTCGCATTGATTCCCGCGGGAACCGAGGCGACGAGGGTGACGAACCGGTGTCTCGCTGACTCGGCAGGCCCATCCTCTTTCGCGCCAAAAACGCTCGTCCCGGCGTCCCAGGGCGCTCCCCAGCGCGCCGGGTTCGGCCTGGGTCCACCGGCGCTCCCAAACCGACAAAAAACGGGCTCCTAGGTGCGCGAGTCGCGACTGGGCCGATTTTTAAGTGCCGGCACGGAAAAATCGTCTGGAGGGCCTGTTGGGGACGCGGCTTAAGATGCTCTAAACTTGCTATCTTGATTTACTAACATCACAAATGGTACACAATCTCGAGTCTACTCACATCACATGACATGAATAGGCAGTGCATAAAGGACATGAATAGGCAGTGAATAAAGTATATGACTCGCTGATGAATATGTTTTCGATTTCTCCACCAACCAAACTTTTGTTTTCTTTGGCAGTATGATGGAACACCGCAGCAAAGCACGACTTTTGCTTCTAGTATGAGACCAAGTCTGAGTTCATTGAATGAATGGTTCCATTCCACCACACATTCACATGAAATGTTTCGAAAAAAATCAATTAAAAGTAATTAAGAATACATGCATGACATAAACAAGGATGAAGTTGCTTTTTTATCTTTAAAAAAATATTACGTACCACACGAGGAATTGGGTCATCTGACTCCAGCATCCGCACAACTTGACCCATCTTCGATCTCTTTTCTGAATCCGAATCCATAGATCTCAAAGTTGTTAGAAGTGCATGTTTGAGAACTCTTGTCGAAGACCGTGTCTCTATGGTGGGATCCACCACCTCTTCTGAATGTCTGCTAGCAACCATCATTTTTAACTAGTCAACCATATTTACCTGCAAATGCCACAAAATCATGCGTTGAGTTGAAAAAACACAAGGAATGACCCTATGATTTCACTGAAGAGACAATGCAAAACACTAAGCATCATATGAAAGATACTTATGAGCAATGTATCTTTATAATTCAGTGTGGTGAATGGTATTTTATCCTACAAGTGGTCAAGTCATGTCCTTTTCACCACAACGTAGACGTACAAGCGTGCACAATGCAACACGTGCACACAACGCGCGCGAGTGCGCCCCTAGCACATGCCTAGAAATTTACAAAGGCTCTGAATGACCAAGTTTGCTATTTATGCATAGATGAGCACTGTCTAGTTAACATGGGTGTAAACTGGTAAATGATAATATGGATTATATAGTATTTGTAATCAGGACAAAAACACGATCCACCAAGCAAGATTCACATCCAAATCAAAACAATCGGAATACAAATTGTATCAGATAAATATAAAGATATGTAATCATATCCAGATCCTCAGTAGAATATCAATTTGACTTCTTGATTTGGGTAAATAAGATTTGTGTTTGGTTGCGCCACTACAAGGCAAACATTAGCATGGCCTCGGGTTTTCCATTTGATGAAGTTTTACACATTCTCCAACAAAATTGTAGGATAGTCACATTTAACGGGATTCTATTTGGGGCTCCCAAAGAGAACTTTGTGTCTATGGACGAGCTCATGGTCGGGGATATTCCTCAGCTCGGGGCAGACAAGAATGAGATTTTGTCCATACCATTCATGGAGAAAGAGGTGTTTGAGGCACTATCACAGATAAAAAATAATAAGGCGTCTGGCCGGATGGCTTCCCAGCATAATTTTATAAGAAGTGCTGGCATATTATTAAAGGTTATCTAGTACCAATGTTCCATGACTTGTTCAGTGGCCATCTGCAGCTATTCCACCTAAACTTTGGGACGATAACGTTGTTGCCAAATAAGGATAGGCGGTATGCATTGAGCAGTTCCGTCCAATTTGCCTGCTTAATGTGAGCTTCAATTTTTTACAAAGGTTGGGACAAACCGACTGACGTGGATTGCACATAGTGTGGTGCAACCAACTCAGATAGCTTTCATGCCAGGCAGAAACATACTTGAGGGTGTGGTTGTCCTGCACGAAACACTTCACGAGATCCACTTGAAGAAACTGGACGGGGTGGTCTGCAAATTCCATTTTGAGAAAGCATATGATAAAGTTAAATGGCCATTGCTACAGTAGGCTTTACGTATGAAGGGATTCGACAATTCCTGGAGGAAAGCAAGTCGATTTATTTGTACAAAAATGCAGTGTTGGTATTAAAGTGAATGATGACATAGGTCACTACTTCCAGACTCACAAGGGTCTAAGACAAGGGAACCCGATGTCTCCTATGTTGTTCAACATAGTAGCGGATATGTTGGAAATTATGATAGAAAGAGCTAAAGAGGAAGGCCAAGTAGGAGAACTAGTACCACATCTAGTAGATGGTGGGGTGTCCATACTACAGTACGCTGATGATACCATCATTTTCATGGAACATGATTTGGCAAAGGCCAGAAATATGAAGCGGGACTGAAGATTAATTTTAATAAAAGAGAATTGTTCTATTTTGGGAGAGCCAACCATGAACAAGATGCCTATAAACAACTGTTTGGATGTGAACTGGGTACCCTTCCGTTTAGTTATCTGGGCATACCAATTCACCATTGCAAGCTATCTAACAAGGAGTGGAAGTGTACTGAAGATCGATTTGAAAAGAAACTAAGCTGCTGGAAGGACAAGCTTATATCATATGGAGGTCGGCTAATAATAATAAACTCAGTGCACACGAGTATGCCGATGTTCCTCTTCTCCTTCTTTGAGGTACCTGTTGGGGTACGAAAAAGGCTTGACTTCTGTCGACCATGATTCTTTTGGCAGAGTGATGAAATAAAGAGGAAGTACATGCTTACTAAATGGGACATCATTTGTAGGCCGAAGGACCAAGGTGGTCTTGGGATTGAGAATTTAGAGGTAAAGAACAGATGTCTGCTCAGTAAATGGCTGCACAAGCTTTCTGTGGAGACCGAAGGCACGTGGGTACAAATTTTACACAATAAGTACTTACAATCTAAGACCTTGACCCAGGTTACCGTCAGACCCAATGATTCACCATTTTGGAAGGGCTTGATGAGAACGAAAGCAGCTTTCTTCCATAGAACTAAATTCACCATTGGAAACAGTAATTCGACGAGATTCTGGGAGGATACGTGGTTAGGGGAGACTCCTTTGGCCACACAATATCGATCTCTCTATAACATTGTAAAACGTAAGGAGGCTTATGTTGCTGCAGTGTTACAGTCCAACCCTATAAATATCCAATTCCGGAGATCTTTGGTAGGTGACCGATGGGAAGCATGGCTACACCTTGTCAAAAGTTTGATGGATGTGAACCTCTCTAACGAGTCTGATAGTATTCACTAGAAATTAACTAAGAATGACATTTTTTCAGTGAAATCTATGTATTTGGACCTAATTAATTCTGGTCCCATTCCGAAATGCTACATATTTGGAAGATCAAGGTCCCGTTAAGATTCGAACTCTCATGTGGTTTGTTCACAAGGAGGTGGTTCCGACTAAGGACAACTTGGAAAAACATAATTGGGAGGGTAGTCAAAGATGTAGCTTTCGTGATCAAGATGAAACAATCAAACACCTCTTTTTCGATTGTCCGTTGGCCAAACTTTTATGGCGCTCAGTTCATATAGCCTTTAATATCACTCCTCCAAATAGTATTCACATGTTATTTGGGACGTGGATAAATGGAGTAGAGACAAATATTGTGAGGCATATTCGGATAGGAGTATGTGCTTTATTTTGGGCTATATGGAACTGTAGAAATGACATGGTTTTTAATAGACAAACTCGTATAAATTTTTTGCAGGTTATCTACAGGGCCACTGCTTGGATCCGTATGTGGTCGTTACTCACCCCCGTGGAAGCCAGGGAACCTTTGGTTACTGGGTCTTCCTGATGGGAGATAGTATCTCAAGATATCTACAACCGCTTTGGATGGCGTTCCAGTAATAGGATAGGTGTTTAGTCATCTTATTATTTCGCCGGTTGTGGCATTTTATACCTTTTTTTCCGGCTCTATGTGAGCTTTTTATGGATCACAAACACTTCGGTCACTTGGCTTATTAAAGGGGTTGCATGCATCACTCTGATGCAGAGGCCGGGGGTAATCCTCCTTTTCTAAAGAAAGTAGACATTTGAATCGTAACAGATGTTCCAACAATATCCAATTCTTATTTACACTCAGTAATGTTGGAACTTCTACTTGTATCCAATTAATGGACACGGAGATGACACTGGAAAGGGAACTATCATATCCATACCAATTTGCTTCCTCATTAGTTAGTCTAGTTTGGGCTGGTATTTTCAAGCCAATAGTATCCAAGATCTTCTCCTCTCCTCAGCCACCCATTCTCTCTCCAAAACACACCCAAAACCACCACTCCGGAGTAAAATCTCTGCTACAATGCGCTTGTAGACACAACATACACGACAAGGATGCCGGAGTCATGGAACTACGTACGGTCAGCCTATTGGTGCTTCTTTTTTTGAATTGGCCTGTTGGTGTTGATGTTGCTCCTTCACACGACACGGCCGTCAAAGTCTGCAGCACCAATGAACCAGATGGTGAGATGGACGCCGAGCGACACGCAACACTCGTACCCAAACCAACCGGGACCCGACGTGACATGGCCGCCATCACCATCCTGCCATGACCACGTAGCGGTCGACACGGTCTCGGGATGGGTGCGGCTATGCTACCGTCCTGCTATGGTGATATCAAGAATGAAGATCGCCATAGCAGTTGCCCTGCCATAGTTAAGGATGGCATGAGAGCGTGGCCGCGTGCACAGTGGCAGCCTTATGGCAAGCATAGGAGGCCCATCCCAGCATAGTAGCAACCCACTATTTGTTACTCACAGGCCTCAAAACCGGTGGTTATTTGTGATTATACCAATTGTGTAATTACCCTAGCCCCAAATGTGGAGGTTTTGCGTAATTACCTCCATCAATGCCTAGATTTCCCAACCGAGGGACAACTCTGGTTGGAATGTCACATTCCTTAGTTAGAGAGTGCTCAAGTTTAGATGCTAGCTATGCAAATAACAAATCTAGTGGCTCTAATGCCCCATTGCCAATTATTTAATTTAGAGCAACGACAGATTACATTATGTCAATATCCAAGGCCAATCGACAATGTTGTCATGGGCACGTATTGTGACTGAAAAGACCAGAACAATACTAGTGCAACCACTCTACTGTTGACTAATGTTAATATAGGAAGTTAAAATGACACAGAACACAACTGCATGTACATAATATTTTTGAAGTTAGCTCTGAGCATTCCATGTCCTATTAGACACAAATTAAACTTTGAGTAGGATTCAACTTGAGATAAGAAGCATCCTAATGTTATCGTCGTAATCATATCTTGCCACTTGATGGTATTACAAACAAGCAGAATGCATCTAACAAACAGTTTTGACAACTCATAAATACCTCATTTCCCGAGCTACCATAGTCAACAGGATCCCTCTCTGTAATTGCCTCTAGAATAACAACTCCAAAGTCATAAATGTCACTTTTCTCATTCACAGTCCAATGTTTGCATATTCTGGTGCCACATAACTGCAATGAGTAAATGCAGGACATTATTAACCACCACTAACATAGTGTAACTGTACTCTAGCTCATTAGTTGCCCAACATACCCAAAGGTTCCCATAATCCGAGTATTTACATGACTCTTACCGGCACCAAGAAGCTTGGCTAAACCAAAATCTGATACTTTAGCGTCAAAATCATCATCCATCAAAATAGTGCTAGATTTGATATCATGGTGCACGACTTTCAGTTCAATTGCCCCATGCAAGTAAGCAAGCCTGCAATGAATTGAATGAAAGTATTGAATTGAAGTGTTACATAAGATAGACATGGTATTAGGAATTCGTTCAGCTTAAGCCTCACTTCCATCGTGAATGACAATATGTTATAGAGCAATTATTATTTAATGTGGAATTAGTTCCAGGTAGAAATAAGATGCAATTTGGGACCTTTATGATTGCATTATCCAATTGGCAAGATAAAGAATAAATGACACGACATTAGCGAGAAAGAAAGGGCATTCCAGGAGAACTCACGCTTTACCTGTCCCTAGAAGAATCTTTATGCGGGCCTCCCATGTAAGGGAGCCCCGGTGACTCATATCTCCATGAAGCCATTGCCCTAGGTTTCCATTGGTCAAATATTCATAGACAAATATCCTGAAAGGTCACTTGAAGTAAGGAATGATGCAACAGAATTCCATACAATCATTTGCTTGGTAATACATGTACCAAGGATATGTAACCAACCTTTTCTTTTGTGAATGCGACATGTAATCAATGAAACAAAGGTATAACATGAATATGACAGTGAAAGACGGTACAAGTACCTCTGAGTACCCTCCACGCAGTAACCAAGAAGACGGACTAAGTTCTTGTGGTGAACATGACCAATAGCTTCAACTTCTACTCTGAATTCCTTCTCAGCTTGCCCTCTACAAGATGAAAAACAACATTTGGTTCAATATAAAGCAGGATATTCTGTTACGAAGGAACATGTATGGGCAGTGTAACATTGTGATAAGACAAGTCTTACAGGTTATTAAGAAGCTTTTTGACAGCAACAGGAGTGCCAATTATGATCTCGCTGCAATAAACTACACCATGTCCATCCTCACCAATAATGTTATCTTGCAAAAACGGTTGGTGGCAAGTTCCAAATCCCTCAAAGTAAACCAATGACCCCAGACAAGGTAGGAGAACTCTGGCAAGCCAACGAAAGTTCAAGGGGAGGTTATCCCATGAGTTGAAGCTTGCCGAAAAGTTCTCGACCCTCCTTCTTCAGCTGATTGAAAGCCTACATCCTTGTCCATGTAACGGAATGACCCTGAGTGGCTCTCGTCCCCATGTCTCGATTTTATTACACCCAAATGGACCACGACCTTGTCCGATTCCCGGTCACTAGGCTTGTCTTGGATCGTTAGCAGGACCCCATCATGTGCCCCAAAGTCACTTGCTAGGACTTGCTCCACCCTCACTTCCTTGATTTCCTTGGAAATGGTAGGGATTTGGGTGACTGGGATATTTGCAGATGCTCGTCTGGTCCTGCTACTTGTGAGCTACGTTGGGATTTCCCCAAAGAGGAGAGGATGATGCTGTATAATAGAGATACGTATTTCCCTGAGTTATGAAAGGTTATCAGTCTAGTAGGAGAACCAAGCAACGACTCTTTAACAACACCTGCACACAAACAACAAATACTTGCAACCCAATGCGAACAAGGGGTTGTCAACCCCTTGACGGTTACGAGCAAGATTAAATAGTATAGTTTTTGATAGATAGATCAAACAAAAATACAAAAAAAATAAATAAAAGAAAATTGCAGCAAGGTATTTTTGGTTTTAATATATGATAAAAGATAGACCCGGGGGCCATAGTTTTCACTAGAGGCTTCTCTCTTGAAAATATCATACGGTGGGTAAACAAATTATTGTTAGGCAATTGATAGAAAGAAAATAATTATGACGATATCCAAGGCAATGATCATATATAGGCATCGTGTCCGAGTCAAGTAGACCGAAAAAATTCTACAACAACTACTACTACTCCACACATCTACCGCTATCCATCATACATCTAGTGTATTAAGTTCATGGAAAAACAGAGTAACGCCTTAATCAAGATGACATGATGTAGACAAGAAAAACTCACATATGAATAAACCCCATCTTTTTACCCTTAATAGAAATGATACATACGTGTCATCACTGGTACCGTAAGGTGCTATACAAATGGTTTTTAACCCCTTTCCACGACGGCATTTGGAACCGTCGCCAAGTGAGTGACTGCGATAAGGGGGTCCTTCCCACACGACCCAAAAACCGTCGGGGGTAGGTGAGCGGCTACTGACGATCGCCTTAGAATAAACGTAACAGAAGCCGCCTCAGTCCCACATGTTACATCTCGATGTTACGTTTCTGATCCGAGAGACATCCCAAACAATTACACCGCTATAGTCGTGTGAAAAAGGTGGACATCAATGTTTAATCTACCGATATATTTGCGATAGGTACGTTATCGCGCACAATTCAAGAATATAAAATGTGTGCGGTGCCTCTACTAACGCCAATGTGTTCATTTTCATGACTGTGTGCAATTGGTATTCCTATCCCACACGCACACTGGTTTGAAACATTTGCCGTATTACCATAAATCGCACACACATACGAGATGAAACCGTGTGTGCGTCCGTCGGGCATCGCAAACGTTTCAGGTCAAGGAACCATCTGTTCTCTATTTTTCATCGCACATGATGTTTTCTTTCTAACCGTGTGCACATTATTTTATTCGCTCATGTATCATTTTATTTTTCCTTGTAATTTATTATTCAAGTTGGAAATTTTGAAATACGAAACGTGGAATCGAAATTCTCAGCACAATGGTTCAACAAGGAATCCATAAATAAAATTGGAAGTACAATATGTTCAGTAATTATAGGATTAGACAACAATTAACTATGATGAACCGCAATATTTAGAGGTGGTAAAGGTGAAGAGACAAGTGTAAATCATTTTGACTGCCGAAGGTGTTGAAGAAGCAGAATGCCCATAATGTGCCTTCTTGCATGACATAGGCACGGACAACTTTTGTCCAACCCCTTGTGACAATCGCCCGTCCTTCCTTCACCGCCTTCAGGAAGACTTCTCAAGCATTATCATGGTAGCATGAATTATATACTTTAACCTTTGTTGCCTCCACTGCGATCATGTAGTTTGCAAGGTAATCCGTAGTAAATAGCTTCAGAAACCACTGAAAAGAGAAAAATTTCAGATACTGGGTCTAATAAAGTAACTTGTTGTGGGAAGGTGGAAAAGGCAACACATTACTTACCATCCTAAAGTTAATTGTTGTCTTGGACGAAGTGTAAATAAATATCTTAATTCCCATCACTCGTTTCTTTCTCCTAACAATCTTTCTTAGTTTCCTCACTTGACGCTTGTTCATGAATATCTCATTACCCCATACGCAAAAGGGATCGAAGCGTGGATCATTACCACTCATATATGTACCTACAAGCAACCAGTAAATGTTAGAAGCTAAACTGAGATTGCACAAATGATGTAAATACAACGAACTATGTTCCTAAGTACAAGTATTTTTAGAGATTTCAGTATGAACTACATACAGATGTATATAGAATTATAGATGTAGTTTAGATTAGAATCTAGATTCACTCATTTTGCTCCATATGTAGTCTATATTGGAATCTCGAAAAATACTTATATTTAGAAACAAATGGTGTATAAGACATGGGATGCAGCTAACCTCGATGGTAAACAATAACATTGCCCATTGTAGCCCCGTGTAAGTACAAGGAAAGCCAATGTTAACTAAAACAGGGTTAACATCCACCAAAAATAGCAAATGGTAATAAAACGGCAGCATCTGTAGTGATATATATCTTCATTGCGAAAGAGTAGCACGGTAGCAAAGGGACGGATTAAAAAATGGATACAACTATTACTTGCAACAGGCTTAACAGCATCCTAAGTCATGTTTTGTAAGTTTGTAGCCATGGAAATACAACTATTTTAAAATGGATACAATTGTTAATTGCAACAGGCTTAATAGCCATTGAAACCGGTACTGATGAAAATGCAATTGGCAGATTTAAGCATCACAAGGCAGGTGCTGCCAGAGCAGAGAATGGCCCAGTTGTCTATAAAAAGGTAGGGAAAATAGCTAAAACATGGGAAAATAGCTAAAACATGCTCGGAATGTTTACTACAACATGCTTAATACATCGACCGTACAAAACATAGCCATTAATTGCAACTGGTATTGGTAAGATTGAACTGGTGAGTTCATACTTGGCAAGTCATGAGAGATAGTTGCTGGGGCACTTCATCTTGGCCAGAGCCGCCCAAAGTGAACGGCGGCGGAGGCGAGCTCTTCCTCCAGGTTGAAGCATGGATCAGTGCCACCGACATGTGTACCTACAAGAAGTAAGTAAATGTTAGAAGCTGATACATCTCCAATGTATCTATAATTTTTGATTGTTCCATGCTATTATATTATCTGTTTTGGATGTTTTACATGCATTAATATGACATTTTATATTATTTTGGGACTAACTTATTAACCTAGAGCCCAGTGCCAGTTTTTGTTTTTTCCTTGTTTTTGAGCTTTGCAGAAAAGCAATACTAAACGGAGTCCAAACGGAATAAAACTTCACGATGATTTTTCTTGGACCAGAAGACAGCCAGGGGACTCGGAGTGGAAGTTAGAAGAGCTACGAGGTGGCGACAAGGGTGGAGAGTGCGCCGCCTACCTTGTGGGCCCCTTCTGACCTTCCTGACCTAGTTCTTCTTCCTATATATTCACATATATTCCAGAACCACCAGAAGCATCTACGCAAACACTTTTCCACCGCCGCAACCTTCTGTTCCATGAGATCCCATCTTGGGGCCTTTTCCGGCATCCTGCCAGAGGGGAATTCAATCACGGAGGGCATCTACATCAACCCTATTGCCCTTCTGATGAAGCGTGAGTAGTTTACCACAGACCTACGGGTCCATAGCTAGTAGCTAGATGGCTTCTTCTCTCTCTCTCTCTCTCTCTCTCTCTCTCTCTCTCTCTTTGATTCTCAATACCATGTTCTCCTCGATGTTCTTGGAGATCTATCCGATGTAATCTTCTTTTGAGGTGTGTTTGTCGAGATCCGATGAATTGTGGGTTTATGACCAGCTTATCTATGAATATTATTTGAATCTTCTCTGAATTCTTATATGCATGATTTGATATCTTTGTATTTATCTTCGAATTATCGGTTAGGTTTGGCCAACTATATTGGTTTTTCTTGCAATGGGAGAGGTGCTTAGCTTTGGGTTCAATCTTTTGTGATTTCACCTAGTGACAAAGTAGGGGTAGCGAGACATGTATTGAATTGTTGCAATCAAGGATAAAAAGATGGGGTTTTCATCATATTGCATGAGTTTATTCCTCTACATCATGTCATCTTACTTAAGGCGTTACTCTAGTCTTTATGAACTTAATACTCTAGATGCATGCTAGATAGCGGTCAATGTGTGGAGTAATAGTAGTAGATGCAATCAGGAGTCGGTCTACTTGACACAAACGTGATGCCTATATTACATAATCATTGCCTTGGATAACGTCTGTCGGATTTCGGGTTCCGGTAGACCCTCTAGGTTCGAACTCTGGGGTGCACGCAGAGATCGCACCTTCAATCTACCTACGCCTCGTCGCCTCGCAAGGATCTAAACTACACAAAGAACAACACAAGGGACATGAGGTTTATACTGGTTCAGGCCACCATTGTCGTGTAATACCCTACTCCAGTGTGTGGTGTGGTGGATTGCCTCTGGGGCTAATGATGAACAATACAAGGAAGAACAGCCTCGCGAGGGTCTGTTCTTGGCTGGTGCGATGAACTGCTAGGGGAGTTCAGTCGCCTCTCTTTCTATCAGGTGTCTATCCTCTAGCTCTGGTCTCGATCTCCCTCTCTATCCTTCTCCCTCCGTCCTTTCCATCCAGGGCCCCCCTTGCCTCGGTGGTGGCTAGTCCTATTTATAGTGGGAAGCCCTGGGCCTCTCCCCAAATATTGAGCGGGAAGGGCGCCAACAATTGGCCATTTTGAAGGGGAACATCTAGTACACTTATCCTGACTAAAGTCGGTCCTCGCCTGCCAAAGACTCGGCGGTGGCCTTGACTTGGGCTCCACGATGACCTCCTTCTTGCCGTTCTGCTGGTCTTGGTCTTGTTGCACCAAAATGGTTGCCTTTGCCTGCTGCCTTGGCCTGCGCTTGCCTCCTTTGCACCAAAGGGGAAATGAGGACACTGCGCGGGCTGGCGCCCTTGGTCGTCATGGCTTGCGTCGTGGGCAGCTCGTGAGGTACCCTGCCTTGATCTCTCCGCCTCCTCGCGAGCCAGCCTGAGGAGGCCGTGCCTGAGGAAGCTTCCTGTCAACCGCCCCGCGAGGCTTGGCCCCTCGCGAGGGTCTTGAGCTTGTGTTGATGAAGATGGGTCGTACTGGGCCACCCCTCGAGCCACGCCCGCAGCTTGAGCGAGCAAGTCTGGGTACCCCGTTCCCGAGCGCCGACAAGTAGCCCCGGGCCCAAGGCACGCTGGACTTGGCTTAGCGAGAAGCGAAGGGCAAGTCTGCGAGCGCCACAGCCCCAACAGCCAGCGGCCTTAGGTGCCGCGTGGCGGTTGATTGGACGTGGGCGTCCCTGCTTCCCCACGACGCCTCGGCAACCGCATGGCTTGACAAGTCCCTTCATGCAAAAACGGGTCATGATTACCAGCGATCGTGGCGGCCAACGATTGGCCTCTTCCGGCTATAAGTACGGAACGGCGCGAGCTCTTCTAGCCCATCTCTTCTTGCTTCTCCCTCTTCTCCATGGCTCCGTCGAAGAGGTTCTCGGACGCGAAGAAGGGAAAGGCCCGCCAGGTGGAGCCTGACTCTTCCCCGGCCAAGCGCGATCGAGGCCATCCCCGCAAGCACCCTGTGGCTCCCACAACGGCTTCCCGCGACCATGGAGGCGACCTCCTGCGTGGCGATGGGCGCCATGCTGTTGATGGGGGGCGCGCTACGACCGCGCGACCTCCCAGGCCGCGCTTCCACTCGGCAGAGGAGCTGCCGGAGTTTATCGTGTGGTCGGTGGAGCCGACCAACACCTGGCTCCAGCTTCCCCGCTTCTTTTTAGCTGAACTTCCGGCTGGCACCCCGGGCGGCCTCGCTCCAGCGGTGGGCCAGTTTGCTGCAGCCGGGCCTCCTGGGCTTCGCTGGAGGTCTCCGCCGCCGGGAGCGTGGCCCTGACCCGCGGCTGGCAAACGTTTGCCCGCGCGCGTGGTCTAAGCCGGCGGTGCACCCTGCACTTCAAGTTCGATGGCGATGCCACCCTCTACGTGAGGGTGTTCAGGGAAGACGGTCGCCGCGTCGGGTGCTGCCCCGAGGACGATGACCGCGGCCATGGGCCCAGCCCTGGCGACGATCAGGATGAAGATGGCAGCGCGTGCGTGGTCGGCGGCGCTCGGGGCTCGTCGAGCTTCGGTGGCTCTCCCTCGGACAGCAGCCCCTCCAGCGGTGGTCGCGACCAGCCCCCGTGCCGTCGCGCCCGCCTGGAGGGAGGTAGCGGGTCTGCCCGCCATCGCGCCCCGGTGAAGCGCGAGAGGGAGTCTGCCTGAGCTCCGGAGGCGGTACAACCCTTCGCCGCGAGTTGGTGCCAAGCGAGTCACCCCTATTTTGTCCTTCCCCTCTTCCTGCGCAAAAAGACAGTAGTGTAGGGCCCCGTGTGGGTGTGCTTGGACTGTTGCTGTTAATGGTCGTACTGTTTCCGCTATTCCTGCATTATGCCTTTGTGCCACACGCCTGCGCGTAGAAATTACTTAGCTCGGGGGGACCTTTCGTGGTCTTCGCTTCCCGAGGCCGAGGTCTCGTCGAACGCTTCATGTCCTGCAAAGGTTAGTCAGGAGAGGTAGCTTCGGCCTCGATTCTTGAGGCGACCGACCCAGGTCCTCTGTTCGCGTCACGATGCCCGTGGGGCACGGACTGGGAGGGGTGCTCCCGTAGCGGACCCGGCTTGGGAAGCCTCAGATGATAGGGGCTGAAAACGGTCGCGAGGGTGCTCGTGCCGCTCCCTCGCGAGACTTGCGCGGAAGAAATCGAGGAAGGGGAGCGAAAAAGGCAGAGAGTCACAAGCCAAAGACGGCAACAACTTCGATAAAACTTCAAATGGGAATGATCAACCAACTGCAGAAAGCAAATGTAAGAAGCCGCGTCCGGCACCTAATCTAGTCTTTTACGTCTTCTCACCAGCGCGGAGCTAAGTGCTGCCACTGGGCATGGGAGGGAGCCTCCGAGGCCCGAGGGTGGCACTCCGGAGACTCCGGGGCGTGTACAGCCCCACTCATTATTACGTGAGAGTGTCACGGGCAGCGAGCTTCACAGGCATTTGCCTTCTTCACAGGCACCGGGCCTTTTCCCAATCGCAGCAGCTTCACAGGCATTCGCCTTCTTCACAGGCACCGGGCCTTTTCCGAAGCGCAACAACTTCACTGCTATTCGCCTTCTTCACAGGCACTGGGCCTTTTCCAAGACGCGACAACTTCACAGGCATTCGCCTTCTTCAGGCACCGGGCCTTTTCCAAAACGCGACAACTTCACATGCATTCGCCTTCTTCATAGGCACCGGGCCTTTTCCAAAACGCGAAAACTTCATAGGCATTCGCCTTCTTCACAGGCACCGGGCCTTTTCCAAAACGCAACAACTTCACAGGCATTCGCCTTCTTCACAGGCACCGGGCCTTTTCAGGGGTTAAACCTTCGGAGATGTTGGATGTTCCACGCGTTCTGGATGGGCACCCCCTCCTGAGTCTCCAAGCGCGGAGCGGGCCCGAAACATGAACAACCTTGAACGGGCCCTCCCACATGGGAGAGAGCTTGTGCAATCCCTCCCTGGAGAGAACCCATCTGAGCACGGGGTCCCCTACAACAAGAGTCCTGGGGCGAATGTTGCGGCAGTGGTATCGCCGCAGTGCTTGTTGGTACCTTGCTACTCGTAGCGCGGCTTCTCAACGATGCTCCTCCCCCAGCACGAGGTCCGTCCCCCGCATGGCGTCCTGCCGCGCCTCGTCGAACGCCAGGACCCTTGCGGAACGACGTCTGACCTCGCGAGGGAGGACCGCCTCAGCTCCATAAACCAGGAAGAAGGGGGTCTCGCCAGTCGACTTGGTCGCGGTCGTGCGGATGGACCACAACACAGACTAAAGTTCATCGTACCAGCCCCTGCCGCAGGCTTCCAGCTTCTTCTTGAAGGTCCTGGTTTTGAGGCCCCTCAGGACCTCTGCGTTGGCCCGCTCGGCCTGACCGTTCCTTCGCGGGTGAGCTACCGAAGCGTAGCATACATGCGTCCCAAGGTTAGCACAGTATGTTTTGAAGAGGTTACTGGTGAACTGTGAACCGTTGTCGGCGATGATGCGGTTCGACACCCTGAACCGGCTCACGATGCCCTTGATGAACTTGAACGTGGAACCTGCGGGGATGGTGCGGACGGCTTCCACTTCAGCCCACTTGGTGAACTTGTCCACGGCGATGTAGAGGTAACGATAGCCTCCCGGCGCCCGAGGGAACGGGCCCAGGATATCCAGCCCCTAGACTGCAAATGGCCACGAGAGGGGTATAGTTTGCAGGCCTCCCGCCGGCTGATGGATCTGCTTGGCATGGAATTGGCAGGCCTCGCAAGCTTTCACTAGTTCCACGGCATCATTGAGCGCCGTGGGCCAATAGAACCCGCTACGGAACGCCTTGCCAATGAGGGTCCGTGATGACGAATGATGCCCACAGTCTCCCCCGTGTATGTCTGCCAGCAGCTCCCACCCTTGCTCCACGGGAATGCAACGTAGGGACACATCATTCGGTCGTCTTTGGTAGAGCTCTCCATCCCTGATGTAGTACGCTGTGGCCTGCCGCGCCACACGCTCCGCTTCCTCCTCCTTTTCCGACAAGGTCCCTTGCGTCAGGTAACTCTTGAGCTCTATGATCCAGCACCCTCCACGAGGCTCCGGTGCGAGGAGCGAGCGCACTCTGAGGCGGGCCGCAGTCCGGGGCTCCCGAGGCGGGTGTCTGGGGGAGCTCTTCCCGAGGCTGCACCGTGCTTGACAGCGATGGCGTCGCCGAGGGCTTGAAGAGCCGCTCCTCGAACACGCCAGGTTCCTGAGGTAGTCGCCTGGATGCCCGTTTGGCGATGTCATCAGCCTCTTGATTGGTGCCGCGAGGCACATGCTGCAACTCCAGTCCCAGGCTGCTTCTCCATCCTGCGGACCTCCAGCGAGGTAGGCTTCCATGTGCTCATCCCTCGGCTCGTATACTTTGTTGGAGAAGTTGACGAGGAGCTGTGAATCACCCTTGATGGTAAGGCGCTTCACCCCCAGGGCGACTGCGGCTTTCAGGCCTGCTATCAGGCCTTCGTATTCTGCTATGTTGTTGGAGACCTTTTCTCCGTGCTGGAAACAGAGTTGCACGGCGTAGTAGAGCTTGTCTTGAGTGGGAGATATGAGCACTGCGCCAGCCCCCGCGCCGTGTTGGGAGAATGCCCCATCGAAGTACATGACCCAACCATCCGGCGCCTTGCTTCCCGGGGAGAGGGATCGATCCTCATCAGCCTTGAGGCCCGGCGCCTCCGCCCATTCCTCTATGAAGTCCGCTAGCGCGCCCCCCTTGATGACTCTGGCTGATCCCTTCCTCGCTTGGTGTCCGGCTCTTCTGCAAGCACGGGAGCCCCCTTGCGCTTCACGCCCTTGACCTTGGGCTTCTTCTCTTCTGGGTCAGCAGCCGGCAGCTCGAGAAGGGAAAGGCGTCCTTCCTCAGCCCTGGTGCACTTGGTCGCCAAGTTGAACAACTCCAGGGATGCGCACAGGTCTTCATGGATCGCGAGCTCTTCCTTCATCTTGACGTCACGCACGCCGTCGGAGAAGGCTGAGATGATGGCCTCCTCGCACACCACAGGGATCTTAAGGCGAGCGTTGTTGAAGCGTTGGATGAACTTTTGCAGGGTCTCCCCTGACTGCTGCTTGATGCGGCGCATGTCACTCATGGACGGGGGCCGATCACGGGTGCATTGGAAGTTGGCGATGAATCGGGTGCGCATCTTGTTCCAGGAGGAAATCGTGCCAGGAGCCAGGTTCAGGAGCCAGGTGCGGGCACCGTCCTTGAGCGCCATGGGAAACAAGTTCGCCATGACCTTCTCGTCTCTGTTGGCGGCTTCGATGCCCAGCTCATAGAGCTGGAGGAACTCCGCAGGGTCAGCCATGCCATCGTAGCGTGGGGGCAGGTCTGGCTTGAACTCGCCCGGCCAGGCCACGCTGCACAGCTCGGCGGTGAAGTTACGGCAGCCTGCAGTGGACACGGGAGGCCTTTGGTGACGGAGGGATTGATCTTGGAGGTCTCCGTGCGCTGCCGCCGGGAGCAGCGCGGGGTCTTGACGCGCTGGAGCAGGAGCACGGTCGTGACGGGCCAGTGCGGGGAGCACTCGGGCAGCTTCTTGGGGACGAGGGATCTCTTGGCAGCTCTTCTCTTGCTGCGCTGGTGCCGGACGGAGTAGGTTCCGCCCAGGGTGACGCGCCTTGGGGCCAAGGCGCCTTCTTGAGGGGGAGGCGGCTGAGGCGCCCCCGGAGCTTCATCGCCCGTGCAAGATGGGGCGCGTTGTAGCGAGTGGGATGGCGCACGGGAGCCCCCAGCGGCGCTGACGAGCTCGGTGATGCGGGCGAGCCACTCGGTGTACAGGTCGTCGACGGGACGGCAATGCAGAAGTTCCCGTGCCAGGAGAAACGAGGCGTGCGCGTCCGCAGGAGCGCGACGGGCGTGGGACGAAGAACTGGCTGGAGCCAGTGACGGGGTGGCGGTGCGGCCTTCCCGCCGCACCGAAGGATCTGAAGACGGCGCTGCTGCTCGTTCCCAGGCGGTGGCGGCGTTGGCAAGCGGCGGGAACGGCGGGCGGCCGCCCCAGAGCCGTCTGGCGGCGAAACAGCGAGCGGCGGCCTTCAGTCTTGCGGGCCCGACGAGCGTCTGACATGGATGCGAGGGGCGGCGAAGAGCATGGCGGCGGAAGGCGGATTCCGGTGCACCCCTACCTGGCTTGCCAAATGTCGGATTTCGGGTTCCGGCAGACCCTCTAGGTTCGAACTCTGGGGTGCGCGCAGAGATCGCACCTTCAATCTACCTACGCCTCGTCGCCTCGCAAGGATCTAAACTACACAAAGAACAACACAAGGGACATGAGGTTTATACTGGTTCAGGCCACCATTGTCGTGTAATACCCTACTCCAGTGTGTGGTGTGGTGGATTGCCTCTGGGGCTGATGATGAACAATACAAGGAAGAACAGCCTCGCGAGGGTCTGTTCTTGGTTGGTGCGATGAGCTGCTAGGGGAGTTTAGTCGCCTCTCTTTCTATCAGGTGTCTATCCTCTAGCTCTGATCTCGATCTCTCTCTCTCTCTCTATCGTTCTCCCTCCGTCCTTTCTATCCGGGACCCCCCTTGCCTCGGTGGTGGCTAGTCCTATTTATAGTGGGAAGCCCTGGGCCTCTCCCCAAATATTGAGCAGGAAGGGCGCCAACAATTGGCCATTTGGAAGGGGAACATCTAGTACACTTATCCTGACTAAAGTCGGTCCTCGCCTGCCAAAGACTCTGACGGTGACACCGACTTGGGCTCCACGATGACCTCCGTCCTGCCGTTCTGCTGGTCTTGGTCTTGTTGCACCGAAATGGTTGCCTTTGCCTGCTGCCTTGGCCTGCGCTTGCCTCTTTTGCACCAAAGGGGAA
Organism: Aegilops bicornis; assembly: GCA_021605145.1. Lineage (NCBI taxonomy): Eukaryota > Viridiplantae > Streptophyta > Magnoliopsida > Poales > Poaceae > Aegilops > Aegilops bicornis. The sequence continues at coordinate 292,364,127 of CM038671.1, forward strand.
ATGAGGACATCTTGTGAGCTGGCGCTACACAGCACCCTCGGTCATCATGGCTTGCATCATGGGCACCTCGTGAGGTACCCCGCCTTGATCTCTCCGCCTCCTCGCGAGCCTACCTGAGGAGGCCGTTCCTGAGGAAGCTTACTGTCGTCCGCCCCGCGAGGTTTGGCCCCTCGCGAGGGCCTTGAGCTTGTGTTGATGAAGATGGGCCGTACTGGGCCACCCCTTGAGCCACACCGCAGGCCGCAGGCAGGCAAGTCTGGGTACCCCCGTTCCTAGAACGCCGACAACGTCATAACTTTGCGCTTTCCTATCAATTGCTCGACTATAATTTATTCACCCACCATATTATTTACCTTCATGAGAGAAGCCTCTAATGAAACCTATGGCCGCCGGGTCTATTTTCCATAATATTAGTTTCCGATCTACTATTTTGCAATCTTTTATTTTCAGATCTATAAACCATAGAATCCAAAAATATATTATCTTTTGTTTAGTTTTATTTATCTATCTCTATCAGATCTCACCTTTGCAAGTGACCGTGAAGGGATTGACAACCCCTTTATCGCGTTGGGTGCAAGTGTTTGATTCTTTGTGCAGGTATTGGTGCTTTGCTCGTTCTTCTCATACTGGATTGATACCTTGGTTCTTAACTGAGGGAAATACTTATCTCTACTGTGCTGCATCACCCTTTCCTCTTCAGGGAAAAACAAACGCAAGCTCAAGAAGTAGTAGGAAGAATTTCTGGTGCCGTTGCTGGGGAGATCTACACCAAGCTACCAAGTACCCATCATAAACTCTCATCTCTTGCATTACATTATTCACCATTTGCCGCTCGTTTTGCTCTCCCCCACTTCTAAAACGATTTTCGAATTTTTTTCCTTTTTATTCGCCCTTCTTCCGTTCGTCTTTTTGTTTGCGCTTATGTCTTACTTGGTTTGTTTGCTCGTTTGCTTGGTATAATTGTGTGTTTATTGAAAATCAGAAGCCAAGATTTATGGATCCTCATCCACTCACTACAAAAAATACACTTCTATGATGAAACGTGTTTGTCACAGTAGGTCACGTTTTCTGTCATGCATGTACATCCATGACGATTTTATAACAGAATCAAGATAGTCATACATGTGTTGTCGTAGAAGTGTTCCATGACAATACCAAAATTATCATCATGGAAGTGTCCACTTCCATGACGATAAATGGAGCGTCAGAGAAGTGTTTTTGTCAAGGGTAACAGACACATGGCATCCACCATAACGGGTCGCCGTTAAGCTATCGGGTTACGGTTTGGATACGATAACCCGTTAACAGCCCCGACCAACGGGGATTTTCCACGTGTAAAATTCTCATTCGCCGGAGGATCCACTTGTCGGCTCAACATTGGGATAGATGTCATCTACTCATTGGACATGAGGTGCCTATGATACGTCGACACGTGGCACAGCCCAATAGATGCCCATTCCGAGGAATAGACCCGCCCGTTTGACTTTGTCAAAAAGTAGCGGGCCAGCCCACAGAAAGCCTATAAACAGCCTGTTTGCATCTAGCCCATTTACAGCTCGCTAACTCACGACCCATTATGGCCAATCTGAATTAGGCCCAGTAGCATCATCTGGGCCGTCCAATATGATTCCAGACCATTGTAACTTCTGGCCCATGTCTGGCCCATGAAGTCTTTCGGCCCATATGAAGCCCTTTGTAACTCTTATCCCATTAACGGCCCGTGGTGAAACTGGCCCGTAATGAACAGTGTATCGCTTTATACCCACTAAGAACCCATTATTCCGTCGGCCATTTTTGGCCCGTGTTCTCTTTCGGCCTTCTAAGGGCCCATTTATTCTTGGGCTCATTTCTAGAATTCAGTTACTTACGGTCCGTTACTGGCCCGTTCCGCTTGGGCCAAATTCGATGCAAGTGGTTCTGATCGGCCCGCTAACCCGTTGGGCTGTTTTCATAGCGTCATCAAATACTGCCTATTAACGGCCCGTTATGGCCGGGCCATAAAACAGACGATTTCCACTCTAGCCCGTTTACAGCCCATTTTGCGGTCCATGAATAGTACGGCCCAAGTTTGGCGGAATGATTATACGGCCCGTAGAAGGCCCATAGATTGATTAGACGGCACATATAAGGCCCATGGATCCTACGGCCCGTAGAAGGCCCATGGATCCTATGACCCGTAGAAGGCCCATGGTCACTACAGCAGGTAGCAGGACCATGGTTACAACAGTCCGTGTGTTGCCATGGTTATTGTGGCCTAGTTATAAAAATAGGTTATTGTGGCCACTAGAAAAACATGGAAAAAGAACTACAGTGACTACAAGCAAACAACTAAACAAGATAATACGGAAATAAATAAGCAAGCAACTAACGCTAGGCTATTACGGCTATTACACATATTACATCTACTGGGCATCAAAGTTCGCCACCAGTGCAAATATAGGGAACAAAGCAGTATATTTCATACACTGGCCATCTAAATTGGCCACCAGTGCAAATAAATGCGGCAAAAAAACAAGTCCATAACTAAAACAACTTCAAACGAGCTCAAGAAACGCTATCCTGGGTATCCACCATGCTGGCAATAAGCTTAGCAAGCTTATTAGCTTTCTCTTTTATGGCGCTAAAATCCTCCAACGCTTGCTGTTGCACCAGAAAGTATGCATCTGAATGCTCCAGGGACTTCCGCAGTCCTTTGGCTTCTTGTCGCAACATAGTTCATCGATGTCTTTCAACTTGTAGTTGAGGCTCAAGAAACCGAACTGATTCAGACAGTGAGTTTGAATTGCTTGTGCCAGTGGTAGTGGCCAGTAACTCGAACACTACACCAAGACAAGACTTTGGGGTTGTCTCACTGTCTTCAAGATAGATTTCCTTAGCTATTTTATCAGCTTTGTTGGAGACGAACAATGATGTCTCACTATCCTGAACCTTATCTGCATTACTTCCTTTACCATTGCTTAATAAGGCACTCTTCCCCAATATTCTGTCAGCATTCTAAAAGCAGAAACAAGCAGACACATAACATGTTTAGCATGTACTAGTATATGAAACTCATTTCGGTGAACCAGTTCGTTAGTAAGGTGGAAAGGATTAAACTACCAATTCTTCTATTGCCAAGTAGTACATAATAAAAGCATCAAACAAACATATATCTACGTTCTATGGTCACTTCATTGTCTTGACAAATCAAAATAGATACATGGTTCAAATCATATCAGTTCAACACAAGGCAGCATTGAAAAAATACAAAGCGTGGGAAACTACACGGCACAAAAAGATTTCAGATGGGTACCACAGGTCTACATGTACAACAACACTATTGGCTCTATTGTGATGCTAGTAATGTGCATGATATGAGAAGTCAACTCTATACACAATTGAAATTGAAACCAACAGAGCTATTTATAAGAGCAAACATGTTAAAGAAACATGCGTAAACATACATGTTGTGCCATTGAAGTTTCGATTGGATCCTTCAATTTAAAAATAAGTTTGTATGAGAAAATACAGTGATACAAGAGCAAAACAGTATGCACTATAGCAATGGAATCTTAAATGAGAACAGTTGTTCTTCAGGTTTAAGCACTTGTTCTACATGAATAGAGTACAGTAAGACGCATGCATATAGTACATAAAAATAAAAAATGAGCTCATAGACCTTACCGCATTCTTGGTTCGGAACTAGTACAGAAGAAGGCGTTCTCAGTCATCGTCTAGTAAATGTGTCGCAGGAGAACGTAAGGGAATTTGAAGAGTTTCTTTGCGAGTGAAGTATGTTTTCCTCAGGTAATTCCAATACTTCCACCTAGCATTCTTGAAGATAGCAGAGGTATTAGCACAGGTTACCTCATCCCGAGTTTCCAAATCAGTCATTCTCTATAGAGAAAAATGGGAAAATTTGCTGTATTATAACCATCATGGAGGTAGAATGTATGGGACAAAGCAAAGTAATTGCCATGAATAACATTACTTACACATAACTCCTGGACAAACACCTACAACTGACATTTTCCTTCATATTTAGTATAATATTTCCATGATGGGAAGATACACACATAGGATTTAATAACATCAAATGCGATAGATGCTAAACTACAAATGGTTGGTTGTGCTTCCTCCACAGGAATAGGTGTACTAACTGGTGGAGTTGGGGTCCGCCGTGGTAGTATGGGCGCTTTGGGCACTGGAGCTGCCTTACTAACTGCTCCTGTTTGGGAGCTCTGTGGTGGAGATGGTGCTGTGTCAACAAGATCTGGGTTACTATCTGCTGGGGTTGCAGTTAGATTGGGTGAAGCTGGTTCTCTGTCCATCGCAGTAGGGGTACAATCAATGAGAGTCTGGGTTATGTGTGGTCGGGCTGGTTCTCGTGCATGTACAACCGGGGTTCTATCTCCACCAAGAGGTATCACCGTTTTATTTGAAGACTGTGTTTTTACTCCGCTAGATACTGCCATCACCCGCTCCAATTCAAATGGTCGATAAACAGGAAACATAGTTGAATGTACAAACATTGTATGAGAGACAGATGCAATAGATAGTGTAGAAAAAAGAGGGCATGGAATAGTTGTCATGTATATTGTTTAACTAAAAAGGATAGCATGACATAATTTCACATATATGATGTCTATCTAAATTGGATAGCATAGAATGACATAATTCAAAGATATGATTACTAACTAAACATGATGGCCTGAGATAATTATATGATGTCTTTAGTAAACAGGTTCGCATGACATAATTCACATACATGTTATCTAAGTAATCGGGATCGCATGCTTTAATTCACATATGTGATTTATATGCTAAGTAGAGGGCATTCACATATATGATGTCCGAACTAAGAACATGGTGTTGAACATTGTGTATATGATGTCTAAACTATGCAATGCAAGACACCATATGCATGATATGAGCAGTATAACCATGCCAAGTTAGAGCATACACCTCGGTGGGGGAATAGGACTGGTCATCTGTCTCTAAATCTATCTCTGAGGAGCTATCGGGACCCAGCAAGAGATCTGCTTCGACAAGTAGCACTATCTGCTCTGAAGACCTTGTTTTCACTCCTGATTTTTCCATCACCCACTCAAATGGCTGATTCACGGGAAGAGTAGTTTAATGTACAAACATTCTGAACAAATGGAAATGTACTGAAGAAAAGAATGGGCAAGATCTCATTCAAATATATAATGTCTGGTTAAATAGGATGGCATTGCATATTTCACATATATTATGGCTGGCTAAAAGAGATGAGACTGCATAATTCCCATATATGATATAGAAACTAAACAGGTGGCATTAAACTAAGCAAATGACATATATGATGTCGAAAGTAGGCACTGCAAGGCAACATATGAATGATATGACCAACATCATCATGCCAAGTTAGAGCAAACACCTTGGGGGGTAAATAGGAGTGGCCAGCTGCATCTGAATCCGCCTCAGAACAGATATCTTCCTCTGGATTATAATCTGGAGAGGGGGGGGGGTTGCCATTGAACCCACCATGGAGCGATGTCTGCATGACATTGTATTGTCGTGCAAAACTCTTCTCTTTTTCTCTACAAGTTCAACATGACTATGTACAATATCTGACATGCATACGAAAAAATATAGCGAGATTATGTAAGGAGAGCATGCAGAAATCTAGAGTGATGGTAACAACCAATGGATGGATCCAATAATAATGATAGCGGTGATGATAGCTTTAACTTAATAAAAGAGAGATGATGATTGCTTTACTATTTGTTTCCACCCAAGATGAACAACATAGGCATACCCTAGGTGAACCAGATAATAGACAAAGACACTATTCATTGTTGCCTCGATATGTGCCACACAAGTAATTTTAAAACTCAAGTTTGAACATTAATTTGGACCTAACTTGTAGTATAAGAGGTGAACAAGACGATACAGTAGCAGGTAATATTAAGCAATACATAACATAAGCAGAAACAAAAGAGTGCGACCTCTCTTGTGGATGCGTGTACTCCTCAGGTTCATCTACTGAGTCGATGATGGTGATGCAATTGCGGTGGGTGCCGGCGGTGGGGAAGGAGATCTGAGGCGGCAAAAGTTAGTCAGGAGTCGTGATGTTTGGTTTGGTGGATGCTTATGTTGATGGAGCAGCTTAGGTGAGGTGGACGATGTCGCGACAGGAGCAGGACAAACCACACAAAGTTTTCTTTGACACCTACCTGTAACTGAAGTAATTCTGTAAGGGCTCCTTTGGCTTGCAGGATTCTAAAAATGCAGGGATTGGAAAAACACCAGAATATGATAGGAATGCACGTGGGAAACATAGGATTTCTGTCAGCTTGGGTGTTTGGTTCATAGGAATTGGAAGAGCAGAGGAATGCAAAGAAACATGGCAAAAATAAAGTGAAACCATATGAAAGCATGTATAGTTAGAATATTATTCTGCCATTAATGCACTAGGTCTTGTTTTCATGCATAGGATTTTGAAAAGTAGGTCAAGGTGGATGTTTTGCTCCATTCCTTTCAACAAAATGCATGAATAATTGAATAGTAGAGTGCCATAGGAAAATTTCTTATTGCTATGTTTTTCCTTTCACTTTTTCCTTTGAACCAAAATAGCCCTAATGGATCGACATGAATGTAGGGGCTGTTTGGTTTGCGACTAAGATTGCCAAAGAATTGCCACACCTAAGGTTAGGCAAGTTTGACTAACTTAGGTGAGTGTTTTGTTCAAGCCACACCTTAGGAAAGCCACACTAGGGCCCCACATGACATACACACAAAAAGTGTGGCAAGGTTCCCTTAGGCTTGCCAACTTGTGGCTCCTATTTTGAAGAACTAACCTTAGGCAAGTTTGGCAACATTGTATGGCAAAGTGTGGCATTGCTAGGCCTAAAACCAAATGTCCCCATAGAGTAATAAGTGATGCGACAAGTGTACAACCTCTCTGCCGTAGCCGTGTCAACCTCAGCATCATTGGGTTAGTCGCTGAAGAAGTTGAGGCAGAGGTGGCTGTCGGAGGTGTGGAGGAAGACCTGAGGAATCTGTAGACAGCGTCCAGGGCACTGATCTGTTGTGATGGATGGTTCCGTCATTGGAGCAGCTCCGGCGAGCCGTAAGACGTCGAGGCTAAAGCAGTACAAGAGAGACATCGTTAATCTCAAGTGGGATTCTAATAGCATCTCTAATAGATGCAGTACAATACATTACCAACAAGTGATAGATGTCAAATTTACATCACCAAAAAACTATTGACTCTGAACTTAACCGTCGAAACTGAAATTTACCGTGGAATCTGAATGTTACTGTCAAAACTGAACGCACTGGTAGCAGAGAGGCACTTCACATGTAGTTTAGGCCGCTCGAGCACTAGTAGTAGAGAAACAGTGATCTAAATCAGCAGGCGATCGATGGGGAACACAATAGCAGATAGAAGCCGAAGCAGCATCGCTTGGAGGAGCAGCGTGAACTAGAGCAAGAGCAGCAAATCGTGTAGCTGTAGCAGCCCATGTACCAGCAGCAGCAGCGCGAGCGAGAGCAAGAGTAGAGCAGTAGCACGAGCAGGGGGAGCATAGCAGCAGCACGATCGAGTGAGAGATGGATCAGCAGCAGCATGAGCGAGCGAGCAAGAGCCGGAGCAGCAGCAGCTGCACGAGCGAGTGAGTGAGAGCCGGAGTAGCAGTAGCAGATTCGGCTGGTAGAAGCAGCCGCCGAAGGGGCCTCGCACTAGGGGCGAGCCACCGTGGAGATGTCGCCCACGGCGCCGGCTTCGTGGTAGCCAAGCCATGGGGGTGCGGGATGGAGAACTGTCAGTGCCGGGAGGTTGAGTTGAGGAGAAGGTGCGATGCAATGAGTGTACAACCTCTTTTGTGGTGCCGAGTGATAACCCACAAGTATAGGGGATCACAAAAGTTTTCGAGGGTAGAGTATTCAACCCAAATTTATTAATTCGACACAAGGGGAGCCAAAGAATATTCTCAAGTATTAGCATCTGAGTTTTCAATTCAACCACACCTGAAAGACTTAATATCTGCAACAAAGTATTTAGTAGCAAAGTAGTATGGAAATAGTGGTAACGGTGGCAAATGTAATAGTAGCAGTTTTGTAGCAATCGTAACAGTGGCAACGGAAAAGTAATGATGGATAGTTATGTCGGATGGCATTCATCATGCAACGGTTATAACATAGGGTGACACAGAACTAGCTCCAGTTCATCAATATAATGTAGGCATGTATTCTGAATATAGTCATACGTGCTTATGGAAAAGAACTTGCATGACATCTTTTGTCCTACCCACCCATGGCAGCGGGGTCCTAGTGGAAACTAAGGGATATTAAGGCCTCCTTTTAATAGAGTACCGGACCAAGGCATTAGCACTTAGTGAATACATGAACTCCTCAAACTACGGTCATCACCGGGAGTGGTCCCGACTATTGTCACTCCGAGGTTGCTGGATCATAACACATAGTAGGTGACTATTGACTTGTAAGATAGGATCAAGAACACAAATATATTCATGAAAACATAATAGGTTCAGATCTGAAATCATGGCACTTGGGCCCTAGCGACAAGTATTAAGCATAGCAAAGTCATAGCAACATCAATCTTAGAACATAGTGGATAGTAGGGATCAAACCCTAACAAAAGCTAACTCGATTACATCGTAAATCTCATCCAACCCATCACGGTCCAGCAAGCCTACAATGGGATTACTCACGCACGATGGTGAGCATCATGCAATTGGTGATGGAGGATGGTTGATTATGACAATGGCGATGGATTCCCCTCTCTGGAGCCCCGAACAGACTCCAGATCTGCTCTCCCGAGGAAGAACTGGGCTTGGCGGCGGCTCCGCATCGTAAAACGTGATGAATCCTTCTCTCTTATTTTTTATCCTGAAAAGTGAATATATGGAGTTTGAGTTGAGGTCGGTGGAGGTCCAGGGGGCCCACAAGGTTGGGAGGCGCTTGATATTCACTGCCTTTATAAGGGGATAAGGATTCCCTTTCTTCACCCACGCCTTCTCTCTTTCTTTGCCCTTCCATTCTCGAGCTCCAGCGCCCAAGTCCTCATCTTTTCCGCCTCAAGAAAGCACTCAACCATGTCCGGATCTGGAGCGCAAGGCAAGTGGATGGCCTCCTCCATTAAGGAGAAGGACATCACGGAGCTTCGGGAGGCCGGGTATCTGGCGAAAGAAATCGCTCACCGGCTTCCGGCCAAGGGGAAAATCGTCCCCACCCCGAAACCCAATGAGAGGGTGGTGTTCATCCCCCATTTCATCAGCGGGTTAGGGTTTCCTGTCCACCCTTTCGTCCGTGGACATATGTTCTATTACGGGCTAGATTTCCATGACCTAGCCCCGCATTCTTTCCTCAGCATCTCGGAATTCATTGTCGTGTGTGAGGCCTTCCTCCGCATCCAACCCCACTTCAGACTATGGCTCAAGATCTTCAACGCGAAGCCGAAGGTGGTGGATGGCCAGCACGCGGAGTGCAGAGGCACCATGGTGAGCAAGCTGCCCAATGTCACATGGCCCAAAGGTACTTTTGTGGAGACCGTCAAGGAGTGGAAAAAACTGTGGTTCTATATCCACGAGCCCATGACGCCACACAGGCTGCGCCTTCCGAATTCAAGTCCAGAGCTCCAATGCAGCTCACCTCCTGGATAGAGAAGGGCCCAAATTGGTCATCGTCGGACGAAGTGATAGTGCTGCAAACGCACATCCAACGCATGGTGGATAAAAACATCAAGCTCGTCAACGTGATCCAAGTGATGCTGGTTCCCGGGATCCTCCCATGCCAAAGCCGAACCTACCCTTTATGGGAATTCGATCTGGAGAAGCACCAAACCTTGGAAAGGCTCTTCAGAACTACTCACGAAGATGCCTGGAAGTTGCTCTTTAAGGGCAATGAGACTCCACCGGCCATAGACTCGGACCGCGGGCACGATCTTGCCCATCCTGCCAGTGCAGTAAGTCTTTCACGCCTCAAGGCACATCCTCTACTTGCTTGTTCAAGGAGGATATCTAAACTTTACTATTTTTATTTTCAGGTATGGACAGAGAAAGCGGAGCGGATTCAATGTTCGGCCCCGCTACCCGAGGAACCAGTCATCCCGCTGGCAGAGATGCTGGTCCCGGAGCCCTATCAGGCGCCGGAGAACAAGGCCAAGGGGTCCGGAGTGGCCCCCGCCGCAAGGGAGCTTCGGACGTGTCGTCCGAAGACAAGACTCACTCCTCGACCGCCAAAGACGATGACGAGGAGGAGGAAGAAAGCACCTCTCCCCCTGATGGGGGAGGAAGAAGAGGGCGGCCTCCACAAATCTTGAGGCGGAGGCACCCAAGATGGGGAAGGGCCCCCTTGCGGATAACTCCGTGTGGGATGTTGACTGCAGCCCGGAGCGACGCCCCCGAAACAAGCCCCTGGCCGCATCGTAAGTACTAAAAACCCGCATATGTCCATGTATCCAGCCTCTCTGCTTCTTGATATTAATATGTTAAATTATGCTATTGCAGTACGGCCCACGACATCTCCCTGTGATCCTCATCAAGAGGTTCATTGGATTCAAAGGCGATGGCCAGCGAGTCACCAACGGCCGCTCACTCTCTCACGGCCAAGGGCAACGACGAGGTGTTGTCCCAAAGGACCTTACCAGTCCAGGGAGAGGTTCAGGAGGCCGTCAGGGTGACGCTAGAGGGAAAACCTCGACCGCCGGACACATGGGGGAGAAAATCCCATTGGAGACTGGCGATGGGGGCCATGTTCAGCTCGGCCCCCAACCGAATACGGTTCTATACGGCTCCGGAATCCGGCGAGCAGCCTCCCTCGAGAGAAGGAGGTGTGCCTATCCCGCCGGTGACCTCTGTCCAACTAGAGGCACCGGATAATCTGCTAGAAGCGCTACGAGGCACTTACATTGTGGAGGAACACCGTATCCTTATGGGTACGGTGATTGAGAGGGTTCAATCCGCCAAGAGCGGGTGGCCAGCTTCTTGACAGCCTGGCAGAGCTTTGAGGTAAGCAACACAAAAGACAAAGTCCTTGTATAGAGAGTAGCCCCTGAGACACTGTCCGGTGTTCGGAAAGAAAAGCCGGACAGAGGATCAATTTATTTTCGCATGAAACTAACTAAAAGATGTCTTATATGAATAAGCAAACATCATTGCTAGCCGCAACCTCTCATGCTGCGGAGGTCTCCGTACTAAAGCAGAGACTGGAGCGGGCCGAGGAGGAGCTCGACCAAGCGAGGAAGCAGCTAGAAGACAAGCAAGATATGTAATGACTTGCTGTATATTCAGAAATAATAAATGATGTGTATTGACCGTAGTGCCATGATATGTGTAGGAGCGGCGACTGAGGTCGAGGTCCTTAAAAAGGCCCTGGCCGAGGCCAAGGAGAAAGTTGCCAAGGAAAAAGCCGCTCGTGAGAAGCACGAGGCCAGGCTTGATGATGTCCAGCAAGAGCTCCAGGATGCCGTGAAGAAATGCGAATCCTTGGAGCGCGACGTTTCGGCTTGATAGACCGAACTCGCTAAGGCTCGCCAAAACGCGGAAGTGGCCCGGATTGAGGCCCAGGGCACCCTCCAAGAGATCCAGGAGCCCAAGAAAATCGCGGTGGGTAAGGCTTTTAGTATGCAAAGCAAGTATCTAAAGAAGAAGTATATCTTACTAATCCGGATTCGGAGTTCTCAAGGGGCGTTTGCGGATCTGCCGCATGGTGTGTCTAACGCTGCGGAGTTCTTCCGAGCCGAAGAAGGGAGCTGAACGAAGAAGTTGTTCTGGTCGCAATATCTTGCGCCAGAACATCCAGTGCCCTTTAGCGATCAGCTAAAATAGCTGGTCGAGCTGCCTAGGGTGGCCGAACTGGCCATGAAGGATTTAATAATCCGGCTGTGGCCTACCAAAGCTATACCCATCAGCTACTTCGGGCTCGTGAAGCAGCTGGTGAATGCCTGCCCTAGGCTAGACGTAGTTAAGTGGTCGGTCTACATCAAGGGCGCGCGCATGGCCTTCGCCCGTGTCAAGGTGTGGTGGGCGAAGATGGACATCATCAAGCTTGTGATCGAGCGACCGCCTGAGGGCAAGGAGTACCGCACACCCGAGCGGTATTTTGAAGATGTCCTGGAGGGGTCTTGTATTGTGGCGACACAATGTGCACAAGACATTACTTTCGAATGAATACATTCGTGTTGTCTCTCCCTTGTATGATGAAACAAAGTCGTTATGTAATATAATGTTTTTTTTAAAAAATCACCTCCTGTGCGGCCGTGTTGTGTGAAATCTGAGAGTTGACCAGTTGTAAACCACGCCCCCATGTAGGTAATGCAGGGCGTTCGGGATGTAATCTAAACACTCTTGATCCAATTGTTTGGTCCTTGAAGGAGGTGTTTAGCGCAACGAACCAGGCAATCAGACTATTCGGCTTTAGCACCCTCACTTAGCCATAGGAGTTTGACAATAAAAAATAGGCGCAGCCCCTAGTATCCGAACTAGGATGCTGTAAACACCTGGTCGGGTATGTACCGATCCCTCGCGTAATGCAGAAAAAATCTCTAAAGATTTGAGACCTCCGAAGAGCTGACCGGCTCTCGCCGCATCATAATGATCGGTTTTCGGCTTTCTCTACTGAGGTGCTCATCCGGGTAAACCAGGGCAGAATCGCAGTAGTTCTCCCTTTACTACCCTAGCCGATATAACAGAACATAAGGTAGCAAGCACAGGAGCCGGGCAACCCAACTATTGACCAAAGACATGATTCAGAGCCAATGCATATAATGCTAAATTCGGGGTGCCAAACTATACTATAAAAAGTGTTCGGACTTTATTGCCGTATTATGGGTCGCAATGAAGCCCCTGGCAAATTGAAACGTACCAAAGTGTATGGGTGCTATTTGATAAAGTTATCAAAAAAGAAAAAGAAGGGTAGTTAGCTAGAGCCTTAGAATTTGGGCCGCAAACTATTTCCATTATAATTTGGTTAATACGTCAAAGCGCATTTGTACAAGTAGTGCAATAAGCAACAAGCTATTTAACATGCCATAACCAAGGGAGAGCTGCATGTGGGTTGTGCAAACAGGTAGGGTGATCGTTAAGGAGACCACCTAAAAGTTCCCCTATACGTCCATGCTTACTGCCGTCTTGGTGTATTTATCCTTCCAAAGGACTTGTGATTAGGCCATCAAGGAAGGCCTGTGAAAAAGAAACCTGAAAAGGAGAAAAAGGATACAGTGAAAATGCATTATGTCAAAGGCGGTCGAGCCGTATTGTGGATCACAAGCTAGTTATGCCTCCGTCTATGCCCATGGTATTTTGAGTGCATAGTTATGTACGCGTGGTACGAATGCCGCCACTTGATCGGGGCTGGGACGGAGGCCAAATTGCTAGTCGAGCTCATGATGAGCCGAGCTGTCCTGCTGAAGAATAGTCCGGACTCTCTTGACAATGTCAGGGAGCTCGACCGTCGAATTAAGGTTCTGCTTGAAAAGGCCGCTCTGTACTTCTGCTGCTAAGGTAGCGGTGTGCTCCTCGGTGTGGAGGGAGCGTTCCGTGTTTCCATTAACTGTTATGACGCCGCGTGGTCCGGGCATCTTGAGCTTAAGATAAGCATAGTGTGGCACCGCGTTGAATGGAGCAAATGCGGTTCGTCCAAGCAGTGCATGATAGCCGCTGCGAAAGGGGACGATATCAAAGATTAACTCTTCGCTTCGGAAGTTGTCCGGAGATCCAAAGACAACCTCTAGTGTGATTGAGCCCATATAGCGGGCCTCCACACTTGGTATGACTCCTTTAAAGGTAGTCTTTGTTGGCTTGATCCGTGATGGATTAATGCCCATTTTGCACACTGTATCCTGATAGAGCAGGTTGAGGATGCTGCCACCGTCCATCAGGACTCGCGTCAGGTGGAACCCATCAATTATTGGGTCCAGGACCAGTGTGGCTGAACCACTGTGATGGAAACTGGTTGGATGATCCCGACGATCGAAGGTGATCAGGCATGACGACCATGGATTAAATTTTGGGGCGACTGGCTCTATCACGTGAAGCGTCCACGGCCAGCTGCGCTCCCTCTTGGGGATGTGGGTGGCGTATATCATGTTCACCGTTTTGACCTGAGGGGGAAACTTCTTATGTCCCCCTGTGTTCGATGGCCGGGGCTCCTCGTCATCGTCCTCGCTTTGCGATCCCTTCTCCTTGTTTTCGGCATTTAGCTTGCCGGCCTGTTTAAAAATCCAACAATCTCTGTTGGTATGATTGGCTTGTTTGTCTGGGGTGCCATGGTTCTGGCACGGATGATCGAGTATACGGTCCAAGCTGGATGAGCCCGAATTGTTCTTTTTGAACGACTTCTTTCGCTGACCGGACTTAGAGCCACTGAATCCGGCATTGACCGCTGTATCATCGGTGTTGCCATTTTTGCTTCGACGCTTGTGTCTGTTGCGTCACGGCTTGGCGTTGCTATTTCTGGCTTCAGAGGTGCCTGCATCGCTTGCATTGTTTTTGCTACGGGCCAGCCAACTATCCTCACCCGCACAAAACCGGGTCATGAGTGCCGTGAGGGCTGCCATGGACTTCGGCTTTTCTTGGCCGAGGTGGCGGGCGAGCCATTCGTCGCGGATGCTATGTTTAAAGGCTACTAGGGCTTTGGCATCCGGACAGTCGACGATCTTGTTCTTTTTAGATAGGAACCTAGTCCAGAATTTCCTGGCTGACTCTGCGGGCTGTTGAACTATGTGGATTAAGTCATCGACATCTGGTGGCCGGACATATGTACCTTGGAAGTTGTCGCGGAAGGCGTCTTTGAAATCCTCCAAGCTGCCAATAGGGTTTTCAGGCAGACTATTTAACCAGTGCCGAGCTGGCCCTTTGAGTTTTAACGGGAGGTATTTGATGGCGTGGAGGTCATCTCCGCGGGCCATATGGATATGGAGAAGAAAATCCTCAATCAACACCGCGGGATCAGTTGGTCCATCGTATGATTCAATATTCACGGGTTTAAACCCTTCTGGGAATTCATGCTCCCTTACTTCGTCAGTGAAGCAAAGAGGGTGTGCGGCCCCTCTATATCGGGCCACATCGCGATGTAGCTCCAATGGAGTCCGTCTGCGGTTTTTGTCCTGCGCATGACTAGGCTTGTCACGTCCGAATAGATAGTAGTCGTCATGTGTCGGGGCTCGTCCTCGCGATCCGTAGATCGATCTGGTATGTCTTGCTCTATTGTCCAGGTCCTGCCGAAGGTCATATGTATAACCATGAGCTGTTTTATCTCTGCCTTTACGATGAGGCGGGGCGGGCTGGTGTTCGGCTTGAGTTGCCGCTTTATCCCGACTGCGTGGTGGTCGGTCAGCCGCATTGCGCGATGATGGTACGGGCTCCGGCGCCTCATCGTCGAACTGAGGTAGCAATTTGCGCTTCGGGTAGCTTTTGGTTGGGTGCTTGAGGCCGTATTCCTCGGCTGTGAGGACATCAGTCCATCTATCATTGAGCAGATCTTTGTCAGCTTGAAGCTGCTACTGCTTCTTTTTCAGGCTCCTTGGAGTGGCTATTAGCTGGCGCTTAAAGCGCTCCTGCTCGAGAGGTTCCTCAGGTATGATAAAATCCTCGTTGCCGAGGCTCACCTCCTCCTCGGAGAGCGGAAGATAACTACTGTCCTCCGAGTCTTCGTTTATGGCCTGTTCATTAGGGCTAACTTGCCCATCTTCCCGATCGTCCTGTTCGACACTTCGTTCTCGGGATCTTCTCTGTCTTCGGCACCGTCCGGAGTGTTATCGTCTCCTGTGCCGGTGTTGCTGTCTTTGCTGCGGCATGATTTAGAGAGGCGCCGCTGACGTCGGCGCTTTGGTTGTATCTTAGGAGGCTCATCCTCGACTGGATTCTCCTTGTATCTTAGGAGGCTCATCCTCTCAATGAAAGCACCAATGTCGGTGTCAAAACCGGCGGATCTCGGGTAGGGGGTCCCGAACTGTGCATCTAAGGTCGATGGTAACAGGAGACAAGGGACACAATGTTTACCCTGGTTTGGGCCCTCTCTATGGAGGTAATACCCTACTTCCTGCTTGATTGATCTTGATGAATATGAGTATTACAAGAGTTGATCTACCACGAGATCGTAATGGCTAAAACCCTAGAAGTCTAGCCTGTCTGACTACAATTATGATTGATTGGCCTCTACGGAACTAGCCCTCCAGATTATATAGACACCGGAGGGATCTACGGTTACATAAGGTCGGTTACAGAGAAAGGAATCTTCATATTTGGATGCCAAACTTGCCTTCCACGCCAAGGAGAGTCCCATCCGGACACGGGTAGATTTTTCGGTCTTTGTATCTTCACGGCCCATCAGTCCGGCCCATGTCTAATAGGTCGGACGCCCGAGGACCCCTTAGTCCAGGGCTCCCTCACCCTCCACCCTTGTGGCCAACTGGTGAGGCCCTCTGGTGTGTTCTTTGCACCGAAAATTCTTTAATATTGCATAAAAATCATACTAAATATTCAGGGCATTTGGAGAACTTTTATTTTCGGGACATTTTTTATTGCACGGATAATTCAGAAAATAGACAGAAATTACTATTTTTGCTTTCTTTAATCTAAATAACAGAAAGTAAAAGATGGGTACAGAGAGTTGCGCTTCTTAAATTCATCCATCTCATGCTCATCAAAAGGAATCCATTAACGAGGTTGATCAAGTCTCATTAACAAACTTCTTCCGAATGACATGAGACCGGAGAATTTTCGAATAACACTATGTTACCTCAATGGGGATATGCATGTCCCCAACAATAATAATATCATATTCCTTTTTACAGTAGGAAGAGGGAATTCAAAACCTCCAATAATAATAGTTGAAAATTTTCCAATAGAGTTGATACTATGAACTTGAGGTTGTTTCTTGGAAAAGTGTACCATATGCTCATTACCATTAACATGAAAAGTGACATTGCCTTTGTTGCAATCAATAACAGCCCCTGTAGTATTGAAAAAGGGTCTACCAAGAATGAACGACATACTGTCGTCCTCGGGAATATCAAGAATAACAAAGTACGTTAATATAGTAACGTTTGCAACCACAACAGGCACATCCTCACAAATACCGATGGGTATAGCAGTTGATTTATTGGCCATTTGGAAAGAGATTTCAGCAGGTGTCGACTTATTCAATTCAAGTCTACGATACAAGGAGAAAGGCATAACACTAACACCTGCTCCAACATCACATAAAGCAGTTTTAACATAGTTTCTTTTAATGGAGCATGGTATAGTTGGTACTCCTGGATCTCCAAGTTTCTTTGGTATACCACCCTTAAAAGAATAATTAGCAAGCATGGTGGAAATTTCAGCTTCTGTCGGTGTACTAAAGTAGGGGTACCTTAGTACCCCGAACTTGTGCACGGGCAGTCGCAGCGTCCCCGTGGCAAGCCTCGCCGGGCGTCCGCCAGGACCCTCCGCAGCCTTTCAGAAGACAAGACCCCGGCAAGAGGAGCTTGCGGGAAGGCCTCTAGGCACGAAGAAGGCCCCGGCAAGAGGAGCTTGTCGGGAAGGCCACTCCAGGCACACAGAAGACAAGGCCCCGGCAAGAGGAGCTTGCCGGGAAGGCTCGGAGCGCGACAAGTCTCCGGGCGCGACAAGGATTCGGCCGCGGCAAGGCGCTTGCCGCGGCATGCAACTTCTCTCCATCTCCGCTCCAGCTCACCCAGCGACGTGTCGCCATGGGACCGTTCCATGGGCGCGTGTCGAGAGGCTGTGCAGCCAGCGGAGACCAGCGATAAGCGGCTGACAAGCTCGCCATCGTGGCGGCGAGGCGCACTGACGGCCTCTTACACTGTTTGGGCGACAACGACGGGCATTTATTGCTTTTGTCCCTTGCCGTCACGAGTTAGGTATTTTGCAATCGCATAATCGCTCAAGTAGGTGTACCAACTCCTGTTTTTACATTTGTACCCCCGCCTATGTTGCCACCTGTCGGAGACCCCTTGAGCATATAAAAGGAGGCCCCGGTGCAACGTAGAAAGGGTTCCGCAGGTTCGGCTCGTTCGGTTCATTCGACCCACTCGAGACCAGAGACACTCACGCTAGGTTTTGTAGCCTGCATTGCTCCCTAGCAAGAACAGAATACATCAAACAAGCAGCAGTAGGAGTTTTATCTCTCCGGAGAGCTCCGAAGCTGGGTAAACTGCTCGTGTGCATCGCCTCGATCCGCTCTTCGTGTGATCTCCGCCCCCCTCCGAACCACAAGGGGCCTGGTCCGCCGGCCCCATAGGTGTTCGTGGGTACGATCAGCCTCCCCGACATCTTTGGCGTGCCAGGTAGGGGCGTAGAGACCGTGTGAATCTGATCCGGTGTTCACACGAGCAGCGTCATCAACATCTTCCTCAACATGCCACCGAAGAAGAAGGCTTCGGCGGCAGCAGAGCCGTCCGCGTCGTACCCACCCTCACCACAGCAAGCGGGTGGTGGAGCAGACGCTGGCGGAGGAACGGGCGCCGACGAAGGTGTTCGCGACGTTGCCAAGTCCAAGGACAAGGCACCACAAACCTCGGCGTCGCGCATCCCCAGCCCATCTCAGAGGGCGCGGGACCAACAACGTCATGGCGTTCACAACGCCATACGCTCGCTGGATCGAGACCCTCAAGACCAGCATGCGGCGCCAACATGCCGGGCACGAGTGAGATACGGTCGCCCGGACGGGGCGCTGCTCCTTCTAACGTAGTTAGAAGTCCGAGCGTGTCCCGCTCCTTGCACCGTTCTCCAATGCCACCCACTACTCCAGCAGAAGCTCTGGCGAGAGCTCAGCTGCTCCTCGACTACCCTCCAACGGCCGACAAGGTCGACGAGTGGAGGGCCACTATCTAGAGCCTCATCGGCTTTGCCAACGGCGACGCCCCGCGGCAACCAACCCCATCATTGCCGCGGCGTGACGACAAGGCACGAGCCAGTGGCGACGAGACTGTCGGAGGTGCAACCACTGTGCACTCTCCGCCAAGAAGGCCAAGATCGCCGACCCAACGGATCCACCTCGACAGCGACTCCACTTCGTCGTCGGACCCGCGGGCTAGCCGCGATCAGCGCCAAGTTCTTCATGAGCGACAACAAGAGGACGCTCGAACTCGCATCGAGCGCCGAAGAGAAGCGCGACGTCAGTCCGACAAGCGCGTTGGGCCTTCTGTTGACATGCACGCGCCGGAGGGGCCAGGCGACTTGCCGTACGCGGTAGGTTGCCCTGCGTTCACTCGTGAGCTGCGGCAAGTCCAGTGGGCCAGCCAGAAAAACTTCAAACCAGACGTGCCGGAGAAGTATGATGGCCGGACGCATCCGTCGGAGTTCCTCAGCATCTACACCATCGCGGTGCAGGCTGCGGGGGGACGGGACGACAAGATCCTCGCCAACTACTTCCCGCTCGTCCTCAAGCCCAACGTCCGATCTTGGCTCATGCACTTGCCGGACAGCTCCATATCCTCTTGGGCAGATCTGTGCCATCAGTTTGTTGGCGCCTTCACGAGTGGCCACAAACCTCATGGCCAAGAGAGTGACCTTCACTTGCTCGCCTGAAGGAAGGAGAGTCCTGCGCCAAGTTCATTCAGAGATTCAGCCGTGTGCACTACAACATCCAGACGTCCACCCCGCGGTGATCAGCGCATTTCATCATAATGTGCGGAACCGCAGGATGAGGGAGGAGATGGCGATGTGCAAAGTCAAGGACGTCAGCGAGCTGTACGCCTTGGCCGACAAGTGTGCACGCGCTGAGGAAGG
This sequence comes from Aegilops bicornis, assembly GCA_021605145.1. NCBI lineage: Eukaryota > Viridiplantae > Streptophyta > Magnoliopsida > Poales > Poaceae > Aegilops > Aegilops bicornis. Next base: position 292,383,848 of record CM038671.1, read on the forward strand.
GAGGAGACTCCCAGGAGAGAATACAGAAGCAGGATCTGACAGTGATGACACCGCCCCGACAAAGAAGGGCCGGTGGCGAGGCAACAGGAAGAAGAAAAGCAGAGAAGTGCTAGCTGTCGAGTAGTCCGGTAACGGAGGCGGCGACAAGAACGCTAAGGCTGGTGGCTCCGGCAAGGAGGTTGCCGCTGACACCAACCACCAGTCGGTGGCGGCCGCCGACAAGCAGGACAACTCCGGCAAGCAGTATTGCAAGATCCACCGCACCAAGGGCCACGACCTCCAGAGCTGTAAGAAGGTCGAGAAGCTTGTCGAACAGCAGAGAGCTGAGTAAGAGCGGCGCGACAAGGAGAAGGCCCAGGAAGGTGCTGGGGGAGCAAGCAAGAAACGTCCCGGCCGGGGAGGACGCCAAGGCAAGGCCAAGCGGCAAGGAGATAGACCTCCCAGCCGCGACAAGGATGAAGATGAGGACGACGACGAAGATATGGAAGACGACGACGCCCGATGAGCAGGAGTTTCAGAAGCCACAGAGGTCCTTTTGCGTTGACGGAGGCGCTTCCTGCATACCTCCCACCGCCAACTCAAGCAATGGATGCGGAGGTTAATGCAGCGGAGCCATCCGTAGAGTCACGCAAGCCTCAAGTGGTCCAAGACGCCTATCATTTTTTGATATTGAGGACCACCCTGATCGCATAATCTGCGGTCGGGTGCTTGCCGATGTTGGTCTCTCCAACCATCCGCAACCTCAAGGTCACAAAGATGTTAGTTGACGGCGGGCCGGCTTGAATCTGATCTCCTCCGCGGTGCTCCGAAGCTTCAAATCCCCGGCAATGAGCTCGAAGAGACCGGTACCTTCCAAGGAATCAATCCGGGAAGTAGCAAGCCGAAGGGGAAGATTACGTTGCCAGTCACATTTGGCAGCGAGCTGAACTTCAGGACTGAGAGGGTGACATTTGACGTTGCCGATTTCCCATTGCCTTACAATGGGATACTTGGCCGTCCAGCACTCACCAAGTTCATGGCAGCCTCTCACTACGCTTACAACCTACTGAAGATGCCAGGCCCGATAAGCGTCATCTCTGTCCACGGCGACAAGAAGGATGCCCTTATCTGTGCCGACAGGATCTACAGGGATGCAGCAACATGACAGACTGCCCAACACTTGCCTCTCAAGCTCCGTGGGGAAGAAGACCAAGTCCAAGTCCGGCAAGGGCTCGATGCTCACTCCGCAAGCGCACCTCTTGAGTGCTGCGCTACCATCGATGACGCACCATCGAGCTCCACCGCAAGTGCAAGAAGATGGTGGCTCCGCCGAAGACCAAGAAGGTGCCGCCAAGGAGGACAGCACTGGTGGTACCTTCACCATCAGTGCCTCTCTCGACCCTAAATAGGAAGGCGCGCTCGTTGCTTTCCTGCGGGCGAATGTCGACGTGTTTGCATGGCAACCGTCTGACATCCCCGGTGTTCCCAGGAAAGTGATTGAGCACCGCTTGGCCGTTTGTCCTCATGCACGGCCCGTCAAGCAAAAAAATCAGTGAAGCAAGCGGTGGGCGCCAAGAATTCATAACAGAAGAGATCAAGAACCGGAAGCAGCGGGCCTTGTCGAGGAGTGCTCCATCCTCGTGGTTGGCCAATCACAGTAGTCGTGCGCCAAGGCAAATGGAAAATGGAGACTTTGTATTGACTTCACGGATGTTAATAAAGCCTGTCCCAAAGATCCATTTCCCTTGCCGCGCATCGACCAGATTGTTGACTCCACGGCTGGATGTGATTTGCTTTCGTTTCTTGATGCATACTCGAGATACCATCAGATCTTCATGGCTGAAGAAGATGAAGAGAAGACCGCATTCATCACACCATGTGGCACATACCGTTTCATACGGATGCCTTTCGGTTTGAAGAATGCTGGTTCAACATTTGCAAGGGTAGTCCATGACGCTTTTGAGCCGCAAATGCACGTAAGCGTAGAAGCCTACATGGATGACATAGTGGTCAAGTGCAAGGACAAAGCAACTCTGGTTCAAGATTTGGGCCGAGACCTTTGCAAATCTGCGCAAGATCAACCTCAAGCTCAACCCCGAGAAGTGCGTGTTTGGAGTCCCTTCCGCAAGCTTCTCGGGTTCTTCGTGGTCTCAGCGAGGGATTGAAGCTAATCCCGACAAGATCAAGGCCATCGAGCAGATTGAAGCACCAAAGCGCGTCAAGGATGTACGAAGACTTGCGGTTGTGTGGCTGCTCTCAAGAGGTTTATTTCTAGGTTCTGCTGAGCGCCTGCCATTTTTCAAGATTTTGAAAAAGGCAGGTCGATAAAATGGACTCCGGCGGAGGCTGCGCTGCAGGACTTGAAGAGATACCTGTCCTCCACTCCAACACTTGTCGCACCTAAGCCGCAAGAGAAGTTGCTGCTATATATAGCGGCAACCAATCAAGTGGTTAGTGCTGCGTTAGTAGCGGAGAGGGAGGCGGATGACGAGCCAGCAACCGCGGCAAGCACATACAACGACAAGCAGGGGGCTTCGCCGACAAGCTCTGGTCCCGACAAGGATGAGTCCGCCAAGACGCATGAGCAGATACAGAAAAGGATGGTGCAGCGCCCAGTCTACTTTGTCAGTTCCCTTCTGCAGGGGGCTAGGTCAAGGTACTCTGGTGTGCAGAAATTGCTTTTCGGCCTCCTCATGGCCTCGAGAAAGCTGCGCCATTACTTCCAAGCACACGAGATCACAGTTGTCACTCGCTTTCCGCTGAAGAGGATATTGTAGAATCCAGAAGCGACAGGCAGGATTGTCCAGTGGGCACTGGAGCTGTCAAGCTTTGTTCTCAAGTTTGAAAGCACATCAACTATCCAAAGCAGGGCCTTGGCAGAATTCATAGCAGAATGGACGCCAACACCAGATGAAGAGATTCCAGAGACGAGCATTCCCGTCAAAGGAGCAAGCAAAGAGTGGTTGATGTACTTTGATGGTGCCTTCTCGCTGCAAGGCGCCCGGTCTTGCGTCTTGCTTATCGCACCCACCGGAGAGCACCTCAAGTACGTCGTCCAGATGCACTTTCCCAAGGAACAAGCGACAAACAATACTGCAGAGTATGAGGGTTTGCTTGCCGGTCTCAGGATCGCTGTGGACCTCGGGTCAAGAAGCTTATTGTCAGGGGTGACTCGCAACTTGTCGTCCGACAAGTGAACAAAGATTACCAGAGTCCGTTGATGGAAGCCTACGTCGATGAAGTGAGGAAGCTGGAAGAGCACTTTGACGGCCTGCAAATGGAACATGTTCCAAGAGCTCAGAATGATATTGCTGATGGCCTGTCGAAGTGTGCCGCACTTAAGTTGCCTGTGGAACCAGGGATTTTCGTGCTCAAGCTGACTCAACCAACCGTAACACCATCAACTGGACAAAGCAAGAAGAGGAAGTTGGCCTCTGGTGACTACTTTCCGACAGAGCTTCCCGAAGCCGTCGTTGCAAAGGTCCCCAAGATCAACACCAACAGTGCTGAGGAGCAGTCTGCTCCGACAGACCCCAGGGTTTGTTTCGTTGAAGCAGACGCTCCCGACAAGTCTTGCTCCGGCAAGCTTGTAGGGGAGCATCTAGCTCCGGCAGGGCCGCAGGCTCTTGCCGTGGAAGCTGATGTTCCCGCAGCAGCAGATGTGCCTTTAGTCCTTGTTGTCGAGCCGCAAGCTCCAAAGCATGGGCGCAGAGATTGTCCATTTCCTTCAGACGGAGAACTTCCGAAGAGCAAGAGGAAGCGGAAAGAGTAGCCCGGCGATCAAGTATGTACCAGTTTGTCGACGATACTGCATGTAAGAAGACTCAACGGTGTGAAATTGAAGTGTATTCCTGTGGAAGATGGACGAGCTGTTGGCGAGAGATACATGGAGGTATATGTGGTCACCACATTGGCGCAAGAGCACTTGCCGCAAAGCTTTCCGGCAAGGTTTCTTCCGCCGACAGCCCTCCGAGGATGCAACTGCACAAGTAACCAAGTGTGATGCGTGCCAGTTCAATTCAAAACAGAGACACCAGCCAGCTCAAGCTCTCCAGACGATCCCTTTATCCTGGCCATTTTCGGTCTGGGGGCTCGACATCCTCGGCCCCTTCCCCCGAGCTGTCGGGGGCTTTGAATACTTGTATGTTGCCATCGACAAGTTCACAAAGTGGTCGGAAGTGGAAGCGATGAGGAAGGTGACAAGCCGGTCGGCAGATCAAGTTCTTCAGGTCGATTGTTTGCCGCTTTGAATCCCTAACCGGATCATCACCGACAACGGCACACAATTCACGAGTCGCACCTTCATGCGACGTCCAAGACCTTGGCGCCAAGGTCTGCTTTGCTTCATTGCTCACCCGAGAAGCAACGGTCAAGCATAAAGGGCAACGCTGAAGTGCTGCGGGCTCAAGACCGTAACTTTCGACAGGCTGCACAAGTGCGGAAGAAACTGGATCGAGGAGCTGCCGGTGGTTCTTTGGTCGATCGAGCGACGCCAAATCGAGCCATCGCCGGACACCCTTTGCTCTAGTCTATGGAGCAGAGGCAGTTCTCCCCACGGAACTCAGATATCTGGATCGCCTCGAGTACTCGCTTATGACGAGCTTGAGCAAGAGCAGCTGCGACAAGATGACGCACTGCTCCTCGAGGAGGATCGTCTTCAGGCCGCTGTGTGAGCCGCTCGCTACCAGCAAGCTCTGCGTCGCTACCATAGCCGCAGGGTTAGTGCCAGAAGTCTCGAGGAAGGCGACCTTGTTATTCGGCGCGTTCAGTCCGCCAAGAATTCAAACAAGTTGACGCTGAAGTGGGAAGGCCCTTATCGGGTGAAACGAGTCACTAGGCCTGGCGCTGTCCGCCTTGAGACCGAAGATGGCATTCGGTGAGCAACTCCTGGAACATTGAGAATCTTCGTAAGTTTTACCCATAGGGCGCGGTTGTCGGAACCCGTTCCAGCAACCACCTTTTGTACAAGTCTTGCCGCAGTTGCATGTAATCCTTTGTACAAAGCCGGACGCAGACCCCGTGCATTAGTAAAAGCTCATGTGTTGCGCACAACTTGTTAAGTTCATGCTTTCATCAATTTATTGCATGCTTTGGCTAACACTATGTGAAGCAACCACACGGTAGCAGAATCGAGCATTTGGGCTCCATAACGTTATTTCCTCTTCTTTTCTTTTCCAAAGAAAGGAAAGCTCCCTCGCGCACAAGTTGACCAAGGGGAAGGAGGAGATAATACTATGGACCGGACACCGCTCGAGGAAGATTCACCTCATCGGGAAGCAAGAGACCGAAAAGCTAAGTTGCCAAAGTTTGAGCAATCAATTTTTAAATTTTTAAGTTATCTTCCTCGAACGATAGTACTTTGTATGGAGAACTGTGCGCGGAGGAACCAAATCATGACTGGTCGCGCCCTTACTTTGTTTCGAGTCCGCTCAACAACTTAAGTGAGCTGCGGCTAGTCCGCGACAAGGTTGCTTGTCGGTAGTGACCCCGCCAGCAGGCTGCTGAAGTTCCGCACTCGGCGCTCGCGGCAAGGGTGCCTGCACCGGCAAGTTTCCCTGAAAAGCGTAGGGCAATAACATACAAAGCCAAGAGTCGAGTAAAGGAAGTAACGTAGCAAATGTTGCCCAGGATAAAGTTATATTACAAAAATGACTTATTGCGGCACTGGCTAAATCGTTCTCAGAACTGAAATAACAGCGAAGAGGAGAAGAAGGGCGCGCCGGCACCCAAGCCCCGGCAAGCCAGAGTTGCCGGGGGCTGCGGCAAGCCAGAATTGCCGGGGGCTGCGGCAAGCCAGAATTGCCGGGGGCTGCGGCAAGCCAGAGTTGCCGGGGGCTGCGGCAAACCAGAGTTGCCGGGGGCTGCGATATCAGATAAGCCCTTCGATCCTTTTCAAGCATCCCTTTTTCATTAAAAACATTCTACTCGGATACAATCCGTGGGGAATGAAAAACATGAAAGAGAAGATTACAAGTTTTAAATGCGGATAAGGCCGAAGGCTTACAAATTAAAAGATAAGATGCCCGTAATCCTTTTTCTGTCCCTCTCTTGAGGTAGGTCAAGGAGGCGAGAAGGGCAAAGAAACGCCTAGGCGAGCTACAGGTGCCGAAGGCACCAAGGGAACATCCGGGAGCTCCCGAGGGCTTGACGGAGATGGCGATCTTGGGAAGCGGGGCTCGAAGGCAGGCGGTGGGGCGTCGGCCGCTGTCGAGGGCACTCACGCCTCGTACTCCGACTTGACGGCCTTGTCGCCATCCCTCTTCCCTTCCGCAGCCTCCTCGCCCGATCGCCCAAGGAGACGACCCGGGAGTTCAAGGAGCCGGCGACGCGGATGATGGGGTCGCCCGGTGGCCTTGCAAGCGGCGCCCGACAACTAATCGGGCCCGCTACCCTCGTCATCGTTGTTGCTCTCCTCCTCGTCACTCTCGCTCGAGGGGGAATCTTCGCTGTCGGAGGAGCTATCCACGCAGCAGTTCGCCCGAGTACCGAGATCCCCGAAGACCTTGACGGAGAGGAGATCACCCTCCATTAACTTAAAATGGAGGGTAAACCCCGCCTCAGGCTGTGGATGCAGTGAACGCGTCTTCCACCCACGATCAAGATACATCACATTAGGGGCTGGGAATACAACACGGACTCGCATGCCGCTGATTCCACAGCCCCTCATGTGCAGTCTCAGTGTCTCGGGCGGATCCGACTCCATCGCGCTCGCGAACGGAGCTGGAAGCCGGAGGCGACGACGAGGCGCCCGGCGCAGCCTGACAAAGAACTCGCAAGGGTCGTCCCCTGTATGGACCGCCGCAGGGAGGGGAACCGCCGGCGGAAGCGGAGACGGCGCGCCGCCCCGTCCGCCTCTTCCCCGAGCGCCTCGACCTCGTCCACGACCTCGCCCCCTCCCTCTTCCTCTTGTGGCTGGCTCTGCCACCCCGTGCGTGGGGTTGGGAGGGGAGCGCTGTCTAGCGGCGACCCTCGCCACCACCGATGAAAAACCAAGGTTCCTTTTCTCCATGATGAATGAGAGAAAGGGAGCGAACCGAGGAAAGGAGGAGATAGGAGAGTGCGGGCTTATGCGCTCCCCTTCCGCTCTTTTTAAGGAAGCAAGGTGGGGGCTCGACCGCCCCGCTCGACAAATCAGGGCATAGGAAGAGCAGGGAACCGGGGCCGACCTGCTGCCTCTGCTCGTAACGGCCCAGATTTTTTTCACCTCCACCGTCCGCGACCCCGAGAGCATGGGAACCACGTGGCGGGGATGCAGGACTGAGGCGACGGGTGAAGCGACCCCGCACGCCGCCCACTTCCCCCACGACGCCGCAATTGACGCGTGCCTTCACGGGGGAACGCGGCGGATCTGAGTGGGTTTGGTTTGGACCCGACGCAGCGTGCCGTGCCTGTTTTGGGCCTGGCCCAACAGCGCTCGGCACCGTGTATGGCCTGCACCGGGGCTCCTGTCGGTGTACTAAAGTAGGGGTACCTTAGTACCCCGAACTTGTCTGCAGGCGATCGCAGCGTCCCGTGGCAAGCCTCGCCCGGCGTCGCCGGGACACTCCGCAGCCTTTCACAAGACAAGACCCCGACAAGAGGAGCTTGCCGGGAAGGCCTCTCTAGGCACGAAGAAGGCCCCGGCAAGAGGAGCTTGCCGGGAAGGCCACTCCAGGCACGCAGAAGACAAGGCCCCGGCAAGAGGAGCTTGCCGGGAAGGCTCGGAGCGCGACAAGTCTCCGGTCACGACAAGGATTCGGCCGCGGCAAGGCGCTTGCCGCAGCATGCAACTTCTCTCCATCTCCGCTCCAGCTCACCCAGCGACGTGTCGCCATGGGACCGTTCCATGGGCGGCGTGTCGAGAGGTCTGTGCACCCAGCGGAGAGCAGCGATAAGCGGCGACAAGCTCGCCATCGTGGCGGCGGAGGCGCACTGACGGCCTCTGTTACCTTTGTTTGGGCGACAACGACGGGCATTTATTGCTTTTGTCCCTTGCCGTCGAGTTAGGTATTTTGCATCGCATAATCGTTCAAGTAGGTGTACCAACTCCTGTTTTTACATTTGTACCCCCGCCTATGTTGCCACCTGTCGGAGACCCCTTGAGCATATAAAAGGAGGCCCGGGTGCAACGTAGAAAGGGTTCCGCAGGTTCGGCTGGTTCGGTTCATTCGACCCACTCGAGACCAGAGACACTCATGCTAGGTTTTGTAGCCTTTATTGCTCCCTAGCAAGAACAGAATACATCAAACAAGCAGCAGTAGGAGTTTTATCTCTCCGGAGAGCTCCGAAGCTGGGTAAACTGCTCGTGTGCATCGCCTCGATCCGCTCTTCGTGCGATCTCCGCCCTCCTCCGAACCACAAGGGGCCTGGTCCGCCGGCCCCATAGGTGTTTGTGGGTACGATCAGCCTCCCCGACAGCTTCCGGTATCTTTCTTTTATTTGTAACAATATCTTTCATATATTTAGCATAAGGAGGCATTTTAAGCATATCAATCGAACGCATACGCAAAAAGATAGGTCTAATCATTTCAGCAAAGCGCTCAAAATCCTCATCATCCTTTTTCTTGGATGGCTTAGGAGGAAATGGCATGGGTTTCTGAACCCATGGTTCTCTTTCTTTGCCATGTTTACTAGCAACAAAGTCTCTCTTATCATAACATTGATTCTTTGATTGTGGGTTATCAAGATCAACATCAGGTTCAGTCTCTACATCATTATCATTACTAGGTTGAGCATCAAGATGAACATCATCATAACATTATTACTAGGTTCATGTTCATCACCAGATTGTGTCTCAGCATCAGAAATAGAAATATCATTAGGATTCTCAGGTGTGGCTATAGCAGGTTCACTAGCATGCAAAGTCCTATTAGTTTTCTTTTTCTTTTTAGTACGAGGACTAGGTGCATCAGTATTAATTCTCTGAGAATCCTGCTCAAGTCTCTTAGGATGGCCCTCAGGATACAAAGGTTCCTGAGTCATTTACCAGCTCTAGTCATAACCCTAACAACATTATCATTGTTCTTATTATTCAACTCATTAAGCAATTCATCCTGGGCCTTAAGTACTTGTTCTACTTGAGTTGTAATCAAGGAAGCATGTTTACTAATAAGCTTAAGATCATTAACAGTTCTACTCATATAATCACCCAAGTGATCCAGCATGTAAGCATTACATTTCAATTGTCTTGTAACATAAGCACTAAAGTTCTCTTGTTTAACAATAAAATTATCAAACTCATCAAAGCATTGACTATCAGACTTATTATGAGGAATATCACTTTCATCAAATCTATGGAGAGAGTTTACGTCTACTACCTGTGTCGGGTTATCAACACCATGTATTTCTTCAATAGGCGGTAGATTCCTAACATCTTCAGCATTAATACCTTTTTCTTTCATAGATTTCTTTGCCTCGTGCATATCTTCAGGACTGAGAAATAGAATACCCCTTTTCTTCGGAGTTTGTTCAGGAAGTGTCCAATCATTTTAATTACTCAATATATTATTCAATAGCAATTCAACTTGCTCAATAGTTCTTTCCCTGAAAACACAAACAACACAACTATCAAGGTGGTCTCTAGAAGCATCGGTTAGTCCATTATAAAAGATATCAAGTATTTCTTTTTTCTTGAGAGGATGATCAGGCAAAGCATTAAGTAATTGGAGAAGCCTCCTCCAAGCTTGTGGGAGACTCTCTTCTTCAATTTGCACAAAATTATGTATTTCCCTTAAAGCAGCTTGTTTCTTATGAGCGGGGAAATATTTTGCAGAGAAGTAACAAACATATCCTGGGGACTACGCACACAACCAGGAGCAAGAGAATTAAACCATATCTTAGCATCACCCTTTAATGAGAAAGGAAATAATTTAATAATATAGTAATAGAGAATTTTTTTCCTCATGAGCAAATAGGGTGGCTATATAATTTAATTTAGTAAGATGTGCCACAACAGTTTCAGATTCATAACCATGAAAAGCATCAGATTCAACCAAAGTAATTAACTCGGGATCGACAGAGAATTCATAATCCTTATCAATAACAAAGATAGGTGAAGTAGCAAAAGCAGGATCATATTTCATTCTAGCATTCAAGGATTTTTCTTTCAGTTTAGCTAACAATTTCTCAATATCTTCGCTATCATTAGAAGCAAAGAAGTCTCTAGCAGTTTCTTCATCCATGACATAACCCTCAGGCACAACAGGTAATTCATATCTAGGGGGAGAATCATAATCATAATCTTCAATAATTTCATCAATTTCAGTAATTTCATTCTCTCTAACTCTAGCAAGTTGTTCATCACGAAATTTACCTAGTGGCACAGTATTATCAAGTACAGAAGTAGTTTCATCATAAGTATCATGCAAAGCAGAAGTGGCATCATCAATAATATGCGACATATTGGAATAAATAGCAGGTGTAGGTGTCGCAAGTTTACTCAAAACAGAAGGAGAATCAAGTGCAGAGCTAGATGGCAGTTCCTTACTCCCCTCGTAGTTGAGGGAAAAATCTTAGTTCTTTGATCTTTCAAATTCCTCATAGTGATCAACAGATATAAATCCCTAGTGACACAGAGAATAGAGCTACGGTGGAAAAAGTAATAGTAGCAGTTTTGTAGCAATCATAACAGTGGCAACGGAAAAGTAATTTAGCAAAGATCAATATGTGGAAAGCTCGTAGGCAATGGATCAAAGATGGATAATTATGTTGGATGGCATTCATCATGCAATGGTTATAACATAGGGTGACACAGAACTAGCTCCAGTTCATCAATATAATGTAGGCATGTATTCGTAATATAGTCATACGTGCTTATGGAAAAGAACTTGCATGACATCTTTTGTCCTACCCTCCCGTGGCAGCGGGGTCCTAGTGGACACTAAGGGATATTAAGGCCTCCTTTTAATAGAGTACTGGACCAAAGCATTAGCACTTTGTGAATACATGAACTCCTCAAACTACGGTCATCACCGGGAGTGGTCCCGACTATTGTCACTCTGGTGTTGCCGGATCATAACAGGTAGTAGGTGACTATTGACTTGCAAGATAGGAGCAAGAACACAAATATATTCATGAAAACATAATAGGTTCAAATCTGAAATCATGGCACTCGGGCTCTAGTAACAAGCATTAAGCATAGCAAAGTCATATCAATATCAATCTTAGAACATAGTGGATACTAGGGATCAAATCCTAACAAAGCTAACTCGATTACATGGTAAAACTCATCCAACCCATCAAGGTCAAACAAGCCTACGTTGGGATTACTCACGCGCGACAGTGTGCATCATGAAATTGGTGGAGGATGGTTGATGATGACGATGGCAACGGATTACCCTCTTCGGAGCCCCGAACGGACTCTAGATCTCCCCTCACGAGGAAGAATAGGGCTTGGCGACAGCTCCGTATCGTAAAACGTGATGAATCCTTCTCTCTGATTTTTTTCTCCCTGAAAGTGAATATATGGAGTTGGAGTTGAGGTCGGTGGAGGTCCTGGGGCCCTCAAGGTCGGGAGGCGCGCCCCCCACCCTTGTGGCCAGGGTGTGGGCCCCCTTCTAGTGATTCTTTCACCAATATTTTTTATATTTGCCAGAAATAATCTCCATTGATTTTCAGGTCGTTCCGAGAACTTTTATTTCTGCATAGAAATAACACCATGGCAGTTCTGGAGAAAACATCGTCAGTTCGGGTTATTTTCATTCAAATCATGCAAGTTAGAGTCCAAAACAAGGGCAAAAGAGTTTGAAAAAGTAGATACGATGGAGACATATCACCGAGTAGGCCTCGGCTTTGTCCGATGAGTCGGTGAGGATGTTGCGGTTCCGGTGGAGCAAGTTAAGGTGGTGCTATGGGGATGGGTAATCGGAGCAGCTCCTTGGAGGTGAAGGACGGGGCGGCTGAAGCAGCGGGACGGCGAGATCGACGACGGATCCTCATCCGGGGAGGTGGATGAGGGACATCAGACTTTTGCGGTGGACGACATCGTCGGGGAAGAGTCTCTGGCTGGGCAGCGGTGAGGTGGTGGACGGAGGAGGGTGGGGTTTCGTGGCTGCAGGAGAGAGGTTATGGCGGCCTGGGATTTCGAATGGGGAAAAGGAGGCGATGGGAGGGGGAACCATGACTTAGCGATGCGCTTGTCCAAAATGTACGGTGTGTTAAAAAAGTACCCCCACCAATTTGAACTAGCGGCCCTTTCGCTCAGGGTTAGAAGGGGGATTTTGCGTGTCGGGATTTGGCAGCTGGAGGTAGTTTTCGCGCGCGTTGTAATTTCGGGATAGCAAGGCGCAGATTGTGAAGACGAGAGTTTTGGGAGCACAATGTCTGAAATTTTGGGATATAACCAGGCATGAGTTGAATTTTAGGGACAAGACTAACATTTAATATTGTACATACCAAATCTATTCACACTTCCCTCAACGAAAAAAATGAAAAAAAATAAAACTATTCACACCACACAAAGAGAGAGTCTTGTCCCGTTTTACTGTACAAATGCTATTCAAAGCTATGAATCCATGTTATGTCCAATTAATTTTTTTCGCTGGCTGTATAATGCATGTAACCTACTCATACCAACATTTTAGTGCATTCCAAATGTCTATACTACCGCTGCTATTACAACTAAATTTGCATTTGTTTCTCTATTTGAATAAGAATCTACAATCATGATTGTTGGCAACATAAACCATCATTCGTGTATTATCCTAACAACACGCCACATGATTAATATAGAGATAGATATGAACTATGTGTACTATATGAACTCGAATTCAAATTTTGGACTACACTTGAGGTTGATTCCAAAAAATAGTACATTTGATGTACTAACTAGATCTTCATAATCTAAACCATGTTCCATACATACACCGTGTTTATCACACAAAGTATAGTGCCCCGCCCCCTACGTTATGACAAGTATTTAGCCCTGAGCTGCAAAAGCCACACATTATCACAAATTATAATCAATGTTCTATATATTATATGCAGTATAACATGTTCATAACCACACCATGCGTACCACCATTATATATATTCATTGCGTCGGTTTAAAACACTATGATATCTTCTTTGAATATCCGAGTCCACTTTTTTATAATCAACTATGATCTCTATTCGTCTTTTACACCCACACAATCCTCCTCTTTGTAGCTAGCGCTAACTTTCTATCATGCATGCACACGCCCGCCCCCTCTCACCCTCCCTTAACGTCCCCTCCATCACGCACATTCATTATTTCTCTTTAGGTCGTTCACCCAGGGTGTGTGTAGGCCCCCGACCCCTTCTTTCCGGTACACACACCGGTCGATACACCTCTCTAGCCAAGTGTGCCTACCACACACTTCCCCTCTTCTCTTCTCACCGTCCATGCCCCCCCATGTCCAATACGGTTCCACGCAGGTGCACACTCCTGCCCCTCTTTTCATCAATCTCATACTCGCACACTCCTTCCCCCCTCGACATAGTAGGCCTCTCACACCACCTCCTAGCCGCACCACTCTCCCCCTGTCCGTCTCTCCGGACCTTATTTGCTTTTAACACATGCATGCATGTATACCTACCGATCTCCCCACATATAGCTAGGTCGACTATAATTCTTTTTTCCCACGCACCGATCGACGTACCTCACTAGTTATGTCTCTCCCTTTCTCTGACACACGATGATTGATCTTTCTATGTAGTTACGTCTGCTTAACACAACCATATCGTCCCCCCTCATCATCCTTGCATACTTCTCGACCCGTCTCTCACACGCACGTGTATAGACAGGCAGACATCCCCTCTCTTATTGGTATTGCACTCGTACCCTCTGTTTGTCCAGCAGGCTTCTCCCACCATTTATGAGAAGCAACTCCACCACCAACCCTCCGACACTCTACCTTTGTCTCTCTCCCAACCTTATTCCTCTGCTACACATATGCATGGATGCCGATTGATCTCCCTCAATACATAGATAGGTCTCTCTCCTTCTCCACACATATACCATTCGGTCTACCTCTCTATAGTTAGGTCTCTGCCCCCTCCCCCCCACACACAACAATAGTCGAACGTTGTAGGTAGGTATCCATGCTATAGAGAAAAACTACACCTTGCCCTCTCACATTCCAGTAGGACAGTCGCCCTGTATCTTTGACGTGGGCAAACACAAATTCGATGGCACTATTTATCGATCGCGCACCCACACACTTCATCCCAATTTTCGATTCTATCGATATATCACGCCGATGATCCCTCCACTCTCTTCTCGTGGATTGCTCCCTCTATATATCATATATCCATGACTCTGTTTCACACACTTTGCATATGTTACATTTTTTGTTTGAGATATCATCGTCACATTGCCTCTGTTTCGCACAAACCATATCTCTCACACTCACCCACGTACGTACATACCTGCACATAAAGAAGAGGTCCACGCATGACGCACGTACTCACGTCTCGTTCCTGGCCACACCCGCGCAGGTACACGGTGGAGTTCATTTCTGTATGAAAAGGCAGCCCACGTGATAATTTGATGTGTGTAGCGGTTTTTTACTCTAAGGAGGGTCATGTACCACGCGTAGACGGAACAAAGCTCGACTTGACATGTTAGTATTAAATAAATTTATATTCCTCAATGACACGTACATAATATAAAACGATTGTCGTCAGGAAAAAAGAAAGCCGCTCCACTATATACAATGGAGCCTGCCTGCCGGGGTTTGTCTCTCGTCACACTATCTCACACAAGGCGGCGATGGCCTCTCTCTCTCACCGTTGGTCACTGATCCGGCCGCATCCCGTCCGCCGGCGGAAACGGAGGATGTGCATCATTTCTCCGTTCGACGGCGTTGAGGCAACACGTCCTGATCTGCAGTACCCATGATTCTCTCTGACCAAGCTCCGGCGCCATAGGGCCTTCGCCACTTGCTCACTGCCGCAGTATGGGCAGATCCCGGCCGCCGGCGCCCTCCTAGTTAAATCCCGACGACCCTCAGGTGCAGCTTCCTCTGGCCTTGCTCCACTGCCCATGTTCCAACGTTGCTGCATGTGGAAAATCCTGCATGTGGATCTTCTTTAGTTCTTTGGTTAAAATGTATCTCGGCCGGCGTACTTTCCATCTTGCAATCTCATCCTCAAACCGTTTTTGATAAACCACCATGCTGCTATCTTTCCCTTATGACATGGAATATGCTTCTTTTTTGTCGGCGTATGTCTCTTCAACTCCTGTTATCGGGCAGTAATTGTTTCCTTTCTACCTCTTTTTGTAAACAGGCCTATCCATTTCACGTTGTTGCTATTGCGACATTTTGGTGAACTGCACAAATCACTTTTTTCTTAAGAGTGTTTTGTGCACTTTCGCCAAAATGTCACACAAGCAACATTTTTACATTTCTGTGGGACTGCAGAAAGGGAGATTGGTTTTGGTATCCTCCTCATCCAACTCCGTGCCTAATCTTCTCCAACAAGTAGTTAGTCCAAAAGAGAGATCGCAGAGGTGATCGGCTTCTATTTGTGTGTGTTATGTTTCATCGTCTAGTTCCACTATTATTGTAATCACACTGACTGAATATCTTTGCAAACAGGGATGATTAGCTCGATTTTAGTGGACTGCACAAAATGATCGGATTGTGATGTCCTCCATACACCTCTTTCTTGGCTACAGAGCTGCATGAAACTAGATGCCAACCAATGAACACTGTGCCCAGGAAAATGCCTACGAACAACATCGATCAACTATATATTTTTCTTTATTTGTAAACCTTCTCACAACTTTGTCTTCAGTTGTGATGTGAATATTCTTGCTGATCATGAACCATTGAGATGCATCGGCCAGCCATGGTAGTTTCATTTGTATTTGATGGAATGTTGTTACGAGACAATACTGAGGCAAGAGGACACAAGAATCCTAAGTTGAAACTGTTTTTTTTTCTATGGGAAGCAAAGTTGAAACCTTCATAGCATCAAGTACAATTTCATTATGCTGAAAAATTATGTGTACATATAAACAAATCTTGAAAGATTGATAGCAATGCCATAAGCAATTCAACTTCGTTTCGCTGACATGTGGGACATCCTTCATCCGGCTCCACCTGTGATGCAGCAATATTGAGTGCACAACTGCAGGGGAGATTCACCCAGGTCGCTGCACCGTAGTAATAATGACTAGTGAGCAGTCAAATCACAAAGACCCACCTTCGCCGCAGTAAGTTGCTCGAACGAAGCAACCATCATTTCTCTCTTCGTTGAATCTGTTGGTACTCCAATATTCCAAGTGTAATAAGTTGCTCGGGTGAAGCAACCATCACTTCACCTTTCGCACAGTAAGTACTACTCCCTCTGTCTAGGTGAATAAGTCATCTTGGGTTGTGCACCGTGACCAAGAAGGAGGGGAACACGAGAGAACTTAATGTTTATTGATATTTAATAACACTGCATGCAATGAACTAACCACTTCATGTGGTTTTTGGTAGTCTCGAGTAATTGAAAACATGCACGCCCCACATCCCTTAGGATTTGAGTTTGTTTGATTGTGTCAAGGGAAAAAGAAAGGATTTCTTCCAAGAGGTTTGAGTGGATGTTAGAATTCCTGTAAAATGTAGTATATAAATGAATCCTTAGGAAAAAATCCTACAGATTCAATCCTACGAATCAAACGATCGATATAGGAAAAATCCCTAAGGATTCTAATCCTTCAAAGATCCTATGAAAATCCTTTGAATCAAAGACACCCTAAGTGTTTTGGGATTATTTGGTTTTCGTAAGGTAACTTATACACCCTCCTTTTATTTTATTCTAGAAACAACCACATGCGAATATTGGACGGTAGCAGCATAGCAACCGAATCAAAAATCGAAACCAACCAATGAACTACTACTAATGGTGAGCGTTTGCTAGTATCATGTACTCCGTCTGTCCATGTATATACGGCTTAATGCATTTTCCGAGACGAAGTTTGGCCCTGTTTGGATCCATGGGTTAGATTTAGTTTGAGCTAGTTGGGGCTCAAATAGCCCTAAAGTATCCAAAGGTCCTGTTTGGATCCATTCGTTAGAGTTAGTTTGGGCGCAAATAGCCCTAAAGTATCCAAACATGAGGGTTATTTTGAGCTAGTTGCATCTAACCCATCCAAAAAACTATCCCACTCAAGAGGTGCTAATTGGAGCTAGTTCTCATGGGGTCGACTGAAAAGTCTCCCTTTTCTCTCTATCCCGCCAGCCAAGTGGTGCTATCTGGAGCTAGTTCTCGTGGGGCCCACTCAAAAATCACTTTTCTCTCTGCATCAAGTGCACTTATTGTCAATCTAACCCTGTCGTCCAAACACCTCTATGGCTAGAGTTAGTTCAGGGTTAGTCATAATTTAGTCTAACCTCTAGCTAAGTTAGAGTATCCAAACGGGAGAAGTATAGGACATGCAAGTTGCTCAAAGCATACCGTCAAATTCATACGTGAAAGGATCTTCGAATGATATAATTTTCAAATTATATAAAATCTTACCAATAGTAAAAGGCAACCTCGAAGAATACATTAGGCCCTATATACGTATGGATGAAGGGAGTTGTACTAATCACAATGCATGCATGTGTGTGGAGTACTACAGTACTAAACAAGAATGTTTTACATGCATTGGTTAGTTATATATTAGTTATGGCGCTTAACAATTTAATGCACAAAACAAGAACAGTTGGCGCGATTAGCAGAAAGAAAAGCACCTTTTTAGCGGTGATTTTCATCATTCTATGAAGGTGCAAAACCAAGTGTTACTGTACTACTACACCAAACAAATTCAAAATGGGAAACTGGACCCACTCACGGCACGGCATGCCTGTCTCGTTTGGTCCGGCGGTCAATGCGCTTACTCTTCTTGGCATAACAATAGAGTACAATAACTTTTTTAGAATGCTCTTGGCATGTCGCTAACATGCGGGAGCGAGTGATGAGTTAACCAACCTCAAT
This sequence comes from Aegilops bicornis, assembly GCA_021605145.1. NCBI lineage: Eukaryota > Viridiplantae > Streptophyta > Magnoliopsida > Poales > Poaceae > Aegilops > Aegilops bicornis. The sequence goes on from CM038671.1 coordinate 292,401,737, forward strand.
AGACGGCAATATCGCCAGCCCGCCACACTTTGAGAGAGATGAGGAGTGAGAAGCGATACGGGCCGTTGGATTACTAGAGCTAGGTGTCGCACGGAGGCCAAGAAATATGGTGATAGCGTGGGTTGGCCATGTATGATGTAACTACACTGGGTTGCCGTGTTTCAGACTCTTCCGGTCTACTATGGAGAAGATTGGGTAGATTTTATACCGCCGAATAAAAACATTAAAGAGTCCAGACGCTCCACCGCGAGTTTTCTTGCTCCTTCTCGGTCGTCGGAAAGCGTTCTTCCAAGTTTTGCCGACACGTGGGACATCCAGCATCCAGGTCCACGTGTCATGCAAGAAAATGGAGTTAAGTATAGTAGCAGAAACTCACCAATGGTCATGGACGTATACGGAGTACGTGCACAAATCACCCGAAAAAAAGGAATACAAGCACGAAGAGAAGAGGTGAAGGCACCGACACAGGTATCCTTTGCATCTTTCCCTAATACTCATGTGCGGGTACACGGTGAGCTCATTTCTGTACGAAGAGGCAGCTCACCTGATAATTTGGTGAGTGTAGTAGTTGTTCATGGGAACCACACATGGACGAATCAAAGTTTGATCATGACGCGGTGGCGCGGTTTTTATAAATTAAGTTATTCTATTGAATGGCATGTACGCAACGTTATTTCCTTAATGGAACGTGAATCGCACACGCACTGAATGACTCATAAACTACTTTTGATGTGTCTCGTCAACTCGCAAACAAAGAGAAGCTTTGCTTACTACTAGTATGACCTCTCCCTCGCTCACGCGCGTGCGCGGTGGCTCGCAGGACAAGGAGAAGCTTTTGGTTTACGATAGTGCACTTAATACTAGCGGTGGACGTGCAACAGTTCATTCGGTGTCAGATTGCTAGAAGTATCTATACTGTAGTGACATCATCATTGTTCGACTTCCGGAAGAGGCGAAGAGCCAAGCGCACGGTCACCTACTCATAGTATAACCGGCCGTGTTTGCACGAACCTTTTAATGTAGTACAATCTGAGTGGATTGCTCCAGTGAGAAAGTTCCAGGTGCTACCAGACTTCACATGCTACCATGATACATGATTTTGGATCGTTGGATCTGTGATCCAACGGCACCGGAGAAGCTATTTTACCTGCGTAGTTTTGATACTATTGAATGACTTTTTTGCAAAATCTTCAAGATATTACAGTAGCCGTTCGATCTGAGATCCAACGGATCCCAAGAGTACGTATCATGGTATCATATAAACCTTGGTAGCACCAGATATTTCCCCTTGCTCCAGTGGTCATCACACGTGAGCCAATTGATTCACACCCTTCCGCGCTCCATTTTGTCTTGCGCTCCTTCCTCCGTCCAGCACGCTGACAAGTGGGACCCATGCTCATGTATGCCAACATGGTAGTCAATTATTTTGCCAGAGTCAACTATCACACCCTTTCGGTGCAACGTCAATCTACCCACTAGAAGCAAGTTAGACTTGTTCGGTTCAACCACCTCCCTAGGTGTTGCAGGAGTGCTGCAATGTGTTAGCGTCAATTGCAAGATGATCCAGCAAGCTAGCAGTTAAGTTGCCAACATGCTCAAAGTGCACGCAACATTGAGTAGAAAGAAGCATGCCGAGGAAATTAGTGTGTGCTTAGGGAGGACTTTGCTCAAAGAGCACGTGTATATAAGGCACAGTTAGCAGGCTATAAGGACGAGGAGCAAGAAGTGATACGGGCTGCTGGATATACTATAACTAGTGTCCCACGGAGGTAACATTTAAATTTATTCTCACACTATAGAATGGTATAGCAATGTGGAGAGATTCGGTTGATTTTATATCGCTGAATCATATAAAATATTATGAGTGCAGATGCTCCGCCGCGAGGTTCCTTGCTCCTTCTCGGTCGTCGGGAATCTATGTTCTTCCACTCTTTTTTTACGTGAGCTTTGTTCATCCTTTTGCCAACACGCGGGACATCTAGCATCAAGGTGCACGTGTCATGCAATAAAATGGAGATAATCAAATAAGCAGTGCGTAAGTGAGTCATACACTTCGATGGCACCTACTACGCAATATTTTTTCTCCTCAATGGCATGTGAATAATGCACATACTCAATGACGGAGCACGGGATGGTAGCCATGGGCATGGTTGGTCCTTTTTGGAGAGAGTACTAAATAACTTTGACGTGTCCCATCAACTCGTAGAACGACGAGAATCTTCCTTACTACGCCTTCTCCCTCACCAACGCATGCGCGGTGGCTCGCAGCACGAGGAGAAACTTCTGCTTACAAGCAGTGGACGTGCAACAGATCATTTGGTGTTAGATTGCCAGAAGTAATACTGTAGTACCATCATTATGGTTCGACTTCCGGAAGAGGCGAAGAGCCAAGCGCAAGGTCACCTACTAACCTACTCCCTTTGTCTAGGTGGATAAGTCACCTTACGAAAATCAGATAGTCCCAAAACACATAGGCGTGGTGCATTAACTCTCACGTTGTTTCTTTTTTTTGACATAAATAAAGGAATCAACCAATAAGAGATGTGGGGCGTGTATGCTTTTAATGACTTGAGACTACCAAACATGACATGCGGTGGTTAGTTCGTTACATGCAATGATATTAATTAGCAAATAAACATTAAATTCTCTCGTTTTCCTCTCCACCTTGGTTGCGGTGCACAACCTAAAATGACTTATTCACCTAGACGGAGGGAGTAGTACAAGCCAAAGCTGGTCCACCTTTTTAGAGCATGGTTAATTAATATAGGCGGCTCTTGCAGCGGCACATCATTTAGAGGAAGTACTCTCTTCGTAGGAACTTAAAACGCAGGAATAGAAAAAAAATAAAGGATTGGAGTGGAATGTCCACTTGAATCCCATAGCTTTAACATAGTGTTCCCCAAAAAAACAAAGTGTTTGACACAGGAAAAACAAAGGAAGTGAAAAAAATGCTAGATTGCCAATTAACACATGATTTCATAGGAAAAAAAATCCTATAGCATTCTATCCTATGAATCAAACGACCAATGTAGGAAAATTATAAGGGGGCGTCTCCAACAGTGTTCCTCGGCTCGCACATAGCATCACGATGGTCGAACTTGGAGTCATTCATCTGGTACACGTGGCATCTCAGATCTGGACACAAGGTGGTGTACATCGTCAAGGTCCAGGGTCAAGGGGTTCAGGGCAGACGCGACCTCTCACTGCGTCCGCCATTTGAAGCGGTGCGCCGGCCTACGGCGCCGCCCGCTGCACTCCCAGTTGTACCCGCCTCCCCGCCGCATTCAAAAACCAACATTTAAACCCCCGTGGAATGCGAGAAACCCACTCCGGCCACACATGTCCGTTCGAGGCGGGGCGCCGCCAAGCTCCTCCTTCCACCATTTTCTCCACTCCTTCGGCGGCATTCGACGAGCAGGAAGAGCAGTTCTCCGGCATAAAATCCGTTTGGGTGGCCCGCCACCCGGCAGTTACGTGCAAGGCAGCTCGTTGCTCCATCTACCTAGCCTAGCACGTCAGAGGCAGTTGCCGCACTAAGCCAGCTCATGGTTCCGCTACTGTCCGCTCCAATACAACTCGAGGAAGAGTGCCGACTTGCTCCACGCCGGCTTGTCAAGGAGCACGGCAGCACGGGCATCGTCGCTGCCCTCGACGACACCACGTCGTACAACGCCTCCAGTGTCTGCGACTGCGCCATCCGCCGTCGACGCGTGCGTAGCCGCGCCATAAATGCAGTGAAAGAAGCCCCCGCGGATGTCGACAAGGTGACGCGGCTACACGGATGTCGACGAGGTGACGACCAGCACGTCCCTGCCCGCTGCCATCATCGAGGAGAAGTAGAACACGGAGGTCGCCGCCAATTGTATCCCATGAAGGCCACCGCCGAGGCAACGCCGGCGAATACAGCAGGTGTCTTGCACGATTCTTCATCAGCCGGATGCTGGAGGAGGACAAAGAGATCGGGTGGTGAACATTTAGATTAGGTATATTAATTCTAGCAGGCTGGTTGTAATGGGAGTATCATAAGTAGTATCATGCATGCCAACTAGGAAAATTTGATGAGGTGGCGTAGAATTAAATGAAGAAAGAGAGGGTTTAGTATCATATTATGATACCGTATGGAATTAAGTTACTCCCACTATGGTTAGCCTTAGGCCTTGTTCGGTTCAACCTCCTCCCAAGGGGTTTGGAGAGGAATGGTGGGGAATTTGGTTTGTACATAATTTAATCCCCCACAATCCCTATTAATCCCCGTTAAAACCCCTTGAACCGCACATGCCCTTAAGGTCAAAAATGACCGGGATTATAGAGGACAGGGTACAAACTTCAAGGATTCAAAGGTGAGGGTTTGTTTCGGACTAGGTCTAAAACCTAAAGGTTTATATAAATCGGACTTCACTCTCCCTTCACTTACACGACTGGGTGCACTTACGGTGGAGCGCATTTGCACATGAAAAGGCATGTAACGTGACAATTTGAGACATCTAGTCGTCCACTTAATGTGGTCTAGGATCAAATGTGAACCATACCAAGTGCGACCTGAATGCGGTAGCTTGGTTATTGATCGAGATTCTTTTTACGGGTACGTTAAATGAAAAAAATATGGCTACGTGCGTATTCAATTTAAAATGATCGCTACGGAGGGAAAAACAATTACTACTCCATTAGTCCACTTCGGTAGTTGCTTGCTAGGGTTGTTCTCTTCTTCTCACTCTCTCACCCTCTACAGATCTAAACAAGATCGTGGTGTCCACTCTCTCTCTCACTCTCTCTCTCACCCTCTCTCTCTCTCTCTCTCTCTCTCTCTCTCTCTCTTCTCTTCGTTTGACACAGATCCGGCCAGATACCTTCCTCTGGTGGTCGATGGTGGCGAGGGAGGATGCCGACGCACGCTCCCTTCTTTGACCGGGCGCCAGCGTGGGAGGTCCTCCTCACCCTTGCTCCCTGTCGTCGAGTTGGTAGATCCCGCCGCCTTCCTCGCCACATCTCGCTGACCAAAGGTATACCTTTTTTTAGAACCGGCCTTGTTCTAGTGGTCGAGCTCCCCACGTCGCTGCATCCCTTGTTTTCATCAAGTTAGGATTGCTCCCCACGTTGTTGCATCCTGCATGTGGACATTCTTCTAGTATTACAAAGCTCTCCATGTAGCTAGCTACGTCGGCTTGTCGAACACTCGAACACCACCTAAATTTTTACTATTAGAGGAAAAAAGGTACTACAGATACTGGCTAATGAACCGATCTCTTGGTTGGAAAGGGAAATAAAGATGCTGGCCTAACCGGTCTCTTGGTCGAAAAAGGACAAAAAGTGTGGGGGGGGGGGTGTTGGGTCGAGAATGCAACCTAGAATGAGCACATTTAGATTTCTTGTGGTCACATTGGAAAGGTCACTAACGTGAACAAAAATGCACAAATCGAGACATGCTTTGCATGTTTGACGCACTCGGCAACACCTCTGCCTTACCACTTTATGCCTCGGTGGATGTAAAACGTGCTTGTGCCTCCCCTGTCGCTATGCCCTTACTGCTGCTGTTAATCTAACATCACGGGTAAAATGAAACAGTGCCACTGTTAATGTGATCTCGTTGTTAAGTAATGTTGTTGTCAATCTATTGCCATTGATAAAATGAATCAATGCCACCACCGTTTCATGAAATGCTTCTGTCTTGCTTTATTTTTCTTAAAGAGTGTTTTGGGCCGTTACACTAAACTATGACACCGGTAACAGAGCTGCATCTCCGTTGAACTACACAAAATTTAATTGCACAATGGTTGACACGACGGAGTGTTTCTCCTTTTCGTATCACCATTTGTTAGAACGATCGTTCCTATTAGCCGTGCACGTATGTACTAACAAGTGCTACTCCCATCTGTCATCAATCATACTGCAATTGTTATGCATGTTAATGTAAGCCCTCGTTAATCTAGTGGCACTGTTGATTTGATGTGATGGCACTTCTTTGGTAATGGCACCTTTTCATACTATCACTGTAATGCCATTGATAACATATGAGATGCTGCTGTTAATCATATGCCGCTGCAAAAAATGACATTGCTTAAATAACCATGTTACATATTTTTGCAAACAGGGTTGTCTATCTCCATATGGTGTCTATTTGTGCAAATGGAAGCACAAACCTCAATTTTAGTGGAACCTGCTGTTAGCTGACCTCACGGTGCTCCAGGTATTCCTAAATTATTAACTAGGTGGAATGACCAACGCAAGATGAAATAAGCTTATTGGTACGTTGACTTGTTGTTTGCAGTGTCGAATGAGCATGTCATGTGTGGAGGAGCAAACAAGCAACGCAGCCGCTCCGTCAACGCAAGATAAAAGAGACCAAGTCATTGATGGCCTAGCCGGCGAGTAGGGGTCGTGCAAACAGCGACACATTATTTTAGTGGAACTGCACAAAAAAGATATTGGGGTTTGAGGGAGTCCCGGACTAGGGGGTGTCCGGATAGCCGGACTATCGTCACGGCCGGACTCCAAGACTATGAAGATACAAGATTGAAGACTTCGTCCCGTGTCCGGATGGGACTTTCCTTGGCGTGGAAGGCAAGCTTGGCGATACGGATATGTAGATCTCCTACCATTGTAACCGACTCTGTGTAACCCTAACCTATCCGGTGTCTATATAAACCGGAGGGTTTTAGTTAAATGGGACTAACAACAATCATACCATAGGCTAGCTTATAGGGTTTAGCCTCCTTGATCTCGTGGTAGATCTACTCTTGTACTACCCATATCATCAATATTAATCAAGCAGGAGTAGGGTATTACCTCCATCGAGAGGGCGAACACAGGTAAACACATCGTGTCCCTTGTCTGCTGTTACCATCCGCCTAGACGCATGCAGTTCGGGACCCCCTACCGAGATCCGCCGGTTTTGACACCGACATTGGTGCTCTCATTGAGAGTTCCTGCAATATCGTCACCGATAGGCCCGATGGCTCCTTCGATCATCAACAACGACGCGGTCCGGTGAGACTTTTCTCCCGGACAGATCTTCGTGTTCGGCGGCTTTGCATTGCGGGCCAATTCGCAGCCATCCGGAGCAGATCGAAAGCTACGACCACAGCCATCAGGTCAGATTTGGAAGTTTGAACTATACGGCCGATATCCGCGGAAACTTGATCTTCGACGGATTCGAGCGCGCAGCCAAGCGTGCCGCCTTTGTCTCGATGGGCATGATCTAGCTCTGCGGCGAGCGATTGCCACGGAGGCCGCACCGATATCCGCTCGACCCTTAATCCGGGCCGGCTTCCCGATCGAGGGCGAGTGGTTGGACACCGCCTCGGGGCTACAATCTCTCTGGCGATCGAGCCGAACTCCATCACTGTCGCTGCGAAGACCTCGACTCCGGTGCGGACTCCTCTCCGGACTCCAAACCCTCCGCGCCCCTGCCAATCGAATCCGATTGGGCGCCGGTCATGGAGTTCACTGCCGCGGACATCTTTCAGCACTCGCCCTTTGGCAACATCCTGAATTCACTAATGTCTATCTCTTTATCCGGAGAGCCCGGGCCGGACTACGGACAGGAAGGTTGGGATGCGGACGATGAAGAAATTCAACGCCCACCCACCACCCACTTTGTAGCCACTGTCGATGATCTAACCGACATGCTAGACTACGACTCCGAAGACATCGACGGTATGGACGATGATGCCGGAGACGACCAAGACCCAGCGCCTACAGGGCACTGGAAGGCCACCTCGTCATATGACATATATATGGTGGACATCCCAAAAGATGGGAACGGCGATGGAACAACGCACGATGACCCCTCCAAGAAACAGCTGAAGCGCCGATGTCAGCGGCGCCGCTCTAAATCCCGCCAAAATAAAAATGGTGATTCCGGCACGGGAGATAATAACACCGGGCGGTCGAAGAAAACCCCTCCAGCGGGACTCGGTAGCGAAGGAGGGAGAAGCAAGCCCGCACGATAGTGCAGCGTAAAAAGAGGTTGAGGATGATAATTATGCGCCTTCCTCCGAAGATGAGGCAAGCCTCATGACGGCAATTTGTCGTGCACGAGGATCCCGCGCCGAACAGGAGCGTTTCAAACGCAGGCTCATAGCCACGGCAAGCAGCCTCAAGAAAAAGCAGCAACAGCTTAGAGCTGACCAAGACCTGCTAGCTGACAGATGGACTGAAGTCCTTGCAGTCGAAGAGTATGAAATCGAACGCCCTCCAAAAGCTACCCCAAACGCAGGCCATTGCCTCGACTAGAGGAGGAAGCACCCAAGTCACCAACAGCATGACAAAGGCAGACCCGGCCACCCCGTGGCAGCGGCGAAGAAGCCTCTCGGCCCTCCGCTCAAGCCACACCCCTCGCCGCTCAAAAAGTACCAAGGCACAGGAAGCGCGCGGACTTGCAAGATATATTGGAGGATAAGGCAAAACATACAAGATCGATCTACGGATCGCGTGGGCGTAACAGCGGGATGATTACCGTCGCGCGGATCCAGCAAAACCGGCCGGGCGAACCACGATGAACAAAGCTCATATGAGCTACGTCGTGATATAGCCCAATACAGAGGCGCCAAGACACCCACTATGCTTCACAGATGAAGTAAAGGATCATCAAATCCCAGAGGGCTTCAAACCCGTAAACATCGAATCATACGATGGCACCACAGATCCTGCGGTCTGGATCAAGGATTATCTCCTCCATATCCACATAGCCGGCGGTGATGATCTACATGCCATCAAATACCTCCCACTCAAGCTTAAAGGACCAGCTCGACATTGGCTCAATAGCTTGCTAGCAGAATCAATTGGTTGTTGGGAGGACCTGGAAGCCGCATTCCTTGATAACTTCCAGGCACATATGTGCGACCACCGAACGCCGATGACCTTAGCCACATAATTCAGCAGCCAGAAGAATCGGCCAGACAATTCTGGACTCGGTTCCTAACAAAGAAAAATCAAATCGTTGACTGTCCAGATGCAGAGGCCCTTGCAACCTTCAAACATAATATCCACGACGAGTGGCTTGCCCGGCACCTAGGGCAGGAAAAGCCGAAATCTATGGCAGCCCTCACAACCCTCATGACTCGCTTTTGTGCGGGAGAGGACAGCTGGCTAGCTCGAAGCAACAACTTGGACAAACATCCTGATAGTCCGGATAACAAGGACAACAATGGCAGGTCGCGTCGCAACAAGAACAAGCGCCGCATCAACGGTGATAATACTGAAGATACGTCCGTCAATGCCGGATTCAGAGGCTCTAAACCCGGTCAATGGAAGAAGCCATTCAAAAGAAATACCCAGGGCCCGTCCAACTTGGACCGAATACTCGATCGCTTGTGCCAGATACATGGCACCCCCGGAAAACCAGCCAATCACACCAACAGGGACTGTTGGGTGTTCAAGCAAGCAAGCAAGTAAAGTGCCGAACTCAATGAAAAGGGGCTGCATAGCGATGACGAGGAAGAGCCCCGGCCGCCGAACAATAAAGGACAGAAGGGTTTTCCTGCACAAGTGCGGACGGTGAACATGATATACACAACCCACATACCCAAAAGGAGCGGAAGCGTGCACTAAGGGACTTATATGCGATGGAGCCAGTCGCCCCGAAGTTCAACCCATGGTCTTCCTACCCGATCAACTTCGATCAAAGGGACCACCCCACTAGCATCCGTCACGGCGGCTTTGCCACATTGGTTCTTGACCCAATTATTGACGGATTTCACCTCACCAGAGTCCTGATGGACGGCGGCAGCAGCCTGAACCTGCTTTATCAGGATATAATGCGCAAAATGGGCATTGACCCCTCAAGGATTAAACCTACAAAGACGACCTTTAAAGGCGTCATACCGGGTGTAGAGGCCAGTTGTACGGGCTCAGTTACACTCGAAGTGGTCTTCGGATCCACGGATAACTTCCAAAGCGAAGAGTTAATCTTCGACATCGTCCCATTCCGCAGCGGCTATCATGCACTGCTCGGACGAACCGCATTTGCAAAGTTCAATGCGGTGCCGCACTACGCATACCTCAAGCTCAAGATGTTAGGCCCTAGAGGAGTAATCACGATCAACGGAAACACCGAACGCTCTCTCCGAATGGAGGAACACACGGCGGCCCTCGCGGAGGAGGTACAAAACAGCCTCTCACAGCAATTCTTGAATCCAGCCACTAAGCGTCCGGACACTGTCAAGCGCGCCCGGAGTAACCTACAACAAGACCACCTGGCACAATTCAAGCACGAGTAGCAATCCGGCTCCAACCCCAGCTCTCGCAAAATTGAGAAGCTAGTATTACGCGTACATAATTACGCTTTGGAGATACCATGGGCATATGGGGAGGGGCAAGACAACGGCACGCCAAGAATACAGCTCGACCGCACCAGGGGCTCCCGTTTGTGTCATTTCTTTTTTTTACCCTTTTCTTCCTTTTTTTTACTTTCAGGACTCCGTCTTTGAGAAGTCCTATCCAGCACTTGAATCGCCGAACTCACGATGCAACAACCAGGGAAGCGGAAAGCCACGTCGAGTGTTCAGGTGGTCTCTATTACGAGCATTATACCTGTTTTACATACCATCCCGCAGCTTACCCCTGGAGGGGGACATGTTAGATAGTCCAATCCCTTGCTTATCGCACTATTTGTATCGTTCTACTCCCATTGCAGTACCTTTTTGAATAAACAATACATAGCTATTCGCTTATTATTGCTCTACTTCCTTTATATATACATATGTTCATTTCACGACATGTTGCAACCGTACACTTTGGTACGGCCAATACACCAGGGGCTTAAGTGTCCCAAAATTATGGTGTGATAAGTCCGAACACTTTCACAAGTGCAGCACCCCGAACTTATAGCATTATATGAATTGGCTCTGAATCATGTCTTGGGTCAATAGTTGGGTTTGCCGGCTCCGTGTTTTGGTACCTTACGTTCCGCTATATCGGCTAAGGTAGCAGGAGAACCATCGCGATTGTGCCCCGATTATCTTTGGGTCGAGCACCTCGATGGAGAAAGCTAAAACTGACCGTCATGATAAGGCGAGAGCCGGTCGCTGTTCGAGAGGTTTTTTCGGGTCCCTAAAGACTTATGCCGCTTAGAGCGAGGAACCCGAATTGTCCGGCCAAGGCGTGGATAGCGCCCCAAACTCGGTCTTCCGAATACTAGTGGCTTTGCCAAAATTTAAAATTATAGAATTCTATGGCTAAGTGAGAGTGTTCAAGCATTATAAGTCTGGTTGCCTTGTTCGTTGTGTTGAGCGCCTCCCTAGATGGACCCAAGAATGGGAACAAGAGTGCTCAAGTTTATCCCGAACACCCCAAAGACTGCGTGGCATGGGGCTGAAGCCAACGACTTGCCATCTCTCAATTTTGATAAACGGCCGCCTGAAGGTAATATTTTAAATTAATAAGCGTTGCTTAGCGCATATGAACAAGTTTTCAGCGTCTGAGGATAACAAATGCGAGTTTATTCAAAATTACATCTTTGGAGCACTCATCCGCTATTTGGCGGGCACCCTTGAGAGGCCCTCATAGTACATTTGGCGTCAAGATGCTCATGGCCCTTCGGTGGCCCGTCTGTCACAAGCCTCTCCGCATCCAGCTTGCCCGGTGCACTTTAGCACGGGCAAGGGCCCGACGGACACCTTCAATGCAGGCGGAGCGCTTGATGACTTCAAGCCGCGGACATGCATCCACCACCGCTGCACCAAGTCAAGTAGCTCCTGTGCATGGCCTCCAATGGCCCACACCGCTTATAAGGCCCTTCATGGCCTGTTCGGCGACCTTATGGAGCTCGACCAGCTGCTTCAGCTGGTCGCTCAGGGGCACCGGATGGTCGGCCTCAGCATACTGAGACCAGAACACCTTTTCCGTCGAGCTCCCCTCCTTGGCGCGGTAGAATGCGGCAACATCAGACACACTACGGGGCAAATCTGCGAATGCTCCTGGAGAGCTCCGAATCTGGGTAAGTAATAGGTAATTCACTTTCACATGCTTGCTTTGCATAAAGAATGCCTTACCCGCCGCTATCTTCTTTAAAGACTCAATTTCTTGGAGGGCTTTTTGGGCCTCGGCCTTAGCAGCTTTGGCCCTCTCAAGAGCCGACGCGAGCTCGGACTCTCGAGTCTTCGAGTCACGCTCCAACCTCTCGTGTTTTTCCACGAGACATTGGAGCTCTTGCCGTACCTTGGTCAGCTGCGCCTCCCCCTTCTCTCGCTCGGTGTGTTCTGCAGCCGCTTTGTTTTGGGCCACGAACACCGCTTCCTTCAGGGTCACCACCTCGTTCGTGGCCCCTGCAGTACCCAAGTTATTCCTGTTATTTTTCGCAACCAAAACCTTTTCTATAAGGTATTTCTTTACTAAGGTATTACTTACCTTCCTTGTCCTCGAGCTCCTTCTTGGCTTGTCCGAGCTCATTCTCGGACCGCTCGAGGTTCTGCTTTAATGCATTGACCTCCATGATCGGTCTTGGCAGAGGTCAGCAGCCTGCATTCCCATATTGACATACTTATGTTAGACTCCTGCGTATATCTTTTGAGATCCTTAGTCCGGCTTTTCTTTCCAAACACCGAACTAAGCATCAGGGGCTACTGTCTATGCGGTAATATTTTTACATATTCTAAAACTTACCTCAAAACCTGTTAGAAGGCTACTACAGGCTTCGGTCAGTCCGCTCTTGGCGGACTGAACTGTCCGGATCACCGCACTCATAATAGTGCGGTGCTCCTCCTCAATGGAAGCGCCGTTAAGCGCCTCCAGTAAGCTATCCGGTGCCTCCGGTTGGACGGAGGACACCGGCGTCTTACCCTTCTTCTGAAGGGTCCGCTTGCCAGACTCCGGAACCACTGAAGGTTCCGGCATGGAGACCGGACAAGGGTCGGGCCTAGAGCCCCTGGGGGTCTTGCCCCCCGCGCGCCTGGAGTCCTGGAGGTTTCCTTGTGGCACCTCCTGCGCTACCTCCTCTTGACCAAGCCCCTCTTGGGGCCCTGCCGCGGCGTCGTCCGCAGCGTGAGGCGAGGAGGCGGTCGGAAGCGAGGTACTCTCCATTTCCGATGAGCCCAGGGACCCGCTCGATGAATCGGCGAACTCACCCTTGGGCGGGCTGCACGGTTGTTCGACATTAGAGAACACTCTGCAATAATAAAAATCGATGGGTATCCGGACACTTACGATCTCGCCAGGGGCTTGGCCCTCGTAGGCCAATCCTCCTTGTCGTCGTCGAAGTTGGTGGAGAAGTCCGGAGGAAGGGTTCTTCCCTTCTTGGACCCTCCGGCCTCCCCAGTCAGGCGGCCTTCCTTTCTTCTCCTCCCGGCTGGGAGGAGCTTCTTCTTCTTCCTCCTCGTCTTCAGGAGAAGATACCGCTTCAGAATCTGACAGCACCTGGCGTCGGGAGCTCCTTCGCGTTCCCGTGGCCTCCTTCTTGGCCTTCTTCTCCGGCACCACATGGGGTGGCGGAGCCAGCAGCCCCGTAATCGGGTGTCCTCTGGATCTTCCGACAAAGGAACCGGACAGTTAATCTGTCCGGACGTCTTCAGCCAGTCCTGTCAGAGATTAGGGAGTTTTAGATCCCGCATAGAGTCAATCTATGAAAAAAGAGTCCCGTAAAGGGTAAAATAACTTACCTCGCCGGCTTGACGCTGCGAGCTGTATCCGCGATCTTTGGTAGCGGATGCTGGGGCTTCGGCGCCCTTGAACAGCACCTTCCAGGCGTCTTCGTACGTAGTGTCGAAGAGCCGGCTCAAGGATTGTTGTTGTGCTGGATCAAACTCCCACAAATTAAAGGCCCGTTGTTGGCATGGGAGAATCCGGCGGATGAGCATCACCTGGATTACGTCGACAAGCCTAAGATTTTTGGCCGCCAGGTTTCGGACGCATGTTTGGAGTCCGGATGTCTCGTCCAAATTCCCCCATGTCAGGCCCGTCTCTTTCCATGACGAGAGCCGTGTGGGGAAGCCAGATCTGAATTCGGGGGCCGCCGCCCATTTGGTGTCGTGGGGCTCGGTGATGTAGAACCACCCCGATTGCCACCCCTTTATTGACTCCACGAAGGCACCTTCGAGCCATGGGACTTTGGCCATCTTGCCAACCATGGCGCCTCCGCACTCCGCTTGGCCGCCGCCCACTACCTTCGGCCGAACATTGAAGATCTTCAGCCATAAGCCGAAGTGGGGCTGGATGCAGAGGAAAGCCTCGCTACGATGATAAACGCCGAGATGTTGAGGATGACAGTCCGGGCCAGGTCGTGGAAGTCCAGGCCGTAGTAGAACATGAGCCCCCGGACAAATGGGTGAAGTGGAAAACCTAGTCTGCGGAGGAAGTGGGGAAGAAACACTACCCTCTCATGGGGCCCGGGGGTTGGAATAAGCTGCCCGCTGGCAGCTCAGGCGCTGGCGTCGCCGGACAAGTATCCGGCCTCCCGCAGTATTTTGACGTGCCCCTCCGTGACAGAGGAGGCCATCCACCTGCCTCCCGCTCCTGACATGGTTGGAGAAGGTTGAGGTGGGATGTGCGGACTTGGGCGCTGGAGCTCGAGTCTTGTGAAATGGATAAGCAAAGGAGGAAGAAGGCGTAGGTGAAAAGGTGGATCCTTATCCCTTATATGGACGGACGAAGCTATCGTCCCCACCACTGGTAAAACTCGCTTATTTCCCAAGCGCCCGTAATCAATGGCGCGGATGGGTTACCCACGTCCGTATTGATGAGAATCCCGGAATAAGGGGGCACGATCTATGCTTTGATAAGACGTGCCAAGGAAACCGCCTCGCTAAACACGCTGAGGTGGAACAGTAAAAAATGATTCATATAAAGGCCTGGCCGTGGTGTGATGTCATGCCGCGGAATACGTCAGCAGATGTGTGCAAAAATCATTCTCTCTACGGTGTTATGTGGAACTTATTTTGCAGAGCCGGACACTATCCTTGTGTTCAAAACCTTCTATGAAGTATTCGGAGGAGGAACCCGCCTTGCAATGCCGAAGACAATATGCGCGCCGGACTCGTCGTCATTGAAGCCTGGTTCAGAGGCTACTGAGGGAGTCCCGGACTAGGGGGTGTCCGGATAGCCGGACTATCGTTACGGCCGGACTCCAAGACTATGAAGATACAAGATTGAAGACTTTGTCCCGTGTCCAGATGGGACTTTCCTTGGCGTGGAAGGCAAGCTTGGCGTCTGGATATGTAGATCTCCTACCATTGTAACCGACTATGTGTAACCCTAACCTATCCGGTGTCTATATAAACCGAAGGGTTTTAGTCTGTAGGACGAACAACAATCATACCATAGGCTAGCTTCTAGGGTTTACCCTCCTTGATCTCTTGGTAGATCTACTCTTGTACTACCCATATCATCAATATTAATCAAGAAGGAGTAGGGTATTACCTCCATCGAGAGGGCCCGAACCTGGGTAAAAACATCGTGTCCCTTGTCTCCTGTTACCATCCGCCTAGACGCACAGCTCGGGACCCCCTACCCGAGATCCGCCGGTTTTGACACCGACAGGGTTAGTCGGACAAATTTTCTACAGCCACACGGAAGGAATTGCGCTCACCGATTGCATAGAATTTCCTCCGTGCCATCATAGGAGATCCCAAGGTGGAAAATCAACTAACCACCTATAAAATTATGCTTAATCTTTCTCAAGCAGGTGAGTATCCCCTTCTTCTAGATGATCATGTTTTGTCATGCTGAGCTATTTATATCTGCTACTATTTTGCGACACCGTTTAAGTACAACGCTTTCCTATCTTTTCACATACAGGACAATGAAGATGATTTCAGTGGAATTGCACAAAATGGTCTGATGTTGAGTGATCTCTATTGCCTCCTCTATTTGTTGCAATGTGTCAGTGTAAATTGCAAGATGAGCCATCAAGCTAGCTGTGGATTTGCCAACATGCTCAACATTGAGCAAAAAGAAGCATGCCCAGGAAATTAATGCGTGCATAAGGAGGCCCTTTGCTCAGAGAAGCATCTATCATTTTTTTCTGTATTTCTTCACCTTCTCACAACTTTGTCTTGGTTATAGTCTTGTGAATCATTTAGATGCGTAAACATGCTAAACTTAAGTGCTTGTGAATGTTAGCTAGTATGCATACCGTATCTTGTCAAGCTTAGTTTAGTGTGAATGTTAGCATGTCAACCTTTACAATCTATGTATATTGTGGGCATGTTATTTGACCCCTAATTTTGTCGCGCTACGACAAGTATGACTGTCTGCATGCAGTACACCATCCTCTAATTTTTTGGATGCCAAGCTGGCCCGAAAAGGAGCTACAACTTTTTTCCAAGTTCAAAAATGTTACCGATGAGGAACCATAATTAAGCTGGAGGTGTCTCTTTTTTCTTTCGAATGGGCAATAAGCTGGAGAGCTGGAGAGTGTCTCTAATGGGCTGCCTCTAGTGTTAAGGCCCTCTAGTACGAAACACAGGCAGCCGACTGGGCCGATACAAAAGCCTATCCATCTTAAAGCCCATTTGTTTTTTTTTGCGTGGAAAAGCCCATATTTCTTGAAGAGGGGGCGATCCCAGAAAAACCCTCCTTCCCCCTTGCTTCCACTTATACTGCAGCTCGCTAGACTCTCCCGCTTCAGTCACCCCCAATTCCTCCTGCTCCCCATCTTCCTCACTCGTATAGAAAACCCCTGCTCACCTTCTTCCACACTCGTACAGAAAACACCTGCTCCTCTTCTTCCACTCCTACAGAAAACCCGAGCCCTCCTTCTTCCCCACTCGCACTGCCACTAGGCTCGTCTCTTCTTACTCTGCTCAAACCCGTGAGCTCGGCGTGACACCCGCAAGGAAAATGGAGTCGGCTGGCCCCAGCACCAAGATGATGAGGCTCCCGCCAGCGGCGACGCCAGTTGTAGATCCCGCACCCGGCAACGCGGGGAGAAGCGGCGAGCCCCCCACCCGGATCTGAGGAACCCGTAGAATCTCTGGTGGACCGCATCAGCGATATCCCGGACGACATCCTTGCGGAGATCATCTCGCTTCTCCCCACCAAGGATTGCTACCGCACACAAGTCCTCTCAACTCGGTGGCGCCCTCTATGGCGCACCGCGCCCCTCAATCTCGACTATCATCAGATATCTGTCCTTCCTGAATTTGATCTCCTCAGAGCCATCGTCTCCTCCCACCTGGGCCCTATTAGACGCCTCTGCATCCCGACACGCTACCTGCTGTCCATACCCTACACAGTGGACGCTTGGCTGACATCCCCTAAATTCAAAAAACTCCAGCAGTTTGAGTTCTACCATTACCACGAAAGTTTCATACCACGAACCGAACACCAAGAATTTGTGCCGACACCACCGTTGTCCATCTCATGGTTTTCCTCCTCTCTCCACATAACCACCTTCACCCAGTGCCACCTACGTGACGATCTGGTACAAATGCTTCAACTCCCAATGCTAAAAAATCTTCCACTTGTGGTGGTTTATGTGTCAGAGGCCTCACTGCACAACATTTTCCACTCCAGTTGCCCTGCCCTGGAGCGCTTGCTAATTGTTTTGGGAATAGAAATCCCTATCAGTTATCTCCAAATAAAGTTGCCTCACCTTAAAAGCATTGGAATTTGTTTTGAAGGACAACAGCTCATCATCAAAGATGCCCCTTCACTTCAAAGGTTGCTCCTTCATTATTGTTATAAACCTTCGCAAATAAATGTCATCTCTGCGCCCAAACTGGAGACCTTGGGTGTAATTCGTGATCCATTTAATGATCACAACAGGTTGGTGTTTGGCTCCTCACTTATTCAGGTACCGTATATTATCATCTACACATTTGTAATCATAAGGTGCATTTTTCATTTGTGCGCATAAGTTTTATATCATCTTGGAGTACACTTTGGGTACTAATATTATGTAATATGCTCAATCAAGAGTTCGTCCATGGTTAGCCTATCAATGCTGCTGGATTTTGTCAAGATCTTATATATCGGAATGGTTAGTTATGATCTGAACATAATTATTGGCTTGTTGCGATGCTTTTGATGTCTGGAGAGTTTATATATAAAGGTGATGATTTCATGCACATTGAAATCCCATCTATATTGTACTAGAATTAACCGTTCAGCTGTCGCTCTTTCGACATACTCTTTTTTTAGACCTTAACCATTTTCAATCTTCATGTCTACTTAGGGACTAACACATGGAGAAAAACATATAACCAATCGGTGGCGTAATAAGCACCAGGATTTTCACAGTTCTCATGACATTCGTTTGAGGACAATAACAATGGAAGGATATGCATCCAACCAGGCAAACAGAAGCTTTGTCACATTCTTCCTGTTGGATGCAAAGTTACTATTGTCCATGAGGCTTAAGTTTTTCAACAAGAATTTTCTCACGGATGGACATCTTGAACAACAAAAAAATAAGTTTCAGGTGGACAAATGGGCTTCTGAACGTGCTCGTCTTCTATTTACAACAACTTGTAATCATGCTCTAATATATTTTTTTGCACAGGATGATGATTTTATGGATCAGACCGATCCATTTTGTTTGTGACTGTGATAAACAGTGGTTGGGTTAGATGCTATTGCCATATTCAATCTGGGTTTTGTCTAAATTTGATGAACAACTAATCCTTGGGCTTTTTGTACCATTTGTAAGCTTGAGTTACATGTTGTTGCCCTCGTACTCCCCTCCGCCTGCCACTACACTGCCACATCTTCCATGGCTCCTATTCGTTCCTGTCCGAGGCCTCGCCGTCATTCTCCGCCTTGGTTCGCTCACTGTGCCCGCCGCCGTCTGGCGTTGTTAACATGGTCAACAACTAAGAGGAATCAGGAGATATTTGTATGCGTGGAGAGGTGACAGTGAGGACCCACCAGGTCATTGCATTACATAGCGGGTGCCTCATTATTACAAGCCAAAAGAAAATACTTCCTCCTAATTGTTTGGCAACTAGGTCGCACGCCATTGTCAATGTAGTCAAATTTTTTAAAGAAAAAGGGCCGCAGCCCCGGCTCCATTGCATTACCAATGAAACCCAGCAGTATTCAGGATGTGTATCTCTCGAGCATTACAAAGCTTAAAAGCTTAGGGGACACTTAAAGAGCAGTAAGTCCGCCAGGGGGGGAAACTGTTGTGGAACGTAGTAATTTCAAAAAAATTCCTACGCACATACAAGATCATGGTGATGCATAGCAACGAGAGGGGAGAGTGTTGTCCACGTACCCTCGTAGACCGAAAGCGGAAGCGTTATAACAACGCGTTTGATGTAGTCGTACGTCTTCACGGCCCGACCGATCAAGCACCGAAACTACGACACCTCCGAGTTCTAGCACACGTTCAGCTCGATGACGATCCCAGACTCCGATCCAGCAAAGTGTCGGGGAAGATTCTGTCAGCACGACGGTGTGGTGACGATCTTGATGTTCTACCGTCGCAGGGCTTCGCCTAAGCACCGCTCTGATGTGCTCGAGGTGGACTATGGTGGAGGGGGGCACCGCACACGGCTAAGAGATCCAAGGGATCAATTGTTGTTGTGCCTAGAGGTGCCCCCCTGCCCCCGTATATAAAGGAGCCAGGGGGAGGGGTTCGGCCGGCCAGGAGGGGCGCGCCAGGAGGAGTCCTCCTCCCACCGGGAGTAGGACTTCCCCCCCCCCCTTCCTTGTTGGAGTAGGAGAGAAGGAAAGAGGGGGAGAGGAGGAAGGAACAGGGGGCTGCACCCCTTGTCCAATTCGGACCAGAGGGGGTCTGCGCGCCTCCTTCCTTTCGGCCTATCTCCTCTATTCCCGTATGGCCCAATAAGGCCCATATACTCCCCGGCGAATTCCCGTAACTCTCGGTACTCCGAAAAATACCCGAATCACTCGGAACCTTTCCGAAGTCCGACTATAGTCGTCCAATATATCGATCTTTACGTCTCGACCATTTCAAGACTCCTCGTCATGTCCCCGATCTCATCCGGGACTGTGAACTCCTTCGGTACATCAAAACTCATAAACTCATATCTTGACCATATCACATCACAACATGCCCTGCAAAAACAAGTTAGACATCCTCTACTTTGTTGTTGCAAGTTTTACGTGGCTGATACAGACTTAGCAAGAACCATTCTTACCTAAACATCAAAACCAAAACGATAGTTCGTCAAGTTAGTGCTGTTTTAACCTTCGCAAGCACCGGGCGTAGCCACACTCGGTTCAACTAAAGTAGGAGAAACTGACATCCACCAGCCACCTGTGTGCAAAGCACGTCAGTAGAGCCAGTCTCGCGTAAGCGTACTCGTAATGTCGGTCTGGGCCGCTTCATCCAACAATACCGCCAAACCAAAGTATGACATGCTGGTAAGCAGTATGACTTGTGTCGTCCACAACTCACTTGTGTTCTACTCATGCATATAACATCAACGCATAAAACCTGGCTCGGATGCCACTGTTTGGGAACGTAGTAATTTCAAAAAAAATTCTACGCACATACAAGATCATGGTGATGCATAGCAACGAGAGGGGAGAGTGTTGTCCACGTACCCTCGTAGACCGAAAGAGGAAGCGTTATAACAACGCGGTTGATGTAGTCGTACGTCTTCACGGCCCGACCGATTAAGCACCGAAACTACGGCACCTCCGAGTTCTAGCACACGTTCAGCTCGATGACGATACCCGGACTCCGATCCAGCAAAGTGTCGGGGAAGAGTTCTGTGAGCACGACGGTGTGGTGACGATCTTGAGGTTCTACCATCGCAGGGCTTCGCCTAAGCACCGCTACAGTATTATCGAGGTGGACTATGGTGGAGGGGGGCACTGCAGACGGCTAAGAGATCCAAGGGATCAATATTTTGGTGCCTAGAGGTGCCCCCTGCCCCCGTATATAAAGGAGCCAGGGGAGGGGGTCGGCCGGCCAGGAGGGGCGCACCAGGAGGAGTCCTCCTTCCACCGGGAGTAGGACTCCCCCCTTCCTTGTTGGAGTAGGAGAGAAGGAAAGAGGGGGAGAGGACGCAGGAAAAGGGGGCTGACCAGAGGGGGGCTGCGCGCCTCCTTCCTTTCGGCCTCTCTCCTCTATTCTCGTATGGCCCAATAAGGCCCATATACTCCCCGGCGAATTCCCGTAACTCTCGGTACTCCGAAAAATACCCGAATCACTCGGAACCTTTCCGAAGTCCGAATATAGTCGTCCAATATATCGATCTTTACGTCTCGACCATTTCGAGACTCCTCGTCATGTCTCTGATCTCAGCCGGGACTCCGAACTCATTCGGTACATCAAAACTCTTAAACTCATAATATAACTGTCATCGAAACCTTAAGCATGCGGACCCTACGGGTTCGAGAACAATGTAGACATGACCGAGACACGTCTCCGGTCAATAACCAATAGCGGAACCTGGATGCTCATATTGGCTCCCACATATTCTACGAAGATCTTTATCGGTTGTAGCGACCCGACCTCAGACGGTCAAGCCTCTGTGTTACTGTGCCATCCCTGGATCGGTATGCTGGCACACACAGTACATCAATGTATAT
Organism: Aegilops bicornis; assembly: GCA_021605145.1. Classification (NCBI taxonomy): domain Eukaryota; kingdom Viridiplantae; phylum Streptophyta; class Magnoliopsida; order Poales; family Poaceae; genus Aegilops; species Aegilops bicornis. The sequence goes on from CM038671.1 coordinate 292,423,175, forward strand.
ATATCAAAGTGCAATCACATGTATAATTAACGTAAAACTGATATATACGTCATAAGTCACAGCGGAAACAAATAGTCGGGTGTGGAATCCCATCAACGCCATCGGCAGGTTGAGTGTAGACCGTAACCACATGCACTGCTCTTACTCGTCGGAAGTAAATATCTGCAACATGATACGTTGCAGCCGTGTAGGTCAGTACATTGAATGTACCGGCAAGATCACAATATGAGAAAACAGATGATAAAACTATACTATATGCAATATGGCTTTGTGGCTCTGTATCTGAGTTTTGTTTGCGTAAAAGCTGATTTTATTTTCCCTACATCAAAGGAATAAATGAAGTCTGTACTATGGAGTTTTCTATCATGACATGGTTCCGCCAACCGATGTCTCATAGCCCAAAATCATCATATGTTGCCCACAATTAAGTTATCAGTCCGGTGTTGAGAGTTCCGAGATAGATCCAAGTCCAGATGCTCAAATTGTCCGTGAATCGGGACACGGCTAATCGATTAGGTTTAAACCCTCTGCAGAGGTTTGTACACTTTACCCACAAGATTCGATCCCTCTCTTTACGTTCTCGCACTTCGTGGTGTTTGAGAACAAGATGACGAAACATGGTCTTCAAGAGTTCCTCGACCACTTTGTCCGGTGCTCATCCCATCCTACCGTAGTTCTACATCTGCTAGCACCGTCCCAGCCCAGTCACAACTAAGTTCAACCAAGCGAGCCCATATTGACTTGCGGTTGCATGTAAGCTTAGGGCATGAAGTATTCTTCCGTCTCTTTGAGTCTGGGTGAAGCTTTCCGCAAGATGTCATGGCGCTTCTCCATGCATCCCGCCAACCACTGGTTTCTCCAGGTGCCCGTCAACCATCCTTCACCCAGAGTGTGTATTGAATTCTTGTCTCGAGTCTTGAAGTCTTGAGGCCTTGAAGATGCAGTCCTTGCGGGTTCCATCATGGAGTTGTCGTCATTGGCGTAGAGTCCTCCTTCTTCACACCACTCGAACACTCATACCAAACCCCGTCTACTATAGCGTAGCATTAAAATAAATAACGTCCCGGGCTTGGTAACAGGGTGATGGGTTCCTACCTCATGCATACTACTCAACTACAAGAATTTCAATAACACTACTGAGGGGTGGTTGCAAAGATGCCACTAAATGCAATAAAACATAGGTATGAAAGTATGGTCAAAGTGAACTTTCCTTGCTGACGATCTTCGAAAACTAGGGACTCGTGGTAGCAAGCTTCGCACTCCGGAAATTCTACCGAGGCAAACAATAACCATAATAAGCACATAGCATATGATCACTTAACACAATAGCATAATAACATAATCACACCAAAACAAACGAATCAAAACCCAAAGGAAAACTCAAGAAATCCAACTCAAAGTTTTCCTACTTCAAGCAACAACTAAAACTAGTTTTTCATAACAAAAATTTTCTCAACAGAACCTAAGCATGGGTTTATGCTACCTAACAGAAAAGAATTCATCAAGCAACTAGGAGCAAAAAGAATCACCTTAAAAGCTATTATAAAACTCCTATTAGGCCTAATTCAAATTCTATTAAGAAAAATAAAATAAAAGTTTTATTTATTATAAATAAAAGTTCATGCTCTAAAGTGACAGAAACTAAACTAAAATAATCTATCACATATGAAAAATAAATTTATTTGCTAAGTAAAACAATAGGAAAACAGTAGCTAGTTAATTAATTAAGAATAACATGATTCTCATTAAAACTATTTTTTTATAAATCCTAAAATACCCAAATTAATTCCTACGGTTAGGCAATGTCAAAATAAAGTTGGGACAAAAGAATCATTAAAAAATAAATTTCCTAACTCATTTCATAGCAGATTTACTATTCTGTCTAAAACTAAAATAAAGCTATTCTAAATAATTTTAACATAGCTAATTATATATTTTGCTGAAACTATAAGAAATTTTCAAACCAACAAAAAAAGAATCACTTAAAAATATCAAGTATAATAAAAGATATGAATTTTTCAAATCTGAAACTATTCTGTTAAAACAGAAAAAACGAAAATAAAGAAAAACGGCTAAATGGGCCTAACTAACGCACTGTGCGTAATATAACTAAACGGGCCTAGGGTTTAAATGAATCGGGCCGATCTAAAATAAGACCTAACAAAACAAAAAAATTAAACCGTAACGAACCGGGCCGAACCGGATTTTTATTAAAAGAACTTACCCCTTCGGTGGTTCTAATCTAAGCCGTCGAGTTTAGATCGGACGGGGAGGGAAACTCCGGCGACGCATCGACGTCGGCGGGCGGGCTCGGGCGGCGAGTGTTCAGCGTCTCCGGTGGTCGGGGCGACAATGGGAGCTCCGGCGGTGTGCACGACGAGGGGTCCGTTGGTGGAGTCCGGCAGATCGGGTGGCAGGGTGAGTCGGGTGAAGCTAATGGCGGCGGTGGCGTGCTCGGGCTCCGGCCAGCGTGAGGAGGAGGAGGGGTTCCGGCGAGGGGCAATGGGGTGCGGGGAGGGGGCTTATATAGGCGGGGCCTCACCTTGGGCGGGGGGTGAATCGGGAGGGGGATCGGATCCCGGATCCGGCGGGATCCGGCGAGCGGCGGCGCGGGGGTGTGGCGTGGGGAGGAAGAAGGAGGTGGTGGCCCACCTGTCGGTGAGAGGGGGAAGCGGGGCTCGGTCGGTCGACCGACCCGGAAACGTTCAGGCGAGGGTCGGGCTGGCTCATTGGGCTGGCTCATTGGGCACTGGTGGGCAATGGTGGCCTTGGCGAGTGGGCTGCCAGTCTTTGGTGGGCAGTTAACTGGTATGGCGCACAGGTATTTTTTCTATTTTATTTTTTGAAAATAAAAACAGAGTTATAAAATATAAAATATAAGTATTTTATATAGGACATATATATACCAAAATGATGGGGAATATTCCTATCATTTGAACATTTTTCCAGAGGCAAAATCCAAACTTTATAAAAATTCATTTTTTCCAAATTTCAGATAAACTCAAGTTTGAATTCAAAACTTTTGGCAATGTTTTCCTCTGATATTTTTGGAGTGTCATGTTTACTCCTCTCATACTTTTTCTCAAGTATTTATCAGGCATAATTTTTTTTTGAAATGATTTCCACTTGCCAAAGTTTGACTTCAAATTCCAAAAACTCAAATTTGAAAGAGGGTTTCAAGGCACTTTCAAATGACTTTCAATTTGATACTTTTTGCCTTCCAACTCATATTTCATATAATTGAGGAAGTCATTTTATCTTCCCTCATGAAAATCATTGAGTTGCATAAAGTTTTGAATTTGAAATGTTCTCAAATGGAATTCAAATCTTTTCAAAACCCTTTTCAAATGGAAGAAGTCATTTCATCTTCACTCTAGGGTCTTGGTGTTTGAATGGACTTGAATTTCATTGAGATCCAGAAAGGGCAAAGGGGATAGTTTTGGGAAAGTCATTTTATTCCCTCTCATCCAACTTTCAAAAATTTCAAATTCCACTCAATTTCACTCAATCACTCAAACAAACCATCAGACAACAAGCATAGTTATTTATCTAATATAACATTCCAATATTTAGAATTTTGGGATGTTACAAACCTACCACACTTAAAATGAATCTCGTCCTCGAGATTCGAAGAGGCTAGCAAGAAAAGGTTAGGGGTTGGGGGTCTTCTAGTAATTATTTTGGTCGGAAAGGTCAGGGGTGCTACCACACTTAAAAACAAGGTTACGGTTCCAATAAACTCAGATACTTCCTCTGTAGTGCCGACAATGTATGTCTCTTCTGTCAGAAGCATAGAGTTTTCCACAAAATCTTGGGTCGGTTCGTCAAAGTTGAAGTTCGTCCGAGACTGGATCTTCTTAGCTAATAGGTCTGTGTCCATTCTAGACAACTATCGAAATACTCATGGTGGTCTACCATTAATGGTTTCTCCTGCAGAAAAGCAGTGCAGGTTGAACCTCACCGTATGATCTACGATTGGCAATTTGCTGTAAAGGGGTTCCATCGTCCTACCATTCTATGGTTTTATGGCTTATCGCGTCGACACTCTTCTAAGGTTTTCGAGGCTCTCTGATTTTCCATCAACATATGATAGTTCATGATAGAAGTCTCGGTATGGGGCCAATCCATCCCGTGCTTGAATCATTACCACATACGTAAATATCGAATCACGTACTCTAACACTTGGGCATACTCACAAGCATTGCAGAATTTCTCTTGTTCTCGGCGGGTTCGAGTAAATCCTTTAGTTCAGCAAGCCAAACAAAACATCTATCGTTACTTCACCACTCTCGTGGTTTTTTTGCGTAACCTCCCTACGAAGCATTATCCGATTGGATCACCGATTCTTCCAAATTTATTCCTTTATCAAGGTTACATCCGTTCCTTTTCAAAATCCTGGGCCTGTGGGTTATGAGCCCACTTCAACTCTTGTACAAGTTTAACTCATCCTTCTGAGGATTATCATTCCATATTCCAACACTTCATCTGCTGTAAATCCAATGGTGCTTCTTCCTTCATACCCTTGTGGTGACGATCATACAAAACTCCAACTTATTTTGTCCAGCCTCCTTCTATGGACCGTCATGAATAACACATTTCTTTCTTCATTGATCCTGTGGCTTTACGGTGCACTAGTTTATCCATAAATCACATTACTTTCATATCAATCTTTTATTACATCCTTAACCATTTTTCGTAAATCCAAATTCCAAAAAGTTTATTACAAATGCTGCCACCCACATGGTTCGGTATGGTCAGACATTACTTCCAACTGTATTTATTCATCCTCCTTGAGGATTCTTTAGTCCCGCTGGAATTGTGCGACATGCGCCTTGAAATCTTCAATCTTCTGTTTCATCGTGGTGGCCTTGAGCTTCACCTCCATCATCTCTGCATGCACTTCTCTGAGGTATTCCTGAGTATAACGGAGTCTTGCTTCAAGTATTTCTCCGATCTGGCGTATGGCTTCCATGGCTGCTTCACGAACAGCGTCGAAGAAAGTTGCTTGTGGCACACGTGAGATGAAAAAGTACTTCCCCATCATCTTTGGGCAAACTCCTTTCGAACGGTGGAGGTGTACCTCCACATACCAAAGTTCCAGTCCCTTTTGCATGAAGGGGTAGCCTTTGTAGACTGCATCTCCTTCAAGGTGAATATGCTTCATCATGTCCTTCAGGATCTTCGGGTAATCATGATCACTCGTCAGGGTCATGATTGTTTCCGGACCTTTGAGGAAGGACTCATAAAGGGTTGTCATCTGCATGTGTAGGATAAGAGGGGTGCTCAGAACAAAGAATGTATCTCCATGGGGAATTTGCAATTGTCTCCAGAAAAGTTTGGTGTTCAGTTGTCCATGGGTTCAAGATTTCGGGGTCTGGTTGAGATAGAAAGAGAGAGCAAATACCCACCCATCAACAAAAGAATCCTAGATCGAAAGTACCGTTAGTAATGGGCCATTCTACTATGGTTTCGTTTCTAAGTCCTCATTTCTTCAGGTCTTCAATGCTCGGGAGTTTCCAATTCCTGATGCTTTTCCCATATGAAGGCCTTCTACCATTCTTCCGTAACTTACGTCTCTCAAGGTTGACATAACAAGCCTACGAATATCGCATCTATCCCACCATTCAATAAACACAAAAAAAATAATAGTAACCAAGCATTCATTTATTCAATCAATTCTACGGTATCGCCACCCACATAAATTTGGTATGGTCAGATACTTAAATCGAGAAGGCGTTCATCTTTATTTCTCTCATGGTGGGATACTACTAGGCTAATTTATTAGGAACTTGGTCATTGTCCCCACTGGGGCTTCTTCTGTGTGGACTTGATCTCCTCCAGTTCTTCTGCTAGATTTTCCCTGTCGACGCGGAGTTTCTTGTGACGACCCTGTATGTCCTGAAGTTGTTCCTTGAGCTTCTGGATTTCAACGTCCTTGGCATGAGACATGGTCCTGCTGCTTTTCAGTTCTGACGCATTCTCGAGATCTCGAGGTTCTCCTCCTCCAGCTTGTTTACCTTGATCCTACGAGTCTTGACCTCTCCTCGTAGTGCTTCATTGTCAAAGCAGGGCTTCCGGAGGTCCATCGAAGATTCTTGACGTATTGTTCCAGATCCTGATTGTACACTAAAAGTGGGGAGAACTTCATCTTTTGCGCTTCCGTCAAGGCAATAGTTGCTCCATCAAACTTCTGCCATCCAATCCTTCCAAAGAAGTGTGGGTTTAGTGCAGCACGATGACGATAGCATAAACGTGCGATAGCATCATGGACGGCAGTGTTGATGCCCATAGCACAGTCACCATTTATAGTTCCGAAGCTGATGTCTGCAGTCTTGGGGTCTTCTTTACGACCAAAAACTTGGGTCTTGACTCCCCACAATCTAGACGTCCTCTTAGTTGCCTTGATCTCAGGTATCGGTAACTTCAAACTGACTAGCTCCACAAGGAAGGGGCCTCCAAGAACCTTCTCGTAGTGTTCTCTTTTGTTCGTAATGTAGCTCTCCATCTATAGTTTGAAATAAGGAAGGTTCAGAAAAGAATTCGTGTTACGAGAGTAGTACAAAACAAGGGTCATTCCTATTGGGGTCTTCATATTACTAAGTCATTTTCTAGGGTCACGTTCTCTGACCAACATGTGCTCTCGATACCATTTACAGAAGCGACCCGACCTCGAACGGTCAAGCCTCTATGTTACTGTGCCATCCCTGGATCGGTATGCTGGCACACACAGTACATCAATGTATATATATCAAAGTGTAATCACATGTATAATTAACGTAAAACTGATATATAACTCATAAGTCACAGCGGAAACAAATAGTCGGCTGTGGAATCCCATCAACGCCATCGGCAGGTTGAGTGTAGATGAAAGTGTGTTATATCGACTAGAGGGGGGGTGAATAGGCGATTTTTATGAATTCTTCACTGAGGAATTTGCTGGTGAGGAAATTCCTTAGCGAAGAAATACTTGCAGCGGAATAAGTACTCAGAAGTAAGCATAACAGATTACAAGCATAGTCATCATGATGAAATGAAGACACTCACAGTCTGAAAAGCGTAATCACGAGGATAACACAAGATGAAGACAAATGATCAAGAAATTGAACTGAGGAAATTGAGAAAGTCTTGATCAAAGTCTTCAAACACAGATATGACAAACACTCAACACGATTATGAGGAAATGAAAGGGTTGAGGAAATAGAACCGATTAGGTTGGTGAAGACAATGATTTGGTAGACCAGTTCCAACTGCTTGTCTCGGTTATGCGTCTGGTTGGAGCGGCTGAGTATTTAAACTCGAGGACACACAGTCCGGACACCCGATCCTTGAGCACGCAGCTCGGGACACCAAGTCCTCACCGTATTCTCCTTGAACTAAGGTCACGCACCTCGTCCAATCACTCGTGGTAAGTCTTGAGCGACTTCCAAACCTTCACATACTTGGTCACCCGGCAATCCACAATTCCTCTTGGATGCTCTAGACCTTGACGCCTAACCGTCTGGAAGAAGCACAGTCTTCAAAGGTAAAAATCGTCGGATCCACGCAGGATCAATTTCTTCAGTGATGCTCAATCACTTTGGGTTTGTTGGGGTTTGGTTTTGGGTTTTCCTCACTTTTGGGTTTTCCTCACTTGATGATTTTCGCTCAAAGTCCTCGGAGGATGGGTTGCTCTCAAATGACAAGTGTCAAGTTCTCTCGAGCAGCCAACCAACTAGTGGTTGTAGAGGCGGCTATTTATAGCCTAGGGAGCAGCCCGACATGATAAGACATAAATGCCCTTCAATGATATGACCGTTAGGTGGATAAGATATTTTGGGACAGTGGCGCGACATGATAAAGAACGGTCGGAAATTTGACTCTCAAATTCCTCGGGGCTATCATGTTCCTCACGGTGTAGGCAATTCGCCTTTGGCGAATTCCTAACTCCTCGATCGAACAAATTCCTCGGTGATCGGAAGAGCTTCGTCTCTGCCATCAAGAAATTGACTGAATCGTATGAGATTTCCAAAAGCTTCACTCGAAGGGTTTGGTAGGTGTAGGATTTTGAGTTGAGCATCAAATGGAAATTTTCCTTAGTATTTCCTCGACCCCCTTTAACGATGCGGTGTTTCCTATGACTCAAGAAAGAGAAAATGAAACTACGAAAACAAAAGTCTTCACGCTTCATGTTCCTCAGCGAATACCAAGTCTTGAGGATCACACCAATTTCTTCACTTTCAAAGTCTTGAGAAAGTCTTCGAATATCAAAGTCTTGATTGAAGAACTTCATTTTAGGGTCGACTTTTCTTTGTAAATATCAAAACTCCTCATAGACTTATAGACTGTGTACACTCAAAAAGCATTAGTTACTTAACCTATAAGTCTTCAATACACCAAAATCACTAAGGGCACTAGATGCACTTACAATCTCCCCCTTTTTGGTGATTGTGGACAAGCGGGGTTAAGTTTTCTACGGGGATAAACAGATGACTTGTAAATTCTGATAATGAGGAATTTGATTGCAAGATCTAGAAGAACTCCCCCTGAAGATGTGCATAGTGAGGAATTTGCTTTTGAGGCAATGCACATTTGAAGAATTGAATCATGGAGATCTCCCCTATATCTTGTAATTCATACACGCATTTGACATATAATATGAAGAATTTGAAATGCATGATGAAATATGGTGCTTGATGAAATTCAGCATGAGGAATCATAGCACATAAAGTATCGAGCACAAGTAGATTCGCTATGAAGCATAGTGCAAAATCATAATGCATCAAAAGTATCAAAGCACCATAGGGTTTAAGATTACAACTCGATCCAATAAAAGGTTTCGGAAGAACGAGAGTTGTAACTTAATAAAATAATCGTATATAGACAAAAACTAGACCCGCTTGAAGACTAACTCAAATTTCTCCCCTTTGTCATCGAATGACCAAAAGGATCGGCGAGGACTAACGCTCTTGAGGAATATCAAGTTGAAGACGGAGGCGCCAAAGATTAGCCGGGTTGTTTGTTGAAGTAGGACCAGCAGCAGTGTCTTCCAAATCTTCATTTTCATCGGTGTCGCGAGATGAAGAATAGGAGCTAGCCACCAAGGAAGGAACTTTGACCTTCTTGAATTTCTTCGGAGGAGGTGCAGACCAGTCAAATTCTTCCTTGAGACCCATTGATGTCGGTTCTTCTTCATTATAGACATGTGAAAGAACAGCCCAGTGCGCTTGAAGGTTTCATGAAGGTAGTAGTGGTTTTTCTTCACCGCATTGTGAGTAGACGTCATATTGTAAAGAAGAGTACCAAAGCGGCGTTTGACCCACTTATGATTGCGATCAACCTTCCGATGAAGGCGAGGAGTAATTCACGATCGATCATCACCACAGGTGCGATTCCTTGAGGATTTTGCTTTCTTGAGGTATTTGTCTTTGAGTCATGTGTGGCGAGTCATCATTGGTGGAGTAAGATGCTGCTTTAAACTGTCCATCCAATGGACGAATACCTTCATCTATCACAGCAGTAGCCTTGCCCTTTTCATCACCGAGGCAATTGGCCGTTTGAGGACTTCAATCGGGGCGGGTAGCTGCAGTGGTTCAAAATGTCGACTTTGTAATTGAGTGAGGACCTTGACACGATGAATCTCATAATCCAAAGGCGCATAAGGCTTCAGCTCAAATGGTGACATGGCAATGTTAGCGAGTCCTCATGAAGAAATCATGGAAATTGACGGGAACGCCATGGATGATATTGAAAAGCATATTCTTCATGATGCCAACGACTTCTTCATCGTTCGAGTCGTGGCCTTTGATAGGACTCATAGTCTTCATCAAGATTCGATAGACGGTCCGAGGCACATATAATAATTCCTTGACGAGGAATTTGGTTCTTGGTGCCTGCCTTGGCTTCAATGGCTTCATCAGCACTTGCATATAGTGATTTGAAAGTTCCTTTTCTTCATAGATCCGACGTGCACCATCAAGCGGAGGACTGAGTGGTAGAGCACGAAGCAATTCAATTGCAGGTGCCTTGTAGTGAGTGTTTTCAGTCACCAATCTAAGACCCATGAATTGACGTCTTGGCGTCTCCGGTGATATGCAGGGTTGCATAGAACTGAAGAATTAGCTCTTCGTTCGATCATAAATATCGGTCAGAAGTTTAGAAGTCCTGCGTCGTGAAGAACACCGAGGGTGGCTCAAAGCCTGGCGGTGACTCCATATCCACATGAGGAATATGAGCATGATCGAAGATTTTATCCTTGTTGAAAAGCACCGAGGAATAGAAGTTGGCTTGGTGGCAGTCGTGCGCCTCTTCCTAATTCGAGCAGAATCATAAGGATTATATTCAAGTGAAGAACACGTGCTCGGCAAAGAAATCTTCACCTTGAACTTTTGCTTGGTTGAGAACGGATTCTTACCTTGGGCGAGAGGGGTGTCGATGAGTTGCATCACCACCTCGTGAATCGTAAGTTCAGGTTCATCGGCTTGAGGAATTTCTTGGTCCTCAACTTGTGCGGTCGAGGATTAGCGAAGCGGCAGTTTCATCGGCACTAGTGGCTGGAATTTCTTCATGCATGAGAACCCGTGGGTTGATTTTCTTGAGTCTATTTGGACAAATGCATGCAGGGAGTGAGGAACTTGTTGGAGGCGGGGTGAAGAGAGGAGTATTGGGATGCTGGCTTTCCCAAAAGTCATCATTGATAACTGGTGTGGTGCATCCAATATCCACATCTTCATCTTCAATTTCTTGACACCGACTGAGGAATTTCATAGTCGATGAGGAAATTACGGGGTTGAAGGGATAGCTTCCACTTCAATTTCTTCATCCATTTTCTCCGATGAAGCAGCAGATTGATGTTCTTCATCGAGATCCGGTTGGCACCTCATATTCTTCTCCAAAAGGAACTACTTCCTTTGAAGGTATGGAGGAAATTGGAACAGCATCAATTGGGTTTTCAACAGCTGGCCATTTGCTTCATTTTCTTGTGACCGAAGAATCTGGCCTTGGTGATGCTTTCCTTTTCTTCACAGCAGCTCTTTCCATGACCTTGGTTTTCTTCACATCGAAGCGGATGGAAGAATTGGAGATGGAGTTGGCGCGAGGAGCTGAGGATTTTGGTTCAGTTTCTTCAGAGCAAGCGATGCAGTTCCCCTGCTTTTGAACAATTTCTTGGCGCACCACTAGTGGGTGCCACAGCAATTCTTCGGCGGCTGGAATGGGATCATCAGCCTGGAATCAGCATTTTCATCGGCCAGTTGAACGTCATCGTGGTCTTGGCATTTTCTTCGAAGAGGGCTGAGCTGAGGCTACAGCCTAAGAAATTTCATGTTGCATTGGGACAGCAACATTTGTGAGATTGTTCGTCAGATTGATGAATCTGTCCTTGGCTCCTTGCCAATCAGCATTGAATGAATCGAAGTTTTTGCTGAGGTTTTGAATTTCAGTCTGAATCTGGAGAAGCTCCTCAGGTGTCATCTTGACAACGTTTTTCTTCGAGAACTTCTCCTTCTGTATTGAGCCCTTTTGATTTCCCTCGCCTTATCAAACTTCCATTTTTCTTCAACTATGAAGTGAGTCAACATATGACTTTGACCAGGTGTCAAGTGAAGATCGAGCGGAGGGTATTGGGATCATTGTGCGAGATCAATAAAGTCGAGGACTATCTTGGGTCCAATAAGCGATGTACGGATGTACCTTTGGCTCTAGCGGCCCTTGCTTGTCGGTCTCTGATGATTTCTGCGAGTTCTTCATCAGATGCCTCATCATCAGATGGCACAAGGAATGCAACCATTTTCTTCGTCGGGCTAGGCCGAGGACCTCCACCAGCTGTTGCTTTGGTCTTGGTGAGTCGGACCTGTTGAGGAAGTTGGAGCAGGTGAGGAACTTGCGAAATGCACGAGGCAATTGAGAAACCAGTGGTTCTTTGACAAGTCGCCGGATGCACAGAGGCGAGGGTTTTGTGGAGCAGTTGAGGACTTTGATGGAACAGCAGTGTGAGGAATTGGCTTGGATGGTGCTCTTTGAGGAACTTGGCCGTGAGGGCGTAGATGAGGAAGCACTTGGCTTATGAGCAGGCTTCTTTTGCATTGATTTCCTCGGTTTGACCGAGACCTCGATGGCGATGGCAATGGCGGAATCCTCATTGAATTTCTTCTTTGCTTCCTTTGCTTGCTTAGCCAATTTTGCTTGGCGTTTAGCCCATTCATCGGAAAGTCCTCACCGCGTTTGGCGCTAGAGGATCAGCTATTTGGCGGTGCCAAAGGAGCTCTTGGGCATGGAGGATTTAAAGCGAATTTCTTCATGTACTTAGGAGTTACATATCTGTATTCCTCCCATTCCCGTGCCCATCTCCGTTCAATCTTCCGAATCGCACCTTATGCGTTGGTTTTGGTTTCCTCATCTGGTGTCTGATAATCAGCATATATTTCCTCGAGATTTCAAATGCTGTCATGACCTCGAGTTTCTTTCCTCCCTTCTGCGGCTTCTTACCGCCGCCATTTTCTTGATTGAGGAAATTGAACAATTGAGTTCTCTGAAGAAGTGTGTAGTTTTCTTCGAGGAACGCTGCAAATGAGTTAAGTTGATGAGAACCTAGGGATCCAAAGCGGACATTTGTACCTGTGAACAGTATAGGTGCGAGGAATTTGGAGAGGTCATATGCGTTCTCGGAAAGGTTTTCAAAAAGAACAAGTTTTGAGGATTTTGACCAGATTGAGCCTTGAAGAATTTCAATAAGCGTTCTTTGTCTTAGGTTCGAGTTGTACAGATCGAAGATCCACACAATTGAGGAATCTTGAAGAAAATCATTGCTTAGAGAAATGAGTCAAGAGATTTAAGGTGTTCATATGTGTGAAGATATGAAAACACCTTTGAAGAATTTGAAGAAAAATTGAGAATCAAAGCGAGTAATAAAAGTAACTTTTAATTTACGAAGTGAAGAACACGACGAACTGAGATGAACAGTTTAGAAGTTCGTCTGCTCAGATCTTCCCGCCCTAACTTGGCGGAGGAAATCAGCTACGGCGACGGCGGAGTGAAGATATTCCACGGTCGGCGCGAGTACGTCGGCGACGAGGTCAAGGCAGTGAAGCTTTTCCTCACCGGCGACGATGGAGTAGCGGCGGCGCTAGGGTTTTGAGGAGCACGAGCGAGAGAGAGGTTGAGCGGAGTAAAAGAGTGAGGAAGGGAGAGAGGGGTATTTATAGACACGGTGAAAAAACGGATCGTCCGAAGATTTAGGACGAACATGCCCCTGACCGCTTCCCTTCTCACGACATGTGTCACCCACGTACTGTGTAGTGGAGATCGTGTTCGATCGTGGGTGAATATAATAATGCATCGTGGGATGCGGAACGGTTTGAGCGGTAAGCGAAGGTTTGAATAAGATTCGTTTTAAAAGTTCCATTGCAATTTCTTCACCGTCAAGGACACAGTGAAGAATTTGAACGAAGTTTCAAAGCGAGCGCACATGAAGAATTTGTGAATGGATTGGGTTGAGTATAGCAAATAGGGAAGGGTCCGATCACATTCACTTAGCGAGAAAAAGTGACTTGAAGAAATAGCCATATGTGAATCTTTGTAGAGGACATAAATCCATATATATATATAGCCAATGAAGAAAGACGACGGAAATAGTGAAGATTTTGCAAAGTTGAAGAATTTGAAAAAACTGAAGAAATTCAAAACTGAGGAAAAACTCAAATTGAAGATTTTCAACTTTGGTGGTGGCGTGACCCACCGTATAAGAATGATGATTTTAGACACCGCGTACAATTGTCGTAGGGTTCTGAGAATCAAATTCTTCATTAATTTCTTCACACTTAGAGTGTTATTCTTCATTGATTGAAGAAAACGTTTCTTCATGTGTTGCACATCTAAGTCATCAAATTTGCATAAGTGTTAGGATGTGTGTCCTTTTCAAAGAACATTCAAGATTCTAAGATATTTAGCTCACACGCAACTTGCTAAATCTCTTCTCATCCAAGGGCTTAGTGAAGATATCAGCTAGCTGTTCTTGATCTTCACGTGCTCGATGGAGATGTCACCCTTCAACACATGATCACGAAGAAAATGATGGCGAATTTGAATGTGCTTTGTTTTCGAGTCTTTGAACTGGGTTGTGAGCAATCTTGATGGCACTCTCATTGTCACGATGAGAGGCACATTCTTCACGTTGATGCCGTAGTCCTTGAGGGTTTGCTTCATCCATAGTAATTGAGCACAACACGAGCCAGCAGCAATGTATTCAGCTTCGCGATTAGACGGTGATACGCAGTTCTGTTTCTTCGAGGACCAACAGACCAAAGATCGTCCGAGGAAATGACAAGTACCAGATGTTGACTTGCGGTCCACACGATCACCAGCATAGTCAGAGTCAGAATATCCAATGAGATCAAAAGTAGAACCCTTGGGGTACCATAATCCTAGTGTTGGTGTGTGAGCTTGATATCGAAGAATATGCTTCACAGCCTTATGGTGTGATTCCTTCGGTGTAGCTTGAAATCGGGCACACATGCAAACACTAAGCATTATATCTGGCCTAGATGCACATAAGTACAATAAAGAACCAATCATGGAGCGGTATACCTTGTGATCGAAGTCAATACCATTTTCATCGATTGCATAGATGGCCATTTGTGGGCATAGGAATTTTGACACCTTTGCAATCTTGCATGCCGAATTTCTTCAGGACATCTTTGAGGTATTTCTCCTGAGATATGAATATGCCATTGTGTTGTTGACGAATTTGAAGTCCTAAGAAGAATTTCAACTCGCCCATCATAGACATTTGATATTCTTCACTCATCATATAGGCAAATTCATCACTATAACGTTGGTCAGTACAGCCAAAGATAATATCATCAACATATATTTGGCACACAAAAGTTCACCATCATAAGATTTAGTAAAGAGAGTAGGGTCGAGTGAACCGGGAGTGAAGCCATTCTTCACGAAGAATTCCTTCAATGTATCATACCACGCTTGAGGGGCTTGCTTGAGGCCATAGAGAGCCTTATTTAGTCTCAAGACTTTGTCGAGGATTCTTTGGATCTTCAAAACCTGGTGGTTGAGCAACATATACTTCTTCCTCAAGCTTACCATTGAGGAATGCACTTTTCACATCCATTTGATATAAAGTGATATTGTGATGGTTAGCATAGGCGAGTAATATGCGAATAGACTCAAGTCTAGCGGCAGTGCAAAAGTTTCATCGAAGTCGATTCCTTCAACTGCGTGTAGCCTTGAGCTACTAGTCTTGCCTTATTCCTCACCACAAGACCATTTTCATCTTGCTTGTTGCGATAGATCCACTTTGTGCCAATGATATTATGCTTGCGAGGATCTGGACGTTTGACCAGTTCCCGGACATTGTTGAGCTCGAATCGATGTAATTCTTCTTGCATGGCCTGAATCCACTCCGGCTCGAAATGCTTCATCTACCTTAGTGGGTTACGTGATAGAGACAAAAGCATAGTGCCCACAAAAGTTAGATAAATGTGAAGCTTTTGAGCGTGTGAGAGGACTGGCGCTTCAATGTCATCGATGATCTTGTCAACTTGTACTTCTTTTGCAACGCGAGGATGAGCTGATTGTCGTCGAGGAATTTGATTATTTTCCTCGGCACCATTTTCTTGACATTATCTTGGTGCATCAGCTCGACGTTCTTCACGTCTGAGAATGAATTCTTGATGGTTTCTTGATGGGAATGACATCCTCGGTTGCCTTGAATCGATAGAATCCTCGGTCTTTGGTTCATCTAACACGGAAGGTAGGTGCTCTCTTTGCGAGCCATTAGTTTCATCGAACCGCACATCTACAGTGTCAACAATCTTGTGTAGAGTGATGTTGAAGACTCTGTAGGTGTGCGAGTCCTTTCCGTAACCAAGCATAAAACCTTCATGTGCTTTCGGTACAAATTTAGAGTTGTGGTGAGGATCTCTAATCCAGCATTTAGCACCGAAGACTTTGAAATAACTTACATTGGGTTTCTTGTCTGTGAGGAGTTCATATGCGTCTTTTGAAGAATTTTTTAAGATATACTCTGTTTATTATGTGGCACGCTGTGTCAATTGCTTAAATCCAGAAACGACTAGGTGTTTTATATTCATCAAGCATAGTGCGAGCCATCTCAACAAGAGTTACATTCTTGCGCTCCACGATGCCATTTTCTTTGGAGTGTAGGGAGCAGATAACTCATGAGTAATACCAAGTTCATCAAGATAGTCATCAAGACCGAATTCTTGAACTCGGTTCCATTGTCACTCCTGATGTGCTTGATCTTCACACCAAAGTTGGTTGAAGCCCTCGAGGAAAATCGTTTGAAGATTTCCTGCACTTGATTTTTGTAAGTAACAATGTGTACCCAAGTGTAACGAGAGTAATCATCAACAATAACAAAGCCATATAGTGATGCTTCATTAACGGCAATTTGAATAATGATTGGGACCAAAGAGGTCCATGTGAAACAATTCGAAGGCGAGTAGTGGTCATGATAGTCTTGTTGGATGCTTGGCCTTGGTCATTTTTCCAGCTTCACGGGCTCCGCATAAGTGATCCTTGAGGAATTTGACATTCTCAATGCCAATGACATGCTTCTTCTTCGCATAGCGTGTGCAAATTCCTCATGCCTGCATGACCAAGTCGTCGATGCCATAGCCAGCCTTATACGAAGCTTTTGCAAGTAGACACACGGCTGGTTGTGGTCCTGTGGAAAAATCAACAATATACAAGTCTCCTCTCCTAAAGCCTTGAAGACTTTGGAATTGTCGACTTCCATAATCACAACACACCGATACTTGCCAAAGATAACAACCATATCAAGATCACAAAGCATTGAGATCGACGTGAGGTTATATCCTAAAGACTCAACAAGCATGACTTTGTCCATGTGCATGTCCTTAGAGATAGCAACCTTACCAAGTCCCAATACCGACTTTTGCCTTTGTCGGCCAAAGATGATATGCTTGAGATGTGACGGTGATAAGGTAGCATCCATCAATAGATTCTTGTCACCATCATGTGATTTGTACATCCACTATCGAGAACCCACTCAATGGCTTTGGGTTGATCATCCTGCAGATGAATTAGTACAACTTACGATCTCATATACTTCATCGGTGAAGAATATGATATCAAGTTCATCGGATGAATTTCATCGGTCGATTATCTGAGATAAGCAAGTATGAGGGCGTGTGAAATGAAAGTTCATTTCATCATGATTAGCTGCGTCCTTTCGTGCAATTTGTCGTGCCCCAAAGAAATTCTTCAGACATTAAGGCACGTCTGGAGACCTGACTCTGCAGAAGATATTAGTTCTTTTTCTTTACCACCCACATCTGAAGGGGTGGCAAAGAGTTCATCATTCTGCGAGCACCATATGAGAATGGTGGCATAGAGGCCAAACCATTTCGTTTCACATAAGAGGGGTTAGGGTAAGTATATGAATAAGCGAGAGAAATTCTTCGAGGACTTATGAACATATTGGTTTGAAGAATAATGCACATATTCATAGCCCTTAGCTCTACCCTGCGAAAGCGAGTTATTAGCATGATGATAATCATATGAGGACTTTGATCCTTTTGAGGAATTTGATCCACGTGAGGACTTTGGTCCGTATGAGGACTTGGATCCATATGAAGAATTTGGTCCATATGAAGACTTTGATCTGGGGTTCCTTTTCTTCACGAGGTGGTGTCATGAGGACATTCACTGAAGACTTTCAAGGCACTTCTTGGGAACCCAGATTTTCTTCATAGGGGAACCGTTCTCAGTTAGTGCCAACATATCTAGCAAATACTTCACCATTCTGATTTTTGAACATTTTATAGTTTGAGTCGAATGACTCATCAATGTAATGAGGAAATTCACATGTAAAACCAGATAAGGTAGATCGATCAACTGGAGGTCCCTTTGCAGCAACCCATGAGGTTTTGGGGTACTGCTCAGGCTTTCAGTATGTTCCATCGGCATTTAGTTTCCTCTCAAATGCGATACCCTCTTTCCTAGGGTTTCTGTTGAGGATCTTCTTTTTAAGCACATCACAAAGAGTCTGATGCCCTTTGAGGCTTTTGTACATGCCTGTCATGTACAATTCCTTCAATCCTGCATTGTCAGTGATACTAGCAATGTCCTCAGATGAGGAATTAGTGATAGCAGAGGCAGGTGAAGAATTTGTAACAGTTGAAGCATTTGAACATTCAGGTGAAGAATTAGCAGATTCACGTTCAATGCACTTTAAGCATGGAGGAACAAATTCTTCTTGAGAAGCGCTGATTTGTTGAGCAAGTAATGAATCGCGCTCCTTCTAAAGATCTTCATAACTCGCTCTTAGCTTCTCAAGATCTTGCTTTCTTTGAAGAAATTCATAAGAAAGTTTCTCATGATCGAGATAAGAGAGTGTTATGATGACCTTGAAAGGTTATCAAGCTTAGACCGAAGTCTCTGAAGATTTTCGATCGGGGCTTGAGTGCGATCCATTTCTTCACCTAACATATCATCACTCTTATCTAGCATGTTTTGAACCTTTTCAAAAGCCCTTTGTTGTTTTATAGCAATCTTAGCAAGTTTAGAGTAGCTGGGCTTGAGATCCTCATCGATTCATTTTCACTTTGGATTCGGAGGAGGTGAAATTGAGTACCTTGGCACCTTTGCCATGAAGCAATAGGTGGGAGCGGAGTCATCGTTTTCCTCATCGGGTTTATCGGTGGAGTCGGTTTCTTGATGTTGAAGATGGACTTGCTAACATAAGCGATAGCAAGAGCCGGACTAGCCACACCAGATTCGGATTCTTCTGACTTCTCCTCTTCCTCATTTTCCTCAGATTCAGCTTGAGTCCATTTCCTTGCCAATGAATGCCCGAGCCCTTTTGGAGCTGCTCTTCTTGTGAGAAGAAGGTTTTGAGGATTTTGATGATGAAGATTTTGATGATTTCTTCTTCTTCTTCACGTCATCGAGCTGTAATCCTTGTGTTTCTTCTTTCTTAATTCCTTTTCCCACCGAGGACAATCTTGGATATAGTGACCAGGTTTCTTGCATTTGTGGCAAAGTCTTCGCTTATAGTCACTAGATGAGGAATCACGCTTCTTGAGGATTTTCCAAAGCGACCACGCCTTGAGAATTTCTGGAATTTCTTCACGAGCGGTGCTAGCTCCTGGCCAAATTCTTGAGGATCTCCAAGGCTACTACCGTAGTCTTCACTCTCGATTCAGATTCAGCCTTGGCCTTGAGGCACGTGTTTTCCATAGCCGTAACCATAGAGATCTCTCTTTTCAGCAATTTGGAACTTCGTGAGTATTTAGCCTTTCGAGGATATCAGCAGGATCAAGAGACTTGTAGTCAGCTCGTTCTTGTATCATCATTGCCAGAGTGTCAAATGAGGAATCAAGCGATCTTAGCAATTTCTTCACCACCTCATGGTCGGTGATGTCGATTGGCACCCAGTGCTTGAAGCTCATTTGAGATGTCAGTGAGGCGATCGAAGGTTTGTTGAACATTTTCGTGATCGAGTCTTTTGAAGCGGTTGAAGAGATTCCAAAGAACATCAACTCGAGAGTCACGCTGAGTTGAAACACCTTCATTTACTTTGGACAGCCTGTCCCGAGATGAGTTTGGCAGATTCCAAAGCACTCACTCTTCCATATTGACCTTTGCTCGATGATGGCCACATATGATATTCTTCGCTTGAGAATCGAGTTGCTTGAATCTCTTCACATCAGCATCATTCGGAGAGGGTGTGACCGAGAAACACCTTTTGTGACAACATACCGTAGATCGTTGTCAATTGCTTCAAGATGCATTCGCATTTTGTTCTTCCGATGAGGTAGTCCGTCCCATCGAAGGTAGGACACCCTCTTTGAGACCTTGATCATACCTGCGGTCGACATAACTAAAACTCCGGTGGTTAAACCAAAATCACACAGAACAAGGGAGTACCTTGCTCGATACCAATTGAAAGTCGTTATATCGACTAGAGGGGGGTGAATAGGCGATTTTATGAATTCTTCACCGAGGAATTTCTTTGGTGAGGAAATTCCTTAGCGAAGAAATACTTACAATGGAATAAGTACTCGTAAGTAAGCATAACAGATTACAAGCATAGTCATCATGATGAAATGAAGACACTCACAGAATACGAAAAGCGTAATCACAGGATAACACAAGATGAAGACAAATAGATCAAGAAATTGAACTGAGGAAATTGAGAAAGTCTTGATCAAAGTCTTCAAATACAGATATGACAAACACTCAACACGATTATGAGGAAATGAAAGGGTTGAGGAAATAGAACCAGTTAGGTTGGTGAAGACAATGATTTGGTAGACCAGTTCAACTGTTGTCTCGGTTATGCGTCTGGTTGGAGCGGTGAGTATTTAAACTCGAGGACACACAGTCCGGACACCCGATCCTTGAGCACGCAGCTCAGACACCAAGTCCTCACCGTATTCTCCTTGAACTAAGGTCACGCAGACCTCGTCCAATCACTGCGTGGTAAGTCTTGAGCGACTTCCAAACCTTCACATACTTGGTCACCCGGCAATCCACAATTCCTCTTGGATGCTCTAGACCTTGACGCCTAACCGTCTGGAAGAAGCACAGTCTTCAAAGGTAAAAGCGTCGGATCCACGAGGATCAATTTCTTGATGATACTCAATCACTTTGGGTTTGTTGGGGTTTGGTTTTGGGTTTTCCTCACTTTTGGGTTTTTCCTCACTTGATGATTTTCGCTCAAAGTCCTCGAGAGGATGGGTTGCTCTCAAATGACAAGTGTCAAGTTCTCTCGGAGCAGCCAACCAACTAGTGGTTGTAGAAGCGGCTATTTATAGCCTAGGGAGCAGCCCGACATGATAAGACATAAATGCCCTTCAATGATATGACCGTTAGGTGGATAAGATATTTTGGGACAGGCGGCGCAAGAAGACAACGGTCGGAAATTTGACTCTCAAATTCCTCGGGGCTATCATGTTCCTCACGGTGTAGGCAATTCGCTTGGGCGAATTCCTAACTCCTCGGTCAGAACAAATTCCTCGGTGATCGGAAGAGCTTCGTCTCATCCTTTGAAGAAATTGACTGAATCAGTATGAGATTTCCAAAAGCTTCACTCGAAGGGTTTGGTAGGTGTAGGATTTTGAGTTGAGCATCAAATGGAAATTTTCCTTAGTATTTCCTCGACCCCCTTTAACAAAGACGGTGTTTCCTATGACTCAAGAAAGAGAAAATGAAACTACGAAAACAAAAGTCTTCACGCTTCATGTTCCTCAAGCGAATACCAAGTCTTCGAGGATCACACCAATTTCTTCACTTTCAAAGTCTTGAGAAAGTCTTCGTAATATCAAAGTCTTCAGTTGAAGAACTTCATTTTTAGAATTAAACTTTTCTGTAAATATCAAAACTCCTCATAGACTTATAGACCTGTGTACACTCAAAAGCGCATTAGTTACTTAACCTATAAGTCTTCAATACACCAAAATCACTAAGGGCACTAGATGCACTTACAATGAGACCGTAACCACTGCATTTACTCTTACTGCGTCGGAGTAAATATCTGCAACATGATACGTTGCAGCCGTGTAGGTCAAGACATTGAATGTACCGGCAAGATCACAATATGAGAAAACAGATGATAAAACTATACTATATGCAATATGGCTTTGTGGCTCTGTATCTGAGTTTTGTTTGCGTAAAAGCTGATTTTATTTTCCCTACATCAAAGGAATAAATGAAGTCTGTACTATGGAGTTTTCTATCATGACATGGTTCCGCCAACCGATGTCTCATAGCCCAAAATCATCATATGTTGCCCACAATTAAGTTATCAGTCCGGTGTTGAGAGTTCCGAGATAGATCCAAGTCCGGAGGCTCAAATTGTCCGTAATCGGGACACGGCTAATCGATTAGGTTTAAACCCTCTGCAGAGGTTTGTACACTTTACCCACAAGATTCGATCCCTCTCTTTACGTTCTCGCACTTCGTGGTGTTTGAGAACAAGATGACCGAAACATGGTCTTCGAAGAGTTCCTCGACCACCGTCCGTGCTCATCCCATCCTACCGTAGTTCTACATCTGCTAGCACCGTCCCAGCCAGAGTCACAACTAAGGTCAACCAAGCGAGCCCATATTGACTTGCAGTTGCACAAGTAAGCTTCCGGGCATGAAGTATTCTTCCATCTCTTTGAGTCTGGGTGAAGCTTTCCGCAAGATGTCATGGCGCTTCTCCATGCATCCCGGCCAACCACTGGTTTCTCCAGGGTGCCCGTCAACCATCCTTCACCCAGTAGTGTGTATTGAATTCTTGTCTCGAGTCTTGAAGTCTTGAGGCCTTGAAGATGCAGTCCTTGTAGGTTCCATCATGGAGTTGTCGTGATTGACGTAGAGTCTTCCTTCTTCACACCACTCTCGAACACTCATACCACACCCCGTCTACTATAGCTTAGCATTAAAATAAATAACGTCCCGGGCTTGGTAACAGGGTGATGGGTTCCTACCTCATGCATACTACTCAACTACAAGAATTTCAATAACACTACTGAGGGGTGGTTGCAAAGATGCCACTAAATGCAATAAAACATAGGTATGAAAGCATGGTCAAAGTGAACTTGCCTTCTTAGCGATCTTGAAAACTAGGGACTCGTGGTAGCAAGCTTCGCACTCCGGAAATTCTACCGAGGCAAACAATAACCATAATAAGCACATAGCATATGATAACTTAACACAATAGCATAATAACATAATCACACCAAAACAAACGAATCAAAACCCAAAGGAAAACTCGAAGAAATCCAACTCAAAGTTTTCCTACTTCAAGCAACAACTAAAACTAGTTTTTCATAACAAAAATTTTCTCAACAGAACCTAAGCATGGGTTTATGCTACCTAACAGAAAATAATTCATCAAGCAACTAGGAGCAAAAAGAATCACCTTAAAAGCTATTATAAAACTCCTATTAGGCCTAATTCAAATTCTATTAAGAAAAATAAAATAAAGGTTTTATTTATTATAAATAAAAGTTCATGCTCTAAAGTGACAGAAACTAACCTAAAATAATCTATCACATATGAAAAATAAATTTATTTGCTAAGTAAAACAATAGGAAAATAGTAGCTAGTTAATTAATTAAGAATAACATGATTCTGATTAAAACTATTTTTTTATAAATCCTAAAATACCCAAATTAATTCCTACGGTTAGGCAATGTCAAAATAAAGTTGGGACAAAAAGAATCATTAAAAAATAAATTTCCTAACTCATTTCATAGCAGATTTACTATTCTGTCTAAAACTAAAATAAAGCTATTCTAAATAATTTTAACATAGCTAATTATATATTCTACTGAAACTATAAGAAATTTGCAAACCAACAAAAAAAAGAATCACTTAAAAATATCAAGTAGAATAAAAGATATGAATTTTTCAAATCTGAAACTATTCTGTTAAAATAGAAAAAACGAAAATAAAGAAAAACGGCTAAATGGGCCTAACTAACGCACTGTGCGTAATATAACTAAACGAGCCTAGGGTTTAAATGAATCGGGCCGATCTAAAATAAGACCTAACAACACAAAAAAAAAATAAACCGTAACGAACCGGGCCGAACCGGGTTTTTATTAAAAGAACTTACCCCTTCGGGGGTTCTAATCTAAGCCGTCGAGTTTAGATCGGACGGGGAGGGAAACTCCAATGACGCATCGGACGTCGGCGGCCAGCGGCTCGGGCGGCGAGTGTTCAGCGTCTCCGGTGGTCGGGGCGACGGCGGGAGCTCCGGCGAGTGCGCGCGACGAGGGGTCCGGTTGGTGGAGTCCGCGAGATCAGGTGGCAGGTGAGTCGGGTGAAGCTAATGGCGGCGGTGGCGTGCTCGGGCTCCGTGGCGCGTGAGGAGGGAGGAGGGTTCCAATGAGGGGGCAAGGGGAATGGGGTGCGGGAGGGGGCTTATAGGCGGGCCTCACCTTGGGCGGGGGGTGAATCGGGAGGGGGATCGGATCCCGGATCCGGCGGGATCCGGCGAGCGGCGGCGCGGGGGTGTGGCGTGGGGAGGAAGAAGGAGGTGGTGGCCCACCTGTCGGTGAGAGGGGGAAGCGGGGCTCGGTCGGTCGACCCAGGCAGGAAACGTTCAGGCGAGGGTCGGGGTTGGCTCATTGGCTCATTGGGCACTGGTGGGCCAATTGGGCGCGGAGTGGGCTGCCCAGTCTTGCTGGGCAGTTATTCGGTAGCGCCTGGTATTTTTTTCTATTTTATTTTTTTGAAAATAAAAACAGAGTTATAAAATATAAAATATAAGTATTTTATATAGGACATATATATACCAAAATGATCAGGGGAATATTCCCTATCATTTGAACATTTTTCCAGAGGCAAAATCCAAACTTTATAAAAATTCATTTTTTCCAAATTTCAGATAAACTCAAGTTTGAATTCAAAACTTTTGGCAATGTTTTCCTCTGATATTTTTGGAGTGTCATGTTTACTCCTCTCATACTTTTTCTCAAGTATTTATCAGGCATAATTTTTTTGAAATGATTTCCACTTGCCAAAGTTTGACTTCAAATTCCAAAAACTCAAATTTGAAAGAGGGTTTCAAGGCACTTTCAAATGACTTTCAATTTGATACTTTTTGACTTCCAACTCATATTTCATATAATTGAGGAAGTCATTTTATCTTCCCTCATGAAAATCATTGAGTTGCATAAAGTTTTGAATTTGAAATGTTCTCAAATGAAATTCAAATCTTTTCAAAACCCTTTTCAAATGGAAGAAGTCATTTCATCTTCACTCTAGGGTCTTGGTGTTTGAATGGACTTGAATTTCATTGAGATCCAGAAAGGGCAAAGGGGATAGTTTTGGGAAAGTCATTTTATTCCATCTCATCCAACTTTCAAAAATTTCAAATTCCACTCAATTTCACTCAATCACTCAAACAAACCATCAGACAACAAGCATAGTTATTTATCTAATATAACATTCCAAAATTTAGAATTTTGGGATGTTACATCGGTCAAACCGCATAACAATATACGTTGTTCCCTTTGTCATCGGTATGTTACTTGCCCGAGATTCGATCGTCGGTATCTCAATACCTAGTTCAATCTCGTTACCGGCAAGTCTCTTTACTCGTTCCGTAATGCATCATCCATAACTAACTCATTAGTTGCAATGCTTGCAAGGCTTAAGTGATGTGCATTGCCGAGAGGGCCCAGAGATACCTCTCCGAGCAATCGGAGTGACAAATCCTAATCTCGAAATCGCCAACCCAACAAATACCTTCGGAAACACCAGAGAGCACCTTTATAATCACCCGATTCGTTGTGACGTTTGGTAGCACACAAAGTGTTCCTCCGGTAAACGGGAGTTGCATAATCTCATAGTCATAGGAACATGTATAAGTCATGAAGAAAGCAATAGCAACATACTAAACGATCGTGTGCTAAGCTAACGAAATGGGTGAAGTCAATCACATCATTATCCTAATGATGTGACCCCGTTAATCAAATGACAACTCATGTCTATGGCTAGGAAACATAACCATCTTTGATTAACGAGCTACTCAAGTAGAGGCATACTAGTGACACTCTGTTTGTCTATGTATTCACACATGTATTATGTTTTCGGTTAATACAATTCTAGCATGAATAATAAACATTTATCATGATATAAGGAAATAAATAATAACTTTATTATTGCCTCTAGGACATATTTCCTTCAGTCTCCCACTTGCACTAGAGTCAATAATCTCGTTCACATCGCCATATGATTTAACATCAATAGTTGACATCTTTATGTGGTTAACACCCATAGTTCACATCGACATGTGATCAACACCCAAAGGGTTTACTAGAGTCAGTAATCTAGTTCACATTGCTACGTGATTAACACCCAAAGAGTACTAAGGTGTGATCATGTTTTGATTGTGAGATAATTTTAGTCAACGAATTACATCACATTTAGACCCGTAAGTATTTTGCAAATTTCTATGTCTACAATGCTCTGCATGGAGCTACTCTAGCTAATTGCTCCCACTTTCAATATGTATCTAGACTGAGTCTTAGAGTCATCTAGATTAGTGTCAAAACTTGCATCGACATAACCCTTTACGACAAACCTTTTGTCACTTCCATAATCGAGAAACATATCCTTATTCCACAAAGGATAATTTTGACCGCTGTCCATTGATCTACTCCTAGATCACTATTGCACTCCCTTGCCAAACTTAGTGGTAGGGTATGCAATAGATCTGGTACATAACATGGCATACTTTATAGAACCTATGGCTGAGGCATAGGGAATGACTTTCATTCTCTTTCTACATTCTGCCGTGGTCGGGCTTTGAGTCTTACTCAATTTCACACCTTGTAACACAGGAAAGAAACTCCTTCTTTGACTGTTCCATTTTGAACTACTTCAAAATCTTGTCAAGGTATGTACTCATTGAAAAAACTTATCAAGCGTCTTGATCTATCTCTATAGATCTTGATGCTCAATATGTAAGCAACTTCACCGAGGTCTTTCTTTGAAAAAACTCCTTTCAAACACTCCTTTATGCTTTGCAGAATAATTCTACATTATTTATGATCAACAATATGTCATTCACATATACTTATCGAAATGCTGTAGTGCTCCCACTCACTTTATTGTAAATACAGCTTCACCATGAAGTGCAGTATAAAACTATATGCTTTGATCAACTCATCAAAGCATATATTCCAACTCCGAGAGGCTTGCACCAGTCCATAAATGGATTGCTGGATCTTGCACACTTTGTTAGCACCTTTAGGATTGACAAAACCTTCTGGTTGCATCATATACAACTCTTCTTTAATAAATCGATTAAGGAATGCAGTTTTGACATCCTTTTGCCAGATTTCATAAAATGTGGCAATTGCTAACATGATTCGGACAGACTTAAGCATCGATACGAGTGAGAAAATCTCATCGTATTCAACACCTTGAACTTCTAGAAAAACCTTTCACAACAAGTCGAGCTTTGTAGATAGTAACACTACTATCAGTGTCCGTCTTCCTCTTGAAGATCCATTTATTTTCTATGGCTTGCCGATCATCGGGCAAGTCAACCAAAGTCCATACTTTGTTCTCATACATGGATCCCATCTCAGATTTCATGGCCTCAAGCCATTTTGTGGAATCTGGGCTCATCATCGCTTCCTCATAGTTCGTAGGTTTGTCATGGTCAAGTAACATGACCTCCAGAACAGGATTACCGTACCACTCTGGTGCGGACTGTACTTTGGAAGACCTACGAGGTTTTGTAGTAACTTAATCTGAAGTTTCATGACCATCATCATTAGCTTCCTCACTAATTGGTGTAGGAATCACTGGAACTGATTTCTGTGATGAACTACTTTCCAATTCAGGAGAAGGTACAAATTACCTTATCAAGCTCTACTTTTCTCCCACTCACTTCTTTCGAGAGAAACTCCTTCTCTAAAAAGGATCCATCTTAGCAACGAATATCTTGCCTTCGGATCTGTGATAAAAGGTGTACCCAACAGCTTGCTTTGGGTATTCTATGAAGACACACTTCTCCGATTTGGGTTTGAGCTTATCAGTTTGAAACTTTTTCACATAAGCATTGCAGCCCCAAACTTTAAGAAACGACAACTTTGGTTTCTTGCCAAACCACAGTTCATAAAGCGTTGTCTCAACGGATTTTGATGGTGCCCTTTTTTACGTGAATGCAGCTGTCTCTAATGCATAACCCCAAAACGATAGTGGTAAATCGGTAAGAAACATCATAGATTGCACTATATCCAATAAATGTGATTACGACGTTCGGACACACCATAACGCTGTGGTTTTCCAGGTGGCGTGAGTTGTGAAACTATTCCACATTGTTTTATATGAAGGACAAACTCGTAACTCAAATATTCGCCTCGACGATTAGATCGTAGAAACTTTATTTTGTTGTTACGATGATTCTCCACTTCACTCTAAAATTCTTTGAAATCTTCAAATGTTTCAGACTTGTGTTTCATTAAGTAGATATACCCATATCTGCTCAAATCATGTGTGAAGGTCAGAAAATAACGATACTCGCCACGAGCATCAACTCTCATTGGACCGCATACATCGGTATGTATTATTTCCAACAATTTAGCAACTCGTTCCATTGTTCCGGAGAACGGAGTTTTAGTCATCTTGCCCAAAAGGCACGGTTCGCAAGCATCAAATGATTCATAACCAAGTGATTACGAAAATCCATCTTTATGGAGTTTCTTCATGCGCTTTACAATCGATATGACCCAAACGGCAGTGCCACAAATAAGTTGCACTATCATTATTAACTTTGCATCTTTTGGTATCAATATTATGAATATATGTATCATTACGATCGAGATCCAACAAACTATTTTCATTGGGTATATGACCATTGAAGGTTTTATTCATGTAAACAGAACAACAATTATTCTCTGACTTTAAATGAATAACCGTATTGCAATAAACATGAACAAATCATATTTATGCTCAACGCAAACGCTAAATAACATTTATTTAGGTTTAACACTAATCTCGAAAATACAGGGAGTGTGCGATGATGATCATATCAATCTTGGAACCACTTCCAACACACATGGTCACTTCACCCTCAACTAGTCTATGTTTATTCTGTAACTCCTGTTTCGAGTTACTAATCTTAGCAACCGAACAAGTATCAAATACTCAGTGGCTACTATAAACACTAGTAAGGTACACATCAATAACCTGTATATCAAATATACCCTTGTTCACTTTGTCATCCTTCTTATCCGCCAAATACTTGGGGCAGTTCCACTTCCAGTGATCAGTTCCTTTGCAGTAGAAGCACTCAGTCTCAGGCTTAGGTCCAGACTTGGGCTTCTTTACGGGAGTGACAACTTGCTTGCCATTCTACTTGAAGTTTCCCTTTCTTTCCCTTTGCCCTTTTCTTGAAAACTAGTAACCTTTTCAATCATCAACACTTGATGTTCATTCGTGATTTCTACCATCATCGATTTCAGCATCACGAAGAGCTCGGGAATCGTTTTCGTCATCCCTCGCATACTACCATTCATCATGAAGTTCCACTAACTTGGTGATGGTGACTAGAGAACTCTTTCAATCACTATCTTATCTGGAAGATTAACTTCCACTTGATTCAAGCGATTGTAGTACTCAGACAATCTAAGCACTTGCTCACTAGTTGGGGAATTTCTCCTCCATCTTTTAGGTGAAGTATTTGTCAGAGGTCTCATACCTCTTGACACGGGAATGAGGCTGAAATACCAATTTCATCTCCTGAAACATCTTATATGTTCCATGACATTTCAAAAAACGTTTTTGTAGTCCCGGTTCTAAGCCATAAAGCATGGTGCACAAAACTATCAAGTAGTCATCATATTGAGCTAGCCAAATGTTCATAACGTCTGCATCTGCTCCTGCAATAGGTCTGTCACCAAGCGGTGCATCAAGGACATAATTCTTCTGTGCAGCAATGAGGATTATCCTCAGATCACGGACCAAGTCCGCATCATTGCTACTAACATTTTCAACTTATTTTTCTCTAGGAACATATCAAAATATAAACGAGGAGCAACAACGCGAGCTATTGATCTAAAACATAGATATGTTAATACTACCAGGACTAAGTTCATGATAAATTGAAGTTCAATTAATCATATTACTTAAGAACTCCCACTTAGATAGACATCCCTCTAATCCTCTAAGTGATCACGTGATCCACATGAACTAAACCATGTCCGATCATCACGTGAGATGGAGTAGTTTCAATGGTGAACATCACTATGTTGATTATATCTACTATATGATTCACGCTCGACCTTTCGGTCTCCGTGTTCCGAGGCCATATCTGTTATATGCTAGGCTCGTCAAGTTTAACCTGAGTATTCCGCGTGTGCAACTGTTTTGCACCCGTTGTATTTGAACGTAGAGCCTATCACACCCGATCATCACGTGGTGTCTCAGCACAAAGAACTTTCACAACGGTGCATACTCAGGGAGAACACTTATACCTTGATAATATAGTGAGAGATCATCTTAAAATGCTACCGTCAATCAAAACAAAATAAGATGTATAAAAAATAAACATCATATGCAATCACAAATATGTGACATGATATGGCCATCATCATCTTGTGCCTTTGATCTCCATCTCCAAAGCATCGTCATGATCTCCATCGTCACCGGCATGACACCATGATCTCCATCATCTTGATCTATATCAATGTGTCGTCACATGGTCGTCTCGCCAACTATTGCTCTTGCAACAATTGCTACCGCATAGCGATAAAGTAAAGCAATTATTTGGCGCTTGCATCTTATGCAATAAAGAGACAACCATAAGGCTTCTGCCAGTTGCCGATAACTTCAACAAAATATGATCATCTCATACAACAACTTATATCTCATCATGTCTTGACCATATCACATCACAACATGCCCTGCAAAAACAAGTTAGACATCCTCTACTTTGTTGTTGCAAGTTTTACATGGCTGCTACAGGCTTAGCAAGAACCATTCTTACCTACGCATCAAAACCACAACGATAGTTCGTCAAGTTAGTGTTATTTTAACCTTCGCAAGGACCGGGCGTAGCCACACTCGGTTCAACTAAAGTTGGAGAAACTGACACCCACCACACAATGTGCAAAGCACGTCGGTAGAACCAGTCTCGGCGTAAGCGTACTCGTAATGTCGGTCTGGGCGCTTCATCCAACAATACCGCCCGAACCAAAGTATGACATGCCGGTAAGCGGTATGACTTGTATCGCCCACAACTCACTTGTGTTCTACTCATGCATATAACATCAACGCATAAAACCTGGCTCGGATGCCACTGTTGGGGAACGTAGTAATTTCAAAAAATTTCCTACGCACATACAAGATCATGGTGATGCATAGCAACGAGAGGGGAGAGTCTTGTCCACGTACCCTCGTAGACCGAAAGAGGAAGCGTTATAACAACGCGGTTGATGTAGTCGTACGTCTTCACTGCCCGACCGATCAAGCACCGAAACTACGGCACCTCCGAATTCTAGCACACGTTCAGCTCGATGACGATCCCCGGACTCCGATCCAGCAAAGTGTCGGGGAAGAGTTCTGTGAGCACGACGGTGTGGTGACGATCTTGATGTTCTACCATCGCAGGGCTTCGCCTAAGCACCGCTACAGTATTATCGAGGTCGACTATGGTGGAGGGGGACACCGCAGACGGCTAAGAGATCGAAGGGATCAATATTTTGGTGCCTAGAGGTGCCCCCTGCCCCCGTATATCAAGGAGCCAGGGGGAAGGGGTCGGTCGGCCAGGAGGGGCGTGCCAGGAGGAGTCCTCCTTCCACCGGGAGTAGGACTCCCCCCTTCCTTGTTGAAGTAGGAGAGAAGGAAAGAGGGGGAGAGGACGCAGGAAAAGGGGGCTGCACCCCTTGTCTAATTCGGACCAGAGGGGGGTTGCGCGCCTCCTTCCTTTCGGCCTCTCTCCTCTATTCCCGTATGGCCCAATAAGGCCCATATACTCCCCGGCGAATTCCCGTAACTCTCGGTACTCCAAAAAATACCCGAATCACTCGGAACCTTTCCGAAGTCCGAATATAGTCGTCCAATATATCGATCTTTACGTCTCGACCATTTCGAGACTCCTCGTCATGTCCCCGATCTCATCCGGGACTCCGAACTCCTTCGGTACATCAAAACTCATAAACTCATAATATAACATCGCCGAAACCTTAAGCGTGCGGACCCTACGGGTTCGATAACAATGTAGACATGACCAAGACACGTCTCCGGTCAATAACCAATAGCGGAACCTGGATGCTCATATTGGCTCCCACATATTCTACAAAGATCTTTATCGGTCAAACCGCATAACAACATACGTTGTTCCCTTTGTCATCGGTATGTTACTTGCCCGAGATTCGATCGTCGGTATCTCTATAGCTAGTTCAATCTCGTTACCGGCAAGTCTCTTTACTCGTTCCGTAATACATCATGCCGCAACTAACTCATTAGTTGCAATGCTTGCAAGGCTTAAGTGATGTGCATTTCCGAGAGGGCCCAGAGATACCTCTCCGACAATCGGAGTGACAAATCTTAATCTCGAAATATGCCAACCCAACAAATACCTTCGGAGACACCTGTAGAGCACCTTTATAATCACCCGGTTACGTTGTGACGTTTGGTAGCACACAAAGTGTTCCTCCGGTAACGAGAGTTGCATAATCTCATAGTCATAGGAACATGTATAAGTCATGAAGAAAGCAATAGCAACATACTAAACGATCGTGTGCTAAGCTAACGGAATGGGTCAAGTCAATCACATCATTCTCCTAATGATGTGACCCCATTAATCAAATGACAACTCATGTCTATGGCTAGGAAACATAACCATCTTTGAGTAACGAGCTAGTCAAGTAGAGGCATACTAGTGACACTCTGTTTGTCTATGTATTCACACATGTATTATGTTTCCGGTTAATACAATTCTAGCATGAATAATAAACATTTATCATGATATAAGGAAATAAATAATAACTTTATTATTGCCTCTAGGGCATATTTCCTTCAGAAACATATCCCACTACAGACACAAACGAAAGCAAAGCTAGAGGTAAACAAAAGGGAGAACAGAACTAGGGTAAAGTAGGGCAGGATCTTCAGGTCTATCTTCATATCTTCAGCACGCTTCCGCTCCTTTGAGTCAAAGCAAGATCAGCTCACTCGCAACGTATTCTCCCCCGAGTTTTCCCCCCATCATCCTGGATCCGGCCACAGTAGGAGTGGGGGTTTCTTGCCATATGCTCCAGCCTTCGCACGACATCTTTTAGTTCTGATTTGAGAGCATCTGGCCAGACCACCTCCCATATAGACAAGTTTTTCGCAGTTTTCCACACGAGCACCTGCATACCCATCCAAGGCATTCGATTAAAACATATGTCATTTCTGCTCCTCCAGATAGCCCACATGGCCGCAGCTTGCACAAACGTAGCTGCCATGTTAGGTTTGCTGGCCCAGCCTATCATCGTTTTATGAATATCTTCATAAACTTTAATATTGGCCGCATCCCTGACAACTCTCCAAAGTTCCACAGCAACCACACAAGAAAAAAAATAAATGACAAGAGGACTCATGCTCAGAGCAAAAAAGGCATGTTTTATCTGGGACATGTTGTCTCTTGCACAGGTTGTCTCTGGTCAAGAGTTTGTTATTCACAATCAACCAAATGAAAATTTTAATATTAGGGGGGATTTTAATTTTCCACACCACGGGTTTAACCCCAGGTAGGATCCCTCTGAAATTAACAATATTGTAAAAAGATTTCACTGTATAAAGCCCTTTTGTCTCGTATTTCCACACAAGAGTATCAGGGCCCTCTACAAGGACTACATTTTTAATCTCCTCAAAAAGGCTATTCCAGTCTAACATCATGTCAGGGGAAAAACATCTCCTGAAATTGATCTTGAGATTGGTTCCATCCCAAACCTCCTCAATGGTAGCCTGTTGGTCCATTGCAATGGAGTATAGCCTCCAGTATTTAGTAGCTAGATTAGTTTCTCCACACCAACAATCTTCCCAAAATCTAACATTTTTACCATTGCCCACTTCCATTCATACCCAAATTTAGAGGCCTTAATGGCCCAGAGTATCCCTTTCCAGAAAGGTGATGCTCCCACACTTGAGCAGGCAAAAATGTTAGGACTCTGAATATTATACTTATGATCTACTATATTTTTCCAAATCTTACCCTCATCTAAAATATATCTCTTGCCCCAGGAGGCAAGTAGGCACATATTTAAGTCTGCCAAATTAGTTATACCCAGGCCACCATATTTTTTTGGTAGCTATGGACCCCCAATTAGCAAGGTGGTACTTAAAGTGGCCCTCATAATCATCCCAAAAGCAATGAGCTAGTTGGGAATTAATCAGGGTTATAGCCCACCTAGGGAATTTAATTACACCCATCAAATAATAAGGAATACTACCTAGGCAAGATTGCACTAGGACTAATCTCTTGCCAAAAGATAACAGTCTGCCTCTCCAACCTGCCCCTCTTTTGATAATTTTGTCAACCACAGGTTGGAGGACTTCTTTCCTAAGTTTATTATGGTGAAGGGGAGCTCCCAAGTATTTAATAGGGAAACCCCCTAGCTTACACCCCATGACTTGGGAAAAAATATTGGCCCTATCAGGCTCAACATTAATAAGCACAAAATCACATTTATGGAAGTTTATCCTTAACCCAGAGATCTGTTCAAAACAAGAGAGCAACCACTTCAAGTTCTTAGCTTGAACTAAGCTATTGCCTACAAAAAGAAGAGTATCATCTGCATATTGCAGGCTGATGACTCCAGTACGACTTGAGGGAGGAAAAACTCCCTCTATAAAATTATTAGAAGATGCCTTACTTAGTATTCTAGTGAAGACATCAGCAACAATTTTGAACAGCAGGGGTGAGGCTGGGTCTCCCTGTCTCACACCTTTACCAGTCAGGAAAAATCACTGTTAATGTCATTTAGTCTGACACCAATAGATCCATTATACAACAGAGATTTAATTTTATTGATCCAGCTAGGGCTAAAGCCCCTTGTGGTCAGTACATCTAACTATAAACTCTTTGTTAACCATGTCAAAAGCTTTCTCATAATCTAGTTTAAAAACAAAACCAGATTTTTTTTCCTAGCATGAACATCATGAATTATTTCATGTGCTGCCACTATACTTTCCACAATATATCTGCTTTTAATGAAAGCAGTTTGATTTGGTGAGATTAGCTCATGCCAGATAGGACCAAACTTATTAGTAACACATTTTGAAAAAAAAATTGAAACTGCAATTAGTCGTTGCCAAGGGTCTGGATTTTTCAAGCCTAACAGCATCCACCTCCTTAGGGACTAGAGTAAGAAGGGAGAATTTAAGTCTGAACAAGTCAAGCTCACCTCTCTCCCAATCTCTAAAAAGAGCAAACAAATCATTTTTAATGACCTCCCAAAATTGCTGGTAAAATAGAAAAGGGAACCCATCAGGTCCAGGAGCCCCCTCAACATATGTGCCAAAGACTGCATCCCTAATTTCTTGTTCAGTAAAAGGGGTGTTCAGAATATCATTCTGAGCACTAGTGACCTTACTATCTTCACCCCAAAAATCATCTTCCGGGGTGATGTTAATTTTATCTTGGTACCTAAGGTAGTCCTGGATTAGGGGGTGTCCGGATAGCCGGACTATAACCTTTGGCCGGACTCCTGGACTATGAAGATACAAGATTGAATACTTCCTCCCGTGTCCGGATGGGACTTTACTTGGTGTGGAAGGCAAGCTTGGTGATACGGATATGTAGATCTCCTCCCATTGTAACCGACTCTGTGTAACCCTAGCCCTCTCCGGTGTCTATATAAACCGGAGGGTTTTTAGTCCGTAGGACGAACAACAATCATACCATAGGCTAGCTTCTAGGGTTTAGCCTCTCTGATCTCGTGGTAGATCTACTCTTGTACTACCCATATCATCAATATTAATCAAGCAGGAGTAGGGTTTTACCTCCATCGAGAGGGCCCGAACCTGGGTAAAAATATCGTGTCCCTTGTCTCCTGTTACCATCCGCCTAGACGCATGATTCGGGACCCCCGACCCGAGATCCGCCGGTTTTGACACCGACATTGGTGCTTTCATTGAGAGTTCCTCTGTGTCGTCATCTTTAGGCCCGATGGCTCCTCCGATCATCAATAACGACGCGGTCCAGGGTGAGACTTTTCTCCCCGGACAGATCTTCGTATTCGGCGGCTCATGAGCCAATTAAGCAGCCATCTGGAGCAGATCGAAAGCTATGCCCCTGGCCATCAGGTCAGATTTGGAAGTTTGAACTACACGGCTGACGTCCGCGGAGACTTGATCTTTGACGGGTTCGAGCCACAGCCGAGCACGCCGCACTCTCATGATGGGCATGATCTAGCTCTGCCACCGAACAGTGCCCTGAAGGCCGCACCAGTATCCGCTCCGACCCTTAGCTCGGAGCCGACTGCGCCAATCGAGGACGGGTGGCTGGACACTGCCTTGGGGGCTGCAATCTCTACGGCGATTGAGCCGAACACCAGCCTTGTCCTTTGCGAAGCTCGTGACTCCAAGGTGCCGGACTCCTATCCGGACTTTGAACCTTCCGCGCCCCTGCCAATCGAATCCGATTGGGCGCCGATCATGGAGTTCGCCGCCGCGGGCATCTTTCAGCACTCGCCCTTCGGCGACATCCTGAATTCACTAAGTCTCTCTCTTTATCAGGAGAGCCCTGGCCGGACTATGGCCAACAAGGTTGGGATGCGGACGACGAAGAAATTCAAAGCCCACCCACCACCCACTTCATAGCCACTGTCGATCATTTAACCGACATGCTTGACTTTGACTCTGAAGACATCGACGGTATGGATGCCAATGCAGGAGACGACCAAGAACCAGCGCCTATAGGGCACTAGAAGGCC
The DNA here is from genome assembly GCA_021605145.1 of Aegilops bicornis. NCBI lineage: Eukaryota > Viridiplantae > Streptophyta > Magnoliopsida > Poales > Poaceae > Aegilops > Aegilops bicornis. Next base: position 292,459,588 of record CM038671.1, read on the forward strand.
ACCTCGACGTATGACATATACATGGTGGACACCCCAAAAGAAGGGAAGGGCGATGGAACAACGGAGGATGACCCCTCCAAGAAGAAGCCTAAGCGCCCGGCGTCGTGGCGCCGCTCTAAATCTGCCAAAGCAAAAGCGGCGATTCCGGCACGGAGATAATAACACCCAGACGATTGCGAAGACAACCCCTGCAGCGAGGATTCATGCACGGGAGGATGGAGAAGCCAGCCCTCATGAGAAGGCGGCGGAACAAAGAGGTAGAGGATGATAATTACATGCCTCCCTCCGAAGGCGAGGCAATCCTCGGCGGCAGCCAATTTGTCGTGCACGAGGATCCCGTCGAACAAGAGCGTTTCAAACGCAGGATTATGGCCACGACGAGCAGCCTCAAGAAAAAACAACAACAACTTAGAGCTGACCAAGACTTGCTAGCGGACAGATGGACTGAAGTCCTTGCGGCCGAAGAGTATGAACTCGAACGCCCCTCCAAGAGCTACCCAAACCGCGAGCTGCTACCCCGATTAGAGGAGGAAGCACCTAAACCTACATCACCACGGTATGCAGCCACGACCGGCCACCTCGTGGCCCGTGTGAAGAGCCTCTCGGCCCCTCCGCTCAAGCCGCACCGGCGTCGCTCAAAGAATACCAAGGCATGGGAAAATCGCCCGGACACTGCGAGATATATTGGAGGACAAGGCAAGGCAAACAAGATCGATCTCTACGGATCGGCGTAGGCGCCCACGACGCGTGATGATAACCGTCATGCGGATCACGGAAAATCCGGCGGGGCGAACCACGATGAACAAAGCTCATTCGAGCTACGTCGTGATATAGCCCAGTAAAGAGGCGTCGCACACCCACTATGCTTCACAGATGAAGTAATGAATCATCAAATCCCCGAGGGTTTCAAACCCGTAAACATTGAATCATACGATGGCACAACAGATCCTGGGGTGTGGATCGAGGATTATCTCCTTCATATCCACATGGCCCGCGGTGATGATCTACTCGCCATCAAATACCTCCCACTCAAGCTTAAAGGACCAGCTCGGCATTGGCTTAACAGCTTGCCGGCCGAGTCAATTGGTTCTTTGGGAGGACACGGAAACCGCATTCCTCGACAATTTCCGGGGCACCTATGTGCGACCACCAGACGCCGATGACCTAAGCCACATAATTCAGCAGCGGAGGAATCGGCCGGACAATTACGGACACGGTTCCCAACCAAGAAAAATCAAATAGTCGATTGTCCAGACGCAGAGGCCCTCGCAGCCTTCAAACATAACATCCGTGACAGAGTGGCTTGCCCGGCACCTCGGACGAGAAAAGCCGAAATCCATGGCAGCCCTCACAACACTCATGACCCGCTTTTGCATGGGAGAAGACAGCTGGCTAGCTCGTAGTAATAACATGACCAAGAGCCACAGTAATTCGGATACCAAGGATAGCAATGGCAGGTCGGCGTCGCAGCAAGCACAAGCGCGCGTTAACGGCGACAATGCTTTGAGGATACTGACGGTTAATACCGGATTCGAGGCTCTAAACCGGTCAGCGGAAAAAGCCATTTAAAAGAAATACTCGGGCCCGTCCGGTTTGGACCGAATACTCGATCGCTTTCGTGCGGATACGGCACCCCGAAAAACCAGCCAATCACACCAGCGAGGATTGTTGGGTGTTCAAGCGAGCGAGCAAGTTAAATGCGAAAACAGTGACAAGGGGCTGCATAAGCGATGACAAGGAGGCCCGGCCACCAAACAATAAGGGGACGGAAGGGCTTCCCCACAAGTGCGGACGATGAACATGATATACGCAACCCACATACCCAAAGGGAGGCGGAAGCATGCACTCGAGGGGCGTATATGCGTTGGAACGATCGCCCCAAAGTTCAACCCATGGTCCTCTGCCCGATCACCTTTGATTGAAGGACCACCCACTAGCATCCGCCATGGCGGATTAAATCGCGATGGTTCTAGACCCAATCATTGGCCGGATTTCACCTCACTAGAATCCTTGTGGGACGGCGGCAGCAACAGACTGCTTTATCGAGGATACAATGTGAAAAATGGGCATAGATCCCTCAAGGATTAAACCCACAAAGACGACCTTTAAAGGTGTCATACCAGGTGTAGAGGCCAGCTATGCAGGCTCGATTACACTTGAGGTGGTCTTTGGATCCCGGATAATTTCGAAGCGAGGAGTTAATCTTGACATAGTCCCGTTCGCGATGGCTATCACTTTTCTCGGACAAACCACATTTACAAAGTTCAATGCGGTGCCGCACTACGCATACCTCAAGCTCAAGATGCCAGGCCCTCGAGGAGTCATTACGGTCAATGGAAACACCGAACGCTCTCTCGGAATGGAGGAGCATACGGCGGCCCTCGCGGCGGAAGTACAAAGTAGCCTCTCAAGGCAATTCTCCAGTACGGCTAGTAAACGTTGGGACATCGTCAAGCGCGCCCGGTGTAACCTACAACAAGACCGCCTGGCATGTTCCGAGCACGCGTAGCAATGCGGCCCCAACCCCAACCCTCGTGAAATTGCGAAACCAGTACTACGCGTACATAACTACGCTCTGGAAATACCATGGGCATAGGGGGAGGGGCACGACCATGGCATGCCCAAAATGCGGCTCAACCGCACTAGGGGCTCCCGATTTTGTCATTCTTTTTTCTTACTTGCAGGACTCCACTCTCCGGAAGGCCTGTCCGGCAGTATAATCGCCCAACACACGATGCAACAGCCAGGGAGGTAGAAAGCTACATCGAATGTCAAAGTGGTCACTATAACAAGCTAAATACCTGTCTTACATACCATCCCGCAGCTCGCCCCTGGAGGGGGACATGTCAAATAGTCCAATCTCTTGCTTATCGCACTATTTGTATCGTTCTGCTTTTACCACAGCCTTTTTGAATAAACAATACATAGCTTTTGTCTATTATTGCATTCCTTTTTATGTGAATATGTTCAATTATGACATTATGCAACTGTACACTTTGGTACAGCCAATACACCAGGGGCTTAAGTACCCCAGAATATGGTGTGAGAAGTCCGAACACTCTCACGAGTGCGGCACCCCAAACTTATAGCATTATATGCATCGGCTTCGCATCATGTCTTGGGTCAATAGTTGGGTTTGCCCGGCTCCCATGTTTTGGTACCTTACATTCCGTTATATCGGCTAAGGTAGCTGGGAGAAACTCTGCGATTGTGCCCCGGTTGAGCTGGGTTAAGCACGAGTAGAGAAAGCTAAAACTGGCCGTCATGATAGAGGCGAGAGCTGGTCATGTTCGAGAGGTTTCGAGTCCCTAAAGACTTATGCCGCTTAGGCGAGGGCGGCTTTGTCCGGCCTAGGCGTGGATAAGCGCCCGAACTCGGTCTTCTGCGAATACTAGAAACTTCGCCGAAATTTAAAATTATAGAATTCTATGGCTAAGTGAGAGTGATAAAAGCATTATAGTCCGATTGCCTTGTTACGTTGTCTTTGGCGCCTCCTCGAAGGACCCAAGAATGGGAACAAGAGCGCTCGAGGTTTATCCGAACACCCGGCACTCGTGGCATGGGGAAGAAACCGACGACTTCGCCATCTCTCAGATTTAATAAGCGGCCGCACGGAAGATAATATTTTAAATTCAAAAGCGTTGCTTAAGCGCATATGAACAAGTTTTCAGCGCGAGGATAACCTGGCGAGTTTACTCATAAATTACATCCTTGGAACATTCATCCGCCACAAGGCGGGCACCCTTCAGGACGCCCTCATAATACATCTTGGGCTTGCGATGCTCCTTGCCCTGCGGTGGCCCATCTGTCACCAGCTTCTCAGCATCCATCTTGCCCCAGTGCACTTTAACACGGGCAAGGGCCCTACGGGCGCCTTCGATGCATCTGGGCGCTTGATGACTTCAAGTCATGGGCGAGCATCCATGACCCGCCTCACCAGCCCAAAGTAGCTCCAGGCATGACCTCCCGGGCCATAGCCGGACTATAAGGCCCTTCATGGCCTGTTCGGCCACCTTATGGAGCTAGACCAGCTGCTTCAGCTGGTCTCTCAAGGGCACCGGGTGTCCGGCCTCAGCATACTGAGACGAGAACACCTTCTCCGTCGAGCTCCCCTCCTCGGACCGGTAGTAGGCGGCAGCGTCGGACACACTGCGGGGAAGATATGCGAATGCTCCTAGAGAGCTCCGGACTCGGGTAAGTAACAAGTAATTCACTTTCACGTGCTTGCTTTGCATAAAGAATGCCTTACCCGCCGCTATCTTCTTCATCGCCTCAAATTCCTGGAGGGCTTTTTGGGCTTCGGCCTTGGCAGATTTGGCGCTCTCAAGGGCAGAGGCAAGCTCGTACTCTCGAGTCTTTGAGTCAAGCTCCAAACTCTCGTGTTTTTTCATGAGAGCTTGGAGCTCTTGTTGCACCGCCGCCAGCCGCGCCTCCTGCTTTTCTTGCTCGATGTGCTCCACGGCCGCATTTTCTTCGGCCTTGGACAACGCTTTCTTCAGGGTTGCCACCTGGGTTGTGGCCCCCGTAATACTCACGTATGTCCTGTCATTTTTTGCAATCACATCTTTTTTATATACTTACATAAGGTATTACTTACCTTCCTTGTCCTCGAGCTGCTTCTTGGCAAGGCCGAGCTCGTTCCCGGACCGCTCGAGGCTCTGCTTCAATGCATCGACCTCTGCGGTCGGTCTTGGCGGAGGTCGGCATCTGACCTACATTCCCATATTGACATACTTATGTTAGACTCCTGCGTACATCTTTTTGATCCTCGATTCGGCTTTTCTTTCCGAACACCAAAGCTGAAGCATCGAGGAGACTCTGTCTATGCGGTAATATTTTTACATATCTTAAATACATACCTCAAAGCCTGTTAGAAGGCTGGCACAGGCTTCAGTCAGCCCGCTCTTGGCGGATTGAACCTTCTGGATCACTGCACTCATAATAGTGCAGTGCTCCTCGTCGATGGAGGCGCCATTAAGCACCTCCAGCAGGTTATCCGCTGCCTCCGGTTGGACAGAGGTCACCAGCGTCGTAGGCTTGCCTTTCTTACTAGGCGGGCGCTTGCCGGACTCCGGAACCACTGAAGGTTCCGGTGCGGTGTCCGGCCCATGGCCGGACTTGGAGCCCTCGGGGTTTTTCCCCCTTTGCGCCTGGAGTCCGGGAGGTCGCCTTGCGGCGCCTCCAGGACCACCTCCTCCTGGCTTGGACCCTTTTGGGACCCCACCTCGGCATCATCCGCAGCGTGAGGGGAAGAGGCGGCCGTAAGTGAAGTGTTATTCACATCCGACGAGCTTAGGGAGCCACTCGACGACACGCCGACCAGGGCTCGGGGCGTACTGCATGATTTTATTCAGCGTCAGAAGATATTGTGCAATAAAGGAACGCCATGAGTCATTCTGGTATCCGGATACTTAGGATTTTGCCAGGGGCTTGGCCCTGGATGGCCACTCCTCTTCGCCTCCGTCGGCGTTGGTGGAGTAGTCCGGAGGAAGGGTCCTTCCCTTCTTGGACCCTCCGCCCCCAGTTAGGCGGCCTTTCTTTTCTTCTCTCCTCCCGCTGGGGGAGAGACCTCTCTTTCCTCCTCCTCGTTTTCGGGGGAGGAGTCCACCTCGGAGTCATCGGACGATGAGTCGGACACCACCAGGCGCCCCGTCAAGCGGGCGTCCGCTGGGTCTTCGGGCAAGGGAGACGGACGGTTGATCTGCCCGGACGTCTTCTACCAATCCTGTCAAAGGTAAGGGAGTTTAGATCCCGCATAGAGTCAAACTATGAAAAACAAGTATCCCGTAAAGGGTAAAATAGCTTACTGCGTTGGCTTGATGCTGCGCGCTGAATCCGCGATCCTCGGTAGCGGATCACGGGAACCTCGGCGCCCTATGAACAGCACCTTCACGTGAGTGTCGAAGAAACTGCTCGGGGTTCGGTGCTGTGTCTTGGGATCAAACTCCCACAAGCTGAAAGCCCGTTGTTGGCACGGGAGGATCCGGCAGATGAGCATGACCTGGACTACGTTGATGAGTTTGAGCTTCTTGCTCACCAGGTTTTGGACGCAGGTTTGGAGTCCGGTCAGCTCTTCCGAATTACCCCATGACAGGCCCTTCTCTTTCTAGGAAGTGAGCCGCGTAGGGATGCCAGATCGGAATTTGGGCGCCGCTGCCCATTCAGGGTCGCGCGGCTCGGTGATGTAGAACCACCCCGATTGCCACCCCTTTATGGTCTCTACGAAGGAGCCCTCGAGCCATAGGACGTTGGGCATCTTGCTCACCATGGCACCTCCGCACTCCGCCTGGCGGCCGCCACTACCTTGACTTGACATTGAAGGTCTTGACCATAAGCGAAGTGGGGCTGGATCTGAGAAGGAAGGCCTCGCACCTGACGATGAGCGCCGAGATGTTGAGGATGAAGTTGAGGGCGGATCATGGAAATCCAGGCCATAGTAGAACATGAGCCCCCGGACAAATGGGTGAAGTGGGAAACCTAGTCCGTGGAGGAAATAGGTGAGGAAAACCATCCTCTCATGGGGCCTGGGGGTGGGGATGAGCTGCCCCTCGTTTGGGAGCCGGTGCGCGATGTCATTGGACAAGTATCCGGCTTTCCTCAGCTTCTTGATGTGTCCCTCCGTGACGGAGGAGACCATCCACTTGCCTCCCGCTCCGGACATGGCTGGAGAAGGTTGAGGTGGGATGTGCAGACTTGGTATTTGGAGCTCGAGTCTTGTGAAAATGGATAAGCAAAGGAGGAAGAAGGCGTAGATTGAAAAGGCGGATCCTTATCCCCTTATATGGGTGGACGAAACTACGTGCCCCCACTAGCCTGGTAAAACTCGCATATCTCCCAAGCGTCGTAAATTAATGGCACGGTTGGGTTACCCACGCCCGTATTGATGAGAATTCCGGAATAAGGGGACATGATCTCTGCTTCGACAAGACGTCCCAAGGAAATCGTCTCACTAAGCCTTGTTGAGGTGGGGACGATAAAGCGATTCGAATAAAAAGGCTTGGCCGCGGTGTGGTGTCACGCTGCGGATTACGTCAGCAGATTGGATTTGTGTAAATATTATTCTCTCTACGGTGGTATGTGGAACTTATTTTGCAGAGCCGGACACTATCCTTGTGTTCAAAATCTTCTATGAAGTATTCGGAGGAGGAACCCGCCTTGCAATGCGAAGACAATCTGCGCGCGGACTAAATCGTCATCGAAGCTTTGGTTCGAGGGGAGCTCTTGAGGAGTCTGGATTAGGGGTGTCCGGGATAGCGGACTATAACCTTTGGCGGACTCTGGACTATGAAGATACAAGATTGAAGACTTCGTCCCGTGTCCGGATGGGACTTTCCTTGGCGTGGAAGGCAAGCTTGGCGATACGGATATGTAGATCTTCTCCCATTGTAACCGACTCTGTGTAATCCTAGCCCTCCCCGGTGTCTATATAAACCGGAGGGTTTTTAGTCCGTAGGACGAACAACAATCATACCATAGGCTAGCTTCTAGGGTTTAGCCTCTCTGATCTCGTGGTAGATCTACTCTTGTACTACCCATATCATCAATATTAATCAAGTAGGAGTAGGGTTTTACCTCCATCGAGAGGGCCCGAACCTGGGTAAAAACATCATGTCCCTTGTCTCCTGTTACCATCCGCCTAGACGCACAGTTCGGGGCCCCCTACCCGGGATCCGCCGGTTTTGACACCGACAGTACCCAAAAAGCTTCTTATAAAAATTAACAGCAACATCTAAAATACCTTTACGGTCATCCACAGGTCCATCTTCACCTTCCAGCATCTGCACTTGTTTCTTTCTTCTTTTCTGGTTAGCTATGGCCTTGAAATATCCAGTATTATGCTCCCCCTCCAGAATATCTCTCTCCCTGGACCTCTGCCTGGCCTTGATCTCCTCCATATTCCAGATGTCATTTAGATCACCTGAAATGGATTTGATTTTGTCCCTGGAGTTAGGAGAAAGAGGTTGTGTTTCTGCAATAATATCCAGACAGTTATATTCAGCAATAAGAGCTTGTT